>CM054057.1:514719756-515411199 GCA_028641055.1 Alopecurus myosuroides | reverse complement strand
AACCCTAGCTTCTAGTCGGTACCTTTCCTTTGTCTTGACACGTAAGTTTTGCGGGGGACCACAGTTGGGCCTTCTGGAAGATTTAGGTGGTACCTCATGCTGGGCCTTTATGAAATAACTTAGACCGGATAGGCTTGTTAAGGGGACCCAAGAGGCATCCCCACATCAGTAGCCCCCGAGTGTTTATTCAACTCTGAAGAATCGGGTAAGCACTCGAAGCTTAGTTTTAGGTTCTTGTGACTGAGTAGCCTGAGATTTTACAAAGGATGTGTTAATCATGTGTGGACAAGACTCGAGTATTGAGTTAATGAATGTGCCGTATGTTGGCTTTTTTCACAGAAGGATGTAGCTCAGTTGCTTGGTTCACTCGACGGATCAGGACCAATTAATTGCTCTCAGGAAAAAACAAATCTGGCCTACATAGACTCGAGACCTACGGCTCGAATCCGGCTAGGTGTTCGTTTCGACTCGCGTCGCGGAGGACTTACCGAGTCGAACTTAACCTTAAAGGGGTACCCGACGATTGTGGTCCCGAAGGACGGATCCTCGAGTCTTACCTTTGCACTCGAGGAATGCGGCATCTAGGAGTGTCGCGATGGAAGAACGACCCGGGATTTGATGCATGATGTGTTCGTACATGAGTACCGCGAGTTTTGTTGTTGTAGATGGCGTCTACTCGCGAAGTCGTGAATTTTGTCATTGTAGGGAGTGTCTACTCGCGATTTTACTTTTGTAGCATGGCGAGTCCCGTTCCCTTGGCTTGTAAAATGGCAAGTGCCACTGTTTCCACAATCCTCGAGTGAGGCGAACCTTTTCTTTCCCGAGTTCATGCGAAAGAGTTTTCATGTGTTGAAGTCATGATGATATCACAACGCACTTCTATGCTCCCGATGGGACGTGACGTAGTAAGACAAGACATGGTGGGTCCACCGCGTCAGTTTTTTGACCGGAAACCAGCCGCCGTGCGCCGGTTTTCCCGCTTAGTGCGCAGTTAATTGCACACGATCTGCTTTAAAGATCGTGCAGAGCAACCGACCCCGGCGTTTCGTTCTCATCTGACGCGTGGCAACATGGATTAGAGTCACGTGCATCTCTGTAGTGAAGATCAACGGCTCGAAATGACAGAGCCATAATATAAAGTGGGGCCTTAGGGGAAAGTTACTTTTTCCCTTCGCCCTCATCCTCTACCTCCAGCGCATCCACAGTCCCCTGTGAAGAACCTCCATGGCCGGTGGTGGAAAAAGCAAGCGTAATGTGCCCGTGGCGTCCGGCAAAGACGTAGCCGCAGGCTCATCAGCTCCCTAGAAGAAAACGGGTGAATGGCACCCGTCTGCCGTGACGAGGAAACGCCTCGTGCAGATGCAGAAGGAGGGGTTGATCCCTCCTAAAGATTCGAGGCGCGTGCGGAAGCCAGGGAAGGAGGACGAGGTGTCGTGTCCTCGCACCAATGAACGCCTTTCCTTCTCGGATCACATCTCCCGAGGTCTGTCCTTCCCTCTCCATCCTTTCCTCCGCAGGCTGCTGTATATATGAGACATCTAGCTCCAAAATCTTTCCTCCCAACGCGATGCAGCACATCTCGTGCTTCATCGTGATGTGCGAATGCTTCCTCGGCATTCGACCGCACTAGGGATTGTGGAGGACGATCTTCTCGGTGAAAATTCACGGGGAGAAGGGACCCGCGGGCGAAAAGAAGCCTGGGGAACCGCTAGCGACTGGAGGCTTCGAGATCCCCTACTTTGAGATTAATTTCATCGAGTCGGCCCAAGGTTGGCGTAAAAGGTGGTTCTACATCAACGACACCAACGCGAGTGGCGTGCCCGAGTTCAGGCCATTCGCCATTTTGAAGAGGAGAAGATCTGGGAGTAACGCCATGTCACCTGAAGAAGTGAAGACCACGGCGCCCCTGCTGGAGCAAGTCTCGCAACTTCGCTGGAAGGACGGAGGCCTCTTGCTGAATGGAGTACATTTGGCAAGTGTTTTTCTGCGTCGGAGGGTGCAGCTGCTTCAAAGTAGGCCAAACACCTTGTGGGAGTACTTGGGTGTCACCGACCCGAGTCGCACATGCGATGATGAGCTCTCGAACAATGATTTCAAGACGAAGCTCACCGCCATCACCAACCTGAAGCAAGGAGAGATCTACTTGGCTTCTCCTGTTAACCATTTTGACTCGGAGCATCCTCCAAACAAGGTGAGTTCTTTTCCTTCCTTTTATGTTGTTTGATATCCCACAAGTATAGGGAATCATGCTTAGCCTTTTTGATAAGTAAGAGTGTCAAACCCAACGAGGAGCTAAAGGTAGAATAAATGTTCTCCCAAGTTCTATCAACCACTGATACAACTCTACGCGCACTAAACATTTACTTTATCTAGGAAATAATACTAGAGCAATAATACGGGTATGAGATAGCTTTGAGAGATAATAAATACATGAAAGTAAAGTTAGTTGCTGCAGCAATAAAATACACTTAATGACTATAAACTAACAGTACCATGAGTGTGGAAAAGTGGTGGTAATTGTGATGGATTTGTCCATGATCAAATAGTCAAATACAAGGTTGATATTCCACTTTTATGTGGGATTGGCAAAGCTAACAAGCTCTAACTATCCAATGATTGCAAGTACTTATGATTGGAACTGTAGCAAACATCCGTAACTACTAGAAGATACATTAAGGTAAAAATACCCAACCATAGCATTAAGATCAAAAGGTCCTCTTTATCCCATATGCTTCAGTTACTAGATTGGGGCTCATGTTTCTGTCACTCAATCATCCCTCCCTCTAGCTTTCTACACATACTACAAACCCTATGATGTGATCCATGCGCGCATAAACATATGAAGGCGCCATAGGACTTTAACAAATTCAATATATAGCTCAAACCATCCATAGAGATTCAACAATCAATCATATGACAAAAGGGATCTACACAAACATGACATAGATGCAATAGATCATCTACAAATAATTTATAACGTCAAACACCATGTTTACATAGGGAGGTACATATGTGTGTGGGAGAATGAAACACTGTAGACAAGGAGGAATTGGCGATGGAGATGGCGGTGAAGACAGCGGAGAGGACAGCGTAGGTGCAGGGCGGCGCCGACGATGGCGCAAGGACTCCTTCCCTGCGCCGCCGACATCATGGGAGAGCGCCGCCCCTTAGCCCTCTTCCTTCATGGTCTTGGGATCCCTCCCTCATGGAGATGAGATCCATGGGGAGGCTAAAACATGGCTTTGGTGGATGGAAATTCGTGGTATGGGGTGTCCCCCACAACCTAGCTTTCCTCCCTTTATATAGTCTCACGGATTTCCGTCATCCCATCTAGGTCTGCGGTAAATTAGGCGTATCTTGGCCGTCCGAACTCGTAATCAGGCGAATTTTAAGTCTATATCGTATGCCGCAAAATTCCCCACAATTTTTTCTTCTTTGAGATTTCCGTTTGACTCTTTCTTCGACCCATAACGTGGAAATCTTTAAAAAGTGTTTTTAGACAGATTTCAGGAAAGTCCCAATTCGACTCCAAAAAGGTTTCTTCTTCTATTTTTTGATAATTCCTACACATCAAAGTGTAAAACGATAACATTGTGTACTTTTGAAACTATTAGTAGGTTAGTCCAAATAAATCATAAACTTAATATAAAAACAATTATGAAAACCATTAAAGTAGCATTAAACCATCAAAAATTATAGATACGTTTTGGATGTATCAACATCCCCAAGCTTAGTTCCTACTCGTCCTCGAGTAGATAAAACAATAAAAACAAAATAATTTTTGAGGTGAAATGCTACCAACATAATATTGATCATCATATTTGTAAAAGCATTTGTAAACTGATATCATACCACTCTAAACATAGGAATGATAGATATAATTCTAGCAATGGAATATAGCAATCACTTTGCGTCATGAAAAGTAAACAAATAGAAGATCATGAATAACAAAGCATTAAAAGTTATACGTTTGTTTCAAGCATAGAAAAAACATAGCAAAGTGATATTTTCATTGTCCTTAAGAGTGGGCAAGACATAAATGACAGGACACCTTCAAAGTTCAAGAGGAAGACTAGAACAAATAATTTGATAGCAAATAATAATACATCATGAATCACTTAATAATGTTTCTGGGACAAATTCACATTAAACTCAGAATGGCAACTATGCTCTCTCAACTGTGCATAAAGTTAGAAGATGGAGACTCAATATAAAAGTAAAAGAAAGGCCCTTCGCAGAGGAAAGCATGGATCACTCATGTGCTAGAGCTTTTATTTTATTAAACAGAAGTACTGAAAACATTTTTTTTAGAGAGGTGTATGATTATGTCAACGAATAGTAAACAGAAAATATAGTACGTCACAAGCCAACTAGACTTCACAAGAGCGGCTCCCATTGAAGGACGCAACTAGGTAGAAGGTCATCCCTCTTTCTCTTTTGTTTACACAATGATGCTTTGACTTATAAATCAGGTGCAAAAATAGTGAAGAGAATTTGTTTGTATTAATTTGGGGCTGGGCACCCCGTTGCTAGCTCTTCTATCAATTGGATAAGCGGATGAAGCCACTAGTCCAGGGTGTGAAATCCAATCAACAAGTGAGATAAAGATTCTCTATTTACGTCCTCATGAGCTAAAACGGGAACACAAAACAGGATTAATTTTGATAGTTTTAAAGGTAACACATGAGCAATTTACTTTGGAGTGGCGGTTAAATACCACATCTAGGTAGGTATGGTGGACACATTTGCCATACTTTTGTTTTTGGGATTTGGATGCACGAGTAGAGCTCATACTCAGTACAGGTGAAGGCTAGCAAAAGACTGGGAGCGACAAATCAAGAGAGCAATAATGGCCATAATCATGCATAGCGACAAAAACATCATTAATCAAAGCATAAGTGGTACTACAAGTTCAAAAAATAAATGATCATAGAGGCTATAAGTGACTGGTTTGTAGTCATAAACATGGTGTAAGCATGCGCCTAGCCAACCAAATAAAACATTCAAAGGAGAACACCACAAATTTATGCTTCAATATGACAAGAACAACTCATGATTCTTTCAATGGCACATTAAACACTCCCAGCTATTTGAGACAAATCATGCTACAAAAATAACCACTAGGATTTAGAATTAAAATAACATCTAGCATGACATGAAAAAGTCTACCCACATCCTATACAAGCTTCTATTTGCATCGTTATAAATTCTACCACATGCAACCGTTTCTTTTCCCAACAAGCACCATACAAGTATGTTTTAACAAAAACTATCTAAATGATACAGAAAGCAAGCATGAGAGTACTCACATAAATCTACTAAAACTAACATCTCTGAATAAGAGATACAATGAAAACAGAAGCTAAACATGAATTTTGCAGCAGCTAGAAGAAAAACTAGGAATACGAGTATAACGAGTATTTAAATGAAAAAGAGGAGCATGTCTCTCTCTCCCAAACAAGGATGCTAGGTTCCAATGATGTTTATTTCAGCAAGGAAAAAAAAATAAGACAAAGAAAAACAAAATAAAAACAAACATACGCTCCAAGTAAATTTCATATGATGTGACCGAATAAAAATATAGTTTCACTAGAAGTGACGTGATAAATTGTTGATGAAGAAGGGGATGCCTTGGGCATCCCCAATCTTAGATGCTTGAGTCTTCTTATAATTTTCTGGGATGAACCATGGGGGCATCCCCAAGCTTTGACCTTGCACTCTTCTTGATCACATTATATCACTCTCTTCTATTGACCCTTGAAAACTTCCTTCACACCACACTCAAAGAGTAATTCGCATTAGAGGGTTAGTGCAATAATAAAAAATTCATGGGTTCTATAAGGGAACAATTCCTATTGATACTTTTAAACATTAGCTACAACCACTAATGTTTCTTGAAGCAAAGAAATCCACTTGACATCGTAAAAGAGCAAATGCAAGAAAAATGGCACAATCTGTCAAAACCAGAACAGTGTGTAAAGACGAATTTTTTCGAGGCACTTATGTTGCTCAAATCGAAAAACTTAAAGAATGAAAAAGTTTAGGAATCAGCTGAGGAAAAATCACAAAAACTGTCATGTCATTTTGATCTTTCTGTGAATTATACAATTTTTTTACAGCAGACAGCAGAAATCTATTTCCTGCCAGAATTCCAAAACCAACTCCAACTTTCGTTAGAAACTTTACTTGGCACAACTAGTACATGAAAATAAAGATACAAAGGAGTTGCCACAGAAGTATACAACCCCTTGATTCAAAGAAAACAGAGAAAGACAAAGAAAAAATAAAACCATGGGTTATCTCCCAAGAAGTGCTTTTCTTTAACGCCTTTTAGCTAGGCATGGAAAAAGAAGGGATGCCTAGGGCATCCCCAAGCTTTGATGATTGAATATTATTGAATACTTAATTGAGGTGCACTTGGGAGTCCCCAAGATTGATCTTTTATCTTCTCATTCATCTCGTATCACCATCTCCATTGAATCTTAAATACTACATTCACATAAAACTTGACAAAAACTCATTAGTAGTGTTAGTACTCATTAAATAAAATCCACTCATGTTCAAGCATTGACAAGTTTCATAATATTTACTCAACATTAGCCACTGTATATATCGAGTTTTCTTATAAAATTTCTGTTGTCTGTAAAAAAAACTAAGGAAACTAAGAACACTAAGTACAATATTGAATAAACAAGGAAATCTGCGAAAACTGAACAGCCTGTGAAGATGGCACTCAATGATATAGTTACTTAGCTCAAATCAAAAAACTTAAACCTAATGAAAGACAGATCATAATCTCAGGTTTATGCACAAAAAAAAATTCAGATCAAAATACTATTCCGAGATTTATCACGATTTTTTTACAGTGAAACACATGAATTCTGTCTAAACAGAAGTTGTCAGTAAAGATCGAATTATTAGACATATCTACGTACCTCAAATCATAAAAAGTTAGTCTAATGAAAGAAATAATAAGCATTACTTTGCACTCAAGAATTTCATATCAATATCACGTTCTGGTGATTTTAAACATTTTATAGGGTGAAGCACAGAAAATTTGTTTTTGGACAGCAAAGCAAAACTATCAACTTCCAAGTAACTAGAAACTACAATTTTCAATATAGTTTTATGGTACAGAGGATAAGTACAATATTATAAAATACACACATATATACAAGTTTTTAACTGAAAAGCTTCCATGGAAAGATTTGTTTTGGTTTCATAGGCATGAACACAAGTGTTCAAGGTCGACCCCCACTTAACCATTACTCATCTTTCCAATCATTTTCCTTTTTGAAAACGTTTTTAGATAACAAGTACAACTATTTTTTTGTAATTCGTGTTCCCTATCCATAATTAAAGATAGAAAACAACTTAAAACTGAAAATAAAACTACTTAGAGACAAAGCAAACAAGTGCACACAAGAACATTCACCCCATGCTATTGCTCCTCGGCAACGGCGCCACAAAAAGTCTTGATATCCCACAAGTATAGGGGATCGTGTGTAGCCTTTTTGATAAGTAAGAGTGTCGAACCCAACGAGGAGCTAAATGTAAGATAAATGTTCTCTCAAGTTCTATTAACCACTGATACAACTCTACGCACACTAAACATTTACTTTATATAGGAAATAATACTAGAGAAATAATACGGGTATGAGATAGCTTTGCGAGATAATAAATACATGAAAGTAAAGTTAGTTGCTGCAGCAATAAAATACACTTAATGACTATAAACTAACAGTACCATGAGTGTGCAAAAGTGGTGTTAATTGTGATGGATTTGTCCACGATCGAATAGTCAAATACAAGGTTGATATTCCTCTTTTATGTGGGAGAGGCAAAGCTAACAAGCTCTCACTATCCAATGATTGCAACTACTTATGATTGGAACTCTAGCAAACATCCGTAACTACTAGAAGATACATTAAGGTAAAAATACCCAACCATAACATTAAGATCAAAAGGTCCTCTTTATCCCATATGCTTCAATCACTAGATTGGGGCTCATGTTTCCGTCACTCAAGCAACCCTCCCTCTAGCTTTCTACACATACTACAAACCGTATGATGTGATCCATGCGTGCATAAACATATGATGGCACCATAGGACTGTAACAAATTCAATATATAGCTCAAACCATTGATGTCTACGCACGCTTCTATTCTTGTAGACAATGTTGGGCCTCCAAGTGCAGAGGTTTGTAGAATGCAGAAAGTTTCCCTTTAGTGGATCACCCAAGGTTTATCGAACTCAGGGAGGTAGAGGTCAAAGATATACCTCTCAAGCAACCCTGCAATTAAGATACAAGAAGTCTCTTGTGTCCCCAACACACCCAATATACTTGCCAGGTATATAGGTGCACCAGTTCGGCGAAGAGATAGTGAAATGCGAGTAATATGGATGGTTATAAGTAATAATAGCAATCTAAAATAAATATGGCAGCAAGCAAACATCTAGCAAAACAGGTGGAAAACGGTGTTTCAATGCTTGGAAACCAGGCCTAGGGATCCTATTTTCACTAGTGGACACTCTCAACAATGATCACATAATTGAATAACTAAATATCTTCTCTTCACTATGCTACTCTTAACCCTCTCTGATTGGATAACGAACACTAATCAGTGCGTAGGGATGCAGAAAACATTCCTTAAAGTAAGCATTCCCATGTCTAGTTAACCCCACGTTGTCACTATGAGAACCCTAGAAGGTACTAGACAAACACCACAATTCATAGAGACACACACGATGTGCACATTGTCACCTTCACACCGCGGGACAAGGTGGCTCCAAAGTTCATACTAATAAAACACTTGAGTAACACAAGATGAAGAGTAACATCTACTTATTCAACTAGATTACAAATCTCATGATCACATATAGATCACACCATGGGAGAGAGAGATGAACCACATAGATACCGTAGAGCCCTCAACCTCCACTAGTAGGGAAACCCTTATCTGTGGCGCACCAAAATCCTATTCTGTGGCGCACCCTGGGGCCACAGGGGTGCGCCACAGAACACACGCCACAAAAATAATTTCTGTGGCGCACCAGGCCCGTGCGCCACAGAAATAGTGGATTCTGTGGCGCACCTGGACCGTGCGCCACAGAAATGGAGGATTCTGTGGCGCATCCCTTAACGGTGCGCCACAGAATTGGGTGCGCCACAGAATTCTCCAACGGTGCGCCACAGAATCATCTGCTATATTTCGAAATTTAAATTGTTTCTGCTGTATACAGTTTGAATATACAGGAATTATACAGGAATTATTCACAGCAGTGATATTTGACAACATATAACATATTACTGATATTTTACAAAGTTACTTAATCACAATAGTGATACATAGTGCAAAGTATCGAATTTGGCTCAAAGTGATCACATAGTTACTCGAGTTGTCAAACACATCATCGAACAATAATTGTCACCACATAGTTACTCGATCGAGTTGTCAAGTTACAAATGCCTAAGCTAAGATGAAATAGACTACAAGCACGGCGACGATGGTGAGCAAGAACGGTAGCTTGTAGGAGGCCTCCATCTTGTTCATCTTGTTCATCTTGTTCATCTGTTTCGACTGGTGGTCCCTCCACTTCGCAACCGCCTCGTGTCTAGTCTTGTATCCTTTATAGCAGTTGCCGCTGAACTTGTCGACCTGTGCTTTGCAGTCCTTCCACTCGTCATAGACTCCTGGAACCCGACCCTCGAACACCACGTAGTACGTCATCTATATAGATAGACACCAAGCATATTAGTAAGTATAATGCAAAAAACAACTAAGGAAACAAAAAATAAACATCAAAGATATACAAACATAAAGCTAGCTAGGCCTAAGTTAATTTAGAGCAAACTAATAGTAGCTAGCTAGGAGTTTAGAGCTAACTAATAGTAGCTAGCTAGGCCTAAGTTTAGAGCAAACTAATAGTAGCTAGCTATGCCTAAGTTTAGAGCTAAACTAATATAGTAGCTAGGCTTATATAAGTTAAGCAAATTTTGTTAAACAAACTAATAGTAGCTAGCTACGCACACCTCGATCAACGATACCTCAACTGGAGCGGCGCCGGAAAGGGCTTATATAGCTCCTTCGTCATCCACGACCTACGATCAGCCTGCCGCTCTAGGCGTTCCTGGATATCCCTCTGGCATAACCCTATGGGTTGGTGCAAGGGCCCTCCCTTTTTGTTGACATCTTCAATGATTATCTCCGACAACTTGACTTTGATGCGATGAAAATCTTGTATAAGATCTTCCTGTGAGATTTCCCCCGCCATTTTGTTGGACCAGTCTCGGAGTCTAGAAGGATGATTCAAATTGTTTGCATCGCGGACAATCCCTTTGAGGTGATGGAGGGCATAGAAGGCCTCTTTCGTGCTCCAAGCCGGCTGCTTGATGCAGGGGAAATCGGTCACGTGCCTGAACCCGTATTTGCCAGTTGCCGGCCTGATACATTCTTGTTTCTTTTCGAATGTGCCTCCATTTTGGGCGTAGCCATTGATAGCCTCATCGAGAACACCCCTTATTCTGGTGTAGTCTTTCCTCTTCGTCACATTCGACGAGTCGAAGTATTGGGCAAGTGAATATTGTGGGCAAAGCACGATGAGTGTGCAGTATGTGTCCCTGCTCAACACATGCAATTGAATCCAGGATAAGCAATGGATGAAACCTAGAAAAAAAACATTAGCTAAGACGATCGCGAGACTTACTCGGGGAAGACAGGCAAAAGAATGTCCGTCTTGTTCTGACCGTTTCTCAACATGAAGCTCTCGAGGTACTTCACTGCCTTGGTCCGTGTACTTGATCCTTCCTCCAGCTGGCTATCACGCATGTAGTAGGGATCCGCTACCATAACGTTAGGGGGTAACTCTCGCTGGATCTGCAGCTGAGCATTGAGCGCGTATAGGCGGACCAAGTTATAGTCCAGCCGTCTCGAGTGAAACAGACTGAAGATATCCTCATACGCTATGAAGAACAGTCCCGCGGGGTCTTCGTTGACGAAGTCCGGGCCCTCTGGCACCTTGACCGTGAACACAGGGTAATTTGGACACTTGTCTTGAAGAAGGAGACCCTCTAGCATCACGATAATGTTCTGCAATGTGAGCATTGGTCCAGTTGCCCCATGTATCTCGTCCGGACCCAGTATCGGTTTCCCAGCTTCATGCAAGCGGGTCAAGCCATCCTTAGGGGGTCGTATCACGGCGTCGGCCAAGATCTTAGTATGCTGGACCTTTTTAGCAGGTCTCTTCCTAATCTTCTTGCTGGCGGTGGCTTGATCTGCTGCGGGAGCTGGGGGTGAGGGAGCTGGGGGTGCGGGTGCTCGGGACGACCCTTCGATTGTCTTATGCAGTGTGCCAGGGCTGAATACTGTACCCTCCGGGTAGGTCAGACGCTGCGTGACTTCAGTACGTCTAGGTTGATCGTCGTGACTGCGGAAGGCTTCGTCGTCACGATTCATATCAGGCATGTACCTATCTTGGCTGTAGCCCGTGTTGAGGTAGGCATTGATGTCGACATTGTCATCGTAATGATAGTCTTCGACACCGGCGGCTCCAGCAAACTGGTTGTCCACGTCCTTTGGTGGTGACGGCGGCTGTGATGCCGGCGGCTGTGATGCCGGCGGTTGAGGCACAACTGCTTTTGATGATCTTTTGGGCGGTCGTTGCGGCATATTTCCCAACAACACTTTGTGCCTTGTTGTGGTGGCAACAACCGCCGGTTCCTTCTGGGTGGTGGTGGCAACAACCGCCGGTTCCTTCTGGGTGGTGGTGGTGGCGACGAGTACTGTTTCCTTCTGAGGGGCGGCGGCCTTGGGTGCAGTCTGAAGGGCTCTTTTCTTCATGGGCCGGACGATCTTATTCTGCGGGGCCATAGGGGATGTGGCGCCGGTGTTGCGCTTGATCACAAGACCCCCCCCAAGACGAATCTGGCTCTTCGGCCATTGCATCACCCAAGTCGTGCACTCTCCAAGTACCAAGTTTTCCTCGTCGCAGCCTGGAGGTTGAAAGGGGGGGAGGACGTCGCGATACTCCGGCACTACATTGGCCAACTTCACCTTCATCACGTTCTGGTCCATTCGAGAGTGGTGCATAGTGCGTTGCATGGGTTGTATAATAGTGCCGGTAGCAACATCCACCAACTCTCCGCCCGGCACCACACGATGCAGTAGTACGCAAGGTTCGTCCTGTTGTGCAACATACCAGGCATCATGAGATGACAGTCATCTTGAGAATGCGTAGTTAGATCACGATTAACTAATTAGTTACCTTGGTGATGGCGTCTAGCTCGGCGGGTGTCGAGACAAGGGCGACGGTGCCCTGCCCATCATTCTTCGGCATTGCTGCCGAAGGGGGCGGCGATGTGACCAGAAGGAGTGGCGCCGGCGTCTGGGGGGTCAGCTGTTGCGGCGGCACTTGCTGGTTCATGCTTGAGTTGCTGCCGATGAAGCTGGGCAGATGGATCGGTCCAATTTGACCCCCCGCATTCCAGGAACCTAGCCCCTCCATCAGCCCAGCGGGGATGACTTCCTTGAGCCTCTCATCCACTAATCGGTTGAGCCTGTCGGGGTCCACCTCTCTGCTCTCCAGTTTCTTCTCTAGAGCCGCCATCTTCTTCTTCAGCTCCGCGACCTCCTCATCATCCTTAGTCGATTTCGTCTTCCTCTTCTTTTCTGACTTGGCATCTGAGTAGTACTCGGCTACCTTCATGTTTAGCCCAAAGCCGGAGATGCGGCCAGCTGACGTCGGCGGGGCATCCAACGGCCTTTGCTTGTATGCGTTCGTCGCTCTGTTGAAAGGCGTGTCCCACCGACTCGTCGACCCTTCGGACGAGTCAGATTTCCGCAACTCCCTCTCCTTCGGACAAAAGGAAATTAAGGTGAGCCCATTATCTAATTATTAGATCAATGCAATATACATGTACTTGAGATATATGTGTCCTTACCAAATGTTTCTCAAATTCCTTCACGTCCTCGTCTTTCGTCACGAATTCCCCCGTCTTCCAGTCTAAGAAGTACCGGGATCGGACAAAGTTCCTAACTTGTAAGTCCGTGATTTTGTGCCAGGGGTTATCTCTTCCGAGACGTTCCATCTCGCGGTCCTCCTTCTCCCAAGTAGCCTGTTTTCCTTGGTAACCACCGCTTCCGAGATGTTGGTGCCCTATGTTTTGGTCCCGCATATCCTGCCCCCATTTTGTCCATTTTTTACACTCCTCGGTGTTCAAGTACTGCTTAAATATCTCGAAATCTTCTTTCAGAAGCGTCGGGTCTTTTCGACTGATCTCCTCCCAGCTTTTACCTTTTTCAATCTTCTTCTTCACCCGGGATTTCCAGCTGCTCAACGCGGTGCTCATCTTCGTGATGGCTAAAGAGTCCACCTGTTTGTTGAACGGCTCCGGGAACGTGTATCGCTGGTGAAGCTTCTTCAGAAGGATTTCGACCAAAGCCTTGTTGTCGTCGCTTCTAAGGTCAAACGTGTTGATCGACATGCTTTCCCGCACGATGCACCCTAGCTGCATGCCGTACCCTGAGGTAACAGATCGAGGCGCCAATGGTAGGCCACTCGGCGAGACCTTGGTGATTGTATCGGTGACGTTCGCGAGCACTTGCGGCTTACGATCCTTCCTTGGGGCCCGGGGCTTCTTATTCTTCTTATCGGTCGTCGGGGCGGCGTCGCCGCTACCACCAGCCGCCGTGCGGTCAGTGCCACCACCATCGGTGCTCTTATCCTGGTCCTCTTCCTCCAAGTACCCCCAATCAACGTCCTCTTCCTCACTTCTGGTTGCAGCGTGGGCCTCCCAGCCCTCTTCCTCGGCACCGGCTTCGGGCACGGACACGTGCTTGGAAGAGCCAGACATGTTTCTGTAATAACATTCAAATTTGAGTTTTTGAGTTGGATTTCAAATTATTCAATATAGACGTGCTTGGATAATACACACACAAAATCATTTTGTGGTAAAACCATCTTGTGAACTTGGGTTAGTAATGTGGGCTTGCATAATTGTGATAATTTAGACCACTCTGATACTAGACACACCTAGTTCAATGCATTTTGTGGTAGTTTAGGCTCTTTAAGTAATTATATCTCGTGGGACTCTCTGTCTAAAATGTCAACTGTTGAGTTCCTTGTTGAATATTAGCTAAGTGGTGTTGAATCAAGTCCACTCGGGCTGCAAACCAAGCAAAAGTTTATGTGAATTATAGCGCTTAAAGTCATGTTCTGTACTTCTGTTGTTTTGATGCATTTTTTTTTCTTACATTAGAACATACCCTGTAGGTCAAACATTAGAACTTGCTTAAACAATAACCTTCAGCCTTATATGTGATTGAATATATACTAGTACTCAAACAGATAACATCAAACATCATATGGTCTACAAACCATAAGATAGCATATATCCTACACTGACACAACCTGACTTACTAGAGGTCAATTTTAATTGGCTAGGATAACAGAAATATATTTGTACATTCTTCCAACTTTTACTTATTAGAGTAGCTATCGATATCTTCAGTTAGTAGGCGGGCACGACACATGGCAAAGATGGCCAGGAGCAGCAGAAGGCAAAAACATGAAGGTGAAGCCATGGGCAGCTAGTGGTGGTGATTCGGTGAGCAATGCAATCACACAAGACATCACCCCTTGATATAGGTAGAGGTCTAGAGGAACCATGCCTTGGTAGTCAATACATCGAAAATGAGCCCCAGTCCATCTCAACCATCCAGTGGTATTACATGAATATTTTCTGGAGTTGGTAGAGACAGCTAGACTCTTTCTTCTCTGCTGCAATTATTGCAGGATGGAAACTAAGCTACGAAAGTTGGACCTGGTTACAAGAGATTTTGGTCCTTATATATGGGTAGCAGTCCTTATATGCCTGATTGAAACACAAAGTACAGCCGTGAGTGTATTGTCCACTGAAAAGAGTTGAAGCTACGACCCAGTGCAGAGTTTATATCCGTGGGCGTGGTTCAGTTAAAGATTCTGTAAAGGTAACTAAGCACACTATCATGTATTGTTCCCCAGTTCCTGATTTTCGTAACTATGTTTGGTTAAAACAGTTGGACACTTTCAGGATGTACTGATGTCCCATGTGTTACTATTACAATTCTAATGTGGAATAAAATTAAGAAATATGTCCCCTCATGGTTAAATTGGCTAATTTATTAATAGTATGTCACTAATACCATAAACAACGGAAGCTTGGGCTGGTCTGATTGATACCCATGATTACCAAGTTACTTCAAACTAAGCGAACTATCTGGAGCTCATCTAGTTATCACCAGACTGCAAGTGCTAATGCTGTTAAGTTTGAATATTCTGTTACTTGTTCATCCTGGTTGTTGATGTAGGACCTCTAGGTTAGTGGCTCTGTTGGTTAGTGCAGGCTACCTTTTGAACATACAGTTTAACTGCCCTTAGTATAGGCTGAATCAAAATATCTTCTATCGGTGGCTATCTCATAAGCACTCTAGCTTTCTGTTGCTGCTTAGCCTTCATTATTTGGATCTTGCTATTCACTGATTACTGATGACATCTATTCTTGATATATCAATGGTATTGATTCAAAGATATATCCCTATAATTTAAGCCTTTAAGATTGTGAGATGTAAGAGAATTTAGCAATGTCGTTGCATCTTACGAGTCCTCTTTGTACCTCACATTTACAGTCATGAGCTTTTAGCTTAGCATATTACTCTGATGCTAGTCTGCCGAAAACAGAAGTCGTTTTAGATGCAAATATAAGCTTTCTAAATCCGATATCTTACTGCTCTGATGCAAACATAAGCTTTTGAAATCGTTGCAGTGGTACCGTGGTACCCTCGGACACTAAAAGATTTCAGCCTTGCTCTTTAGTTATAGGCTTTGACGATGAGCTTCACTTTAATGTATCTGTTGCGTAATACAAGACTATTGCACTCTTGTTACGTACATGTAATCTCTAGCTCAATTTCTGTTTCTTGGCACCCCCTAGCGTGGCATGGCCAACATAATGAATATATTGTTAACTATTGTAATATAGGAGGACAAGCTGAGAGATAAGCCTGGGTATGAGCACCTCAATGAGGCACTGCATGTTCTTGTGGAAGCAGAGTTTCCAGCAGATATGATTGATACGCGTCTAAACCAGGCCGTGACCATCCTGGAAGATCTTCTCAAACCAATTGTGAGCGCATCTATCTCCTCTTATTTTTTTGGCCCATTCTTCACAGTTTCACTGTGTTGTTGCTAACTAGCGCTATCATCATACATCAGGACGAGTCGATGGACTACTACAAGAAGCAGCAGCTGAGAGAGCTGGCCATTCTGAATGTGGGATCAATTTATACCTTCGTTGTAAGTACAAATTCTCACCCTTTCAAGCTACTGGATAATTTATCCATCTCTCAGTTCTCAACCTATAAATATGATACAGTGAAAGTTTAAACTGCATACTAATTACTACTAATATTGAGCGTACGTATAATTATGTGCCTTATAGTTTGGAACAGATGGAGAATGATCACCATGGGCTATAATTACACTATTTTCAGTTGGTCCTTTCGAATAAGTTGTAAATGCTTCGGAGCAGTATGCCAGTATCATTTGATTCATAATAGAGTGAGAGCACAATTCAAAATATTTTTTATTTATTTCAATTTCCGAAGAATGAATAGACTGAAGAAGAAGATAAGCTACACCACGAAAAAGAACACGATCCCATATGTGGGTTAGCATCTGCTGTGTGCTTCCCAAAAGTACACTTTGAGCATAATAATCAAGGACCATATGGCATAGAACATGGAAAATGGCACAGTGCACTAGACAAGTAATATAGTGGTGAGTGGATCTTTCGCCCTCTCATGTTACTGAACCTATACATAGCACATGGTATCCACTGGGTAAGGTATCTATGTCTGGTGACTTTCAGATCCTAATAGTGTCCAGAATGTTGGCTCAAACTTAAAACCATATATGAGTATGTGGCAGCAGACTATGAGTGTGCATATTTTCATTTTAGGGGCTTAAGAAAACAACCTAAATATCTACATAGTTTATACAGGGATATTTTCATTTTAGGGACCAGACGACCAGTGCAAGCCTGGTGGTCTCCTCTTGAACAATTTATTGATATGGATGCACATAGTTTTGTGATTGTTCCATGTAAAGCAATTCTCTACAGGGATTTCGATGGGCAATAGATAATAACATGTGGCAAGCTAGAGTTAATAGCATTAAGCCTTTATTTGAAGGTGAGATACTATGCATTGTCAAAGCAATTATCTTGCATCATATTTTAGGTTTGAGCTCGGGCCATGATTTTGATGAATTTGTTGCTTGGTCTTTTCTATCCTTTGCTAAAAAATGCTAACAGTTGGACGAAAAATTTCGGCATGACCTTTGCTAAAAAAGGCCATGCCGGAGTGCCAGAAATTCGCCGGAACGGAAATGAATCGACGTTCCGGCGAAACATTGGCAACTCTCAATGTGTACCTGCACAAAAACCATCCAATCCCCTCAATCTAGTGCCTTATTCACATTGCATTCCAGGGTTCACAGGTTACTTCACCCATGTTTTCTACTACCTGTCCCAAACCAAGAACAGATGGTTCCACATTGGCACATACTAGGGGTTACAGAAAAGAAAATGGAGAGCACAAAACACAGCTAGAATTCTATCAAGCCCAGCAAAGGAGAGCACAAAAATTCTTTAACCTGCAAACCACAGTTCCACCAAATTTCATCACATAGTTGTCCTTTCAATTCCAGATATCTAACTGAATTTCAGATATCCCAATTCATATCCACAGAACAGAGGCAAGCACAGGGCAATTCTTTGCTACGGAGAGAGATCGAGGGCAGTGTACCTTCTCCTGCTCCTCGAGTCGAGATGCAGTGGCGATGGCGATCGAGGTGATGAAGACGAAGACCTGCTCCTCGATCCACGCCTGCTCCTCCTCCACGGGCGCTCCTCCTCCACGGGCGCTGGTTCACGCCTGCTCCTCCACACGGGCGCTGGTTCACGCCTGCTCCTCGATCCACGCCTGCTCCTCCACGGCCTGGTGCTCCTCCACGCCTGGTGCTCCTCCACGGCCGGCTGCTAGCTAGGGTTCGTCGTGCGCGAGAGAGAACGAGGGGATTTTTTCGCTAAGTACTCGCGAGAGAGAATCGATTGGGGACGAGGGAGCGGGGCCACATGTCATTGGCTGTAAGAGAATTCTGTGGCGCATCCAGGCAGAGATGCGCCATAGAATTGTGCGAATTCTGTGGCGCACCGTGCACCGTGGTGCGCCACAGAAATATGTGGGCATGCTGTGTGGGCAGATTGGCGGGGCCACATGTCATTGACTAGGAAAGCGATTCTATGGCGCATCACTTTGGAGATGCGCCACAGAATTGTGTGGATAGATAATAAAAAATTCGAACGGTTGTACTGTGACAAATGTGTGTTACTAGTCTAGTGGTTTGCTATGAGTGAATGATTAACACCCAGGTTCGAATCTTGATATTGCCCCAGTTTTTTTAATATTTTATTTAATTATAATTAAAAAAAGAAAACAGTAAATTACAATTAAAAAAATAAAACACACATTTTATATTAGAATATATTTTAACATAACGTCTCTTCGCAATCTTTTATGACACACACATATGGTTGTGTAACATACACATGAGCATATTACATAATAAAGTCTTTTTCGTCTCGGTTCCGATCTAGCTTAATTAGCGTCTCTTTCCCTTTTTGTTGGCGACTGGATACTTTATACCGGCCACCTTGAGATTTCTTCGCGTGAACGGACAACCGTGTGTAGGTAGGGATGTCTTCCTTCTTACTTTACCGGTAGTAGGCATGTCGAAGTGCTTGTCGAACTCCTCCTCGATCTTCGGATCACCGTTCTTGTTGAAGTCTTCCTCGTTGGCGTCTCCTTCCATTCCGATGATGCTCCTCTTGCCCCTCCTCACGACAACACGGCTAGGCCTTGAAGGGTCGGTGATGAAGAAGCATTGGTCAACTTGGCTAGCGAGTACCCATGGCTCATTTTTCGCGGATGGGTTCTTCGATTTGGCATCGGGTATAACCATTGTGGTGAAATACCGTCCTTCTTTCTTGACATTCTTGGCCCATCTCACACGGAACATTGGCACCACCGTCTCTCCGCAGTAGTTGAGCTCCCATATCTCCTCGATCTTTCCAAAGTATCTTTCTTCCACATTAGTCTCGGCATCGCCATATGATAGCATAGTTACTCCTGAGTTTTGATTTTCGCTACTCATGTCCTTGTCCTCGGTGGAGAATCTGTAACCGGAGATGTCGTACCCCTGATAGGTCCTTACGTTCTGCCCGGGGCCCTGTGATAAGATGTATATGAGTTTTTCATCTTCCGTAGAAGGCATTTTTCTCCGTGCTTCAGTCAGTTGACTTTGCTTGAACCAACGCGTGAAGCCGGAGTTGTGCTCTTTGGTTACGTCTCCCATCTTCCTCGGCCCGCCCATTTCAATATAATTCTGATTGATTAAGCTTTTGTGCTCTTCCACGAAAGGCTCGATCAACTTTAAGTGTTGTAGCGCGACCCGGTGAGCCCTATCAAAGTCGTCGCGTCGTTTTTGAATGCCGACATGGACGTCGCGGCAGCCCTCGCGGTGACCGACTCCGTTGAGTCTGCCACGGTGCGTCCTGGTGGACAAACCGACATCCTGATCGTCTTCGGTGCTTAGGTAATTGTCGCAGAAAGAGATGCACTCGTTGGTTAGAAATCCTTTGGCCATGCTTGCGTCTGGACGGGCCCTATTGCGAACGTATCCTTTCAGGACACCATTCTGCCTTTCCATCGGCATCATGTAGTGCAGAAACGTCGGGCCGAGATGCCTGATGTCATCAACGACATGGAGAAGGAGATGTACACATATATCACAGAATGCCGGCGGGAAGTAAATCTCGAGCTCGCATAGTATCACCACGATCTCATCCTGTAGCATCTTGAGCTGCCTCACGCCGATCGATTTCCGGGTGATAACGTCGAAAAAGTTGCAAAGGCCAAACAACGTATCACGGACATGCTCGTCCATTATCCCTCGGATCGCAACAGGAAGTATCTGCGTCATGAGCACATGACAATCGTGAGACTTCATCCCGGTGAACCTCTTCTTCGCTAAGTCCAGATATCTGCTTATACTCCCTGAGTATCCGTGAGGAACTTTGACTTCTACGAGGCACCTGAAAAACTGCTCAAGCTCCGGCGGACTCAATGTGAAGCAGGCAGCGGGAAGCACCACGGTGTTCTTCTTAGCCTTTTTGCGGGGAGGACCTTCCGTCTTATCCTCATCGTCATCATCATCATCACTATCGGCGGGGACCTGTAGATTTTTCCTAATGCCAAAATGTTTTAGATCGTATCTTGCTTTCGGCCCATCCTTGGACTTCTCCGAATTGCAAATAGTGCCAAGCAGACTCTCCGTAACGTTCTTCGTAATGTGCATCACATCAAGGCTATGAGGCGCGTGGAGGACCGGCCAGTACTCCAAGTCGTGGAAAACAGACCTCGCTTTCCATACACCCAGCAGCGGCTCTGGCTTGGGTCGTTTCTTTCCCGGCGAAGGGCACTCGTCCCAATTTTTCAGAAGCTCGTCGATTTCTTCGCCGCTCCTCGTGCGCGGGGCTCCATCGGGCTCGTCTTTACCATTGAACAACTCACCGCGTTTTCTCCATGGGTGATCCAGGCGAAGCCACCTTCGAGCCCCTGGGTACACGGTTTTCGAAGACCCGGGATCCCTTGGTAGCTGGAGATGCGGGGTCCCGTCCATGCACTTCACGCAGCCGCAGAATCCGTGGCCGACCTGGGCAGATACATACGCGTAACCAGGATAGTCTGTGACCGTCGTCAGCAACGCGGCTCTCATATGGAAATAATCTCTAGTGTACGCGTCCCACGTACGGGGTGGCGTCTTCCACAACGTGTCTAACTCGTCTTTCAGCAGCCCGAGATACAAATGCATGTCGACACCTGGTTGTTTTGGCCCCTGGATGAGAATACTCAAGTGTATGTACTTTTCCTTGGTGCACAGCCACGGGGGTAGGTTGTAAGGCCATACAAACACGGGCCAGCTGCTATGTGTGCTACTCTGGTTGCCGAACGGATTGAGTCCATCGGTGCTCATACCCAGCCTGACGTTCCTCGCGTCGCCCCCAAAACTCGGGAAAGCTATGTCCAATGCTTCCCACTGGGCAGCGTCTGCAGGATGTGTCATGATATAGCCCTTCTCCGGATCTTCTTCCGGCTTCTCCCTTTTTGCGTGCCATTGCATGAGCTTTGCTTCCTTAGGGTCCACGTAGTACCGTTGAAGACGGGGAGTGATAGGAAAGTACCATACCACTTTTCGAGGAATTTTCTTGTTGTTGGTTCCACACTTGTATCGTCCGTGGCCGCACTTCGGACATGCGATTGTGTCCTTGTACTCCCCCCGATAAATTACACAATCATTGATGCAGGCGTGAAATTTTTCGTGAGGTAGGTCAAGAGGGCATACGACTTTCTTAGCCTCGTTGATACTGCTTGGCAATGTGTTCCCCTCGGGAAGGCGATCGTGCCAGAATTTCAAGTTCTTGTTGAAGCTCGAGTCGGTCCATTTGTTTTGCGTCTTCATCTTCAGAGCAGCAAGCGTTACATGCAACCGCGTATCCTCGGGGCGGCACCCAGGAAACAACGGAGTCACCCCGTCTATCTCCATTTGCGCCAGTTTGGCTTTCTCCCTAGCTGCAGCTATGTCGTTGCTCGTCTCCTTAAGCAGCAGATCCTGAACATGAGAGTCCCGCAAGGCCGAAATTAGCGGGGTCTCCGTGTTCTCGCCTTCATCGTCATGTCGATCTTCTCCACCGACATATCCTTCTTCATGATGATCTTGTTCGCCGTCATATCCTCGCTCGCCCTCCTCTTCGTGCACAACTTTTGCTGCCGGCGGTGCCACGTGGTTGCGGTCGTCAAAGAAACCGCGTCTGAGAAGGTGCTCCTCCAATTGTCCGGAATCAGGGTCAATCCAGCGCACGAGTTTGCATGATCGACACGGGCATCTTATCTGCCGCCTGTTGCACCGAATCATGTCCGCCTTCGCGTCTTTTTTGTATCTAGCGATTCGAGCAGAGCTCATTTCTAGTACCATGGTTGCCTGCACAGACACATAGAGAGCAGAAAATTAGAACCACAACATGCATGCATAGTCGCCGGAAAAATTCGGCATGACCTCTCCTATAAGTAGGACATATGGGGTGCAAAAGTTTGCCGAAATGGAAGTGAATCAACATTTCGGCAAACATCCATACACCACCCGCGCCCGCACGCGCGACAATCGATCGGTCCACCTGCACATGCATGACAAACACCCATACACATCGATCGATGGCCACACAAGACATATGAACTTCCAACACTATACTCACCGAGTAGATTCGATACCGACACGCGAAAAGAGCGAGGGAGAGGGAGGCACCGGAGTATAGATGCAAGGTAATTAGGCCCCCCCCAACAACAACAAACTTCACCAACAATTATACATCGAATAAATAGGTTCACCTACCTAAAAAGGAGAACTAAATGTGCAAAAATAGAGTGGAGAGAAGGAGGGGCGAATGAGCAACATCCACTTGCAATGAAGTGAGTGGGGGGAGAGAGGGGGCAGCCACCTTTATGTGCACAGTGCGCATATTTCTGTGGCGCACCTGTATGCTATTCTGTGGCGCACGGCACAGGTGCGCCACAGAAACAACATATTCTGTGGCGCATTTGGCAGGATGCGCCACAGAATATGGTGTTTCTGTGGCGCACCTGCGAAGTGCGCCACAGAAGTGGCCCTTTCTGTGGCGCACGAATCAGGGTGCGCCATAGAAATATGGCCTCTGACACCCAGCCCACTGATTGGTGTGGGGCCCACACGATTTCTGTGGCGCACCCCTATCTGGTGCGCCACAGAAATATGTATTTCTGTGGCGCACCCTTGTCCGTGCGCCACAAAATAATATTTCTGTGGCGCACCAGATACAGGTGCGCCACAGAATCAATTCCATAGAATGGCAATTCCCTAGTAGTGCTCGGGGGAGAACTACTCCCTCCTCATCATAGGAGATAGCAACGACGATGGAGATGGCGGTGGAGTCGATGGAGATGGCTTCCGGGGGCAATTCCCCGTTCCGGCAGGGTGCCAGAACAGAGATATGTCCCTGATGACCCACAAGTATAGGGGATCGCAACAGTCTTCGAGGGAAGTAAAACACAAATTTATTGATTCGACACAAGGGGAGCCAAAGAATATTTGTGAGCCTTAACAAGTGAGTTGTCTATTCACCTGCACCTGAAAGTAATTTTGTTCGCAGTGGTTTATCAGTAGTAACAGTTTTATAGTAGCAACAGTAGTGGAATAATAGCAGAAGTGAAATGAAAACCGCATCAGTAGTGTTTGAAGTAAACAACGGGATTAAATATTGTGGGCATAGGGATAGATGAACGGGCGTTGCATGGATAAGATAGTTCATATAATAATCAAGACATGGGCATTGCAGATAAATAAGATAAAGCATCCAAGCACTAAGTAACCATAGGCATGTATTCCGTAAATAGTTGTACGAGCTCGCAATGAGAACTTGCACAACATATTTTGTCCTACCAGCCCGTTATCAGCGGGGCCTCAAGGGAACTACTGGTAATTAAGGTGTTCCTTTTAATAGAACATCGGAGCAAAGCATTAACACTCCGTGAACACATGTGATCCTCACATCATAGCCTTAATTTTTATACTTGTGTTGAAACTGAATCTTGTGGATTTATTATTTCAATTGCACTAACGTTGCTAATGAAGATTGTAATTATTTTGATGTGAAGGAAGTTTTCAAGGGTCAAGAGAAGAGGATGATATGATGTGATCAAGAAGAGTGAAAAGCCTAAGCTTGGGGATGCCCCGGTTTTACATCCAAGCAAATTCCAAGAAGACTCAAGCTTCTAAGCTTGGGGATGCCCAAGGCATCCCCTTCTTCATCAACAATTTATCAGGTCACTTCTAGTGAAATTATATTTTTATTCGGTCGCATCTTATGTGCTTTACTTGGAGCGTCTTTTATTTTTGTTTTCAGTTTGGTTTTTCTGTTTCTTTCAGTCTGTTTTTACTTTCTTAATAAGCTTGGTTGGACCCCAGCATTCTTTTATTGGAGAGTGACACGCTCTGCTTTTTCTTGAGAATACGTTGTATTCTTAGTCTCTATTTGACTGCTGCATTTATTCAGCTCCTGTTTTGCATGCATATCTTGTCAGAGTTGTTAGTTTTAGTAGTATTATTTGAGTACTCTCATGTTTGCTTGTTGTATCATAAATAGTATTTTTGTTAAATCATGTTTTGTATGGTGCTTGTTGGGAGAAACAAAAAACTGCTGCTTGAAGTAGAATTTATAACAGTACTAGTAGAAGCTTGTATAGACTGTGGCTAGAACTTTTTCATGCCATGCTAAATGTTATTTTAGTTTTAAAGCCTTGTGGTTATTGAGTAGTATGATTAGCCTCAAATAGCTGAGAGTGTTTAATATGTATTGAAAGATTCATGAGTTGTTCTTGTCATAGTAAATCATCAATATATGGTATTCTCTTTCGAATGTTTTCTTTGGTTGACTTGGCGCATCCTCACACCATGTTTATGACTACAAACCAGTCACGGATAGCCTCCATGAACACTTAGTTTTTGAACTTGTGATACTACTTATGTTTTAATTAATGATGCTTATGTCGCTATGCATGATTATGGCTCTTATGCTCTCTTGATTTGTCGCTCCCAGTCCTTTGCTAGCCTCCACCTGTACTGAGTATGAGCTCTACTCGTGCATCCAAACTCCCTTAAGCCAAAGTTTTTCCCATTGTGTCCACCATACCTACCTACATGTGGTATTTAACTGCCATTCCAAAGTAAGTTGCTCATGTGTTACCTTTTAAACCTTCAAATTTACTCCTACTTTATGTTCCTGTTTTTGCTCATGAGGACCTAAATAGAGAATCTTTATCTCACTTGTTGATTGGATTTCACACCCTAGACTAGTGGCTTCATCCGCTTATCCAAATGATAGAAGAGCTGGCAGCAGGGTGCCCAGCCCCAAATTAATGCATACAAATTCTCTTCACTATTTTTGCCCCTGATTTATCAGTCAAAGCATAATTGTGTAAACAAAAGAGAAAGAGGGATGAACTTCTACATCAGTTGCGTTCTTCACCATGGGAGCCACTCTTGTGAATCCAGTTGACTTGTGACGTAATGTAATTTCTGTTTACCATTCGTTGACATTAGCATACATCTCCCAAAATATAGACACTCCTCCACGGTATGTGATTGGTGGCAGGCACCCGAGGATTTGGTTAGCCATGGTTTATGAAAGATGGATGGGAGGAGTGTCAAACTTTTAATACCTCTATTTAATAAAATAAAATCTCTAGCACATGAGTGATCCCTGCTTCCCTCTGCGAAGGGGCTTTCTTTTAATTTTATGTTGAGTCTCCATCTTCTAACTTTATGCACAGTTGAGAGAGCATTTTTTGCCATTCTGAGTTCTATGTGCATTTGTCCCATAAGCATCAATAATTACTTCATGATGTGATATTATTTGTTCCTAAATTATTTGTTCTAGTCTTCCTCTTGAACTTTGAAGGTGTCCTGGCATTTATGTTTTGCCCCACTCTTAAGGACTATCGAAATATCACTTTGCGATGCTTTCTCTATACCTGAAACAAACGTTTACCTTTCTTTGCATTATTATTCATGATCCTTTATTTGAGTTACTTTTCGTGATGCAAAGTAATTGCTATGCTTTATTATTAAAGTTTTATTTATCATGCATGTGTTTAAAGTCTTATGATCTCATCGTGCATATTATTTTACATTAGATTGATCAAGTTTGTGTTAGTAGCATCTCACCTCAAAAATTATTGTTTTATCGTTTACCTACTCGAGGACGAGTAGGAACTAAGCTTGGGGATTCTTGATACGTCATAAACGTATCCCTAATTTCTGATGCTCCATGATCATATTTTGCCAATTGCTACATGTTTTCTCCCTTATTTATAGCATTTTTATACGTTTTTCGGACTAACCTATTAACAAGATGCCACAGAGCCAGTTCCCTGTTTTCTGCTGTTTTTTAGTTTCAAAAAAGTTGTTCTAGAAATATTCCCGGAATTGGAAAATTCGAAGCCCGAAAGTCCTATTTTCCCCGGAAGTATCTAGAAGACCGAAGAGGAACCGAAGAGGGGCAGCAGCGGGGCCACACCATAGGGTGGCGCGGCCCCCCTGGCCGCGCCAGCTAGGGGTTTGGGCCCCCTGGAGAGCCACCGCCTTCGCCCTTTCGCCTATTTAAGCCCCCTGGATGGAAAACCCTAGACACCTGATCAAATCCCCGAAAAAGTTCCGCAACTGCCGTCACCGGCAACCCCAGATCAGGGGGTTCTGAAGCTGTTTCTGGCACCCTGTCGGAGAGGACATCATCACCAGAGGCCTCTTCATCACCATGCCTGCCTCCGGAGTGATGCATGAGTAGTTCATCCTTGGACTACGGGTTCGTAGCTGTAGCTAGATGGTTGTCTTCTCCTCATATGCCTCCATGTTTAGATCTCGTGAGCTGCCTATCATGATCGAGATTGATCTTATGTAATTCTCTGTGTTGTGTTTGCTGGGATCTGATGATTATTGACCTTATGCCAAGTTGATTATAGTCTTTATTTGCATGTGTTATTTGTGATCTTGCATGCTCTCCGTTGCTAGTGGATATTCTGGCCAAGTAATTATTAGTGACTCCAAGAGGAAGTATTTATGCTCGATAGTGGGTTCATGCCTCCTTGTTGCCTTGCTCGAGTGACAAAAACGTGAAGGGGGAGGATGTGATGTTTCCATTAGGGAGAAAACAACGGTGAGAGTGCCCGCGTGCATAATCATTGGTTACATTACACACTTTGTTTAATGCAATTATTTGTTGTTTGCAACTTAATACCCGAGGGGGTTCGGATGATAACCTGAGGGTGGATTATTAGTCATAGATGCAGATGGATGTCGGTCTATGTATCTTGTTGTAATGCCCGCACTAAATAACATAGTAATCTTCATGTCATATTGTGCACTACGGTGCAACCTTTATTTGTCAATTGGCCAGCTGTAATTTGTTCACCCAGCATGCTATCTTTTATGGAGAGACACCACTAGTGAAACTACGAACCCCGGTCCATTTTCAACACTGTTAAACAACCCACAACAATTTTCCTGCTCTCTTTACTTTCTGCAAGCATACACTGTTTTTCCACACTATACGTCTAATCTTTGTTTTCAGCAAGACCGGTGAGATTGACAACCTCACTGTACCGTTGGGGAAAATTATTTTGATTGTGTTGTGTGCAGGTTCCACGTTGTTGCTGACACCGGTGAAGCGCCAGCACCACCGTCAGTGGCATCAACCTTCCAAAGATTCTCTTTCACCTACTGGATTGATAACCCTGGTTCTTAACTAAGGGGAAAACTCCTACCGCTGTGCTCATCACACCCTCCTCTTGGGGTTCCCCACAAAGTGCGTCAGGGGTTTGGAAGGTCAATAGAAGAAAGGCTCACAAAGCTGAAGGTGGTCATTAGACAAGAGAATGTCTTACAACCGAAGCTATGCAATTAGTAGGGATTGCCACACAACGGGTGCACATAGAGCTATAAGTGTATGAAAGCTCTCCAATGGAACTAGTGGGGGTGCATCCAACTTGCTTGCTCACGAAGACCTAGAGCTCATTTGAGGAGGCTCATCATTGGAATATACAAGCCAAGTTCTATAATGTAAAGTTCCCCA
The DNA here is from genome assembly GCA_028641055.1 of Alopecurus myosuroides. Lineage (NCBI taxonomy): Eukaryota > Viridiplantae > Streptophyta > Magnoliopsida > Poales > Poaceae > Alopecurus > Alopecurus myosuroides. Next base: position 515,383,385 of record CM054057.1, on the reverse strand, counting down.
CATAGTTATGAATGAATGATAATATGAAAACTTTCTCCAAACTGAAGAATTGGTGCTAAACATAAAGCACAAGTGTAGTATAAAGGATAGTGATGCGCCCCCTCTCTCTTTATTCTCTCTTTGGCCCTTTCTTTTTTCTTTTTTGGCTTTTTATTTTTGATTTTATATATCCTCACCGGTAGGGGCAACATCCGATATTACAATGAATCATCACACTTTTAGTACTCATAACTCATAATGGAATATCTCTGATGTATCCAACTGCATGCTACTGCCAGTGTAGCAGTATGCATAAATAACCATGAAACTCATCATCAAGTAACATAATGGAGGTGGATGTTGTGCAACAATATATCTAGGAATGGCTATGGAAATGCCATAATAGGTAGGTATGGTGGCTATTTTGAGGAAGAATATATGGGCTTATGAGTAGGAGAACCAAGTCCTCCCACGGGATTTGGATGCAGTGGCGGAGTTTGCACCAACTCTCAATGTGAGAAAGGGCAATGCACAGTACCGAAGAGGCTAGCAAATATGGATGGTGGAAGTGTCAGGAACCACAACATAGACTCACGAGTTAAAAGTTTGCAGCAAGCAAATCATATTTACAAAGCACAATGCAAATCACTCCAAGAGGGTCCATAGCAGTTACAAGTCACTGTTAGCTACCCCGACCGTAGTGTGTAACAAAAGGCCGATCAGAATGTATCACTCGTAGCAATCATATACCATTGTTTTTATCAGCTGGTAATTTTAAGTGTGGCATAGTTTCAAGTTTCTTAGACCAACCATTAATAGTTTCTACTTACTAGTCCTTCCCGTTTATCCATTAAGCAAATTAATATCTCAAAACAACATCAGTGATTCAAGTGAAGCAGTTTAGTGATCTACAAGACCATGCAATATTTTCCACTATACCATCTATCACAATAGCATTCCTATTTCCAAGAAAACACACATATGAGAACCACCTAACTACAAAAGCTATCAGCTCTGAACAAAGGATGCATGCAAAACAAGAGCTGGAAGCACTAAAATATCTAAGCATGAATACTCAACAAATATAAGTGAAGCACAAGAGTATTCTAACGAAAAAGCGGAGCGTGTCTCTTTCCCAAACAAATATGCTAGGATCCAAATATTTATTACAGCAAACAAAAACAAACAAACTGAAAACAAAAATAAAAGACGCTCCAAGTAAAGCACATAAGATGTGACTGAATAAAAATATAGTTTCACTAGAAGTGACCTGATAAATTGTTGATGAAGAAGGGGATGCCTTGGGCATCCCCAAGCTTAGATGCTTGAGTATTCTTGGAATTTACTGGGATGTAACACCGGGTTATACCCAATCTTAGGCTCTTCACTCTTCTTGATCACATCATATCATCCTCTTCTCTTGACCCTTCAAAACTTCCTTCACACCAAACTTCTCACAATCTTCATTAGCAACGTTAGTGCAAATCGAAATAATAAATTCACATGGTTCAGTTTCAACACAAGCCTAACACTCATAAACACATTAGATACTGTCACAACTTCTTTTAAAACTCTTTTTTTCAAAATAACAATAAAAGAAAGAGATTAAGATGCAAATGCAATTATTGGCAGAAATCTGTCAAAACAGGACAGCAGGTAAATACGATTTTTTTCGAAAATCTTCTGTTGCTCAAATAAACAAGTGTTTAACTAAGAAAAGTTGCGTATATATCCCAGGATCACGCACAAAAAAACTCAGGTCATTTTGAATTTTCTGTGATTTTATACGATTTTAACAGTGGACAGCAGAAATCTGTTTCCTGCGCAGAAATCCGAAATATAGTCTCAATTTTCCACTAGAGCCTTTACTTGGCTCAACTAATACATGAAAACAAAGATACAAATAAGTTTGTACATAATTATACAACCTCTTTACTCAAAGAAAACAGAGAAAAATAATGCAAACAAAAAAAACATGGGTTATCTCCCAAGAAATGTTTTTCTTTAAAGCCTTTTAGCTAGGCATGATAATTTGAGAACATGCTCACATGAGAAATAAGATTTGAAGCACAATAAGAGAGAATCAAGAAGCAATATAAAACAAATTTAAGTCTAACCCACTTCCTATAAAAAATAATCTTGTAGAAAAACAAGTCAACGAAGCACAAAGTGACTAGCATATGAAGACAAAATAAGTGCAATATCAAAAATTTCAACATAAAGAGGGGAAACTTCATATTGTTGAGATGCATAAAACCATGTTTCCCTCTCTCATAATAACTTTCAATAGCATCATGAATCTATCACACAAAACATTCTTATCACGAGCCACATGCATAAAATAATTAATACTCTCCACATAAGCATAGTCATTCTTATTAAAAGTAGTGGGAGCAAATTCAATAAAATAGCTATCATTATTATTCTCATCACCATAATCATCAAATATAGGGGTCATAGTATCATCAAAATAAATTTTCTCCTCAATAGTAGCTGGACTGAAAATATCATATTCATCATTGTAATCATCATATATAGGAAGAATAATATCATCATAAGCAATATAATAGTTATCCTCCAAAATGTGTTCATTTGTAGACATATCATCATTTTTACTAGGAGGAGATGTATCAAGCATATAATCATCAGTAGCAAAAGGATTTTCAAACACATCATCCACAAGTTTAGAGCTTTCTATATCACCATTTTCAATATCAAAAGTAGTGTGCTTTTCCCAATCATGATCACTACTATATGTAACAGGCATAGGCTCATCATCAAAGAAAATTTTCTCCTCCATGCTTGGGGAACTAAAAAGATCATTTTCATATAAACTAGCTTCCCCAAGCGCATTAGCAATAATGGTGTTCAAATAATTCATACTAATAACATTGCTATTAGCATGCAAATAAAGCTCCATAGGTTTTTTAATTTTCTCTTCAAACACTTCATCTTCTAATTTAAGATAAAGATTATAAAGTTCTCTCATATTTTTGTTGTTTTCCATTAAGCCTAACTAGTGAAAATAGAAACAAGAAACAAACATATATAATTGCAGAATCTAAAGGAAATAACTTCGAGCACTCACACCCGAGGATGTGAGTACCCTTTACCTTACCTCCCCGGCAATGGCGCCAGAAAAGAGCTTGATGTCTATGCATGTTTCTATTCTTGTAGACAGTGTTGGGCCTCGAAGTGTAGAGGTTTGTAGAACAGCAGCAAGTTTCCCTTAAGTGGATCACCCAAGGTTTATCGAACTCAGGGAGGTAGAGGTCAAAGATATCCCTCTCAAGCAACCCTGCAATTAAGATACAAGAAGTCTCTTGTGTCCCCAACACACCCAATATACTTATCAGGTATATAGGTGCACTAGTTCGGCGAAGAGATAGTGAAATGCGAGTAATATGGATGGTTATAAGTAATAATAGCAATCTAAAATAAATATGGCAGCAAGCAAACATGTAGCAGAACAGGCGGAAAACGGTGTTTCAATGCTTGGAAACAAGGCCGAGGGATCCTACTTTCACTAGTGGACACTCTCAACAATGATCACATAATTTAATAACTAAATATCTTCTCTTCACTATGTTACTCTTAACCCTCTCTGGTTGGATAACGAACACTAATGATTGCGTAGGGATGCAAAAAAGCATTCCTTAAAGTAAGCATTCCCATGTCTAGTTAGCCCCACGCTGTCACTATGAGCGCCCTAGAAGGTACTAGACAAACACCACAATTTATAGAGGAGACACACACGATGTGCACACTGTCACCTTCACACCGTGGGACAAGGTGACTCCAAATTTCATATTAATAAAACACTTGAGTAGCACAAGATGAAGAGTAACATCTACTTATTCAACTAGATTACAAAGCTCACGATCACATATAGATCACACCATGGGAGAGAGATGAACCACATAGCTACCGTAGAGCCCTCAGCCTCGGGGGAGAACTACTCCCTCCTCATCATATGAGACAACAACGACGATGGAGATGGCGGTGGAGTCGATGGAGATGGCTTCTGGGGGCACTTCCCCGTCCCGGCAGGGTGCCAGAACAGAGATCTGTCCCCCAAAACTTGGGTTGACGTTGACGGTGGCTGCGGAAGGTTTCATGGAATTTTGCCGATTCTCTTAGGGTTTTCCCTTGGGAGAGTATAAATAGGCGAAAGGGCGACGTCAGGGGGCACCGGGGGCTCCTCACCACCCCCAGGCGCGACCAGGGGTGGGCCCGCGCCTGGGCATGGTGAGGGCCCTCTGGGGCCCGTCTTCGACTCCTTTTCGGATTTCTGGAAGCCTCCGGGGAAAATAGGAACTTCGGGATTCGTGGGGTCCAATTCCGGGAATATTTCTAGAACAAATTTTCTGAAATAAAAAACAACAGAAAACAGGGAACTGACACTTGGCATCTTGTTAATAGGTTAGTTTAGGAAAATGTAGGAAAACATACGGAAAACATGTAGCAATTGGCATAATATCAACATGGAACATCAGAAATTATAGATACGTTGGAGACGTATCAACCATCCATAGAGATTCAACAGTCAATCATATGACAAAAGGGATCTACACAAACATGACATAGATGCAATAGATAATCTACAAATAATTTACAACGTCAAACACCATGTTTACATAGACCGGTACAGAGGTGTGTGGGATAATGAACCACTGTAGACAAGGAAGAGTTGGCAATGGAGATGGCGGTGAACACGGCTGAGAGGACAGTGCAGGGCGCAGGGCGGCGCCGGCGGTGGCGCAAGGACTCCTTCCCTGCGCCGCTGGCATCATGGGAGAGCGCTGCCCCTTAGCCCTCTTCCTTCATGGTCTTGGGAGCCCTCCCCAATGGAGATGAAATCCATGGGGGAGGCTAAAATGTGGCTTTGCTGGCTGGAAATTCGTGGTATGGGGTGTCCCCCACCACCTAGGTTTTCTCCCTTTATATAGTCTCACGGATTTCCGTCATCCCATCTAAAGTTGTGGTAAATCAGGCGTATCTCAGCCGTCTGGACTCGGAATAAAGCGAATTTTAAGTCTAGACCGTATGCCGCAAAATTCCCCACAATTTTGTCTTCTGTGAGATTTCCGTTTGACGCAGTCTTTGACCCGTAACGTGGAAATATTTAAAAAGTGTTTTCAGACAGATTTCAGGAAAGTCCCAATTCGACTCCAAAAAGGTTTGTTCTTCTATTTTTGATAATTCCTACACATCAAAGTGTAAAACGAGAACATTGTACACTTCTCAACTATTAGTAGGTTAGTCCAAATAAATCATAAACTTAATATAAACACAATTATGAAAATCATTAAAGTAGCATTAAACCATCAAAAATTGCAGATACGTTTTGGACATATCATTGTTCTATTGTTTTCGAGTTCCTTCCTGATCAAGTTTTTTTTCTCTTTTCTGTAGAACCAGGACATGGCGACGTGCTACCCGCCACTTCCTGGAATGGATGGTGGAGGCTCGGATTTACTAGCGAGCACCTTCGACGCTCCTCCCAACACCAATGTTGCGAACGTGGAGTCGAGTGAAGAGCGAGAGGAGGCTGAGGAGGAAGAGGAAGCACTACTAGGAAAATGGCTATAGGAGTGATGATACCCGTGACGCACTTCCAATTTGGCACGTCACGCCTATTACCCGCGGCGCACCATGCTTTCGCGCGTCGCGCCTAAAAGCATACCCGCGGCGCACCAAATGAAAGGCGCGTCGCGCGTATGTGTGGGGCCGGGGGGGCGAGCCTCCGAGGCATACCCGCGACGCACCCAGACCGCGGTGCGTCACGGCTATGTTGGGTACCCGCGGCGCACCCTCCAGTGGTGCGTCACGGCTATCTTTTCCACGGGTGGCATCTATAACCGTGACGCACCACTGGAAGGTGCGCCGCGGGTAACCAACATAGCCGTGACGCACGGCGAAAAAGGTGCGTCACGGGTATACCTGGGACGAATTTAAGTGGTTGGGACCACCCCCCCCACCTCCCATCCCCCCATATCTCCACCCCATTTTAGATCTGGTCGCCCCCCACCTCCTCACCACCCCATTTCCCCCATTTTCCCACCATTACTTATTTAACCTATTTTATTTGATATATATGTGTGGGGAATCTAGTAAACATTTGTCTCCACCCCCATCTCTCACTTTATTACCACTTTCCCTTCCATCTTTTCACTTCCTATAGCCACATACAAACGTACTCTCTCGGTCTCGTGTCGGCAAGATCTATAGTTGGTGAGTTGTTGGAGGGATATGTATATGTGTTGTATGTATGTGTGTTGATCTCGCTAGATCTCCCATAGATCGATCTCGCTCGGTATTGGCGCCGTGCGTCGTCACAAAAGATTCATATGGTTGCATATATACATATGCGAAATTGTGTTGCGTATTTTTGATGAAATTTGTGGATGTCTTAAAAATGAGTTGACATGTGTTGCCAAAATGTTGATTCATTTCCATTTCGGCGACCACGCACTCCGAGAATGTCCTATTTTTAGCATAGGTCATGCCGAATTTTTCCGTCGACGACCATGCATGCATCATCCATATATTACGTAATTTGATTCTAATTAATTTTTCATTTGATCTTTTTTTACTATGTAGGCAACCATGCATATAAGCACAGGCACCGTGGCTAGATTTATGAAACATGCGACGGACGAAATGTTTCGAAATAGCATGACGGAGATAAGATGTCCTTGTCGAAGATGCAAACTGAAACACTTGATCAGATACAATTCTGGTGACTTGGAGTCGCACCTTATCCGTCGTGGTTTTATGGATGGCTACACTCTTTACCCGACAAGTGATGAAGATGAAGAGTCGCCCGGACATGATGAAGGACATAATGATCAAGATGAAGGACATGATCATAATCAAGACGAAGGACATCGTGATGAAGATGTCGGACATGATCATAATCAAGACGAAGGACATCATGATGAAGATGTCGTGACATCGTCGTCGGACTGGGTGCGGGACCCTCATGTCCAAGCTCTGCTTCTCAAGGAGACTAGCAACACCAGAGCTGCTGCTAGAGAGAAATCGAAGTTGTCGCAACTGGAGATAGACGCCGTTACTCCATTGTATGAAGGATGCGTGAGCGAGGATACCCGTCTGAACGTAACGTTAAGGACCCTCGAGATGAAGACAAAACACCGATGGACTGATGCGAGCTACGATGAGAACATGGCATTCTGGCACGGCCGTCTTCCCACGGGGAACAAGTGTCCAACGAGCATCGAGGAGGCGAAAAAAGTCGTGTGCCCTCTGGATTTACCTCACGTGAAATACCATGCTTGCATTAATGACTGCATCATCTATCGGGGCGCGGACGCGGAGAGAACCATATGCCCGGTGTGCGACGCAACTCGATACAAGACAGGGAAGAAGGCCTCTCCTCGAAAAGTGGTGTGGTACTTTCCGATAACTTCCCGTCTGCAGCGGTATTTCGCAGACCCCACACAGGCGAAGCTCATGCGATGGCACGCGGAAAGGAAGAAGCCAGAAGAGCATGATGGAACCGATCCGGAGAATGATGACACGATGCTGACACACCCCTCAGATGCTAGCTAGTGGAAGGCGCTAGACATCGAATACCCCGAATTCGGCGACGATCCAAGGAACATCAGGTTGTGCATGAGTACGGATGGATTAAATCCTTTTGGCAACCAGAGCAGCACCCATAGCACCTGGCCCATGTTTGTATGTATATACAACCTACCCCCCTGGTTGTGCTTGAAGAGGAAGTACATACAGATGAGTATGCTTATTCAAGGGCCGAAACAACCAGGTAACGACATCAATCTGTATGGCCAGTTGTTGGAAGAGGAGCTAGCCACGTTATGGGACGAGCCAGCCAATACGTGGGACGCCTATGGAGAAACGTTTTTCCCAATGAGAGCCGCGCTCATCACGACGGTGCATGACTACCTCGGTTACAGATATGTCGCGGGGCAGGTGACGCACGGATTCTGTGCATGCGTTAGGTGCATGGATGACACTACGTATCTCCAGCTAGAGAGAAACCCCGGGTCTTCGAAAACCGTGTTCTTGGGGCATCGAAGGTGGCTTCGCAAGGATGACCCGTGGAGAAAACGCAAAGATCTGTTCAACAATGAAGTTGAGATGCGAAGAGCCCCACGTCAAAGGAGCGGCGAGGAAATCGACGAGCTGTTGAAGAACTGGAAAGAGTGCCCTGCGCCGGGAAAGAAGCGAAAGGCGTCGGCGCCGTTGGAGGGTGTATGGAAAACAAGGTCTGTTCTCTGGGACCTGAGGTACTGGAAGATTCTCCGCACACCCCACTTCCTTGACCTCATGCATATCACGAAAAACGTGTGCGAGAGTCTGCTTGGCACCCTGCTCAACATGCCGGAGAGGACCAAAGATGGGCCGAAAGCAAGGAACGACTTGAGATTTTTGAATATCAGGGGCGAGCTCTACGAAGGAAAACCGGATGATGATGACGATGACGATGGCGATGACGATGTGTTAGATGGGACGGAAGGTCGCCGCAAGGGCAAAAAGGCCAATAAGACGGAATATTACTGTCCCCCTTCGTGCTTCACGCTATGCGAGAAGGAGATCGACCAATTCTTCAAGTGCCTCCTTGGAGTCAAATTTCCTTACGGTTATGCGGGGAAGATAAGCAGATACCTAGACGTACCAAAGCAGAAGTTCAGCGGAATGAAGTCTCACGACTGTCACGTGATGATGACGCAGATACTTCCAGTTGCAATTCGAGGGATAATGGACGGGCACGTCCGCGAAACGCTGTTTGGACTCTGCAACTTTTTTGACGTCATCTCTCGAAAGTCGATTGGCGTGAAAAAACTCGCAAGGCTACAGGAAGAGATCGTGGTGATACTATGCGAGCTTGAGATATACTTCCCGCCAGCATTCTTCGACATTATGGTGCATCTCCTTGTCCATGTCGTGGATGATATCATCCAGCTCGGGCCGCCGTTTTTACACTCCATGATGGCGTTCGAAAGGATGAATGGTTCCATCAAAGGATACGTCCGCAACAGGGCCCGTCCAGACGCAAGCATTGCCAAGGGCTTTCTGACAGAGGAGTGCATCTCTTTCTGCACGAATTTTCTAGACAAAGATGAGAACCCCGGTCTGCCCGTAAACAGGCACTTTGGCAGGCTCGGTGGATGGGGACACCGCGAGGGCCAGCGCGAAATGAATGTCGACTTTCAGGGCCGACGCAACGACTTTGACAGAGCAAACCTAGTCGCGCTACAACATCTAATAGTGGTCGATCCTTGGTTGGAAAAGCACAAATTGCTAATCGCGAAGTATTACAGTGACCGGGGACAACATAGGACCGAAGCAGAAATAATCAGAGAGCACAACATCCATTTCACACAGTGGTTCAGGGAGAAGATTATGACCGATCAACCGGAGACGCCTTATTCTGAAGAAGAAAAACTCATACTCACATTGTCACAAGGCCCCCGCACATAACCTCATGACATATCAGGCATACGATATCAATGTTTACACATTCTACACGGCAAATAAGGACCGGAACTGCGAATACCAGAACTCGGGGGTAATGATGGAATCATTAACAGGTGACGTCAAGGAAAGATACTATGGTAGGATCGACGAGATATGGGAACTCGACTACTGCGGAGAGAAGGTGCCAATGTTCCGTGTCACATGGGCAAAGAGCGTCAGGAAAGAAGGACAATATTTCACCACCATGGTGATACCTGAAGCCAAATCCGGCACGAATGTCACCGCAAAAAATGAGCCATGGGTCTTGGCTAACAAAGTGGACCAATGCTTCTTCATTACTGACCCGACAAGGCCTAGCCGTGTTGTCGTGCGGAGGGGCAAAAGAAACATCATCGGAATGGATGGAGTAGCCAACGAGCAAGACTTTGACCAGTACGGCGACCCGAAATGGAAGATGACAATGACGATGGAACGAAATACACAAGAAGAAGAAGCAGGACAACGCTACCTACGGGTCGCCCATTCCACCGAAGAAGTCACGGTGTTCCGGGACTGAATTACTCAACCGCGACAAAGAAGGGAAAGAAAATTGTAAAACGCTAGCTAGAGCTACAAGAATCATTATGTTGCCGTGTGTGTGCATGAATTCGACAAAATTAAGATGATGTAATAAGAATATTTGAGATTTTATGACTTCTAAATTAATCAACACTTTATTTGAGATTTTTTGCATTTATAACGATTTTGCAAATTTCATTATATTTACATCTGTGTTGATCTACTATAATTTGCTATGTATATATTTATTTATATATTGATTTATTTTGAATCATTTTGTAAGAAATAAAAATAAAAAAAATTTGGGGGTGGACAGGAGTCGAACCCTGGTGGGAGGCTAGGCAGGAAGGGCACTAGCCACTGGGGTAAGTATCAGTTGTTGATACCTACCCACGCGCAGGTCTTTTATCTAGATACTGCAGGTAGGCGTGGCGCACCTACGTCTTGTGCGCCACAGTTAGCTTACGCGCGACGCACTTTTCGTCGGTTCGTCAGGTATAGCTTAGGCGCGACGAGCGGTTAGTTGGTGCGCCACGGGTACTTTAGGCGCGACGCACCTCCCCTCGGTGCGTCACCGCTATCCTCTTCTATACACTTACGGGACCGTTCCCCTCTGCTTCTTCCTCGATCCAATCTCGCGATCTGGAAAGAGAACCACCGTCGCCTCCGCACGGCCTAGCCACCGCCGCCCAGCGCCCTAGCCCTAGCCACCGTCCCCTCCCGTCTAGCTCCCCCTCTGTCTCCATCGATCGCCGCCACCGTCCCCTCCCGTCCACCACCGCTGCCCTAGCCACCGTCCCCTCCCGTCCGCCACCGCTGCCCTCCCGCCCTAGCCACCGCACGCCCACCGCTGCCCTAGCCACCGGAGGACGAGGAGCCGCGCCGCCATCCACCTACAGGAGCGCCAAGGCCTCCGTCTTCCACGACGTCGTGTGCAGCTGCAGGACCGCCAAGGCCGACGGCTTCTTCCCCTTCCACGACGCCGTGTGCAGCTGCGTGAACGACTACAGCGAGCCCTAGGTAAGACCCCTCCTCCTCCCCTCCCGCCATGTTCTTATTCAGCTGCTTGCCCTGTTCTTGTTCTTGCCCTGTTCTTGTTCTTGTTCCTGTTCTTGTACCTGCGTGAACAACGAAATGGAAGAAACCTGAAGCTTTTCGTGTGCATTGGCCCTAGGTGTGGGCTAGCTGTTCAACAGTGTGCATTGTACCTGCGTGAACAACGAAATGGAAGAACTTTTATTTTGTTTTCGGTAGATTTGATTCCAACAGAATCATGTGTGATTGATGTTTCAGTTCCAGTGCTTAAAGTTAGTGAGATTTGAAGTATCTTCTATTCAGTAGAGTGCACTATGTTTATTTGTACCAAGCTCGAGAATAGAAATAATTCTGAATTAAATGGGGGAAAAAGAGAGGAGGAAGAGGAATATGCCATGGTAACTTGTACTAGTAGTATATATTATTAGAGCACGAACTTTACATGTTCTAGAGATGTTGGGTGCCGATTCTGTAGTTTGAAGATCAACCTTGGAGGTTGTGTATGGCCTGAGCTAGTTGATCTTTCTGTGGTAGAAGTATGTATTGTAAGATACCATCGAGAACATGCAAGAATGAAGCCATATTATGCATGTATATGTTCCAACAGCTGGAGCTAGCAGTATGCTTGAAAGACCACACTGAATAAATATAGTGACCCACAGAGCGTCTAGATAAGTGAATATCGTGCCCACACTGAATAGATATCGTGACCCACAAAGCGTCTAGAGGTGTAGGTAGACTTGCAGAGCGTCTAAATTAATAAGTTGCAAAGCTGAACGAAAGACAGCTTGATGTGGTAACGCTGAACGAAGAACAGCTTGATGTGGTCATGGGAGAACAACAGCTTGATGTTGTGAGCAAACACGCTCTCTCCGGCACCTAGAAGGCCTTTGTCGAGATCATCAGCATCGTCTTGCCTCAAAGTCCGCCGATCCTCCCGTCCTCCACCAGTATGTGCTGTGGAGGGCTAGCTGCACAAGAGCACACACCATACCAGCGAGGTTGGGGTAATGCCAGTCAAATGCTAGTACGTTAGTATATCTGTGTATGTGCTGGGATAACGGATGAAATTCACTTAGAACATGAGGAAGCTAAAAAGACTCACAGAAATGTAGTGACCACCACGAATTCCAGTAAAAATGCACCAGGCGAGTCCATTGAGAAAAGAGGCAATCACAACCAGGAGTGGGGGCATGTACCGAGCACGTCGGCTCAGCACCACCTTGAGCTAACAATTATTCATCCTAGATTTAGGTGAAATTGAAATCGACCGGTACAATTCCTCCTAACCGAAATCCCATGAAATCGACCATTCGAACTAGTAACGGTCCTGTAATCTGAATTAAAACCTGTCATGGAGATGGAGCTATCTGCAGGTACCAAACTGATAGTACTGAACCTGTATCTGAACGGCTCGTGTTCAGTTCTGCGCTGTGGATGCACTAGATGCCTGTCAGCATCAACACATGCTTTATGTTCATTGTGCAGATCCTTGCAAGCTTCTCCTGGCTTCTGGATAACAAACCCTGGAAGTGTTTGAAGGTGTTCTGCTGATGTTTTCTTGTGTTGGTGCTTGTGTTGTGTTGTGTTGGTGCTGGTGCTGGTACCACTTTTGGTGTTGGTACCACATTTGGTAATCTGTCCGGCCATCGAGCCGTTTAAAACTTTGCAGGGAATTCAAATGAGTTGCTCATTTTCGCCGAAATGTTGATTAATTTCCGTTTCGGCGAGAATCGGGCACTCTAGTGTTAGAAAATTAGCAAAGGTCATGCCGAAATTTTCCCGTGAATTTAGGACTTAGCCGTTTTCCCGTGATCGAGTAGTATGTCGATTTTTTGTTTCCTTTAGACTAACCAATAATTTCCCCCTTCAGAACATGGCACACGACGACGAGGCCGGCGGTTCTAAGCCGTTCTGGCAAATCACCGACGAAGAAGATGAGCAATACGACCCGACGGCGGATGCCTGGGCTGACGCGGACACTAGCGGTGGCAAGGAGGATGACGCCACGACTAGTGGCGCCGGTGATACCACTAGTGGCGCCGCCGGCGGAAATGACACCACTGATGCCGGCGGTCAGACAGATGATGGTAGCAAAGCCAAGAAGAAGAGGACGACAACGAGAAAACGGAAAAGTAACACTCTCCGCACCTACCGTGAAGAGATCACGGAAATTGATAGCTTTGGGTATCCAATCGCGCCCGAGGCGGTGGTCAAAGGATTCGGCAACCAGATTGGTTGCATTGTCCGGGACACTGTCAGGATCTTAACCGATGATCTAAGGAAAAAAGAGAATGAACATTATCAGGTTCTTCTCTTTAGAAAGCTGCACGGACGATACTTGTACCCACATCCGCCAGACGAGCCGTTTAAGTACAATAACGACAATCTGGCGGGGAATATAGTCAACCACTGCGCCATTGGTAAGATGAACACCGCCTTGGCCAACTGGAAAAACCGGGTGAAGGTTAAGGTCTTGGACCCCGAAAATAGCCTGCAGGATGTTTTAGCGAGTGAGCCGAGAATCACCGAAGCTGAACTCCGGGACTTCAAGGTACTTTGCCAGAGCGAAGTCGCCAAGGCTAACGCTGATTGGGGGCAGAGGATGCGGAAGTTGAACATTGGTTCCCACAAACTGGGATGCGGCGGTTACAGAGCGGCGATTCCCAATTGGGAGAAGGAGGACGCCAAACGTGCAGAACAGGGCATCCCTGACCCTCTCGCAAAGTACTCGCCGCGGACGAAAAACTTCATCAGGGCCCGGTTTACATATGACCCGGTAGCTAATGAGTATACTACCGATGATGAGAAGGTGAAGACGTTGTATGACAACTTGGTAAGTAAATACACCACCCTAGTTAGTTTGCTCTCGACGATCTAGTCGATTGCATTATAGTGTACTGGTGGAATTATAAACGGTTCACGCTAATTGTGCAGAACTTAGAAATCGAAAGTGGTCGAACCTCGTCATCCATGCCGAGGCTGCACGGCCCGTGGGACGACAGTTTAAATAGGGCGGTGAACGTGACGCAGGGGAAGGAAAAGCACAAAAGGCCGTCAGGTGGCCGAGTTTGTGGCCTGGGCACGACGACGAAGCTCAGAGAGTACTTCAAGGAGCCCAGGGAGGCGAGAAGGAATAGAAAGAGGACCATCGAAGATATCCAACGTGACGAAGCCCGCGATCGCGAGATTGCAGACCTCAAGGCCAAAGTTGCCGATATTCCTAATATTGTCAAAACAGCTTTGGCAGAACAAATGGGCAGCGTTTTGCCTACCATCTACGATGTGGTTACTCGATGGAATGAAGGAGGTCGAGTGGGGCCGTGCCCGGTGCCTAGCGTGCAGGGCAGCAACTCAAGAGACTTGTCCAGAGTCTCGCCGGCCAACGCCACGATGGCGGACCCACTTGTGACTCCGCCCGCCTACACCACGACGCCGATAGTGACTCCGCCCGCCTCTACCCGCCTGACCATCCGTTGCACGCCCACAGTGGGCGGTCCTCCGCCGGATGAAGAGCGTGCACCAACGAACAACCGCCGCCTGGCCATCGGTTGCACGCCCGCCGCCGGTTCTCCCTCGCCAGTCAACAGTAGCACGCCCGCCGTCGTCGTTGGCCCCTCGCCACTAGAGGAGCTCGACGCCCTCGCCAGCCAGGTAAATAGTTAAGCGTTGGAGCGTCGATCTTCCTTTGCCTTAGACTGGCATCTCTGACGCCCTGCATGTTTTCCGTAGAACGACGACGTTCCATGCACTCTCTTACACACAGTGGACGGCGTGTTGAAGGATGTTGCTGTGGGTATGATCGTTCAACCGTCAACCTGCAGGTTCCACAACAGGCCGATGCGCGAAGACGTATATAGAGTTCGATTGCTTCGGGTGCTGGCGGGCTACGACGACTTGTTGCCTCCCATTCAACCCTACCAAGAAGAAGATGACCCCGATATCCTGACGCTGCTCCAGTGCATACCTTGGAACATGGAATGGCCGAAGAGCCAGATTCGCCTGGGGAAGAGGGGCGCCACCTGCGCCACCCCGCAGACATCGCCTCTAGAACTACCGGCGCGAGGCACCACCTCGAAGACAACCCCTCTAGAAGCTCCAGAGCGGAGCCATGGCAAGACCGTCGCCGCGCCGTCGCCTACCCGTGACATGGAGATGGCACAAGACCAGGAGAATGACGTTGATCTTGATGCCATGGATTTCATCGCTGATGACTTTGATGGCGGAGATTACGTTGCTCCTCCTCCAGAAGAACCCTACCATAGCACGGAGGCTCGTGGTGAGGCTCCTCCTGCGGATAAATCCAATTGCAAGCGTCTCTTCGGTTCTCAGGAAGACACGCCTCCAGATGTCGGCCCCTGCACCGAGACTCAGAAAAGTGCGAAGGGTGGAGTTATTTTCAGCCCTAGCACAATCCGTAAGGCGGCTAATGAGGAGATTGAGAAGGAGATCATTCCGAAAGCGCCGAAGCCGCGGAAAAGAGGACCTAGATCCAAGGCCGCAAAGTCCGCGAGCCAGCCTGCTAAGATGCCGCTCCGTGTTTAGGACGGCCCACCTACATCTAAGCATACGAAGATGCATGTGATTGGTCAGCCTATGCTTAGCCAGAGCAAGCTCAAGGCCGCAAGTGGGGATATGCGGAGTTTGCATGACAGCATTCTTTTTCTTGAATCGCGCCTTCTTGAATCCAAGGATCCATCATACCCGGTTTTCATTGCCATGGTGCCAAAGGACTTGGGCTTCGTCGAGTCAACCGGCGCGGATAGGATAGTACTGCGGTTTTCGGACATCTTCGATATGTTCCATAGCAATCCGCTGCACTACTCCATGATCCGCCTATACTCAATCAGTCTGGCGGTGCAAGTCATCAGGGATAATACACTGGGCATCGCGATAGCGGACCCCTTCTACATGCGCCACGACGTGTTGTGCGGCGTTGGGAACCAGGTAGTCGCGTCGACATATCTCCGGGACTTCATGCTGGCGAACCAGACCAAGGATTACATCCTCGTGCCTTACTTTGCCGGGTAAGTCAATATTATTAGCCGAATCGAAAGTGATTTTCTTTAGATTTTCATCGCTCCTTTCCAACACTTTGTTTGGATTGTTCCGCGCAGATATACACAATGCACACTCATCTGCATTTGTATCAGTCATTCGCATGCCACGTATCTCGACTCAGGGAGTGCGGTGAAGAAAGACTACTCCAACATGAAGAAAGTTTTGGATAATGCTCTCACCGGCTACCACGCAAGGGGGGGGCAAAATCACTAGGGAGAAGGTCGTTCAGGGCGCTCGGGTGTTCACCCACACGACGACTTTCGCGTGCGTCAAGCAGCCGGCGGGCAGTAACCGAGACACCTACTATGTCCTCCATCATATGCGGGCGTATGTACGGGATCAACAGTTCCTTACCCTGCCTAGTCAAGTCCAACAATGGGCCTCCCGCTTGTCGATGGTCGGCGATGACAAGGTTAGAGAAGAGATATATGATATCCAGAAGTGCTTTGCCACGAAAATCGTTCATGAAGTGGTGAACAAGAGTGGGACATTTTACTGCCGGTTCAACATGCCGAACCGCGCCATAGATACCTACCTAGCAACTGCCTGTGACGACAGGCCCTTCATCACTCAGGAGGGCTGTCCCGTTGTAATCCCTGGGAGGATGAGTCAGAAGGAGTGAGAACTATTGTAAGGCTTGCTACATTTTCCGAAATTAGTCGAACTCAATCGTTAGGGTTATGAATCGTCCATCGTGTAACAGATGCTTTATTATGTCAATGCTTAATTATCTTTCTTTTCATTATTGCGGTCTTACTTGTGATGGTCGTTCGATCTTTTGAATAAGTAAATGCCGATGATTAAAAGAGTTGGTTCACACTCAGATGGCCTAGGCGGTCCGTTGCGCCTTGTGATTTTCACAAAGTTAGGATCTTGTGCATCCCACTTGGCGCAGCGGCACCGCCTACGGCCGCTTGTATGTGTCCACCCTAAATATGAGGAAAACATCGTTACGGTTATGAATCGTCCATTCTGTAACTGATGCTCAATTATGTCAATGCTTGATTATCTTGCATTTTATTATTGCGGTCCTACTTGTGATGGTCGTTCGATCTTTTGAATAAGTAAATGCCGATGATTAAAAGAGTTGGTTCACACTCAGATGGCCCAGGTGGTCAGCTGCGCCTTGTGATTTTCACAAAGTTAGGATCTTGTGCATCCCACTTGGCGCAGCTGCACCGCTTCGGCCGCTTGTATGTGTCCACCCTAAATAGGAGGCACACATCGTTACGGTTATGAATCGTCCATTCTGTAACTGATGCTCAATTATGTCAATGCTTGATTATCTTGCATTTTATTATTGCGGTCCTACTTGTGATGTTCGCTCGATCTCTTCAATAAATACTACTATTGCAGACATGTTTAAAACTATTGTTTTTGTTTTTCTTTCTTATCATTACAGATGCCGAGGTGCTACGTGGTGTTTAGAGGCAGGGTTCCAGGAGTCTACGATCACTGGGAAGACTGCTTCGAGCAGGTGAACAAGTTCAAAGGGAATGCGTACAAATCCTACAACACAAGAGTGGCGGCGGAAGCTAGGTGGTTCATCCATCTCGAGGAGGAACAAAAGAAGAAGAAGAACAACAACAAGTGGATGAAGACCATCGCAGCCGCTCTTGTCGCCGTCGCCTCGCTCGTCATGCTATGGTTCCTAGTTATATGATTAGGTTATCGGCAACTAGATAGGTCACTTGTCCGGATGATGAAGCATCATCGATCGATGTAATCGGTCCCGATGATTAACCGTATGATGTAGGTCACTTGTATCAATTTGACTCTGATAAACACTTTGTTGTATTCATAATAACCTGTTTGATGTAGCTATTCGGAATTCTAAGCAGTATATGATATATCATTTGTTCGTCAGAGAACTGTTTTGATACATTCTGTTTACTGATATTCTTCTGTATTTGAGCTGTGTATATACCTGTATAAATACGGTACTGCGTATTTCAAAAAAATACAACACAGTATAGCCGTGACGCACCAAAAAGGATACCTGTGACGCACCATGGAGGATAGGCGTGACGCGCGAAAGTTCATACCCGTGGCGCACCCAGTAACTTAGCCGTGGAGGCATTACTTAGCCGTGACGACCAATATTCCTAGCCGTGGCGCACCTCCTCAGTTAGGCGTGACGTGCCTAGAGATAGCCGCGGCGCACCGCCACAGTGCGTCACGGGTATTAATAGGCGCGACGCACCAGCTCGGTGCGTCACGGCTAAACCAATAGGCGCGGCGTGATAGCCGTGACGCGCCCTGGTGCGTCACGGATAAGACTATTGGTGCGTCACGGGTAAGCTTTTTCCTAGTAGTGAAGAGGAAGATGAGAATCTTAAACTCATCCACCGCAAGCGCCGCAGACGCGAGGAGGACGAGGTGACTTCCAAGGACACCTCTTTGAGCCAAGAGGTGATCCAGGAGGTTAATGCCCCCGTTATCCGGGCAACTCCTCTAAACACGCTTCCTCCTGCATTCCGGCAGCCGAAGGTTCCAACTGCATGGAACCTGGATGATTTTGACGAGGATGAGGATGACTAGTAAGTTTCTTGCCTTATTGACGTTGAGTTACTTCTTTGTTCTTTCTTACCATTTGTTTAGACTTGTGGTGCTCAGCAAGGACCAGTTCGCTTCTTCGGCCCAGTCCGCCAAGCAGAAGGGAGTTGTCAAGGAGCCTGCCAAAGCTCCTAGTCCAGCTTTGAGTCCTCCTCGGTGGCCTTTGAGTCCCGCGAAAGTAGCTGATTCCTCTAAATATATATTGCCTAGCTTCGCGGTTGATCAATCGAGGGATGCTGGAGCGTCCACGAGGAAGGAGGCTTCGGGAAGTTCGCCCGATCCTTTGTCGACTCTGAATGGCAAGGTAATTTTTTTTTCTTCGAGTAGATCTTTTTCCTTTGTCGGTTGCATGTTAATGCTCCCGATGGGAGGAGCCCACGAGTCTGTAGTCGACTGTTTATATTCGGTTATAGACTCAAGTAAATTTTCCATTTCTTGGCCAGCTTTTGTTTTGTTTTTATCGGGTGCACGGCAGTGCTCCCGATGGGAGTAGCCCCCGAGTCTATAGTCGACAGTTTACAGTCGGGTATAGACTCAAGCAGCATTGTACTGATTTGAATTTCTTCTCTTTGCAGGCTATTTCCGAGTCCTTGGATATTTTCGGGCGTCGCCTCGCCATTGCTGAAGCGAAATGCGTCGCCCTTCGTCAGGAGCGCGACCATCTCCTTCAGGATCTTCGATCTTCGAGAGGTGAATTTCCTGATTTTTGCGAGTCGTGCCACCTTTCTTCTTTTGTCCTTAGCCTGTTTACTTTGTCTTTCAGACGAGGCCACCCGCGCCAATACCGAGAAGGCTGAAGATCATGATCGAGTTAAGGGCCTCGAGAAGGAGCTAGAATCCACTCAGAAGGACGCCGTTGATCGACTCGCAAAGTCCCAAGAGGCCCTTAAGAAGCTGGAGGATGCAGGCACGTCTCATGATAAAGAGTTGACTGATATCCTCCGTCCTGTAGCTAAGGCTCTGTCTGGTATGTCACTCGCCAATCTTTTAGTGCGTTTCTGGGTTGCTTTCTTTCTCGTAATCTCTTTGGTTTTTTGTAGATGCGCTTGGAGTTGCTCTGGCAATCCATGGCCAAGTCAAGGTTGGCGCTCTGATGGACGTCTGCAACTAGCTTCAAGGGCATGGGGCGAAGGCTGCTTTGGCTATCCGCGACGCTTCACAAGTTCTGTCTTCACTGCACCAGCGATTGTTTGTGGGGAAGCCAACTCTTTCAACTCCAGAAGGCCTCCTTCAAGATTTCCTTGGCGAGGGAGATCCTCTTCGCTAATATACTCATGCTCAAACCGAGTGTGGTGCGAAGACGGCTACCCAGTTCGCTTTAGCGAATAACGTCCAGGGCGACCTGGAGAAGGCGTACGCGGAGCCTCCAAGGGACGACGCAGGAAAAAATGTAGCGGTCAAACCTTTTGCCGACCGCGCTGAGAAGCTAGCCAAGATGTTGTCAGAGCTAGTGTCTCGAGGTCGTAGCGCCAAACCTTCTGCGAGCGAGGCCGTTTCTGGAAAATCTGTTTTTCCTTAGAGTGGACGACATTTCTACTTTTTCTTGTTGGTCTTGTAATGAACCTTAAGTGTGTGTCTGAAAGACTTTGTTCTTGCTTTCTAAGTATGGTAATTTGAAGTGTTTAGTAGCGATTACTCTTTTCTTTACTCCGTGTTCTCCCTATGGGAGTAGCCCCCGGACACTTAAAGTAATTTTTGATACAGATGTCGAGTGATTTCCAGCCGTGTGACTCAATAGCTTGGACGTTTTCCTTCTTTTTTCAGGTTGTCGAGTCCGACTCTGGGTCTTCGAGTGCTCCTAAGGTTCCCGCCATGGCTTCATTGGCAGATGCAAGTATGTTAGCTTCTCTCTGTGGCCGTGTTGCAGATGACGAGCGCAAGTTGAAGGCTTTGCAGGGTGTTGCAGATGTTGCCAAATCCAAGAAGAAACTTGCCGCTGAACGCGTGCAATTCATCATGGAGGAGTTGGCAAATGTTCGAAGAGAATTGTTGTGTAAGTTCCACAAGCCCCCGAGTCGATTCGGCCTGTTCTGCTTTGTGCTTACGCTTCCTTCGTGCTTGCAGCCATTGAGCCTGTCATAGGACCCGAAGAGCAGTGGGTGAACAACCGAATTGCTTGCGAGTCCAGCAGTTCAAATACCCACGCCCGCAACTTCTGTTCTGATCGGAGCAGGGGTTTTGTCATCGCGACACTGCAGTATCGGGTGCGCCAAGTCCAACATTTTGTCGAGTCGTGCCGAGAGGCGCTTTCTTCGGTGTATCGTACTTTATATCCTCTGGACCTTGCACCTGATCGACTGAGCGTGTTGTTGAGGAAGTTTCGTCGGGTGGAAGATGTTCGCGATTGCGTACGCCATCAATTAGTGTGCGGGGCTCAGGTAGCCTTGGCCTTTGTGCGGCTCTGGCATATGAACGTAAATTTTAATTCTGTGGCACAGTTGCCAGCTACTCAGGGGGTTCCTGTAGATTTTGGTCCCCATTACGAGGTAGTGCGTCTAGCTGCTGAGCGTGTTATTCGACTGACTCCTACTGAGACAGAGCGATTACTCCTAGAAGGTGCGAGTCGCCAGTAGTTTGGTCGTTATCGTGTAAGATGTATGTTCCTTGTATATTTTGAATTTGTTAAGACGTGTTAAGGTGTGTACCTTGTGACCTTGTAAATGAGTGTGTTTTTATGAATACCCTGTTGTTTCTTTGTTATGCTAGTTTGGCATAGCCCCCGTGTGTTGGGGTGTGACCAAATTTGGCGCGACTGCACCACCCCCAGGTACTTGCGAGTATCCTTGTTTCGTGGCGATCCGATGTTTCTTCGAGTATGCCTCGTGGATGTTCAGGAATTTCCGGCAGTCCTTCAGGAGATGGGTGGCCTTGAGTTTACCCGTGTGCTTACCTGTGAAAAGATGCAAGGAGCAGTATCCGTCAAGGTCTTCCTCTGGCGTCGTCTACCTTTGTCCTCCACTCGCGATTCCCGCGGGATCCTCCGTCGCGGTTTCGGGTGAACTCGGCTGCGACGAATTCCGCCTAATCATCCTGATCGTAGCGTCGCCTCTTTTTTCTGCGGCGTTCGCCGTTGAGGTCTTCGTCGTGCGTGGGCGAGGTGGGTTTTTCGTTGCACAGTCTTCTCCATTCGCCCATTTATCTGCTGTCACCATCAGCTCGCCAATAGTTTTGGGCGCGCATCGTCCCAGTTCTTCCCGGAAAGCTGCGCGTCACGCACCCTTCATGAAAGCTTCGACTGTGGATTCTTCTGATATGTTGCCTGCTGTGTTTCTGAGGGTGGTCCACCTCTAGATGTAATCGCGAGTGGATTCATCTCTTTTCTGCGTGCAGGCACACAACTCTTCAATAGACGCGGGCCTTTTGTATGTAGCCTGGAAGTTTTTCTTAAAGTCACGAGTGAGATCGTCCCAGGATCTGTAACACGCTCGTGGTCTGCTTCCAAGCCAACTCCTGGCGGCTCCTACGAGGTGCAATTTTAGGTACTGCATAGCTGTCATCTTGTTTCCGCGCTAACACTTGACCGCAGTCAAATAGTCCGACAACCAAGTTCGAGGCTCTTGGGAGCCGTCGTACTTCGGGACCTCCGAGGTGAGCTTAAACTTCTTGGGCATCTCTCCCTCGAAGATGCTGCGACTTAAGCATAGCGCAACGCAGGATTGTTCGTTAGACTCGGACGATGAACGAGCGCGACTTCTACGCGCGCGGGCCCTGTCGACCTTATTCTGGGTGATGTTGTATCGCGCGTCGTAGGTGGTCCGGTCGCGGATATCGTTGCGTCGCAGCTCCCTGCTGCGGTACCGCGAGTCATATCCACGGCGTTGGGGCTCTGCGCTGCGGTTCTCCTTCGCGATGTCGCGAGCGGCCTCCGCGGTCTCGCGGACTGTCGTCGCGGCATAGCAGGCTGTCGTCGCGACATCGTGCTTCCTTGCTCCGATGGACGCGAGGGGATCCTTTGTGTCTTCTTCTTGGCGACGTATTCTCGCGTCGGCAAGGTGATTTGTCCGTTCGAGGTGCCACGGTTTCTGGGGTAGCCGCCATTTTGTGGGCCTTTTGTGTGGCGAGCGCCGCTCCGGCCAGACCCAATGTCGCACCCGGACTTCTAGAGGATACTCATCGTACGAACTGACCAGTATTTTGATTGGATTACGGGGCTTACCGGCACCCGCATCTCTTACGAGTAGGCCAACACTTATGTGTGACAACCAATCTTTACTATTCACCGTCGATGTAAACTATCCCGTAGAAATCAGGACACTACCATTGACGTACTTCATACCATACACACATGGTACGTCAACGGCTTTGAACAAAATGATAACACAACATATCTCTAAGACACAAAAGATTGAAATAAGTTGCAACTGGCCCTCACTAGGGCAGAGAATAGCAAATACAATCATCCAGAGGACACATGTCCCAACATAACATCATTACAACTCAGCGGAAGCATTCAAAGGGGTCTGAGTACAGACAAATCCAACTAGGCTTAAGAAGCCGGGAATGAAAAGAAAACGGAGCCCATCCACGATGTCTCGGATCCTGCCCGGGTCTGCTAACTACTCGTCAGCAGCCTCGTCAAACTCCACGTAGTAGCCGTCACCTGGATCCTCGTAAGCGTAGTCTGCGGAAACCACATCCCCAAAGGGGTCAGTACATAGACGTACTGGCAAGCAAGACTCACAGTTCACCAAAATGTAACCCGTCAACACCAAGCACAGCTGCCTTGGGATCAACGGAAGAAAGGGGTAAAAAAAGATGCGGCAACTGGCTGCACTAACCAACTACAGAACATACTACAACTTCCGGATAACAGAAAGGGGATAAGATAGCGTATCATAACCAACTATGACTGACCACCAAACAAACCCATCCTGGATCTCGCCCCTTATCCAAAGAAGCAATCCGAGGATAACTCACACAGTTGAATTAATGATGGATCAAATTGTTGTGTCAATAAGCCTATTACTAGTCAAGTTATCATTAGTTAGGTGTAAGTTGTTCTGAGTACTTGTTAGCCAGTACTTTCACCAAGTCAACCATAACCGCGGAAAACACGGCTTCTCGAGAAGATTTATCCCTGCAGGGGTGCACCAATTTGGCCGTACACGTAAGAATAACCCGCCAGATGGGAAGGCCTTTCCCACCAAGCGGGGCACTCAACACAACTCAACTCTTCTTCGCATCAAGCCCAAAGCACCACGTGATGTGCGTGCGCGGCTAATCGAGCCCCGCGAAGAAAAGGGGACCCTCATAGCACTGGAAGACCACGCCGCCCTAAATGCCGACTACAAAAGTTCCACCCTGGCCTCGGGTTCGTACCTGCATATGCGTGCATCAAATGGAAAGCCCGAACTAAGTGTGGTGATTTGGACGAGATGCGAATCGAATCAAATTGAGGGGGGCGCCCATACACGCTTCCCACATGCGGATAGTGCGCTCATCATGGATCAGTTTACAAGACCCTTTTCCTATTAGGGTCGACACTAGCAGGCCTCAAAACCACGCCGGGCCTCCTGCCGGTGCCTTATCAGCAAATTATTATTACCTCAAATTAACAGGTTGTTGTTTAACATCGAGCCCCAGAATATAATAGAATATGATAACAGAAAGTAACTGATAACAGACTCGAGCAAAACAACCCTAAGCATGCTAGTAAGACACGGGCCCAAGCAACGGGGTTTTAGGACTGGAGATGAGGCAATATCAGGGTTCAGGGTATCATGTGATAGGTTCGTAACAGAAGCAACGATACATATGGCTAGCAGAAATAGACAACGGAAAGTATCGGTAACCAATGTTGAAAGGAACACAGTGGTTCATGTGAGTGATAACTTGCCTGCAAACCCAGTAGCCGGGTACTGAGCTAGATCCTCAGAAGGGGTGTCGTAAAGATCGTCGGTCTCAACGTCGTCGTCTATCCGAGAAGAAGCAAACAAACAATACAGGAAGATAAACAATCAATATCATGGCATAGTGCACAATCAGGGGATGATGCATGTCAAGTTAACAGATGCATCAAAATAACCTAATTGTCATGGTAACACAATTTAAATGGACACATATGCAATTTTGAGTTGCATATGAAAAGCCCATAGATTTTGGTTAGATTATTTGTTTTCCAACTAATCAACAGGTGAAGGTGGATTAGTATGATGCATGCATGAGGAAAACAACAAAATAACAACATTAGAACCAATTTGAAATGAGGTTTAGTAATTTAGAATTTTTTATTTATTAAGTTAAAGAATTTTTTGGTTCCTTAAAGGTGACACACAAGTATGTGTTGTTTTCAACCATTTAAATTGTTCAAAACAAATAACAAAATTCATATTTGAAAAGTTCATAAAATTTTGGGTGGATTACATGTTTCAAATATTGAAAAAGGAATTTGGATGAATTTATTATGACTTAAACAAAATTAAACAAGTTTTAAATGAATTTAAAACAAGCATGAATTTTATTTGAATTTTATTTGCTCAAAACATAATTTCAAACTCATATTTGAAAAGTTTATACTTTGGTGGTTTGAAAACATATTTTGCATGTTCAAAATAATTTAAATTGAGCAAGTTATGATTTTAGCAATTTTTAAATGATTTGAATAAGGTTTAAATTAATTAAGCAATTTAAATTATTCAAACCATGAAACAAAATTTATAATTGAATAGGTTATTTGAAATAGCATTGAAAACATATTTTATTTGCATGATTTGGATTTATTTTGATTTAGTTATGGAATTTAGAAAATTGCATTTGAATTATTTGAATTTGAAATTTAAATGCATTTGGAAATTTCAAAACAGAACACAAATGGATTATTTGGATAGACAATTAAATTTAGAACAACAAACATATTTAGAGTTTATTATTTGGAGTTATAGATTAAAAGTTATTAAAGTTTTTAGTTTAGGGTTCAATTCTGCAATTTAAAAAGGATTTAGAAATTAAAACAGAAACGTGTTAAAACAATTTGCACCGCACAGTGGCCTAGCCACAGCCACTGTGCGTGGGCCACGGGCCAGCGTGGCGCTGTGCGCGCTTGCGTGGCCACCAGGGTCACTGCCTGGTGGACCCTGCATGTCAGCCACGGAAGGAAAAAAAGTGTGGATTTTATTCGAGCCGCGAGGGATCGAACCCTGCACCTGCGGGCGCGCGCACTGCAGTGCTACCACTGCGCTGGATTCAGCTTCGTTGTCAGGGTTAGCGACGCGGACAGGTTAACGTTCAGATCTAAGGGTTAACTGAACTTTTGCGCGCGCAAGCACTGAACCTGACAGAGATCGAACACACCGGCGGCGATCACCGTTGCGAAGCGACGCCGTGATGCGATCTAGTGATGCAGTGAACGTGCAGATGCGTGCAAGGATGCTTGTGCAGATGCGTGCACGGTGCAACAGAGAGGGAAGGGAACGGATGCCGCGGTGGCTCACCGGGAGATGGTCGGGGTTGCAGTACTCGGGGCAGAACGGCGGCGACGTGGACGGCGGCGCGTATCCAGGGGCTCTCCGGGGTGGCTCTGGTGTCTAAACGGACGAGGAGAAGGTGGAGGTTTGATTCCCGGGGGCTAAGTGGGTAGTTGGAGTGCCGAGGCGGCGGTGCTCATCGGGGTTCAGAGAGGTGGTCGCCGGAGGGAGTTTCAGAGAGGGGAGCTCGAGCAGAGAGAGGGTGAGCGGCGGCGGAGACGAGGGGAAACAGTAACCTAGGGCTAGGGTTAGGTGCTGCGGGGTCCGTAGGGGCTATATAGGCGCGGTCGTCGATGCGTGGCCGTCGGTGGCGAGCTCCTGCCGCCGTGGCACGCTTCAGATTGGCGCCGTACAGGAAGACGAAGGCAGAAAAAAAGGATCGAAGCGGTACGCATTAAGTGACGGGCTGGGCTTGCCGCGCGAGGGGAAAGAAATGGAGAAGTGGGCTGGGCGCAGCCCACTCTCCCTGTTGGCGCCAAAAAAATTCGTTTTAAAATTTTTATTTCTCCTCTTTTTTTTTTGCTGAAATAGTAATTGGAAGGAAAGGGTGGGTTTTAGGTTAGTAAAAAATTTGGAAAAAATAGGGGGAGTTCCTTAGGACATTTGCAAACAGATGCTAAGTTTTATTTTTCAAAAAGTTTGAAACTTGCTTGCTGTTTGAATTTAAACCAAATTTGGGGGAATTTTAATATTACATGATCATTAATAAAAACCAACTTTTAAATAGGGTAACCCCTATGTTAATTATAACCCATTGATTAAATTTGTTTTATAATTTGCATGAATTCAAATTGGTTGCTGTTTGATGCTTGATTTGAATTTTAAATATGATTTGGAATTTAAATGATTGATTTAAAACCATCATTTTAATAAGTGATCACTATGGAATAAAATGAAACAAATTGGTTGTTTTTATTTGTGATTTTTATTTCAAATGTTGTAACAGAGCAAGTATGAAACAATCATTTGAATAAGGTTTGAATTTGAAATGATTTGGAATTAATTGATTGAATTAATTGTTTGATTAAAACCAACAATTTAATAATTGTTCAGTATGGAACTAAATGAAAACAATTGAGGTTTTGATTTGCATTTCTTTATTTGAAAAAAATTGTAACATGACAAGTATGAAATAAACATTTGGAATTGTTTGAGTTTCATTTTGAAACAAAGGTAAAACAGATGCAAACAGAAATGAAACAAATGCAACAACATGATGATATGATGCAATACTTTAATAAACATGAAACAAACATTCTAAGGGGATGGTTTTTCATACTTGGGATGTTACACCCGACACTCTGATATTTTGACGGTGTTATTCTGCACAAGGATCGGTTTCTGACGGTTGGATCATTCGAAGGTAAGTCGTGGCCGCGAGGACCGCAACTGCGGGGGTTGTGGCCTGCACGTTGCCGTCTTCATCGGCACGCATGAATGGGGACTCGATGGTTCCGGAGATCTCGCTGAGGGAGTCTTGGTCCATGCGAGCGGTTTTTGAGGCGTACTTTCCTTTTCTGGGAGGTTGCTCTCCCGTCGACTCGCGAGTCCTGGATACGCCGCTCTGTGCGCACTCGAGGCTTCTGCCGCGCGTTTACGTGCGTTGAGTTCCCAAATGGCGTTTATTACTTCCCTTTTTTCTTAGACAAGAAGTAGTGACATGCCGTTAGATCTTCATGAGAGGCGCCCGGTTCTAGCGTGCGGTTAGCCTGCACGGTTGTCTTTGCTTTGACCCACGCCGCTCACGAGACTGAGATCCGTTGTCTCTCAGTCGCGCTCTCCGTGGTTTCGGCAGGTTCTTCCTCTGGGCCAGCCATGTAGACATGAGCTAGATATGGCTGGCGAGTCTTTGAGGCAAAGCCTATAGTCGTTGTCGAGGTCGGTGAGTTCTTCTGCCATGATGGAGTGGAAGTCGAGTTTGTTCAGGCGAACCGAGATGAGGCTCGATTCTGAACAGTAATCCGAGTCGACGAGTGGCGATGGCGGAGTCGCCGTTCTTGAGATTGATTCAACGTCGGATTCGGCGAGTGCCGAAGAGTCGGGGAAGTGCATGATTCCCTCCTTGCTGGCACGGAAGTGGAGGTCGCTGAATGTCATCCTGACGCCCTCCTGGAGACTGCTGAATGTCGGGCGAGAAGTCGGCGAGTGGGGCGTGTAGATGAACGACCCGAAGCAGATTGGCTCCATGGGAGCCGAAGGTTCCGAGTTCCAGTTGAAACTCGGTGCAGATGAAGCCGGCGAATCCGGGGATCCAGCGCCTGCCGTTCCCACGGACGGCGCCAATTGTCGATGACCCATATCAACAAATCCCTCAGGGGATCTGGTTGGGTTTCGAGAATAGGAACCGATTAGGCACTGGTGGACTCTACGGCTAACATGGGGGCACAATTTACCCAGGTTCGGGACCCTCGTAGAGGTAAAACCCTTACTCCTGCTTGTCTGATCTTGTATTATGGTGTGAGATTACAATGGCGGACATACAAGTCGAGAGATTGGATCTTGAGAGGTAGCACCTATTATGATGGTCTAGATTGGATGCCCCCGGGAGGTTCTCCTTGCCTTTATATAGGAGGTTGGGTCTCAAACTTGTACCCGGGTAGGTTACAAACCCTAACTTCTAGTCGGCAGCTTTCCTTTGTCTTGACCCGTAAGTTCTGCGGGTGGAACGCAGTTGGGCCTTCTGCAAGATTTAGGCGGTACCTCATACTGGGACTTTATGCAATAATTTAGACCGGATAGGCCTGTTAAGGGGACCCGAGAGGCATCCCCACGCCACCCTTCATTGCAGACATGTAAGGAGACAAACTCTTCAAGCTCGGTGCACCAAATTAGTCATGAGAGTAAGGACCGATCTATATACGTGATACCAATGAACCGCAAGAGGGTACGCCTTTAATAATAATATTATTGAAGCCTAGCTATATATGGTTATAAAGAAATCGCTTGACGGGAGGCAACCCGTAAGTTAGTATTGTCTTTCTTAATTTTGTGCCTTGAGTCTAGTTGCATTTTCATATTGCATTGGCACCTTGTATCTTAGCATGATTTAATATTAGAGTTGGGTTTGGACTAATTTTCGACAAGTAGAACATATTCGTTGCTCAAGCTGTATATGTACCATTTCTGGGTAATTTTTTCTATATGTATATATTTGCTATGCGAGACTAACATTTCAGGTATTTAGAAAAGACCGCGAAGAAGATGAGCATTTTCAGATTAACAGAAGATTTAACGAGTTGCAGTACGGTGGCACAACACCATACCAGTGGCCATGCCAAAGAAAATCCCAGGACTTCCGCGACGCAACTTTTTGCATGCGCCATAACGAGCAGCGGCACGGTGACACCGTACCAACCACCGTACCGCAAAACCATGTGTGACTCGGCGGAGACAGAAATTTTAACGTCTGGTGTTACGGTCGGCTTTGAATATACCAGCCACCGTATTGGTCAGCGTACTAGCAGAATTTTTTCGAGCATCGAAGACAAAAGAAACTTAACGAGCAACGGTACGGCCACCTATGACCGTACTCGCAAACGTACCAAGGTGAAAACCCCTCCAATTGTTTATTATGACAAGTGGGTTACAAAATTTGTTCTTCTACACTTTAATTTTGTTGCATATACTTTAGAAACTCTATAGCCTATAATTCTCTGTAATACTTTGTGTTAGCATTTATTTATTTATTTTGGTTGGGTGTACAAGAGCTCTGTTCGTACACCGAACCATCCGTATTTTTTTTATTTTTGTGTGTTATTTTAGCATAAATTTGGACCATGTGCGATGACAAGTGCAGTGTTGTGCCAGCCGTGCGAATTTTCATGCATCCCAATAAAGTTTCAACAACAAATGTTCGGTATCTTTTTCCAACAGGAACCTTTCTTAATAAAAGTCGTAGTAGCTGATGTCACATTCAGTGGGACTGTTCTTTTTTTCTTTTTCTATATTTAAGCATATAGGAGGGCACTCACTTGTGTTTCATTTGTTGTCTCACTTACTCTTATCATCTGGGAGTGGACACACTCTTGGATTTATCTTGGCAACTAAGGCATGGTGCTTGAGTTGTTAGCTTTCTTAGTTTGTTAATGTAAGCATGGTGCTTGGGTTAATGAACCAAACTAGTAGATACTCATTAGTTATTCACTTGAGAACTAACCTTCGTGGTTCCAAAAACAAATAAAATTATAAAACTATAAAAGTACAAAAATATTTGTTTTCTTTTAGTTTTGTTTCTAACAGGTTCACGAGGAAAATAAACACCGGACCACATCAAGAAAAACACATTGAAGCAAAGGTTATTAGCACCTCCACGGTAAAAGTGCATCACCCTTGCTTAATTTAAGCATGGGGAGGTAACCACTTTCTATAGTCTCTTTTTGATATCTTCATTTTCTCTTTTCTTTTTTCTTCTCGTAATCTTTTTTAGCTGAGGTATTTCAAAGATCTAAGCATGGGGAGGTTAATTTTGCATATAGAGGGTATTGTGAAATGTTTTTTATTGATTTTTTTGATGCAACCATGTTTCCTGTTGTTTTAGCATGCTTGACAAGTTTTGTATTTATGTTTGGGAATCACTTGCTCATGTTAAACCCCGCAAGAAAGAAGGTAGAGCTTTGATGTATCTATTTCAATTTTTTATCTAGCTTGTGAATATTTTTGTGATCCTCTAGAATCATTTGCAATGATACCTTTTGTAAGGCCCATCGATACCAGGGTATCCTGGGCCGACCACTACGAGCCATCCCAATCAGTACGGGGGGAGCCCGTACCGTGCTACCACCAGAAGTGAACGGAGAATCCCCGCTCTCGGTAAGGGCGGCACCCTGGCGAGGGGCTACTTTCCTTAGCACCCTCGCCGATCGATGGAGAGGAGCCCCGCGTCGCCTCTCGCTCATCTCGAGAGGCGCCTTCATCCGCTAGGCGACAACCCATGTGAGGGTGATGCCAGAGCCTCTGCCCAAGTGACGGAAGCGCCATAGGGCCGTAGAGTCGCTTTGGCCGCAGTTACCATTCTCGTGTATAAAGCGTGGAGCATCGCTGCGCGCACCAAAACCCTGTCCAAGGCTTTCCCCTTCAGCGCAAGAAGACCAGTCCTCCACTACAAGACGGAGGGAGCGTCATCGGTGCCCCCACCTCCCTGCCATGGATGGTGGCGCCGTCCTTGACGACCAGCGACAACCTGTGTGGCAGAGCGCCGTGGTGTACTCCTTTGGCACCATGTGGTAGCCCTTTCCCGCCCAATGAGTGGGAAAGAGGGCCAAATGCCGTTATAAGAAGAGTGCACCCGCCTCCGTAGAAAGGGATCGAGCAGTCTAGTAGACACACCACCAGAAGGTCACACTTGTACTGTACGCCTCACAGTGCAATCGACCAGACAAGCACGAGTAGGATTTTACACCATCACGGTGGCCTGAACCTGGGTAAACTCTCCGTGTATCCATTGTTTTCCCTTCGACAGCTCCCCTCCCGAAGCCTCTTGAGGTGTAAAAGAACGTGGTTAGCCCCCAGTGTTCGGACCTCCAGGAGCTACCCTGTCTTGGCCAGAACAACATCTCCGACATTTGGCGCGCCAGGTAGGGGGATAAGGGGTTCTCTCGCATCTCTGTCGCCATGGTCGCCTCTCGCACCGACTGGACCGGCCGCAGGGCGCGGTCCTGGAAGGAGACCGACATCGGCGGCCTCGTCACCAGCATCTCCAGCGTCAGGCTCTCCCACTCTCGCTCCCCCGCACCTTGCCGCGGGCGTGACACGACACCTGTCGGCGAGTCCCTCCTGGATCCGACACGGCCCCTGCAGTCTCCTGCGCAGGCGACGCTCGCCCTGCAGCCATCGACTATGCGCATGTACATTCGATAGTGCTTGCAAGAAGCCCTTCCTAGAGCACAGGGGCCGCAACTTTGTCCGCTCGAGTCCGGCGCCAGCGATTCCCGGTTGGTGCACATCGCCGAAATCACTCGGGCGACAGGAGACACACCCACGGTGACGGGTGCACCATCCGCCACCGTGGAGCTGACCAGCTCCACCGTGGAGGCCACGCCTGTGGCCTAACCATCGGAACCCCGCGCAAGCGGGGCTCGACGTCCTCGAGTGCGCGACACGACATCCTTCGCCTCGGGAAATGCCACCGCCGACTCAGAGTGGCCTAGCCACCGAGAGCGGCGGGCAAGCGCCCAGGCAGAGTATTGCTACGCGTTCTCCAGGGACCTGTGGGAGCTAAGGTGGCCATCTGCGTTTCGCCCTCGCCTCCCACCTTGCTACACCTGCGACGTTCCACCGATGGGTTTTCTACAAAAGTATGAAGCGCAAGTCAGAGCCGCCGGGGGAGGCGACCGGTGCCTCTTGAGGTACTTCCCCCTGGCACTTCGGGGCCTCGCGCTCGCCTGGCTGCTGAAGCTCTTCCGCGAGTTCGTGGAAGGCCCTGCGTACGCAGTTTCTCCAACGCTTCCGCCACTGTGACCGTCTTCCCTCCGGTGAGCCCGAGGGTCACATGATTCTCTGCCACAGGACGCGGCTGTCCCAGCTCGTCGGGAGCGCTCGACGCGGCCCACCCAACTCGCCAATCTGCGTACATCCTCGGCGGGTCTCTCGCCCACCCTCCGGGCGCCACCTCAAGAGTGGCTCGCGGGAGGTCAATGCCGCTCACCACGGGGACGAGCTGTTCTCGCTGCCCCTCAAATGGTCGCAGCAGGAGATCTCCTTCGACGTCGATGATCCCACTGGTGTGCACCCCCGCGATCAACCACGTCGCCATATCAACGTGATGGAGGCGTAATCCTCAACGTGATTTCTCTCGAGACCATTGAGAAGTTGTGTATTCCCGCGAACGCCTAAAATCCACTAGGCCCTTCACCGGTATAACCAGCGGCACAACCGTTTAGCTGGGAAGGGTGGGACTGGTGGTCACGTTCGACACTCGCCAAAACTACCGCACCGAAGAAATCAACTTCGATGTTGCCTACATCGGGATGCCCTACAATGCCAAACTCGGCTACCCCTCCTTGGCCAAGTTCATGGATGTCACGCATCACGCGTACAACATGGTCAAGATGCCCGGCAACAGCGGCCCCCTCGCTGTCTACGAGGACGTGAAGGACGCCGTGTGCTCTATGCAGGACGCCTACAAGGAGGCAGCAGCGTCCCACCCCATCGACAAGGACAACCTCGGGGACGCTGTCGTGACCCAAAAGAAGAAGCAGTTGTTCTCTCAGGAGAGGGCAGCCACGAAGAAGGTGTCCATAAACCCCGATGGAAGGGGGCCTACCCTCACCATTGGGGCCGGGTTGCCTCCCAAATAGGAAAGCGCGCTCGTCTCCTTCGTTAGGGAAAACGCGGATATGTTCGTAAGAACAACATCCGATATGCCTGGCGTACCGAGGGAGGTGATCGAGCACCATCTAGCCGTGTGCCCAAGCGCACACCCGGTCAAGCAGAAGGCCCGTCGCCAGGGCCCCGAGAAGCAGGAATTCATCGTCCGTGAAGTAGAGAAGCTACTGCATGCCTGATACGTCATAAATGTATCCTTAATTTCTGATGTTCCATGTTGTTTCCTACATGTTTGCTATACACTTCATGTCATTTTTATCGATTTTCTGGACTAACCTATTGAAAGCGCATGGTGCCCCCATATGTGGTTTTGGTAATTAATGACAATCCTTAAGGACTAATATTTATATTGAGATATTCTTTCAGGACTTTTCCATAAAAAATAGTTTGGAGTCTTGTGTAACTCGAAGATGATCTTTTGATGTCCAAGAATGGCCGAGAAGCTTTTTCTCTGTCCAACCGTAGTACTGGGTTGTGCAACGGTAGTACCGCTCCTCATGGAGTTGTACTGCTGCAACACACCTGGTACACTCCAGACAACGGTAGTACTGCGGTTTGTACCGTCTCCTCCCGGGAGCGGTACTACCGCTGGTGATACCGTTGGAAGTACCGCTAGCAAAGAAAAGGCAACTGATATCCACGGTACCCAGGCGGTACCGGCATAGTACTACCACTAGTACTTAGTCACTTTTGGAGCAACACTCCCCACGGCTGTAGTACCGCTACCATCAGCGGTAGTACCGCTCCTTCCAGGACGCGGTAGTACCGCTGGCAGTACCGGTCAAAATACCGCCAGGGAAGTTTTGCTCACAGTAATGACTATGGTACTAGGGAGGTAGTGGCCTAGTACTACCGCCAGCCATCTCGATTTTATATCGAGTCTAGGGCCAACGGCAGTACCGCTACTAGAGCTTCACGGTACTTCTCTGTGGTACCACTGAGCACCAGTGTGCAGCACACTGGGTACCCTGAGATGTCAGTGGGAGGTAGTACCGCTGTGTGCAGCGGTAGTACCGCGGTGCTATTAAGCTTATTGCTTGATGCCTTGAAGAACAAGATGGAGTGGTCATTCATGTCTACCTTCAAGACATCAATATTATGGATGAAGAAAGAAGAAAAGATACAAGGTTGATCAAGCATGTGATCAACACACAAAGCTACAAAACGTACCTAGTGGGATTGTGTATCTCGTGTTATGGTAAGCAATTATCCCAATAGCTTTGTGAACTAACCCATGATATGTGTGTGTTGTATCTCTATGTGTGGTTAGGTATCTTTCCATGGGCATGCTTCAAAAGTAAGACTTCATATAGCCCATGGTCTTTGTCGTCAAGCGGTGTTTGTCATCTAGCTTGATGTTGAAGCTCAAGTGAAGCATATCGAAGAAACCCTATGCTTGATGCTTGCCACCCATTTGTAGATTGTGGCCTTTAGAAGATGTGCCAAAAAGGGTCTCTCCCATATGGTGTATGGGGGAGCAACTTGCAAGTCTTCATCAAGCAGAGCAAGTGCTAGCTAGCACGATCAAGAAAGAAGATCCAACTTGCAAGAGTCAAGATCGTTATCATCTAGCTCAAGTGGAATGCTCAAGGAAAAGGTATAATCTTGATAGGTTTTCTATTTTACCGGTCTCATACTTTTGGGGAGACTGGGTTATAGGATCGAAAGTCGTATTATCAAGAGGGGCTCTCAAGTGAGTAACTTAATCAAATCATTGTGGAGAGCTCAAACCTTTGCACTCTTGCATATCATCTTTATTGGTTCTTATTTGAATTTTATATCTATGAGTTTTGGTGCTTGTTGTGAGCTTCATGACAAGCCCAAGTTCATCAAAAACGGTTTCCGCATGAAACACTTATTGAGTTTTTGATGTTGAAGGTTTTCCCGGTTAGTCCTTTTTAGAGAGATCTTAAATTTTCCCATTTGGTTTTAAGTTTCATTGTTGGACAATGATGTTTCTGTGCATAATCTTGTAGAGCTCGTCGTTGAGATTTCAACGAGCCGAAGATCATCGAAAACGGAGTCCGGAAGCAAAAGTTATGACCGTTTTCGTATCGGATGTTTTTGTTGTTTTTGTTCTGGCGGTAGTACTGGTCCAGTACCGAAACGCCCTGTAGCGGTAGTACCGCTGGGCTTAGCGGTAGTACCGCTTCTGGGCGAGTTTTTCACATAACGGTCATATTTTGGGTCCCCTATTTAAGGGGGTCTTCTTCCCCCTTGACCCCAAGGCTGCCCAACTCGTTTTTCTCCTCTCTCCACACCATTGTTGACCTTGGAAAGCTTTCCCCTCTCTCAATCCCTCCTATGATTCTTGCATATCTTTGAGGGATAAGTTAGAGGAGATCTAGATCTACAACCACCAATCCATCCTCCTTCTTAGTGAGGGAAACCTATTAGATCTTGATCTTGGAGTTCTTGGTGTTTCTCCTTTGTTCTTCCTCTCTTATTCCCCCATAAGCATTTGTTGCTTTGTTGGAATTTGAGAGTGAAGGATTTGAGGACTTGTGCTCTTGCCATTTGCATCGGTTGCATCAGTTTTCTCTCTCCACGAGGATTCGTGGAAGTGAAAGTTTGTGGACTTGTTACTCTGGGGTCTTGGACCCTAGACGACTTTGTGATGTTCTTGGGAGCCTCCAATTGAGCTATGGATGTGTGTGAAGGGAATATGTCCGAGAGGCAATAATAAAGTGGTTTTTATCTTAATCCTTGTTTATGTTAAATGTTTATTTCTCATGCTAGAATTGTATTGACCGGAAACGTTGATACATGTGTGTTTAATAAACAAACAATGGTTCCTAGTAAAACCTCTCTTTTAACTAGCTCGTTGATTAATAGATTATCAAGGTTTCCTGATCATGAACATTGGATGTTGTTAATAATTGAGTCGTGTCATTAGAAGAATGATGTGACAAGCATAGACCCAATATCAAGATAACAATACGATCAAGTCATTTAGTTTATATTGTTATATCTTGCATACGAAGTAACTTATTCCTTAGACCATGAGATCATGTAAACCACTGATACCGGAAGGGTACTTTGATGTCAATGTCACACCGTACCAGGGTGACTATAAAGGTGCCGTTAGGTATTCGGAAAGTATTAGTTGAGGATCATAGATCAAGAGTGGGATTTGTCCATCCAAATGACAGAGAGATATACTCTGGGCCCTCTCGATGATATCACATCGATACCGCTTGCAAGCACGTGATATGATCACAAGGATGTCATATCACGGAAACGAAAAAATAGCACTTGTCAGGTAACGAGATTGAACAAGGTATGGTTGATACCAATGATTGAATCTCGGACAAGTAAAATATCGCGAGACAAAGGGAATAGTACACGACGTTGATGATTCACACGATCACGAGAGTCGTCGTTAAGTATATAGGAGTCATCACGGATCTCCAGATCCCGTTGTTGATTATTGATCGGAGAGGAGTCTCGATCATGTCTATCTTATTCACGAACCATAGGGTGACACACTTAAAGTTCGATGACGCATTTGAGAGGATACGAAATATCGAAGAATGTTTTGGGCAGAACCAAAATTGTTTCAGGGAAAATTGAAATAGTTCAAGGGGTTTTTCATTGAATGGTTGTTAATAGAATTAACAAATGATTCGAGGTGCTATATGCAAATATTTGTTAATGGAATTAACAAATCTATACCTAATAATAAAGGCAATAAGGTTTCTGCCAAATTTTTTGTCCAACACAATTTTACCGTTTTGCCCTCCCACCAATTAACATATCACATCAAATTTCCATTATACCGGTTCGTCTATGGAAATTACGATGAGATTTCCACCGCCAGCCGTGTACCCTTCAGATAACTATTCGTTGCGAGCGTGGACTTTCCTCTCCTCTTCTTTCGTCCGCCACCGAGGGAAATCCATGGCTCTATCCCTCCTCGATCCGCCCCTACTGCCCAGTAGAAACCGTGGCTATCAGTGGCGTCATCGAAAACCTGGTTGTGTCACTCGCAAGACAGAATAAGAATAAGAAGGAGCACAGGGGATGGAGATCCTGGTGTCCACTAATGGGGAGGGAGGCAAAGAGGTCTGCCGACGGGAAGGGAGGCAGCAGTGCCTCGCCTCCACTCAAGAGATCCGCCCATGGAGGTCTCGGATCTGTGTTCCTATGGCATATGGAGGAGGCCTCACCTGTGGACGGTGCGATCCACCATCCGGCGGTTGCTTGCCTCCCGCCCCCGGCGTCCGCGGGCGATGTCGGCTCCATCTTGCTTCAGTCACGGACGTACGACTAGGACGACCAAGAGGAGATGGATACGGGCAGCGGCAGCGCTGGCGAGACCTTGCGGAGATGGCGGCCAAGCTCGTATTATTCTTCCCCACCCGTCCAGACCTGCGGCTCTGCCTCCCCCTCCGTCAGGCTCTACAAGACTGTCATTGTAAGCTCCGCTACCACTCAGCAGCCTCCTGCAGGTAGCGTGAGTCTTGCCGCTGGATGTCAACCTGCTCCGCTGGGCTCTGCATTTTTTCATCAAAGGAATTAGGTGATGTCATTGATTTGGCCACATAGAGAAGAAACCAATCAATTGTAGAGCGAGCAGTTCTCGGTCATTCCTCTGTCACCGTCCTATTCCATCCATGTCTTCTCTCTCAATCTTCTCATTCACGTGTAATTTGGCATATGAGATTCAGTGTATCATGGTAAATAGGACAGCCTAATACTGCATTTGTACATAAAAGTATTGACACTAAATGGTCCACTATTAAAGTATGCATAATAATATTTTCCACGATCGTAAAAACGCGCAGTGAAGCTTTTGCATATTTAGAGATACATTTTTACTTGGAAGTTCCGTTAATCCGAAGTGTTGACTGAACAGATACTAATGCCGAATGATAGAGTGATGTTGCACTAATATAAGATTGTGTGGATAATCTAGAAGGACCAGCCATGTGTGCTACTATCGCCTGAATTATTTGTTGTTAGATGGAAAACACCAAAAAATTAGACAAAAAATGTCTTCCTAGCGATTCATAATTCTTGTGTATTGTGCAATAATTTTGTGTCATTATTTTCTATTAATACATTTTAGCGTATACTTTCTCAAATGGTTGTTTACATGTTACTAAGACTTATGAACTGCAGTCAAGCTACGAGATATGCCATCATAAAAAAAACTACAGATATGCAATGCATGCAGCTTGGATTTTCTTTATCGATTTATAAAGTTTTCATCTATTTTCATATCTTTGTCATGGGAGTTGAGTTGATAGTCGGATTTTTTTCAATTGCCTAAATACATGATATTATATTCACACTACTAAAAAAATATAAAATGGTGCAGATGAATTATTAGCGGGTTGGAGGGACGAAGATTCCTTCCTTAGGTTTTCTTGATCCGTCTCCTTCTCCCTCATCCCACATTGAGATATGTCGCATTTGATCAGACATCTCAAATCCCCCGAATAACTTATCAGACTTCTTTTCCTTCGTCTACTCATCAACCCCGAAAGAGATGAGTCGAATGATGTGGCAATGGTATCACATGACTCCGTTGACGTTGATGCATGTGTACGAGGTGGCGGGCAAAGATGGCAGTGGTGGCACCCGAATGCGTAGCACATAATGGATGTGCTGAAACTGGTTGGTCTATTACTACAAGTCACGGCTATATCGATGAGAACTTCATGTGCCCGTAGGATGCAGATTTTCTCTCCCCCGTTGCAACGCACGGGCATTTCTGCTAGTATAAATAAAGAAATAAACATGTTTTATTTATTTATTAAAGAAAAACTCTTGCCCCTTGTTTGGATGTTGGAAAAACTGCTTGGAATTGAATTGGACTGGGATTTCCAAATCCAAGGTGGAAAGGAAATGAGCTCCAATTTCAATTCTACCGTTTGGTTGTACATGAAATTTATTGACGAAATTAGAGGGTGCCTCTCAATTCCAATTCCTGTTTGGACGTACGAACACCATGGAAATTGATTTTTTTTAGCATGGACAATATAAACATGTATGAAATCTGCGGTTCAAACAGGTCCACAAATTAGGCAAATAACATTTCGAAATTAGGATTAATTGACCACAAAATCGACAGGGAAAAGAAGGGAAGCAACAACCTGACCGTGGGAGGGCTAGGGAAGAACCAGCCTTGGGGCGGGCCAATGGAAGCCGGCTTTGGGAGGGATACAGGAGTGCTCGTCGTTTCCCTCCCGCCGTCCTTCCCACTGCCGGCGCCGCTCCCCATACCCCGGCTGTCGATCTAGGGTTGGGCGGGGCTGTGGAGGGGAGAACCGGCCACCGAGTGCGAAAGGAAGAGGTTCAGGGAATGCGAAGGGGAGAGGTGCCGAGGTCGGGGAACGGTAGAGGGCTAGGGGAGTTCACCGGAATCAGCGCCGCCACCGTCTTGCGCCAGGACGGGAGACTCCAGGTCGCGCTGGGAGCGGTGAGTCCTTCTGTTTCCTTCGAGCGAAACGGTACGCGCGGGGGTGGCTGTTTTTCCGAGCGTTTCCGAGGCTCCCAGCTCGGAATCGTTTCGAGCCTAAGTGCACGTGAAGTCGCTGGGCTCGGAATTGGCGGATAGTTTCCAAGGCCCAATTCCACACTCATCCAAACAAGTGAATTCGGGTGAGGCAATTCCAATTCCACGATTCCAAGCTAAATTTCCAACATCCAAACAGGGGGTTGGATTTTCTAAGTGGAAAATAAAGGAATGATGAGGGGATGTGAGTGGAGTGTCCACTCACAGGAAGATGGAAGAGGTGGGGCACCACCATGGCTGGTCGCACCCCACCCTTGGGCTGCCTCCCTCTCCCTATAAAAGGAGGGTGAGGGCTCCTCCTCCTTCACACACTTGTCCACCTCACTTCCTCTCCACCCGCTGCTCCATTCCATGGTCCCCGGCTTGGTGAAGCTCTGACCGTGGGATTCTTCACCACCACCACGCCGTCGTGCTGCTGGAGTTCCGAGGGATCCTCTACTTCCGCCTCCCCGCTGGATTGAGGGAACGGAGGTCGTCATCAACCATACGTGTGACCGATCACGGAGGCACCGCCGGATTGCGGTGCACATCTTCTCGCTCTCGGGATCGGTGTGAGTACGACTACGCCAACAACGAGATTTGATCTCGTAACGCTTTGTGTCTTTGAGGGTATGTTCTTCTTAAGACTCTCTCTATGACCGTTGCTTTCATATCCTAGATTAGATCTTGGCCTTTCGGGTGTCTCTTGTGTAGGAAATTTTTTGTTTTTTATGCAACGACCCCTTCAGTGGTATCAGAGCCGGATCTATGCGTAGATGTTTTGGACGGGTAGAACACATAGGTGTATGTGGGCGTTGATGATCATGTTCTTGCCTCCTTGAGTATTTTATGATCTTAGTGGCATAGTAAAATAAAGCTGCCCTAGACTAAGGTTATGTGTACTATGTACGCAAGAATTGTCTCACTTGTGGCTGAGGGGGTGTCTGTTTCTCCTACTATAGTTAAGATCTAATCTACAAAAGGTTGTTAAAAATATGTTTTATCAACGTTGTGGCTCTTGTACGTAGGTATGAACGGTTCTATCCTCGTAAGCCAAAGCCACGTAAAATATGCAAAAATAAATTAGAGGCGTCTAACTTGTTTTTGCAGGGCATGTGATGTGATATGGTCAATATTACAAACGTTATGTATGAGATGATATCTTTTGTAAATTATTGACATACCGGCTGGAGCCATATGGTTGTCTTATTTTTATGGCCTGCGTGTTGTATATCATATCCATGTGATATGTTGTAATGGACAATCAAGATCGAGGTGCCACAGTCATTGGTGCCACGCCGGTGGAATGATGGAGATCATACCATGATGCACAAGATGGAGATCAAGTGCAAGAAGGACCATATCATATCACATTATCCATGCATGTGATCTTAATCCTTTTATGCATCTTATTTTGCTTAGATCGCGACGGTAGCATTATAAGATGATCTGTAACATTCCAAATCTTACATTTGGAATGATTTGCATTTAGTGCATATGCATAGCATGACATGTTTTCAAAAATTGCATTTGTTTGTTGCATTCAAACTCCAAAATAAAAATCATGTTTTAAAGAAAATAATTCATCATGAATAATCAGAGAAGCCTTCAAATAAATTCTAAAGCTTTATTGGTGTACCATGCATGAACCTGAGCATACCATGTTATTGCATATGCTTGTTTTGTTGTCCTGTTATTTATGTTGCTTTATCGGATCGTATAGATTGCGAAGGGTGCGACGTTGCTTATAATTGTTGTGAGTGTCTAGGCTGCGACGACACCGGTGACCAAGGCAAGTGTCACCGTCATGAATTTCCTATGTTTTGGCTTATGCATGTAGTATTATTTTTGTAGTATGCACGTATAGGAGTTGAGTGTAAGCTATGCTTTATTGTCCTAGTGGAATAGCCACATGATCCCTTTTTTCTGACTATCCTTTGTCGCCACAGTATTGTATAATTGCTTAGCCATGCTTAGACGGGGATTTGGATTCATACAAATGAAATTGTTTATCAAATGATTATGTTTTTGCTAAATGATAAAACAACTTAATTAACGAATCGCCTGGGTGGAATGGTTTGATGGTTATTGTTGAGTGGTTACCTTGCATCCATATATATGGCTCTCCTTGGTATCTCACTTGCGGCTCGCCACTCAGGATTAGAGAATGGATTAGTTCTTGTGTTTAGTAGCTTACGAGTACTGCCACATGTCACATGGGCTCTGACTAGACTGATTAAGATGTGGGAACTCGAACCCGACGATTTGTCAGAAAGTAGGTTGTTATAGGTTGGTATGGCGTGTGGGTGGTTCGAGGGACTACTTCTAAAAGGTCTCGGTCTGGTCTTCCTCCGGTTGATTGGGCCATGTGGGTAAAGAGTACAACCTCTCGAGAGTTTCAAACTAAGTGACTTAGCCGTGTCCCCGGTTACGGACAATTATGAGCAACTAGATTCGAGGCTATGACAATTCTCACTCATCCCAACTTTGTAAATTTCTTAAAATGTGAGGGTTAACCAATTGGGTAGGAGCGCTTGCGTTTCTACACAGTGTTCTTAGTTTCTAAATAGGATCACTTGAGTTTCTACCAAGTGTTCCTTTGTTTGTTTTTAAGAGCACCTGCTTTGCAGCCAGTGTGTTCTTAATTTTTGTTTTAATGAAATAAAGTGTTAGGATAAATGAATTGTTTTTTCGCAAAGTAGTCTGAGATCCACCAACCAAATATGCATGTAGAGATAGAAGACCAAATTTACCACTACCTTTCCTAGGTGTCACTTGCCGGTGCATGGTTCCATGCTCTGACCAACATTGTGTTGGCTGTACTCGTTTGTGCAGATTTTCAAGGTTGAAGAAGGTTCGTTAGGTCGCGAGACTCCACTCAACATTTGTTCGCCTGTGGCGCACTGAAGAATGGAGCTCTATTTTATTTTGATGTTCCGCT
The DNA here is from genome assembly GCA_028641055.1 of Alopecurus myosuroides. Classification (NCBI taxonomy): domain Eukaryota; kingdom Viridiplantae; phylum Streptophyta; class Magnoliopsida; order Poales; family Poaceae; genus Alopecurus; species Alopecurus myosuroides. The sequence continues at coordinate 515,340,499 of CM054057.1, read as the reverse complement.
GCTACTATGAATAATTATTTGAGCTAGCAATATGCTATGCAATTTGTAATAAATGAAATTTTGGATCATATTCGCATAGTTTTGATGCACTGTTAAATTCTTTGATATCTATGATGTTGTGTGTGCCGATGAACTGATCCAGAGATTGGCACTATACACAGAAGATTCCACCTTCTCAGGTTGGGTCGTGACCTAGGATTGGAATAGGAAGGCACAAGATTAAATTCTATTTTACTTCATTTCTTTATGTTCTTTACCTTTCTTCTCCTATTACTTGTCTTTGCTAACTTCTACTCCTACCTACTTATACATGAACGCTGATGAAGTCTACCATGTTGAGGAGAATTCGGGAGTGTAGTTCGAGAACAAGCTAGCGAACTTAACAAAGCTACTCGGATTCTTCTTACCGAAGATTGAAGGTTACCAGATAGAGACCAACATCCCAGGGGACAAGATGTGGGACAACAAGACTACCATTGTGGTAGATATTGTGGATGGAATAGTACAACTCATCACCTACAGGGGGACTTACCCCAACTGGGATGGAGGGCTCGTCATGGCAATGAAGTATGCAATGGCTCGACTGTGTTATGACTACCGTGACCAGATACCCGAGGACTCCATCTATAGAGATTTCGGGAGGAGGAATGAAGAAGGTGAAGCCGTATGGATCGGGGATGAAGACAAGACCAGGATGCAAAAACACGTAGAAGACTTGGAGGCATACAACACTGGAATGGAAGCCTTCGTGCAAAGGTTCATGCTGCAAAGTGAGGAAGCAAGAGACACCGCACGTCACCAAGCACATGAGATCACCACTCTCAATGCTCAGATGAATACTCTCAACGCTCAGTTGGATGCGCTCAAGGCTCAAATTGAGAAGTTCAAGGATAGTGACACAAGACTTACCATGGAGCTAGTGGAGAAGGATGCTCAACTCACCCTCAAGGACGCTCTCGCCGTACTCCAAGCTCAAGTCGACCCGCCTCAACCATCTAGTGAGAGTGATGAAGATGAGGATGGTGACGAAGATGATGGAGATGCTGATGCCACTGAGGGTACTGCTCAAGCTGAGGGAGTAGAAGAAGGGATCCTAGAAGAGGAAGACCCCGAGGAGCGGGTCATGCGCGTTACTACTGATGAAGATACATCTGATGATGAGTACACGCCCAAGATTAGTGCCAATAAGCGCAAGCGTCAAAACTAGTTTAGATACCCGCCATATAGTCTTCGTTAGGTTATCAATTTTCGAGTTAGGAATTAGATCAAATCATGTAATATCACAATATTGGTTGCTTGCTTGCTGGATTATTTGAACCCTATTTTATAAAGTATTTTCGTATGAGCCGTAATCCTATCTTTGTGCAGTTTCGTTTTTTCTCGAGCTGCAGTTTTTCTGCGCACCGCTGTTACGACGCGATTTTTAATAAATCATGGGTAGCGCTGATCGCGAAAATACCCGCGATGTCCGAAACGAAATTTCATCCTCTTCGCGCTGTAAAAGTTTCAGATTTTTCTGACGAGCTTACGTTTTCCTTTGGTGCGCGTTTTGGAACAGCAACATCTGTAGACATATTGTGCCGAAAGTTGCCATGTCGATTAGACTCAAATTGTTTTTGCTTTTGCTTCGTTTCTTTCGCTGCATAACCACGTGTTCAACCTTCAGAACCCTTTTAAAACCAAAAAACTTATTTTAAAATTGTTTTGTTGTTTGCCTTGTGTTGTTTGAGCACGTATGGGTACTTCTGTTCTATAGATCTCTCTTTCTATATTTATCTATGCTATCCCAACAGATGCCGCCTCGCCGTGCCTGCAACAACAACGATGAGGACAACGACGACCGGATTGATCAGCTGTTAGCCTCACAGGCGCTACTGACCCAGGCAACGGCTCAGTTCTTTCAGAACAACAACAACAACAACAACAACAACAACAACCCGCCACCCCAAGGTGATGCTCTTGCAAGGTTCCTGAGGCTAAAGCCAACAAAATTCTCCAGCGCACCCGAGCCCATGATCGCACTTGACTGGCTACACTCGGTAAACAAGGACTTGGTGACTGGGGCATGTACTGATGCTGAAAAAGTAAGGTTTGCTGCCCACTTACTGGAAGGACAGGCTGCTTCTTGGTGGGATGCTTTCCAGATCACCCACCCTATCGACACTGTGACTTGGGAGATGTTCCAAGAGGGATTCCGTACTGCTCATGTCTCAGCTGGAGTGATGAGCCTGAAGAGGAGAGAGTTCCGCCACCTGCGCCAGATAAACCGCACAGTGGGAGAGTACATAGATGAATTCAACAATCTATCCTGCTATGCACCTGAAGATGTGGACCACTGACGCCAAAAGGAGGGAGAAATTCCTCGATGGCCTGGGTGATGAGCTGGCAGAGTTACTTTCAGTGGTCCATGCCCCCGATTTCCAAACACTGATGGACAAGGCCAGAGTTCTGGAAGAGAAGCAGCAAAGGATCTCGAACCGTAAGAGGAAGCAGAATCATCACCACTTCAACCATGGTCCGCCGCAGAAGACCCGCACCTTCCATGATGGGAATGGTCACTCTGGACAGAATATGTATGGGACCAATGCACATCAGCACCATGGAGGAAATGGCCACCACCATAATGGCCATAAAAGCTACCACCACAACTCAGGGAGATAAAATGCGCACAACCATGGAGGCAACAATGGCCATAACCGCCCCAATGACCGCAACTTCGTGAGGAAGGACATCAGTCAAGTGACATGCTTCAAATGCAAGAAGACGGGCCATTATGCTGATGCTTTCCCTGAGCTGAAGAAGGACGGAGGAGGCAAGCCAAACCCATTTCAGAAGGGACACGTCAACCATGTGAACATGGAAGAAGTACTGGAGGAGCCTGATGCTATGATTGGTACGTTTCTGCTCAATACATTTTCAGCACTCGTACTATTTGATGCTGGTGCATCGCATTCATTCATATCAAGGGTATTTGTGGATAGAAATAAGATACCAACTAGGAGCATTAGAACTCCCCTTAAGGTAAACTCTCCTGGCGGGGAGTTAGTTGCAACCTTTGGCTGAAGGGGCTGGTCCTAGGAATTGGAGCTTATAATTTCCCTACTGACTTGATTGTCCTGGAATCATAAGGATTAGATGTAATTCTAGGTATGGATTGGATGACTGCTTATGAGGGAGTTATAGATTGTGCCAAGAGTCATTACACTCACAACCCTAGAGAAGAAGCACATTCGTTTCAAGTCTACCTTTGAACTTAAGGGAACCAAGGTCAATTCTCTTAAGGGGGTTAGATTAGAGGATGTGTGCATAGTGAATGAATATCCCGATGTATTCCCGGAGGAACTCCCAAGAATGCCGGATAGAGATGTAGAGTTCCTTATTTATCTGATGCCTGGAACTAGACCTATAGCTAAGAGACCATATAAAATGGATGTCGATGAGCTGAAGGTGCTTAAGAAACAGCTTAAGGAGCAATTGAACAAAGGATTCATACAACCGAGTTCGTCATCATCGGGAGCGCCCGTTCTGTTTGTGGAGAAGAAGGATTCTAGCAAAAGGTTAGTGGTTGATTATCGCTCACTAAATGATGTGACGATTAAGAACAAGTACCCTCTCCCCAATATCAATGACTTGTTCGATCAATTGAAAGGAGCAAAGGTGTTTTCCAAGATAGATCTTCGATCAGGCTATTTCCAGTTGAAGATTCGAGAGCAAGACATACCAAAGACCGCCTTTACCACTAGGTATGGTTTATATGAGTACACGGTTATGTCTTTTGGTCTAACCAATGCCCCAGCATATTTTATGACCATGATGAACAAGGTATTCATGGAATATTTGGACAAGTTCGTAGTGGTGTTCATTGATGACATATTGATATACTCCAAGGATGAGAGTGAGCACGAGAGGCATCTACGCCCGATCATGGAGAAGCTTAGAAAGCATAAGCTATATGCCAAGTTTAGCAAGTGCGAATTCTGGTTGAAGACTGTAGGATTTCTTGGACATGTTGTTTCAGCAGAAGGTGTCGCCGTGGATCCAAGCAAGGTAGCGTCTGTGACTGATTGGGAATCACCAAAGAATGCTGGAGAAATTCGGAGTTTCCTAGGACTTGCAGGATATTATAGGAGGTTCATAGAGAACTTCTCCAAGATTGCTAAGGCCATGACTGAACTATTGAAGAAAGATAAGAAGTTTTTCTGGACAGATGAGTGTGAAGCTAGCTTCCAGGAGTTGAAGCAACGCCTAGTGACCGCGCCTGTTTTGTGTCTGCCGGATATTCATAAGGATTTCCAAGTGTACTGTGATGCTTCTCGGCAGGGACTTGGTAGTGTGCTAATGCAAGACGGGAGAGTAGTGTCCTATGCTTCACGCCCAACTTAAACACCATGAGAGGAATTATCCTACGCATGATTTGGAGCTAGCATCAGTCGTGCGTGCACTCAAGGTGTGGAGGCACTATCTTATGGGAAAGCATTGTGATGTGTTCACTGATCACAAGAGTCTAAAGTACATATTTACTCAAAAGGAACTTAACATGAGACAAAGGAGATGGCTAGAATCGATAAAGGATTATGGTATGAACTTGCAATACCATCCAGGAAAGGCAAATGTCGTAGCTGATGCCTTGAGTCGCAAGGTCTATGTGAATGGACTTACAATAGGTGAATTACCGTTGGATTTGTGTGAGCAGTTCAAGGATCTCAGGCTAGAAATAGTATCTCAAGGATTTCTAGCATCAATGGAAGTGCAACCCACATTGTTAGACAGAATTAGAGATGCTCAAAAGATGGATAGCCAGCTGAAAGAGATACGAGAGAACATGAGCAAGGGTAAAGCAAACGGGTTCCGTGAGGATGAGCAAGGAACCCTATGGGTTGAGAAGCGCCTTTGTGTGCCCAATGATCCGGAGATTAGGAAGTTAATTTTTCAAGAGGCTCATGATTCACCATATTCTATTCACCCAGGCAACACTAAGATGTATATGGATTTGAAAGAGAGGTTCTGGTGGATTAATATGAAGAGGGAAATTGCTGAATATATTGCATTGTGTGATGTGTGCAATAGAGTGAAGTCTGAACATCAGAAGCCAGCAGGACTGCTACAGTCAGTGCCTATACCAGAATGGAAGTGGGAAAAATCGGTATGGATTTTATCATATGTCTGCTCAAGACCAAATCAGGATATGATTCTATATGGGTAGTTGTCGATCATTTGACTAAAGTGGCTCACTTTATACCGGTAAAGACCACCTACATAAGCGCCAAGCTAGCAAGGATCTATATGGACAAGATTGTGTGTTTGCATGGAGTTCCCAAGGGAATCGTTTCTGATAGAGGTACACAATTCACTTCACATTTTTGGCGCAAACTACATGAGTCATTGGGAACTAGATTGGAGTTCAGCACAACGTTCCACCCGCAAACCGATGGGCAAACAGAGAGGGTAAACCAGATTTTGGAAGATATGTTGAGAGCATGTGCTCTAGATTATGGTTCTAGCTGGGATATAAATTTACCTTATGCAGAATTCTCATACAACAACAGTTATCAATCTAGTATTAGGATGACTCCAATTGAGGCACTATATGGTAAGAGGTGCAGGACACCATTACTATGGGATGGAGTTGGAGAACGTAAATTCTTTGGGCCTGATATGATTAAGGAAGCCGAAGAGAAAGTGGGACTCATTCGTGACAGATTGAAGATAGCACAATCTAGGTAGAAGACCTACGCGGATTCCAAACGAAGGGAGGTAACCTATGAGATAGGGGATAGGGCATATCTTTGAGTTTCACCGCTACGCGGAGTGAAAAGGTTTGGAATCAAAGGGAAGCTAGCACCTCGATTTATTGGACCCTTCAAGATTCTAGCACGCAAGGGAGATGTTGCGTATCAGCTAGAATTGCCAGAAGTTTTGTCAGCCGTTCATGATGTGTTCCACGTGTCTCGTTTGAAAAAGTGCCATCCAGAAATGACAGATACACCACTAAGGGATACGATTTCACTCGATGAGGTTCAGTTAGAGAGTGATCTTACGTATGAGGAGAAGACTATCAAGATTCTGGACACCGCAGAAAGATTTACACGCACCAAGACAATCAAATTTTGCAAGGTACTATGGAATCATCATTCTGAGGAGGAAGCTACATTGGAACGAGAAGAAGACCTCCAAGAAGATCATCTACACCTATTTGCTAGCCATTCCGAATCTCGGGGACGAGATTCATCTTAAAGGGGTTAGTCTGTAACATTCCAAATCTTACATTTGGAATGATTTGCATTTAGTGCATATGCATATAATGGCATGTTTTAAAAAATTGCATCTGTTTGTTGCATTCAAACTCCAAAATAAAAATCATGTTTTAAAGAAAATAATTCATCATGAATAATCAGAGAAGCCTTCAAATAAATTCTAAAGCTTTATTGGTGTACCATGCATGAATCTGAGCATACCATGTTATTGCATATGCTTGTATTGTTTTCCTGTTATTTATGTTGCTTTATCGGATTGTATAGATTGTGAAGGGTGCGACGTTGCTTGTGATTGTTGTGAGTGCCTAGGCTGCGACGACACAGACGACCAAGGCAAGTGTCACTCTCATGAATTTCCTATGTTTTGGCCTATGCATGTAGTATTATTTTTGTAGTATGCACGTATAGGAGTTGAGTGTAAGCTATGCTTTATTGTCCTAGTGGAATAGCCACATGATCCCTTTTTTCTGACTATCCTTTCTCGCCACCGTATTGTAGCATTGCTTAGCCATGCTTAGACGGGGATTTGGATTCATACAAATGAAATTATTTATCAAATGATTATGTTTTTGCCAAATGTAACGAATCGCCTGGGTGGAATGGTTTGATGGTTATTGTTGAGTGGTTACCTTGCATCCATATACATGGCTCTCCTTGGTATCTCACTTGCGGCTCTCCACTCAGGATTAGAGAATAGATTAGTTCTTATGTTTAGTAGCTTACGAGTACTGCCACATGTCACATGGGCTCTGACTTGACTGATTAAGATGTAGGAACTCGAACCCGATGATTTGTCAGAAAGTAGGTTGTTATAGGTTGGTATGGCGCGTGGGTGGTTCAAGGGACTACTTCTAAAAGGTCCCGGCCTGGTCTTCCTCCGGTTGATTGGGCCATGTGGGTAAAGAGTACAACCTCTCGAGAGTTTCAAACTAAGTGACTTAGCCGTGCCCCCGGTTACGGACAATTATGAGCAACTAGATTCGAGGCTATGACAATTCTCACTCATCCCAACTTTGTAAATTTCTTAAAATGTGAGGGTTAACCAATTGGGTAGGAGCACTTGCGTTTCTACCAAGTGTCCTTAGTTTCTAAATAGGATCACTTGAGTTTCTACCAAGTGTTCCTTTGTTTGTTTTTAAGAGCACCTGCTTTGCAACCAGTGTGTTCTTAATTTTTGCTTTAATGAAATAAAGTGTTAGGATAAAATGAATTGCTTTTTTACAAACTAGGATGAGATCCACCAACCAAATATGCATGTAGAGATAGAAGACCAAACTTACCACTACCTTTCCTAGGTGTCACTTGCCGGTGCATGGTTCCATGCTCTGACCAACATTGTGTTGGTTGTACTCGTCTGTGCAGATTTCCAAGGTTGAAGAAGGTTCGTTAGGTCGCGAGACTCCACTCAACATTTGTTCGCCCGTGGCGCATGTCGATTAGTCATCTCAACAAGTTCCTCGGATGACCCGGTAGGGTTTCAATTAAGAGAACATATGGATGCTGGTGACGATCGCCGGCTAACAGGGGGCACGATTTACACAGGTTCGGGACCCTCGTAGAGGTAAAACCCTTACTCCTGCCCTTTCGATCTGTATTATGAGTAGATCGGTTACGATGGGGGGTTCTCAAGTCGAGGGTATGGACTCGAGCTCAAGGCTTTGGTGGTGAGAAATTTATTGGATCCCCCTCCCGGTTGTTCTCCTGGCCTTATATAGGTGGCCAGGTCTCGAACCGTACCCGGGGGGTTACAAACCCTAGCTTTAGGTCGGTTACAAGTTTCCTTCTTGATCCGCAAGGCTTTGCGGGTGGGCCTCGATTGGGCCTTCTAGAGCTGTGGGTGGCACCTCCCTCTGGACTTAGATATTGGGCCTTGGACCGGGTAGCCTCACCTGATAGGTCCAGGATTCCTCCCACGTCATCGCATTGAAGAATGGAGCTCTATTTTATTTTGATGTTCCGCTGCTACTATGAATAATTATTTGAGCTAGCAATATGCTATGCAATTTGTAATAAATGAAATTCTGGATCATATTCGGATAGTTTTGATGCACTGTTAAATTCTTTGATATCTATGATGTTGTGCGTGCCGATGAACCGATCCAGGGATTAGCACTATACACATAAGATTCCACCTTCTCAGGTTGGGTTGCTTCATGATCCCTCTCACTTAATATCAATATAATAATGTGTTCTTCCTTAAGTATGCACCGTTAAGAAAGTTCATCATTTCGAGACACCACGTGATGATCGGGTGTGATAGACTCAACGTTCGCATACAACGGGTGTTTTCAAGCCTAGCATGTACAGACATGGCCTTGAAACACACGCAATACTACGGTTCTACTTGGCGAGCCTAGCATGTACAGACATGGCCTCGGAACACGTAACCGAAAGGTAAAGCATGAGTCATATGGATGATATGATGAACATGTCGATGTTCGCCTTTGAAGCTACATCATCTCACGTGACGATCGGTTTTGGTGTAGTGAATTTGGTTCGTGTAATCACTAAAGACGACTAAGAGGGATGTTGTTTTTGAGTGGAAGTTCATGGCATAATTTTGAATTAACTTGAACTTATTTATCATGAACAACCAATCAAAGTGAATTTGCACAAATTGTAGTATTCATTGGCATCCACAAAACTACCTTACACTTAGATTGTTAATTGAGATATAACTGTTATGATCTGGTAAAAAACATTTAAGATTGGTACCGTATTAGTGAAATTTAAAATTGAGTCCTATTGTAGATTTTCGGTATTTCCTACCTAGATCCATATGATTAATGATTGATTGATCTAGAGAGAAAATAATTCCTAGTTAGAATCCAGAGTCATGGTTGCTTCCGTATTAATTTATCTTCAAAACAATGTTTTGTTGACCAAGGTGATTTAGGAACTGAAAAGAGTTATTTTCAGAAACAATCAAGTGAAAGATATATTGATATCTAGAAACTTATTTGTAGCAACATGACTGAGTATAATTTAGCGTGACAATGTATGCTTATATTATTTGAATATATGCAATGATTGAAGACTCTAGGCGTTTGAATATTCCAAGAAATTGGGCACTATAAATTATCTTCTAAATTCTTTCCTTCGAGCTATAGTAGCTTGATCATAAAATTGTTATGATTGGATGGATTAAAAGTATGGGTAAATATCGTTTACCTTGCTTGGAGATTGCTAAGAGTGGAATCTGGAAGAATGCTATTAATATGGTGATATTAGTAGAGCAATCAAACTTAAAGTATGACTCAATGGGTGATAGTATATGACTAACATGCCAAGGAAAATGTGCTAGTACGACTAGCATTGTTTGATGTTGAATGATTCTTCTGTAAAGGAAAATGAATATTGAAAATAGAATTACAAAAAGATATATGGTAGAAAAAGAATATAACTGGAAAAGTCCAGCTCAGGAGTATATGCTTGATATACAAGTTATAGATGTATTACTAGTTAACAAAGTATTTTTGGGTATTTTGGTACCACATTGGTTGGTCTGAGTTGTCATACAAAGCAACACAATGCAAGAAATACAAGGGCCTAAAAGGAACTAGTAATAGATGTGGAATCGATTATGACAAGAACAGAAATAAAGTGTTATTAAGTTCATTGTCGTATCGAACCAAACTTTCAAGATTTATTTTAAGAACTTAATAAGTTGTTATTTTGTTCTAGTATTTTGTGAGAACAAATGAGATTGTTCAAACTATGACCATATTCCATAATTGATGGATATGTTAATATAAATCATGTTGGTAAAGTAAACATCTATAAGACTAAATGCTAAATGTTGCAAGACGTAAAAGATTTTCACTTAAATTGTGACACCACCATTTTAGTTGATATCAAAAAAGGAAAACATGAAGGAACTCCATATTGATGGACTTCTAGAGTCATTTTGTTTTGAATAAATTGACGCTTGTGAGACCTCTTCCAAAAGATGACTAGAATTCCGTTCATAGGCCAAAATAGAATGGAAGACTAATTTAATGGAGATTATACATATTGATGTATATACTCCATTATGTGTAGTCATGTGTGGTGGATCAAATTTTACTTCATAAAATTCGGTCGATGATTTGAGCAGATATGTGAGTATATCTATTTAAAGAGAATGGAGTTTTGACATTTTGAATTGGTTCAAATGGTTTTTAATATGGAGTAAAAATCAATGTAACAAGATAATCAAGTATTTATGATTGGATCATAAAGGATAAAATTTGAGTTACAAGTTTAGCAAAACATCTGAGGAGTTGCAGAATTGTTCTACAACTTATACTTCTCGAATACCCCACATTAGTTTGGAGTATTCAAGAGACAAAATCAAACCTTGCTGGACATGGTAAGATTAATAAAAATGGCATTATAATTTTGTAGTTTATACATTAGTGACAACCGCTTTTACACTGAAAAGAGCACCATCATGATCCGTTGAAATTGACACCATATAAGATATGGTTTGGGTAGTGACCCGAATTGTCTTTTTCTTAAGTTTTGGTATGCATATCATGTGTAAAATGTTTACAACCAAAATGGGATAAATATATGTTTATAAGGTTATTCTAAAGAATAAATCGGGTATTTCTCCTATCACCGACCAAAGACAAATGTTGTTTGTCAGAAAGGGTTGATTTCTCGAGAAAATAGTTCTTGCAAAATAAGTGAGTGGGAGGACAGTACAAACTCAACGATATTAGGGAATCTTCGTTACCATGTCAACAGTAGCGCAGCACTGGAAGTTGTTCCGGGGTTTGCTATTTTGACAAAGTAGAAGACACTACATGTGTTGTAGATACTTCGAATGAGTTTGCGAACTGAACCACAAAAAGTCCTAAAACTTTGTACTTAGACCAACTTGTGGTTTAAGATTAAAGTGTTGTTTTGACAACAAAGGACCTGGACCTTATAAAGGAAGCAAATGATGGGCCCTGACTTAGTAAAATTGACTATGAGTCATTATATCCGCCATAGTATCCTTGTATGAATATCAATTATGTGACTTGGTAGTACTTTCGATAGGCATGATGCCTAACGATAGCAAAAAGGTTTATATAGCGATAAAGACATGGATTTTTACATCCTTTGAAAGTTGTACTTGTCGAAAAGATGTTTTCGACGAAGTTCAAAGAGTTGAATACTGCAATATTTGTATCTTCCGTAGTGATACTTTAGTGTTTGCGGATAGTTCTAGCAAAAGTTACATATTATGATATGGCAGTTGAATAAAAAAACCAACTTTCCTCTCAAGGAAGTTTGATCAAGGATGTGTACTTGACACAGTCTGAGAGTTTTGTAAAATTCAAAAGGTTGCTGAAAGGTATGCACACTTCAATGGTTGAAGTGAGCATAACGAAGTTGGAATCTTTACCGTAATGAAGTTATCAAAAGAGTTTGATTCCATCATGAACGATAAAGATCCTTGTAAAGTTACAAGAAATTAAGTGGGAGCGCTATGACATATTTCCAATGCTCTATGTAGATGACATATGGTTGATTGGAAAATATGTATTTTAAATTAACACGGTTAAGATTTTTATATTGATGAAAGGCTTAGGAGATATTGGGCATCGATATCTTTAAGAGATGGATTCAAGCGCCTGATATGATTGAAGCCAAATTACATAGATGAAATATTGAAGTAAGTCAATATCGAAATGACAAGGAGTTCTTGCCACATGGAAAACAATTGAGCAATATTCAAGTGTTTTGACACATGATGAGCATAATGAAATTGAGATTTCTAATTTACATGTTCCATGCTATGTGCACAACCAGATGGGTCATATGCTATAAAATGTTATAGCAGGATAATTCATATGATGATTAGACAACAGTGGGAGAGATCCTTATGCCATTTTAGAAATGCTAAGGATTTGTTTTCCTATATAGTAATGACAAACTATTTATTGTAATATGTTACACTAATAGTCTTGTTATATATTCAAATAATTTTATCTCAGTTAAAATATGTGATGAAGGGTAGCACAATAGGCTGAAAGAGTTTCAAAATTAAAGTATTGTGACGGATACTACAAAGGCTAAGTATATCATTGTGTTGACAACAAATAATAGGAGTATTTTATGTCAAAGAGTTCTTTATTGAACTTGGTGAATTTCCAAGAATGCTGACACAATGAAGCTACATTTTCACAATGTTAGTAACATTGGTTTAAACTGAGGATTAAGGTTTCATCGGTTGACCAAATATATACAAAGCCATCTCATTAGAGAATGAGTGATGCGTGTAGACGCAAAGAACATGCAAATACAATAGGACCTGAACAATTCAGATATTTTTGATGATGTTTACCATATGCAAAGCGTGGTAATAACACTGGAATGCTATATGTGTTAAGTGCTTACAAACTAGATTATTGACTCTAGTGCAAGTGGGAGACTGAAGGGAATATGCCCGAGAGGCAATAATAAAGTGGTTATTATCTTATTCATTGTTTATGTTAAATGTTTATTTCTCATGCTAGAATTGTATTAACCGGAAACGTTGATACATGTGTGTTTAATAAACAAACAATGGTTCCTAGTAAAGCCTCTCTTTTAACTAGCTCGTTGATTAATAGATGATCAAGGTTTCCTGATCATGAACATTCGATGTTGTTAATAATGGGGTCATGTCATTAGAAGAATGATGTGACGAACATAGACCCAATATCAAGATAACAATACGATCAAGTCGTTTAGTTTATATTGTTATATCTTGCGTACAAAGTAACTTATTCCTTAGACCATGAGATCGTGTAAATCACTGATACCGGAAGGGTACTTTGATGTCATCAAACATCACACCGTAACAGGGTGACTATAAAGGTGATGTTAGGTATTCGGAAATTATTAGTTGAGGATCATGGATCAAGAGTGTGATTTGTCCATCCAAATGAAGGAGAGATATACTCTAGGCCCTCTCGGTGATATCACATCGACACCGCTTGCAAGCACGTGATATGATCACAAGGATGCCGTATCACGAAAACGAGAAAAGAGTACTTGTCAGGTAACGAGATTGAACAAGGTATGATTGATACCAATGATCGAATCAATATCGCGAGACAAAGGTATGATTGATACCAATGATTTATACGTTGATGGTTCACACGATCACGAGAGTCGTCGTTGAATATATAGGAGTCATCACGGATCTCCATATCCCGCTGTTGATTATTGATCGGAGAGGAGTCTCGATCATGTCTATCTTATTCACGAACCGTTGGGTGACACACTTAAAGTTCGATGACGCATTTGAGAGGATACGGAATATCGAAGAATGTTTTGGGCAGCACCGAAATTGTTTCGGGGAAAATTAAAATAGTTTAAGGGGTTTTTCATCGAATGGTTGTTAATAGAATTCACAAATGCTTCGAGGTGCTATATGCAAATGTTTATTAATGGAATTAACAAATATAAATAAAGAAATAAAAATGTTTTATTTATTTATTAAAGAAAAACTCTTGGATTTTCTAAGTGGGAAATAAAGGAAGGATGAGTGCATGTGAGTGGAGTGTCCACTCACATGAAGATGGAAGAGGTGGGGGCACCACCATGGCTGGTCGCACCCCACCCTTGGGTTGCCTCCCTCTCCCTATAAAAGGAGGGTGAGTGCTCCTCCTCCTTCACACAGTTGCCCACTTCACTTCCTCTCCACCCGCTGCTCCATTTCATGGTCTCCGGCTTGGCGAAGCCCTGACCGTGGGATTCTTCACCACCACCACGCCGCCGTGCTGCTGGAGTTCCGAGGGATTCTCTACTTCCGCCTCCTCGCTGGATCGAGGGAACGGAGGTCGTCATCAACCGTACGTGTGACCGATCACGGAAACACCGCCGGATTGCGGTGCACAACTTCTCGCTCTCGGGGTCGGTGTGAGTACGACTACGCAAACAACGATAATTGATCTCGTAACGCTTTGTGTCTTCGAGGGTATGTTCTTCTTAAGACTCTCTCTATGCCTGTTGCTTTCATCTCCTAGATTAGATCTTGGCCTTTCGGGTGTCTCTCGCGTAGGAAATTTTTTATTTTCTATGGAACGACCCCTTCAGTGTTCCCCAAGATTGTGGTGACATCGAGAGCCTCCAATTAAGTTGTGGATGTTTGCCTCGATCGATTGTTGCTAATAGTGGAAGCTGAACTAGGCCTTTATAGCGGGGTTCATCGGAGAATAGGGTGAGACCTTTGTGGCGTTGAGTAGGCCTTTGTAGCGAGCTCACACCCCTCCAACGAGACGTACTCCCCTTGTGGGAGGAACTCGGGAATACATCATTGTCTCCGTGTGCCTCGGTTATTTCAATACCCGTGCTTTTTATTTATGCAATTTACATTGTGATAGCCTTCGTGCTTGAAGTTATATATCTTGCTATCACCTTGTTACTTGTTTTGCTTAGCATAAGTTGTTGGTGCACCTAGTTGACCCTAGAATATTTAGGTTGTATGCTTGTTAATTTAAACACATAGTTTATTTCCGCATTTAGAAAGCCTTGACCGGAAAAGTTTTAATCGCCTATTCACCCCCCTTCTAGGCGACATCGTTGCACGTTCACCTATTGACAAGATGCTATAGATCCAGTTCCCTGTTTTCTGCTGTTTTTAGTTTCAGAAAGTTGTTCTGGAAATATTCTCGGAATTGGAAAATTCGAAGTCCAGAGGTCCTAGAATTCCCAAAGGTTCCACGGAGTCCCGAAGAGGCCCGGAGGGGGCCACACCATAGGGCGGCGCCCCCCCGGCCGCGCCATGGGGTGGTGTGGGGCCCCCAGGCCTCCACCGCCTTTGCTCTTTCGCTAATGTTTAAAAGTATCAATAGCACTTGTTCCCTTACAGAAGACATGAATTTTTGATTGTTGCACTGACCCTCTAATGTGAATTACTCTTTGAGTGTGGTGTGAAGGAAGTTTTCAAGGGTCTAAAGAAGAGGGTGATATATGTGATCAAGAAGAGTGCAAGGGCAAAGCTTGGGGATGCCCCCGTGGTTCATCCAAGCATATTTTAAGAAGACTCAAGCATCTAAGCTTGGGGATGCCCAAGGCATCCCCTTCTTCTTCAACAATCTATCAGGTCACTTCTAGTGAAAGTATATTTTTATTCGGTCACATCATATGAAGTTTACTTGGAGCGTCTGTTTGTTTTGTTTTGTTTTCCTTGATGCAATAATATAGTTGGACCCTAGAATTCCTTGTTTGGGAGAGAGACATGGTCCGCTTTTTCATTTGAATACTCGTTATGCTCGTATTCTTAGTTTTTCTTCTAGCTGCCGAAAAAATTCCTATTTAGCTCTTATTTTCATTGCATCTCTTATTCAAAGTTATTAGTTTTAGTAGTGTTGTGTGATTAATCTCATGTTTGATTGTTGTAGCATTTAGAGAGTTTTTGTTAAAGCATATTTTGTATGGTGCTTGTTGGAAAAAGAAACTACTGCTTGTAGTAGAATTTATAACGGTGCAAGTAGAAGCTTGTATAGACTGTGGCTAGACTTTTTCATATCATGCTAGATGTTATTTCAATTCTAAAGCTAGTGGTTATTTAGTAGCATGATTATCCTCAAATATCTGAGAGTGTTTAATGTGCCATTGAAAGAATCATGAGTTGTTCTTGTCATATTGAAGCATAAATTTGTGGTGTTCTCCTTTGAATTTTTTATTTGGTTGACTTGGCGCATGCTCACACCATGTTTATGACTATTAACCAGTCAATTATAGCCTCTATGAATCATTTAGTTTCTGAACTTGTGGTACCACTTATGCTTTGATTAATGATGTTTATGTCGCTATGCATGATTATGGCTCTTATGCTCTCTTGATTTGTCGCTCCCACTCTTTTGCTAGCCTCCACCTGTACTGAGTATGAGCTCTACTCGTGCATCCAACTCTCAAAAACCAAAGTATGCCAAAATTGTCCACCATACCTACCTACATGTGGTATTTAACTGCCACTCCAAAGGAAATTTCTCATGTGTTACCTTTAAAACTTTCAAAATTACTTCTGTTTTGTGCTCCTGTTTTAGCTCATGAGGACATAAATAGAGAATCTTTATCTAACTTGTTGATTGTACTTTCACACCCTGGACTAGTGGCTTCATCCTCTTATCAAATTGATAGAAGAGCTGGCAGCAGGGTGCCCAGCCCCAAATTAATAACAACAAATTATCTTTACTATTTTCCCCTAATTTATCAGTCAAAGCATAATTGCGTAAACAAAAGAGAAAGAGGGATGAACTTCTACCGAGATGCGTCCTTCTATGGGAGACGCTCTTGTGAAGTCTAGTTGGCTTGTGACGTACTGTATTTTCTGTTTACCATTCTTTGACATAAGCATACACCTCTCTAAAAAAAATGTTTTCAATACCTCTGTTTGATAAAATAAAAGCTCTAGCACATGAGTTGATCCCTGCTTCCCTCTGCGAAGGGACTTTCTTTTACTTTTATGTTGAGTCTCCATCTTCTAACTTTATGCACAGTTGAGATAGCATAGTTGCCATTCCGAGTTTTATGTGCATTTGTCCTAGAAATATTATTCATTGATTCATGATGTGTTATTGCTTGTTCTTTAATTATTTTTTCTAGTCTTCCTCATGAACTTTGAAGGTGTCATGGCATTTATGTTTTTCCCCACTCTTAAGGACTAGCGAAATATCACTTTGCCATGTTATCTCTATGCTTGAAACAAATGTATATCTTTCGTTGCATTGTCAGTCATGATCTTTTATTTGTGTTACTTCTCATGATGCAAGGTGATTGCTATGCTTTATTGTTAAAATTATATTTATCATGCTTGTGTTGAAGTTCTATGATCTCAGCTTACTTATGCTTTTACATTATTGATGATCAAGTTTATGTTGGTAGCATGTCACCTCAGAAATTATGTGTTTTTATCGTTTACCTACTCGAGGACGAGTAGGAACTAAGCTTGGGGATGTTGATACGTCATAAACGCATCCTTAATTTCTGATGTTCCATGTTGTTTTCTACATGTTTGTTATACACTTTATGTCATTTTTCTCGATTTTCCGGATTAACCTATTGACAAGATACCATAGAGCCAGTTCCCTTTTTTTCTGTCTTTTTTAGTTTCAGAAAAGTTGTTCTAGAAATATTCTCGGAATTGGAAAATTCAAAGTCCGGAGGTCCTAGAATTCCTGAAGGTTCCACGGAGTCCCGAAGAGGCCCGGAGGGGGGCCACAGCATAGGGCGGTGCGCCCCCTGGCCGCGCCATGGGGTGGTGTGGCCCCCAGGCATCCACCACCTTTGCTCTTTTGCCTATTTATACCCTCCGATACGTCCCGATAAACACCCGAGATCGGGAGGGTTCTGGAGCTCTCCCCAGCACCCTGTCAGGAGGGGAATTCATCACCGGAGGGGTCTACACCACCATGCTCTCCTCTGAAGTGATGCGTGAGTAGTTCATCCCTGGACTATGGGTCCATAACAGTAGCTAGATGGTTGTCTTCTCCACTTTGTACCTCATGTTTAGATCTCGTGAGCTTCCCTACATGATCGAGATCATCTTTATGTAATGCTACATGTTGTGTTTGCTGGGATCTGATGAATGTTGAATGCTATGTCTTATGATTATAAATCTATCATGTTATCTTCATGCATATGTTATTTATGATCTTGCATGCTCTCCGTTATTAGTAGATGCTCTGGCCAAGTAGATTCTAGTAACTCCAATAAGGAGTATTTATGCTCGATAGTGGGTTCATGCCTCCTTTGCATTTGTGCTCGAGTGACAGAAATGTGATGGATAGAGGATGTGTTGTTGCCATTAGGGAGAAAACAACGGTGTTTACCTAATTTACATTGTTCACATTACACACTTTTCTTACTGCAATAATCTGTTGCTTGCAACTTAATACCCAAAATTTGTTCGGATGATATTCGGAGGGTGGATTATTAGACATAGATGCAGTTGGATGATGTTTTATGTGTTTTGTTGTAATGCCCGCATGAATCACATAGTAATCTTTATGTCTTGCATATGCACTACGGTGCAGCCCTCATTTCTGTCAATTGCCCAGCTGTAATTTGTTCACCACACATGTTATTTATCTTTCACGGAGAGACACCACTAGTGAACTGTGGACCCCGGTCCATTTTGTCATAGTGATAATACACACACTGCTTCTACTGTTTTCACACTGCTTCCACTGCTTTCATACTTGTTTTTTTTGTTGTTTTCCACACCATACGTTTAACCTCTTTGTGTTCAGCAAAACCGGTGAGATTGACAACCTCACTGCTTCGTTGGGGCAAAGTGATTTGATTGTGTTGTGTAGGTTCCACGTTGCTGCCGAACCGTTAGTGCGCCCTTCCACCTCAGCTGCATCAACCTTCAGAGATTGCTTGTCCTCCTACTGGTCGATTCAACCTTGGTTTATTTTTTTAGGGAAAACTTGCCGCTGCACTCTTCACAACCTTTCTCTTGGGGTTTACCAACGAGGGCGTCAAGGCTCCATCAATGCCAAGATCATCCGCGAGATCATTCACGCTGAGTGGATCTCCAACCCCGTCATGGTCTCTAAGCACATGGGCGGAGGGCGACTCTGCGTGGACTTCACTGACCTCAACAAGACCTTCCCTAAGGATCTGTATCCTCTCCCGAGGATCGCCCAGATAGTGGAGTCCACCACCGGGTTTGACCTCCTCTGCTTTCTGGACACCTTCTCATGCTACCACCAGATCAAGATGGCCAAAGAATGCGAAAAGAAGACCGTCTTCATGACTCCCTACGGGGTGTTCTGCTATGTGTGCATGCCCTTCGGTCTGAAGAACGCTGGGGCAACATTCCAGTGGCTCATGCGAATCGCCCTGGGAACACAGATAGTGAAGAACGCGGAGGCCTACGTCGACGACTTTGTCGTCAGAACCCACAAGGAGCGCACGCTCATTGACGACCTCGCGGAGACCTTCCAGAACCTCCGCAGGGTCAACATCATGCTCAACCCTGACAAATGCATATTCGGGGTTGCGGCAGGGAAGCTGCTGGGCTTCCTGGTGTCCCATCGGGGCATCGAGGAAAACCCCGAGAAGATTCGGGCCATCGAAGAGATGCAGCCTCCACGATGACTGAAAGACCTGCAACACCTCGCGAGATGCATGGTGGCGCTAGGACGTTTCATATCCAAGTTCGGCGACAAGGCTCTGCCATTCTTTAAACTTCTGAAGCGATCGGGTCCATTCAAATGGACTACTGAGGCAGCTGTGGCATTTGAAGAGCTCGAGAGGTATCTGGCAAGCCCTCCTATACTCGTCGCACCGTGATCGCGGGAGCCAGTGCGCCTGTACCTTGCGGCAACTCCTCAGACAGTCAGCGCTGCTCTCGTCGCGGAAAAGCCAGTTGGCAAGAAAAGAGCAGCCTTCCCCGAGCTGGAGTCCACGCCCGCCTCTCCCCGAGAGGATTCCGTTGCGCGGCAAGACCTCCACAAGGAGGACACCCTCATGCAGGCTCAAGAGAGCCTCAATGCGTTAGGGCAACTCACTGTCGGGACCCCTCCAGTCGCTCTCGTCGAACACCCTGTCTACTTTGCTATCATCGTGCTTCGAGATGCCCGCGAGAGGTCCCTCGTGCAGCAGAAGCTCCTGTACGCACTCCTTGTTTCTTTGAGGAAGCTTCTCCACTACCTCGAGGGACACCCCATCATTGTGGTGTCCACCTTCCCTCTCGAGCAAATTCTGCGTAATTCCAATGCCACGGGGCGTGTCGCCGAGTGGGCTTTCGAGCTCCAACACTTTGAGCTCCAGTTCTTCACGACCAAGACAATCAAGGGAGGAGCTTCCTCGGAGTTCAACACAGAATGTACCAACCCACCGCGAGAGGAAGACCCCGAAGAGGAGACAGCCGTCCCTGGCAAGCTGGCTCCCGGAGAGTGGACCATGCATTTAGATGGCGCTTTCTCCTCTAAGGGCTCGAGGACTAGCGTTGTGCTCACGTTGCCAGCTGGTGAAAATCTCTACTATGCAGTCCAACTCCATTTTGGCCACAAGGCCAAGGTCTCCAACAACATCGCCGAATATGAGGGCCTCCTCGCCGGCATCAGGGAAGTCGTGGCCCTCGGCGTCAAGCGCCTCACCATCAAAGGAGACCCCCAGCTCTTGGTAAACTTCTCCAACAAGAGCTACGTTGCCAAGGAAAAGCACATGGCTCTGTACCTCGAGGAAGTTCACAAGCTCGAGAAGCGCTTCCTCGGCATGGAGCTGCGACATATCCCACGAGGGGACAACAAAGGAGCAGACGACATCGCCAAGCGAGCGTCGAGAAACTGGGCGCGGGCCCCAGGCGTCTCCGAAGAAAGGCTCGCCAAGCCATCCATCATACCTCCAGCCGAGGATGACGTGGAACAAGGTCGCCAACACCTCGGCGAGGAGCTCGCACCAGCTCCTACCCTAGCCGCACTGGATCGCGGCATCCCTTCGGGATACCGTATGGTGCTGCCCTTCACTCACGAGGAAGCATGCTCGAACAAGAGCATCATCAACTACATCCAAAAGGGGGACCTCCCTAAGGAAGAAGCCGAGACGGAGCAGGTCGACCGCCGAGCCAAGATGTACCACGTCATCAACCACAAATTGTATCGAAGGCGTCCCAATGGCGTGGCATTGCTTTTCGTCCCCCCAGATGATGGCGTGGAGCTCCTCAAGGACATCCACCAGGGTGACTGCGGCCACCATTCTTCGGCACGAACCCTCTTCATCAAGGCCTTCAGGTACGGCTTCTACTAGCACACGGCTCTCAAGGACGCCACCGAGCTAGTCAAGACCTGTGAGGCGTGCCAGTTTCATGCCAAGCAGACGCATCAGCCCGCGCAAGGACTCCAAACCATCCCCCGCTCGTGGCCGTTTGCGGTCTGGGAGCTGGACATACTCGGACCATTCCCTCGAGCGGTCGGGGGCTACCACTACCTCTACGTTTCCCTCAACAAATTCACCAAGTGGGCGGAGGTGGAACCTGTCCGGGACATCCCGACAAGGACGGCGGTGAAGTTCATCAAGGGATCCGTCTGCCGGTTCGGCGTACCCAATCGCATCATCACCGACAACGGCGCACAATTCACAAGCGGCCTCTTCAACTCCTACTGTTCCAACCTGGGCATCAAGATCTGCTACGCCACCGTCGTGCACCCACGCAGCAATGGCCAGGTGGAGCGTGCAAACGCCGAGTTCCTCAAGGTCCTCCAGATGAAAAACTTCAACAAGCTCAAGGCCCACGGTGAGAAGTGGATCGACGAGCTTCCGTCGGTCCTGTGGTCAATTCGCACCACCGCAACCAAGCCCACGGGGGCAACGCCTTTCTCCCTAGTCTATGGGGTCGAGGTTGTTCTCCCTATCGAACTCAAGGTTGGCTCTCCTCGAGCCATGACCTTCAACGAGGATAGGCATGGGGAACTCTACGCCGAGGACCTGCTTCTTCTCGAGGAGGCGAGAACCCGAGCCGCCACCTGTGTAGCTCGGTATCAGCGAGGCCTCCGGTGCTAACACAACAACAACATCAGGCCACTCACACTGGAGGTGGGCGACCTGGTCTTGAGGAGGATTCTCTCCCGAGAATTCTTACACAAGCTCTCTTCCATGTGGGAGGGGCCGTACCGGGTAACGCGCGTCGCGCGACCTGGTGAGACATGACTGGAGACAGAAGACGGCACACATGTGCCAAATCCATGGAACATCGAGCATCTGCGGAAGTTCTACCCTTAGTACTTGCTTGCTGCACGTGCCTCCCCTAGGCCGTGGTGACTGATACATCATAAACGTATCCTTAATTTCTGATGTTCCATGTTGTTTCCCACATGTTTGCTATACACTTTATGTCATTTTTATCGATTTCCCGGGACTAACCTATTGACCTGTTTTATGCTGTTTTTAGTTTCAGAAAAGTTGTTCTGGAAATATTCTCGGAATTGGAAAATTCAAAAGCCAGAAGTCTTAGAAGTCCCGGAGGGTCCACGGAGTCCCGAAGAGACCCGGAGGGGTGCCCGAGAGACACCACACCATAGGGGGCGCGGTTCCCCCTATGGCCGGACCAAGGGGTGGTGTGGGCTCCCTAGCCACCTCTCGGCATCGCTCTTTCGCCTATATATGCCCCCCGATGCATAAACCCTAAATAAATCGGCCTTTTCCATCAAAAACATCTGTATCTCCGCCGCCGCCGACGACAAGTTTTGGGGGACAGAAATCTCTGTTCCGGCACCCTACCGGACGGGGAAGTGCCCCCGGAGCCATCTCCATCGACTCCACCGTCATCGCCGTTGTTGTCTCCGAGGGCTCTACCAGTAGCTATGTGTTTCATCTCTCTCTCCCATGGTGTGATCTTTATGTGATCGTGAGCTTTGTAATCTAGTTGAATAAGTATATGTTACTCTTCATCTGTTATGCTACTCGGGTGGTTTTGTTATGAGATATCCGTAAACACTTTGATCACGACGTAAAGGTGATAGTGTGTGCACCGTGTGGTTTAGCATGATATTTATATCTTGTGTTGGATGACCCTATGAAATTGTGGTGTTTGTCTAGTACCTTCTAGGGCGCTCATAGTGACGGCGTGGGGTTAATTAGACATGGGAATGCGACTTTGAGGAGTGCTTTTTGCAGCCCTACGAATGAATTGGTGTTAGTTATTCAACCGGAGACTGGTTCGGAGCAGCGTAGCGAAGAGAGATATTTATGCATTCAATTATGTTATCATTGTTGAGAGTGTCCACTAGTGAAAGTAGGATCCCTAGGCCTTGTTTCTAAGCATTGAAACACCGTTTAGAATAAGTTCTGCTACATGTTTGCTTGATGCCATTTTTATTTCAGATTGTTATTGTCACTTATAATTATCCATACTACTTGTATTTCACTCTCTCTTCGCCGAACTAGTGCACCTATACAACTTACAATTGTATTAGGTGTGCTGGGGACACAAGAGACTTCTTGTATCGTAATTGCAGTGTTGCTTGAGAGGGATGCCTTTGACCTCTACCTCCCTGAGTTCGATAAACCTTGGGTTATCCACTTAAGGGAAACTTGCTGTTGTTCTACAAACCTCTGCACTTGGAGGCCCAACACTGTCTATAAGAATAGAAGCGTGCGTAGACATCAAGATCTTTTTAGGCGCCGTTGCCGAGGAGCTAAGGTAAAAGGTTCTCACATCCTGTGTGAGTTCTCGAAGTTATTTCCTTTAGATTCTGCAATTATATGTTTTTGTTTCTTGTTTTTATTTTCACTAGTTAGGCTTGTTTTCACTTGTTGCTTGTTTCTATTTTTACTAGTTAGTCTTAATGAAAAAAAACAAAAATATGAGAGAGCTTTATTTGCATGCTAGTAGCAATGTTATTAGCATTAATTATTTGGATACCATTATTTCTAATACTATGGAAAAGTCTAAGCTTGGGGAAGCTAGTTTTTATAAACTTTTTAGTTCCCCAGTTTTACATGAGAAAATTTTCTCTGATGATACTTTATCTCCCATATGTGATAAATCTAATGATGCTTGTGATATTTTAAATACTCCTGCTGAAAGTGTTCCTTTTAAAATACCCAAGAAAACTATTGAACTTGTCATGGATAACCATTATTTCAATGGACAAATTTAAGAGGAGGCTATTCTCTTTGTCGCTTAAGGACAAAGCAAGGGAGTGGTATGAGATACTAGATGATCCTCATCATTTGGAGTGGAAGGAGCTTGAATCTCTATTTTATTCTAAATTTTATTCTTCTCATGAACTGTATTTAGATAGGAATTACATTTATAATTTTTGGTCTCGTGATGGAGAAAACATTGCTCAAGGTTGGGGAAGACTGAAAACATTAATACTTAAATGTCCTAACAATGAGCTTCCTAAGGAAATAATTGTTACTAATTTTTATGCAAGGCTTTCAGGACATTACATGGATTATCTAGATGCATGTTTAGAGGGTTCTTTCTCAAGTAAGAAGGTTGAAGCTAAATGGGATCTTCTTGAAACAATGCAAACCAATAATGAAGGTTGGAATAATGACATAGGTAAAGAATTAGGTATAAACTACGAGTATGATTGCATTAAGTCTTTCGCTGAAACTGCTGATTTTCAAGAGCTTAGTGCTAAATATGGTCTTGATCCTCAAATGACTGTTGGTTGGTAGAGATCCTTTGCCTCTTATATTAATGTTCCTAAAGAAAATGGGGACATACATCATGAGCCTTTTAAAGACACTTGCATGAAAAATGAAACTGTTATTAATGTTTGCAATGAACATGCTCAAACTTCTGAAAGTACTATTTCTTATAAGAATGTTAATTTTTGTGGAGCACTTAGACCTTGTGAAAAGAATCAATCCGAAGAAGAATATTGTATCCATAATAGGAATGAAAAAACTAGAAAGTAGGACAGGGCTTTAGATGATCTTGGTAAAAAGTTTGTGCCCTCTATCCTTTTAATTATGAACTTTGTTGTAAAGTGCGTCATTTCAATTTTCAATGCTCAGGCTGTAATAGCTATTCAAATACTAGAAGTTTGTATTGTGATGACATGATCACTCCTAATCGGCATGATGAACTTACATTATTTTTGGGGTGTGAAGAGTTATCAAGAAAAACTTCTTTGGTAGATATGAGCGCTCTTGATAAGAATAGTGTCCTGCATGGTTGTCATCTTTATTGTGTTAATAATTGCCACACAAATACTTATATACAATATATTATAAAAGAGGAGAATTTACCAAAATATGACAATGCTAATCTTTGTTTTCATCTTATTAATGAAGAGGAGGAATCCTCCAAGGTTTGTTCTGTTGTTTCTGACAATAAACCAGGGTATGTGGAGAAGCTTCCTTTCAAGCCTCTCCCTCCTATAGAGAAAAAGAAGAAGAGTAAAAGGAGAGAGGTAACAGTATCTCCCCCTAAGAATGTTTCTCCTATTATAGTTTTTGATGAGTATGAACTCGATGATTTTCCTATGCCTCTTATTTATGAAAGTGATCATGATTGGGATAAACACACTACTTTTGATACTGAAAATCTCTTTGGTACCAATTCTGAAAATGATGATAATTGTTGTACTATTAGTACCATCCATTTTCCTTCCAATAATGATATAGAAAGCTTTGAGCTTGTGGATGATGTGTTTAAAAATCCTTTTGCTACTAATGATTATATGCTTGATACATCTCTTTCTAGTAAAAATGATGATATTGCTTATGATGATACTATGCCTCCAGTCTTTTATAGCTATTATAAAAGATGCTATAACATAGGCTATGATTACAATTATCCTTATGAAACTTGTCATAGTTATGGAGGGATTAGCCAAAATCATCTCCCTATTATACAACTTGTCTATCATGTTGGAGTTCTTTATGATGATTACAATGATGAACATGATATTTTCAGTCCACCTACTATTGAGGAGATAATTAATTATGATTACAATATGCCTCCTATATTTTATGATTATGGTGATGAGAATGATAATGATAGCTATTTTGTTAAATATGCTCCCACTACTATTAATAAGAATGACTATGCTTATGTGGAGAGTATTAATTCTTTTATGCCTGTGGCTCATGATAAGAATATTTTATGTGATAGTTATATTATTAATTTCATTCATGATGCTACTGAAAGTTATTATGAGAGAGGGAAACATAGTCTTATGCATCTCAAAAATATCAAGTTTCCCCTCTTTATGCTGAATGTTCTGAATTTGCACTTATTTTGTCTTCCTATGCTAGCCACTTTGTGCTTCATTGAATTGTTTTTCTACAAGATTCTTTTTCATAGGAAGTGGGTTAGACTTAAATTTGTTTTATTTTTTCTTCTTGATGCTCTCTTTTGCTTCAATTAATATTTCTCATGTGAGCATCTTCTGAAATTATCATGCCTAGCTAAAAGGCTTTAAAAAAGCACTTCTTAGGAGATAACCCATGGTTTTATTGTTTGCCTTGTTTTTCTCTGTTTTCTTTGAGTCAAGGGGTTGTATACTTCTGTGGCAACTCCTTTTTATATTTCTTTTCATGTTTTAGTTGTGCCAAGTAAAGTTTCTAGCAAGAGTTGGAGTTGGTTTTGGATTTCTGCGCAGAAAACAAATTTCTGTTGTCCACCGTAAAAATCGTATAAAATCCAAAAAAATCAAAATGACCTCAAATTTCTTGTGCTTGTTCCTTGGCTAATTCTGCAACTTTTTTGTTCTTTAAGTTTTATTACCTGAGCAACGTAAGTGCCTAGAAAAAATCGTCATTACACACTGTTCTGGTTTTGATAGATTTTTCCATTTTTCTTGCATTTGCTCTTTTGCGATGTCAATTGGATTTCTTTGCTTCATGAAACATCAGTGTCTATAGTTAATGTTTAAAAGTATAAATAGCACTTGTTCCATACAGAACCAATGGATTTTTTATTGTTGCACTAACCCTCTAATGCGAATTACTCTTTGAGTGTGGTGTGAAGGAAGTTTTCAAGGGTCTAAAGAAGAGGGTGATATATGTGATCATGAAGAGTGCAAGGTCAAAGCTTGGGGGTGCCCCTGTGGTTCATCCAAGCATATTTTTAGATGACTCAAGCATCTAATCTTGGAGATTCCCAAGGCATGCCCTTCTTCGTCAACAATCTATCAGGTCACTTCTAGTGAAACTATATTTTTATTCGGTCACATCATATGAAGTTTACTTGGAGCGACTATTTGTTTTCCTTTGTTTTATTTAGTTTTCCTTTCTGCAATAATATAGTTCGACCCTATAATTCCTTCTTTGGAGAGAGACACGCTCCACTTTTTCGTTTGAATACTTGCTATGCTAGTATTCTTAGTTTTTCTTCTAGCTGCTGCAAAATTTCCTGTCTAGCTCTTGTTTTGATTGCATCTCTTGTTCAGAGATGTTAGTTTTAGTAGTGTTATGTGAGTACTCTCATTTTTATTAGCATTTAGAGATTTTTTGTTAAAGCATGTTTTGTATGGTGCTTGTTGGGAAAAGAAACTGTTGCTTGAGGTAGAATTTTTAACGGTGCAAGTAGAAGCTTGTATAGACTGTGGCTAGACTTTTTCATATCATGCTAGATGTTATTTAAGTTCTAAAGCCTTGTGGTTATTTAGTAGCATGATTAGCCTCAAATAGCTGAGAGTGTTTAATGTTCCATTGAAAGAATCATGAGCTGTTCTTGTCATATTGAAGCATAAATTTGTGGTGTTCTTCTTTGAATGTTTTATTTGGTTGATTTAGCGCATGCTCACACCATGTTTATGACTATGAAATAGTCACAAATAGCCTCCATGATCATTTAGTTCTTGAACTTGTGGTACCACTTTTGCTTTGATTAACGATGTTTATGTTGTTATGCATGATTATGACTCTTATGCTGTCTTGATTTGTCGCTCCCAGTCTTTTGCTAGCCTCCACCTGTACTGAGTATGAGCCCTACTCGTGCATCCAACTCCCAAAAACCAAAGTTTTCCCATTGTGTCCACCATACCTACCTACATGTGGTATTTAACCGCCACTCCAAAGTAAATTGCTCATGTGTTACCTTTATAACTTTCAAAATTACTCCTGTTTTAGCTCATGAGGACGTAAATAGAGAATCTTTATCTCACTTGTTGATTGGACTTTCACACCCTGGACTAGTGGCTTCATCCGCTTATCCAATGATAGAAGAGCTGGAAGTGGGGTTCCCAGCCCCAAACTAATAACACAAATTTCTCTTCGCTATTTTTGCCCCTGATTTATCAGTCAAAGCATAATTGTGTAAACAAAAGAGAAAGAGGGATGACCTTCTACCCAGATGCGTCCTTCTATGAGAGCCACTCTTGTGAAGTCTAGTTGGCTTGTGACGTACTGTATTTTCTGTTTACCATTCGTTGACATAAGCATACACCTCTCTTAAAATATAGACACTCCACGGTATGTGATTGTTGGCAGGCACCCGAGGATTCAGGTAGCTATGGTTTGTGAAAGATGGTTGGGAGGAGTGTCAAGCTTTTTATACCCCTGTTTAATAAAATAAAATATCTAGCACATGAGTGATCCATGCTTCCCTCTACGAAGCACCTTTCTTTTACTTTTATGTTGAGTCTCCATCTTCTAACTTTATGCACGGTTGAGAGCATAGTTGTCATTCTGAGTTTTATGTGCATTTGTCCGAGAAACATTATTAATTGATTCATGATTTGTTATTGCTTGTTCTCTAATTATTTGTTCTAGTCTTCCTCATGAACTTTGAAGGTTTCCTGGCATTTATGTTTTGCCCCACTCTTAAGGACTAGCGAAATATCATTTTTCCATGTTTTTCTCTATACTTGAAACAAACGTATATCTTTTGTTGCATTGTTATTCATGATCTTTTATTTGTGTCACTTCTCATGATGCAAGGTGATTGATATTATTTATTATTAAAATTCTATTTATCATGCTTGTGTTCAAGTTCTATGATCTCAGCTTACTTATGCCTTTACATTACTATGATGATCAAGTTTATGTTGGTAGCATGTCACCTCAGAAATTATGTGTTTTTATCGTTTACCAACTCGAGGATGAGTAGGAACTAAGTTTGGGGATGTTGATACCTCATAAATGTATCCTTAATTTCTGATGTTCCATGTTGTTTTCATGTTGTTTCCCACATGTTTGCTATACACTTTATGTCATTTTTACCGATTTCCCAGGACTAACCTATTGACAAGATGCCATAGAGCCAGTTCTTGTTTTCTATTGTTTTCAGTTTCAGAAAAGTTGTTCTGGAAATATTCTCGGAATTGGAAAATTCAAAAGCCATATCTTAGAAGTCCTGGAGGGTCCACGGGGTCCCAAAGAGACCCGGAGGGGTACCCGGGAGCCACCACACCATTGGAGGGGCACGGTTCCCCCTCTGGCCGCGCCAAGGGGTGGTGTGGGCCCGTTGGCCACCTCCCCGCATCGCCCTTTCGCCTATTTATGCCACCCGATGCATAAACCCTAAATCAATCGGCCTTTTCCACCAAAAATATCCGTAGCTCCGCCGCCGCCGTGGACAAGTTTCGGGGGGCAGAAATCTCTGTTCTGGCACCCTGCCGGACGGGGAAGTGCCCCCGGATCCATCTCCATCGACTCCACCGCCATCTTCATCGCCGTTGCTATCTCCTATGATGAGGAGGGATTATTTCTCCCCCGGGGCTGAGGCATCTACCGGTAGCTATGTGTGGTTTTGTTATGAGATTTCTGTAAACACTTTGATCACGGTGTAAAGGTGATAGTGTGTGCACCATGTGGTTTAGCACGATATTTAGATCTTGTGTTGGATGACCCTATGAAATTGTGGTGTTTGTCTAGTACCTTCTAGGGCGCTTATAGTGACAGTGTGGGGTTAACTAGACATGGGAATCCAACTTTGAGGAGTGCTTTTTGCATCCCTACGCAATGAATTGGTGTTTGTTATTCAACCGGAGAGTGGTTAGGAGTAGCGTAGTGAAGAGAGATATTTATGCATTCAATTATGTTATCATTTTTGAGAGTGTCCACTAGTGAAAGTAGGATCCCTAGGCCTTGTTTCTAAGCATTGAAACACCGTTTACAATCAGTTCTGCTACATGTTTGCTTGCTGCCATTTTTATTTCAGATTGTTATTGTCACTTATAATTATCCATACTACTTGTATTTCAC
Organism: Alopecurus myosuroides; assembly: GCA_028641055.1. NCBI lineage: Eukaryota > Viridiplantae > Streptophyta > Magnoliopsida > Poales > Poaceae > Alopecurus > Alopecurus myosuroides. Next base: position 515,310,656 of record CM054057.1, on the reverse strand, counting down.
TCTCTCTTCGCCGAACTAGTGCATCTATACAACTGACAATTGTATTAGGTGTGTGTTCTAGGGACACAAGAGACTTATTGTATCGTAATTGCAGTGTTGCTTGAGAGGGATACCTTTGACCTCTACCTCCCTGAGTTCGATTAACCTTGGGTGATCCACTTAAGGGAAACTTGCTGTTGTTCTACAAACCTCTGCACTTGGAGGCCCCACACTGTCTACAAGAATAGAAGTGTGCGTAGACATCAGTGACTCACCCTCAAGGGGACCCCGTGATGCCACGGTAAAAACGATGCCAGGACCTCTTTCCGTGAGGGTCTCAGGGGGCTCTCACCAGGCGGCTGCCTGGCCGCGAGAGCCTCTACCCACACAAGTGGGAAGCCGCATGGAAAAAATTTGCACCCGATCTCGCGCGAGTCTCAGCCCCATGACGATGGGAGTCCCGTGTCCGCATGGTGGCGTCAAGTGCTTCTTGGGGGACCGCACGGTCATGACATCCCCAAGCGTTGTAATGAAAAGCCTCATCCTAGCAATAAAGTCCCTTTTTTCTAACTATCCTTGTCGTCTTGACAAGCATTTTTATCCTCGGGGGTGCGCATCTGCTACTTATTCTCGAGGACAACTTGCGAGCGGGGGATAGGATCGGTACCCGTCCACAGGTGAGACCCAATCAGAGTAAATCCAAGAGGCAGAGCTTTGTCTAAACGGGTCGCAAGCGTACACGACACCTCAACCAAGTCCTTGGTGCTGAATTCCTCTCGAGGTACCCACGAGAAGAGTATCAGACACACGTCTTTCGCTCACTGCAGAGATAACCACCCACCTCTCAAAGCAGCAGAGATAACCACTCACCTCTCGAAGCAGCCAAGCAAGGATTCCACCAAGGAAAATACAAAGCGTCTCGACAAGGAACCACCGCAGGAGTCCCCACGGACACAACACATAGCCAAGCAACCCGCGCAGAGCTAAGTACAAATTCCCTGCTGTACCCTCAGAGGCACGGTAATCTAAGGAAAAACCACAGTAGATTTCCATAAAAACACAAAGCACGTTCCTTTTTTATGTTCAGCTCTCGAAGCATATTTCAGGACATAACCACGTCGCAGGATCTTACATAAGTCCAAAAAGGGGCGCAAAGAAAGGGGGAGAGCTATTCCCTCACCGCAGCTACGGAAGAAGAAAAGACGACGACCAACCGCGGATGAACCTGTCTCGCCACAACTAAGAGATATGATCGGCCGAGGAGGAAGCCACCGAGGAGAAGGAGGAAGAAGAGGAGATTGGACGAAGGCCAAGGACCCATAGAAAAAGGAAGTCTGACTGATCAGCATCACCAGGCCTCCCCCCTGGACGAAGGCACTCAAGCCCCGGTCGAGCCACACTCCTCGCCCTCAATCTTGACAACCGACAAATCTTCCCCGTCCTCCTCTTTGTCAGCATCATCTTCATCATCGTCGTCGCTCTTGTCGCTGCTTCCGCTCTCGATGCAGCATTCTTCACGCTCGCCGTGATGCCCGGAGATCTTAACGAAAAGTCAATATCCTCCATCAAAGTGGAAGTGGAGAACCTGGCTCTCCTCCAGCCTCTGGGCGTGGGCGAAGGTTCTCCACCCTCTCGCCAGCGACAGGTGACCGACGGACTAAAACTCCGTGTATGCCCACCAGGGCCCGTTGATGCAACCCACCACCTGGAGCCAGAACCCATGCGGCAGGTTGCAGTCGATGGATCTGGCGAAGGAGTCGGGGAGCCTCAGGCGACTACAGAGGCGATCGTAGAGGGCCACCAGGAACTCGTGCGCCAACACACAAGTGTCCTCCGCCCAACGGGGAAGGTAGTTCCCCATCACGCCACAACCACGAGATGCCTGGCCGCCTTTACCACCCTGTCCCCGCGTGCTTGCTCCAGCCCGGGCTGAAGACCCATTCGGCTTGTCTACGGCCACCAAGGCACTCCTCGTGCTGCGCCGAGGAGTAACGCCAGAGTTCAGCGACGAACCTCGACCTCGCCCTCCGTGAGCCATGCGGAACCTCTGCATTTCTTTCTCTCTGCAGGTGAGGAACGGGGGCGGAAAGGAGTGAAGATGGCGCTGGGAAGGGAGGGGAGCCACCCCCTCCTATTTATAACGAGCCGAAGGGATGGCACCGCGCCCGTTCCGCCTTCTCGCCGGCCCATACTTCAAAGAAAAAAAGGGGGCACGTCCCGAGGGGGGACGTGACCAGACGCCAAGGCATTTACTGCTCTGCGCCGCCCGGCCAGAGCAGTCATTACGACGAGACGTTTCCGCCACGCGTGGGAGATCATGCATTCTCCCACGAACCGTCACGCCACGTGCTAAGGCTGGCCCCGCAGTTTTAAGGGCCCATGCCGCTTTGCCTTCTCCCGAATCACGCGCGTCATGGGCCTCGGGGCTACTGTCAGGCCCACGGATACCAGAGCATCCTGGGCCGACTATTGTGAGCCCAACCCAATCAGTACGGGGGGAGCCCGTACCGTGCTACCGCCAGAAGTGATAGGACAAGCCCCGCTCTCGATAAGGGTGGCACCCTGGCGAGGGGCCACTTTCTTTAGCACCCTCGCCGATCGATGGAGAGGAGCCCTGCGTCGCCTCTCGCTCCTCTCCAGAGGCGCCTTCATCCGCCAGGAGACAACCCATGTGAGGGTGACGCCAGAGCCTCTGCCCAAGTGACGAAAGCGCCACAGAGCCGCAGAGTCGCTTTGGCCGCAGTTGCCATTCTCGTCTATAAAGCGTGGAGCATCGCTACGCGCACCAAAACCCTATTCAAGGCTTCCCCTTAGGCGCAAGAAGACCAGTCCCCCACTACAAGACAGAGGGAGCGTCATCGGTGCCCCCACCTCCCTGCCACGGACGGTGGCGCCGTCCTCGACGACCAGCAACAACCTATGTGGCAGAGCGCCGCAGTGTACTCCTTTGGCACCGTGTTGTAGCCCTTTCCCGCCCAATGAGCAGGAAAGAGGGACAAGTTCCCGGTATAAGAAGAGTGCTCCCGCCTCCGTAGAAAGGGATCAAACAGTCTAGTAGCCACACCACCAGAAGCTCACACTTGTATTGTACGCCTCACAGTGCAATTGACCAGACAAGCAGGGGTAGGGTTTTACACCATCACTGTGGCCTGAACCTGGGTAAACTCCCCGTTTCTCCATTGTTTTCCCTTCGAGAGCTCCCTTCCCGAAGCCTCTTGATGTACGATAGAACGTGATTAGCCCCCAGTGTTCGAACCTCCAGGAGCTACCCAGTCTTGGACATAACAACTTCTCCGACACCTCCATCCATCAAGGAAAGGAAAATGCAATGAAAAAGTTCTTCATACATGATTGCTTGATATTGTTTAAACTGTCTAAAATAAATGGCTATGAAGTTCGTCAACCCCACCGTGTTAAATATAATAGACTCAATTGTTGATTTTAGAGGAAGTTGACAAAAAAAATTCAAAGTTTCGAGATTGCTTATACCAAAAAGTTTACCTTGTGATAAAAAATTAAGATATTGCTTTATGAGTGTCTTGCACCATTGTCGCACTCTATGGGAGGCTGACAATTACGCTGTCCTATGAACGATCCACCGGAGAGAAATCTCAGATTTCGGCAATGAGTTGGTTAAACATCTGTAACAACCATGTTATGATGAGTAAAATATCAACTTCTTAATAGTTATGTGTTGCTAAGTAAAGTTGGACACTCCTCTGACTATTGAGCAATAAAACCTAGAGGGAAACCTCGATATCATTCATAAGTGGGATCTCGGTTGTAGCATTAACCATGCTACGCTGGGTAATCCGACCTAGCTATATAATACCGACTTGCATATACCACTCTTTTTGGCATGATCTTGTCAACTATTAAATAGATGTTCTATGAGTTGAACAACCAAAGCTTTGCACTTGAGAGTCTTGACTGGATAACATGACTACATGAGTGGGATGTATTAATTTTTTTAAATATATTTTTGTGTTTGACAACTAAGCATGTTCAACTTCCAGGCTACTCGGTTCCATCCAAAAATCTGAAAAATATAATAAAATGCAAATAGGAGGATCACAAGCTTGTTCTTTCAAAACCAGATTTAACTTTGACATTAGAGATAAAAGTTTTTATCAAATCTCTTTTGGTTTGGACACCAATATATTTATTCATAACTGAGCTTGTGTTGCCTTGCATGAGTACATATTAGCTTGCTTTGAGCTTTCAGAAATAAATGTTATTCAGTTGCTTATGCGTGGAAGCTTTTTAATGGCCGCATTCTTAATTATCGACATTACTTGCTCGAGGCGAGCAAGAGTCTAAGCATGAGGATAGTTGATGCGTCCATATTTGGCACAATTTTGCCTATTATTTTTCATAAGTTTGCATTACAATTTTGACATTGTTCTATATTGGTTTCTACCTTTTATGTTGATTTCAACACAAACTCATATTTCCAATGAGCGTTTCATAATATATGTTTTATCATGATTTTACTTGTTTTTCGTTGTTTTTGTGTGTAGGTGGAAATTATGAATTATCAAGGGGAAAGGAAATGAAGGGAGAAGAATCCAGAGAAGTTACAGACCCGAGATGGAAAGTTAAGAGGCTTGAAAATGGTTATTGTTCCATCAATCCAAAATCAAGACTAAAGACCACTGGAGTGAAAGCCCTCATCCATACGATCTAGACGAGCCGAAGAACAGACAAAACAGAGTTCGCATGAGGAAATGGCGGACAAAACAAATTAATAGGAAGTTTAATGACCAACCAGTACGGTCAGCAGTGACCATACCAGTGGCCGTACCGTACCCACATGACTCTCGAAATTAGGCGAACTTCCGTGACTCTTCACCTATTTCGACCCCCGTTTGAACCCTAACCTTTCTAAACACTGTAGGTCGGTTGGGGGGGGGGGTCAAAGGGGGCTCATCGAGAACCCTTGGATCAAGAGGAGACCTGCCTATATAAGGAGGGGAAGCCCTAACTCCAACACATCCATCTCCATAGGATCCTCTCGGAGGGATGCTGCCTCCACACCACCATAGCCGCCGGATGGATGCGTCTCCACACCATCTCCATCACCAAGGCTTCATAGCCAACAAGACCAATACATCTAAGAAAGAGGAGGAGAAGGAGACGCCACCGCCATCACCACGTCGCCATCACCGCCATCTCCATCCGTGTCTCCAACTGTGTCTCTTGTTTAGGATTTGTAAGATTGGACATGGTGATGATGTACTCTATGATTTTCTATTCATCTGTGTATGAGTAATTTATCTGGTTCTAGACCTGAGGTATGATCTAATGCGAAACCCTAAACTATGTGGTATAATCTAGTGTTTTATCCTCTCTTCGGTACACAGAGGAGATAAATGAGTTTGTGTAAACCCTTCGGTTGTGTGCTAACATTCTTCATGTGACAACAAGGTTTATATGTGGTACACTACATGTGACAACCTGGGATTCACGGGGAATCGCTTATTTATCTAAAAAGCACATGACACTTAGTTGCTCCTCTAGTACCAGTGAAACTGAATGCCTAAACACAGCTTTTACTCTAGGCAATCCCACAAGTACAACCTTTTTTTACTTTCAGTTTTGTCTTCACTTTATTTACTTCTAGTGTTCTTTACTCCTTGTAATAGTTACTATAATTTCAAACAGAAACACGACTTTTCTTGCTTTTTTAGACTTAAGGACATTTTGCAGGCACAAAAGAATGTAGATGATCAAAGCTAAACACACGGGACCATTTCATAGCTCCACCATGGTTCGATAGTCTTACTTCGAAACTAGCTATAGCAATCCTGCGCATTTGCAGGTATCACGCACGCCGTTTGCACATGCCTGGTTTGTCCACACTTGTAGCAGGTTATCTTGTAAGTGTCAACAACCCCGATGAGGCCCCCCCCACCGGAGTGTTGTTTGGGAACGGCGACCCCACCGCCCCAGGGTTTCTTCTCCCATCTCCCCAACCCGTGCGCCCCCACGTGGATGGAAATATCTGGATCTAGGCTCCGAGTCTCTCTTATTTGCGCCGGTTTTCCTCCATTCTCGTAACTTTCTCCTCTTCACGCTCCCTTTGCTGGCGGCGGCTCGGATCTGCATCCCGGCCTAGCCGGAACCGGAGATCACCACCGCGGTAATGCTCCCCACTCCGGGCAACCGCGTCGAATCGGCGCTTCCCATGTCGGTTACTGTCTTTCCATTCCCTATCCATGGGGACAAGGAAGGGAGAAGCACGAGGAGAGAGAAGTGAGGGCGGATTGAAGATAAGCTTCGCTCGAATGCGGTGGCGGCAAACGTCTTCAGAAGAGGCTGGAAACCCTAACTGGCAGTCTAGGGTTCCAGCGAGCAGCCACCACCAGTTAAATACCTCCCGCGTCTAGGCTAGGGCCAGCTGGCCAGCACACGACATAGTCCAAACTTCACACAGATCTGCCTATGGGCCCACAACCCCGCCACCTCACCCGAGGCTGAAGCGGTATGGGACCACTCGAGGAGAGAGGTCGTCCTAGCCCAAGACGGCCCATCCGCTCGATACGGCCCGACCGGGTAGAGAGAGCACCCACTGCAAACCTTAACACGACTTCCTTACTCCGCCTCAGCGAAGGCGGCAGGGCACACGCCGGTGACCTTGTACCGAGACCGCCACCACACCACCATGACCGACTCAGCCTCCAGCATCCCAAATATAGGGAGAATGGCAGGGGACGACGACACGCCCGACTTTGACAGCGGCAGAAACTCAGATCTGGACTCAAGCCATCCAGCCGCCCCTACAATGGATGCTTGCACGTCGAGGTAGTGAGGCTCGCCCGGCGGAGGCAGCTACGCCGCCTCCCTCGCCGAAGAAGCGCCAAGCACTGCATCTACGAACGCACCGAAAGCCACCACTCCCTGTGGAAGCTCGAGCATGCCCCTATGGCTTCCCTCGTCCTCCAAGAGCACCCTTGATCCTATCACGAGCCCCTCAAAGGCAGAAGAGACCTCCCGACGGCGGCCCCACGAGTCGCCCATCGCCACGCGGAGACGCTGCACACATCGTGAGCAATCACAAACATGCCAATTACACAGTCGCTGGGAGCAACTCCAACAGCCGCGCTAACCGCCAATATACCGCGCGAGCGGGAGAAAATGGTGCTCCAGCGGCCGCTGCATAAACGCGCCCGCTATTTTTTTTTGGCCAGCACGCGGGATCGGGGGAGGCATATTTTGCGCTTTCGCTCCAGCGCGCGGGCACGCCACGCTCTTCACGCGAAAGCCAACTACCGCTGAAATCTCTTTCCCGCGCTCGCGATGCTGCCCTATGCACTCCTCTGGCGCGGCTCGGCGACCATCCGTGGCGAATACTGGCGTCGACGCTGTCTTGCCGCTTGCCCAGATCGCCCGCTGTCGACCGCATGGCCATGCGGGAGCCGCCACGCTGAATCGACCCCTTCCCGACCGTTTCCGCCCCGCGTTGGCGCGGTCAACCGTAGTTGCGCCGTGGCTGCGGAAGGCCTGCGCAAGAGCTCCCCGCCGTCGTCGCCACTGATTTCTGCGCGCAGTCCGGTGAGCAGCGCCCGACAACCATTAGCCTACACCCTACACACAAGGTGTTCGACGAATTTCTTGCAAGGTACACAATTCTTGCCCGACAACCGTCAAATGCATTTTTTTTGTTAAGTTTGGTTTAGCTAGTTCATATTGTTGTTCATAGATGTCCTATGATTCTTTCGATTAAGAATTGGACCTTCAAGAAGAGGAGGAGATAACTTTGCTCCTAGCTTTGTACAAGAGGATGAGACAACACGAGGGATCGATTTTTGGTCGTCAAAGGTTGACAAGGAATAGAATCAAAGCCAGCAACAAGTTGATGCAGAGCTATTTTGTGAAGAATCCTACATACTCCGAGATATTTTCGTCAGCGTTTTAGGATGAGCACGAACTTGTTCAAGCACATCGCGGAGAGGTTGACGAGGCATGATCGGTTTTTCCAACAAAGAAGGAATGACGCCGGAGAGCTTTGGCATAACACCTATCAAAAAGTGATCACCGCTTTGCGTATGTTGACATATGGGATTCCGGCTAGATTCTGGGATCAAGACATGCTAAGGTACATTATGAACGCTTGCGTGATCATGCATAACATGATCATTGAGAATGAGTGTGTGCAAGATTTAGACTACTCCCAATATGAGTTGATAGGATGTCTCGTGCGAGTGCGGAGGAAGTAAGAGAGGATTGTTCGCTTTCTTACCTTATATCGTTCCATTCGAGAAACCGATATGCACGATGAGCTTCAAAAAGATCTCATCGAGGAGTGGTGGTCATGGAGAAGACAACAAAACAAGTAGTGCATGAACTAGTTGTTTGTTTGTGTGTTTATTTGATAGCAACTTGGTGAACTATTTGTTTTATTATTAAACTATTTGTTTATTTATTGATGCACTATTGTTGTATGGACGATAAACTATTTGTTTGTGTTATAATAATAATTAAACTATTTATTCTCGATTTATTCTTGATTTATTTTGTTTTTTTTTTAATCTTTGATGTTGTATACATGTGTGCAATTGTTGTTTGTGCTGCTACGCGCACTGCACTCTAGTGCGCCTGCTGGAGCGCTGCGTTTAGTTTGGCTTAAATTGCCAAATGGCGAGACCAGACCCCATGAAGCTTCTAAGTCTGATATTGATTTGCAAGAATCAGATTTACCAACGGGAAGAACGCTTAGTGTATCCGCGGTGGGTGAATCTTAGGAAACTCGACTTGTCCGAACAAAAGCGGGAGGTAGGTAGGTGGTAGTTAGAAGGATTCCTTCGGGGAGCTGCTTCTTCCTTTGGATTCCCTTCTTCTATAGACAGACCCCCGACTAGGGCAGCAGCCTTTTAAAGAAATACGAACAACCACTTCTCTGTCACGCACGCGATACCAACGAATACAGGGCTGCAAACCCAATTTGGCGCGTGCCACAATGCGGCTTGCTCTGGAGCCCAAAAGTTCCTTCGGGCGCATATGGGCCACGGAGGCTCGGCCTGTATTCACCATTTTTTCCCTTTGTATAACCTCATAACCCCTTCCTAGTCAAATCGAAACTCGCGAGGACTCTCATGGTGGACGCCGAGCTTGGGGGAATCAGAGGGTGAATAGCCGGAATCTCAGGTGCGCTACACCTATCAATCTCTTGAAATCTCGAAAAACCGTTGTTCGGTGCGGACTCCATTCGTTCTGCCTGGCCGCCATGCCGGAATCGAGTTCAGATCCTGGCAATGGCAAGGGAAAGAGGAACCTCCCTTCTTGGATGGGCTCCGGGGGTGGCGAGGGAGGCCCAGGGAAGAAGAAACACGCGGAGGAGACCCGAGAGAGGGCTCAAACAGGGCTGGATTTCTCCAAACTTCTGGTACTTTGTCTGGAGCCCTCTCTGCCTACACTCGGATGAGTATTGATCTGTGGATTTTTTCATGTGACTATTACTCGTGTTTGTTTGGGCAGGATGGGGTGATCTTTGTGCTGTCAGGGTTCGTGAACCCTGAGAGGGGCAGATTACGCTCCCAAGCCCTGGATATGGGAGCAGTTTATCGGCCCGATTGGTCATCGGATTGCACGCTTCTTATCTGTGCATTTGCCAACACCCCCAAGTTTCGACAAGTGCAGTCGGAGAATGGAACCATTGTCGCCAAGGTTTGTTATTTTAGTTGTGATCATTGTAGTTAGTTTTTCTTTAGACATTCTTTATCTTAAAGGGAGAAATTCTAGCGTATTTAACCTGCTTAAGCTTGATCTGCATACTGCAATATAGTGTCTTATGGTTGACATTCTTTTGGCCCATTATTTCTGCCAGGTATGAGTGATTTCCCGGATTTGTTATGTGCATCTCTGTTTTGTCAATCTTTCTACTTGGTGGCATGTGCCATCATATTCACATTGATGCTTTTCTAAGCATTGAACTGAATATACCCTTCTTTTCTGCTATATATCTGCCTTGACCAAAATGCCAAGGAAGAACAGGGTCACATACAGGATATGTTATGTTCCATCTGTATTTCAGTGTTCCATCGCTTAATAGTTCTGTCGTCATGAAATATGTGTTTCCATGGTGTTGATGGTCAAAGAGAAGCTATGTGCCATGAAAAGACTACCTGTCTGAATATTTCTACAAGTTTTATCTATTGCCTTGTCATGTTAGTGAATAAATAAAATTTATGGCAACGTTAACTGCATTTCAGACAAGTATGGTTTGTTTATGGGCACACTTCAAAGATTAGCTTGATATGGATAAACAGAATCCTTAGTTTCTTTGTCATACATCTTAACTTAGCTGGATGTGATGTTCTTGAGATCACAAGTAATTGTTTCCTATCCTCTTTCCTTGTTTTAGGAATGGATCTCGGAATCTCACAGCCAAAGAAAACTTGTTGACATTGAGCCCTACCTTATGCATGCTGGAAAACCATGGCGAAAATTTAAAGAGCATGCTGAATCTAGTCAAGGTGGTAAATTCTTTCATCTGACTTCAAGTTTTGTCAACATAAGCCCCCCTTGCATTTTAGGTTATTTATTTCGTTTAGGTGGTCTGATTCTGCCATAGGTTTCTTTTCCTCGTTAATTTGGCATTTTGGGTGCTGCCGTAACTTCTGCGTGATCTACGGAGTATGCAATTTAACTTGAAAAGGTTGATCTTTACAATTTTTTAATCCTTACCTATGGACCAGGACCATGTCAGTTACATTATCACTTATCAGGTAGCCCAAAAAGTTGCTCCTTATACATATTCATTATCTGTCGTCTTCCGATTATGGACTTAGGGGTACCCTCCCCCTGGGAAGAGAGAGCAAATAATCTGCAACCGCACATTGTCTCACATTCTCTCACCCATTATAATTCAGGGATGCTCAGTTAGTAACCTATGCACATATGCCAGACATAGCTGTAGATTTTTTTTTCTCGAACACCTTCCAAAGTGTGTGCCTTTGTATATTAAAAGATAGCGTCAAGATGGCCGTTACACCAAAAAAAAAAAGAATAACTGAAACAGGAGAAGGGTAAAATAAAATCTGTAGAAGGACATAGATGTAAACTTGGTAATGGTAATGAACCAACTAGGATTGAGTCTTGCCACCTTAATAAAGAATCATTTTTTGCCCATTAATTAATTTGTTAAAGTTTAATATTCCTTGCAGCTCTGGGATACTTCCCTTCTTTTTCCTTGTGTACGTTTCAGTTTGAAAGTCAATTAAATTTAAATCTATGTTTGTGTAATTTGGTTTTGTGATACTGTTGTAGATCAGAAGAAGCCACGTAAAGAGCATGAAAAGCAACTTGAGCGGACTCATGCTAAGACACTGCCCTCTGCTGCCATTAAGGTCTGTTCAAAAATAAATTAGCGACACCAGAACCATGCTTTTCCAGAAACCTGTTTAATAACTAATTTCTTCTCAGTAACACATATAACTAATTTCTTCAGTGTAATATCTATTAGTTGGATACTTGAACTTGTGTTTGCATCATTGTAAATTGTACCACTAGTCAGTAGTCACTACTCAATAGAGACTGAAACAACTGGTTGATCTTACCTTAATTTGGACGTATCCACTGACTAGTCAGTAGGCAAGAAGCAGAGCAAAAGCAATTATATCCGGCACATGTTTTCATTGGATTTCCCACCATACTGATTAGTTAAAACCAATGTTTGTTTTAGCAACCCCCATATCCGCTGGAGGATTATTAAGGTTCACATAAAAATTCAAGGGTAGGAAGGTGGGTTGTACACGATCCAGAATTGACGAGGGAATAGCCAACCAGGTAGGCCCACGAGTGGAGACGGCCCACAAGACCAAGGTGGCCCATGGCCTACTTACAGCCGCCAACTTTCGGTAGGCTTACACGGAGTAAGGTGGGCCATCTTGAGACTAGGCCGGGTCCATTCGGAACCCACAAGGAAGACGGTATGCCTACTTGGAGTGCTACCCACGAATCATTAGTCATAGCCAAGTAGTACACAGCCCCGAACCGAGTCAGGGCTAATCTGTAAACCCTAGCCGGTTATGTATATAAGGCCAGCAGGAGGAACCCTAGAGGGTACGCTTGACACCTTTACTTGTAGTTCCAATCTAGCTTCCGCACACCCGCCATTGGCGCACCTTGTAAACCAATCTAGAGATCAATCATAATCTAGCAGGAGTAGGTCTTTACCTCCACTGTGAGGGATCGAACCTCGGTACATCGTGTGTGCCAATCTCGCCCCAGGAAATTCCCATGTCGCTACTCTCCACACTTTCCTCCAGCCACCCCTATTGCATCTGCCGTGACAAACCCACGACAAGAATCCAAACTGGCCATCAGAATAAATTGGCAATAGTTTACAGGAAGGTCGAATCTGCATGTGCAAACTATGGTCCTATCCCTTAGAAACAAAATAGAGTTCACTTTTTTTTGCATATTGATGTTTCTTGAAAACCAATGACTTCTCGGAGGCGCTAAAAAGCTAATGATATCTAAATCAGTAACACAATCTAAGTTTAGATTTTCCCTAGAAGTATGATGATTCAATAGAAATAAATAACTGCGTGAAGGCAACCCATATCTCTGAAAACATCTCAATACGCTTTGCTCTTGCTTGCAAATCTTTAGTGATTATTTTCCATGCATTCTTTCTATAGGACCTCATAATAGTTTCTTTTGTACAGGCAGGACATTTGGATGATACAAACAAACTTTTTTCACCCTCAAAAATTAAACAATGGGCAATGGATGATTTTGCAAAGACAGTATCATGGTTGGAGAGCCAAGAAGAGAAGGTGAGCAATTATTAGGGATAAAGGGGTCAAGGGATGGTGATGAAATTACACTTCAAGCCTTATGGGCTTATTTTTTCATTAGCCTCAGGTTTGGAATTTTCATGAAGTACTTCTACAAGCATTATATGGCCATCATAGAGACTAGAGATGATATGCACTACAAGTGACTGTCATGCGAGTTCTTTCTTTGAATTTCCGAAGGGCAGAAACCCCCTGACCCCATTTTCATTACGAAACAAGACCAGAATTTTTTTAAACAATGTTATTCATGTAAATCGGATCTTTCTTAGGCTAAAATGCATTGTATACTATCTGTCATGATGAAAAACAAACGGCAGACAATGCCTCGCCACATGCTAGCAAATAATAGAGCAGCAAGATAGTTTTGTTCAGTTCTCCCTTAACTTGTCCTAGATATGTCAACACATGGGAGATATGTTTGCTGATATATCTGACTTCTCTGGCTTCTTTTGTGATAGCCAGAGCCAAACGAATTGAAGGCAATAGCTGCTGAAGGGGTTATCACTTGCCTGCAGGATGCCATCGAATCCCTTGAGCAAGGCAATGTAAGGAATGCAATGCCTCTCTTTATTTATTTAGATATATGCAGGGCTTTTGAGCTGCTTATCTGTTACTTTGAAGTATAATGTACTATACTACTATATCTTAGTGATTTAGAATGGAGCATATATGGACTGAGGTATGGGTCTTAAGTATTCTAAAACATTGAAATGCTGCTCGCCTAGATGTCAATTGTTGATCTGGGTCAAATTGCCATTCTGAATCATTGAACCAGACTACCAAAGTACCAAACCTGTTTTTTAAGTTCAGTCGTGTTTCTTACTGGAGAAGTGGTCTACTCTCAGCTGACTACGATCAACTTTTCTATCAGGATATCAGCGGGGTGGCAGATCAGTGGAGCTTTGTTCCCCATGTTGTCGACGAGCTAGTGCGGCTGGACGGAGGAAGAAGCGAGGGATCACTGTCTAAACGCCAACTCGCCCAGCTAGCAACCAAATGCAAGAAAATATTCCAGGCTGAGTTTGCCCACATGGAGAGTGATGACAAGAAGGGCAAGGAGCGGCAAAGCAATCGTCCTGACACCGATCGTGGCGGGAACACTGGAATGGACGATGCTCAGTATGACAGTGATGACACGATCGAGATGACGGAAGAAGAGATCGATCTTGCTTGCAGACGGTTCTCCGGGATTAGTAGCTAGGCGAGGAAAGTTTTTTTTTTCCTTCTTCTGAGGAGGAGAACGCATGTCTGTATACACCGAACACGGTATGGTGGAAATGCAGTTCTTACGGATTAGAAGAACTTGAAATTTCCGAGGGAGTGTATGCTCTGTTCTTGATTAGTTTCTTCTCCTTTTTGCTATTTTGGCCAAGTTTTCTTGTGGTTTTGATCAATTTTCTTAGTGTGTCATAGTGCGTGTTTCGATTTTCAACTTAATTCATTTGCACTGAAGTAGTCGGATATAGTACGAAGGATTAAGTCATAGTAATTTCTAAAAAAGAGAGAGAGAGACAGAATAAGTCATAATATGAGCATCTCCACAGGTTAGCTACCCCAAACGGCACAATGGCGGTTCGGATAGAAATCCACCACGTTGGTCCGGCCGCCTGAAAAAATGTCCGACGCGTTCGTATATGCTCCCTCCCCAACTTTTGGGGGCACTGGCCAAATTCTTTTCTCCCCTTCCATTGTCAAAACATTAAATTCTTCCCGGCCCTCCCCCCGCCGTCGCAAAGTTCTCTTTCGCCTTGTATGCCCCTCCCCTCGACCCCCTCGCAAGTCGTTGGCGACAGTGTGAAGGAGCTGTCGGCAAAGGAGACCAGCTAGAGGAGCTGGCGCTACGAGAGGCTCACCGGAAGGTGTCAACTGCCGAACGAGTTGTCTGGGAGCTGACCGGGGAGGACTGGTGGACTTGGAGGAGGTGATCCAAAGGAAGAAGTTTGATCTGGCATGTGGGTCCCACATCCGATGGTGGGGCCTATGTCTATTTTAGTGCCTCGGTTTAACGATGTTAAAATTTGGTATATTTGGTCCGTTTATTTTTCTCCACTTAGACCCGACAGGTGGGCCCAAATGGTCAGAAAATGGTTTAAACCGAGTAAAGAGCACAATCACTGCAATTTATTACAGGCGTGCTTGCTGAGGTATTTTTGTCAAAGACGATTGCCTCAGATGTGGTGGTTTTGCGTCATTTACTCCTCTGGATGGGTGGAGAGGATGTTGGCGCTAATTCCGTACTAGCAGGTGGGGACGAGGGACTCCACGGCTCTGGGGCCAACCTTCATTGACCATTAGAGGGCGAAACAACAGCTTGCGAACACACCCTTCTTCTGGAACTTTGGTGGCGGAATGGGCGGTTTTCCCACCCACTGGCTAGGGGGAGGGGCGCTTCTTAGGGCATACCCAATGCCCCCCCCAAAACGGACCGAAATTGGTTCTCTTTTGGTCCGTTTAGGGTGATCCGCGGATGGGGGATGGGCCGGACCCCCCAAGTTAGGGTGAAACCATCCCAACGCCCCCTCCCCCAATTGATGGGCCAGACGGAAGTCAAGTTTAGAACTTGGTATCAGGTTTTTGTGCTCTCTAACAAGGGCATAGAGCCTACCTTTCGTTAATGGACAAGTAAACAAAATGGATGACATCCATGAAGGCTTGCCTTGTTTACAAGTTCAAGAGAATGACTACGATGAGATTTAATCTCCAGTAGCATGAGTTTTATGTTACACGGATTGTTCTAGCAAGTACCGCATAACTTGTCTACAAGATATTGCAAGTGAAAATATTCAATCGAGAATATGCTAGGAGAGAATGCAAGTTTTTAGTTATCCATTCATGGAACTAAAAGAAGTCATTAAGGAGTTGGGATCTTCACCTAGATAAAATGATCAAAGTGCTTGACATCATCAAAGACGGTGAAGACGCTTTAGGACTCAAGAAAGTCAATGGGGTTGATGGTTGGGTTCCTCACATCGGTCTAGAGGTCGACCGCAGAAGGGATTTTAATTCCGTAGACGCGAAGCACACGGAGATCATTGTTGATAGCCGCGCCGCAGAATCGGATGCTCGGGTCCCCTAAGAATTCTCTAAGGATCGCCGGTACTGAATCAACGCGACATATCTGGAAGACGAGGGTCTCGTACGCCACCAACAGTTGAAGCACGGCGGCATGATGCTTCTCGCCTGGAGCGTGCTTCGGGACAGGGTCGGCGAACTCGCAGTCCAGTCTAACACACGTGCGCCACGCGCCGTCCAGGAACTCCTTCACGTGGCGGATCCACTTCTCCACACGGTATGCACGGAGGGTGACCCGGACCTTGAAATGCATTCCTTCGAGGTCGAAGTAGTACAATCGTGATCGAGGAACGACGACCGCCATTGGAGAGTTTGATCGAGATCGCGATATCGCGTGGAGGAGAGGGCATCGACCGGAGGAGGAGGGGAGAGGAATCGTACGGAGCGCGATCGATCGAGAGGCGAGGACATACATATATATCGATCGTCATTAAGTAAACGCGTGTTGGATGATCATCAGAATACGTGTGAATTAGTATGAACAATGCATGCGCCGTCATGCAAGTTAATGATCGCACACGGATCGATCGGCTTCCACGCTTCCAAATCACGATCATAAATGTATATATCGGTCGATCATAAGTAATACGCGTTGGATCACCGGAGTAGCAGCATGAACACGGTCAGGAAATACGCCGCGGCATGCAAAAATAATTATGATCGCGCGCGGATCGATCGGCTTCCACTTCCAAAGCATAGAAAATAACTGTGTATTAAAATAACTTAACCAGCTCTAATAATGAAAACTAGAGACGACCGTAAATAATAGCCGTCTAAAGTAATTTCTGAGACGGTCGTTACTGCCAACCGGCTCAGATTGTAGTTTATTCAATGATAACAGTAGAGACAGAAAGGATTTTTTACCGTCAGAGGTATAGCATTACAGACGGTTGTAATTTTTTCTGCCCCAGCCGGCTCTAGTAAACGTCTTGGATGTTAGGATCTGAACTAGTGTATTGTGGTATGCCTTTGGATGTCTTTTCTTTTAAAAAATTCTGAGCAAACACCTCCAAGCCTTCATGTTTGCAAAACGTTTATTTTAGGGCGACCTGGCGCGCGTAGCTTAGGTCCCTGGCTTCGCTCGCTGCTCCCGCGCGTGGGGAGCCCACTTGGGTCAGCCTGTGTGCGTATACAGGCATAGTTAGCAGCAATTTGTTTTTTTTCCAATTTTTACGCCACAGTATTTTTCAGCAGCCCAATAATAATAACTACGTGCAACCATATATAAGTTAAGTGTTTTCGCCATTTTCGGTCAATGTTGCGTACGTCTCTAAAATTTGCAACAAGTTCGAACGTTTTTCTGTTGAGAAAGAACAAACGAGATGTTGTAATGTTTTTCTGTACGATTTTTTTTCTAGAAAATGCATGTGTTGTTTTAGAATTTATTTTTTACGTGCTCCTTCACATATTGTAAACATGTTATTTTTTTTGTTACTAACGTTTTTTTAAATACCAGATGACTTTTTATGAAAATGAATCTGTGCTAAAATATTTTGTTTCTTACCCAACTTTTAAACAACATTTTTAAAATATGTTTTGTCGTAATAGTTTGTTATTTTTGTTGAAATAAATGAGTACTTTTGTTGCAAATGAATCTTCGACAACAATTGCCCACTTTTTAAATTGCTAAAAAAAACATAGTTTTTGTGGTAATATTTGTGATGTTTGTTGATTTTTTAAAATTTTACGACACAATAAACATATTGTTTAACTATTTTTTTGTAGCATTACTTATTTAAAAAAATATTTGGAACAATTTGTTGCAATAGTATATATGTTATGTACACGTGACGGAATTTTTTGTTGCAATACTCAGACATAATCTACACAGTGGCATTTTTGGTGTAATTATCAAGCGGACCGGTGGAACATGATATATCTCTTCATTTAAGTGGTTCTGGTGTGGAGTGTGGGTTTGATTCTAAAAAAAGTGGAGGGATAAAATGCAAAATTGCGTTGCAGCAATTTTGGAGCGTACAATACTGATTTGACGGTGCGCGAGAGGGACCTAGATTGGGGCGGTACAGGTCGGCCTACTCATAGCGCTCCCCTTCATGTTTAGTGCGTGGTTGAAATGAGGAAATGTCAACACGCAAATAAAAGGAATGTGCAAAGGAAATATGCGATCTTAGAGGCTAGCCCGAACTGTTACGGTTACTGCCCGCCGGAGTTTATTTCGATAGGGTGGCTAAAGGTGTTGATTACAGGGTGTTGTTTAGAGATTGAATCTGATGTAGCTCTGAATCTAAGGTTGTCTGTCTGTCGGAGTCTCCAGTCTATAAAGGCCAGAATCTCTGCTCTAAGGTTTTCCTTGCGCAAAGATGGAAGTGGTGTTGCGCACTGAACTTGGTCTGGAAACTTGCCGGAGTCTCCGAACTTTGGGAAAAGTTTCCGGCCCTCCGGAATCTCACCGGAGTCTTTGGAAGGCTAGAGTCTCCGGACTTCACACCGGAGTCTCCGGTGTGACAAAGGCAGAAACATCTCCCCTTCTTCCACCTCTGGTTAGCTCTCCAATATTGAAGTCCTCCATTAATTGAGCTCGCCTACTCAAGAGATCTCCCAATCCCTCCACCCAAACTCGTTGATCTTCGGAGGATTGAAGGAGAAGTCCCCGATCTACATCTTCACCAAGTTGTTCTTCATTTCCCCCTCATTTACTTTAGAGATTTGTGTCTAGTGTTTGCTTATGGAAAACCTAGACCGCATTGTTACTCACTTGTTGTTTGTAGCAGATTCTTGGTGTTCTTGATAGCCCCAATTCATTTGTGGGTGTGTGCCTCAAGCTCATCGTAAAGGCTTAGGATTCCGCCTCGAAGGATTCCATAGTGGAAGGTGAACTAGGCCTTCATGGCGAGGTTCATCGGAGAATAGGGCGAGGTTCATCGGAGAATAGGAGTAGGCCTTCATGGCGAAACTCACACCCCTCCAACGAGACGTACTCTCCTCAAAAGGAGGAACTCGGGATTACATCCTTGTCTCTGCGTGTTTCCGCTATCGGTTCCTTCTATCCTTTACCTTTACTTTGTGTTTCTATCTTGCTTAGTGTAGCCCTTGTCATATAGGCAAATTCACCATAGTTGCATATCTAGAGAATTTACCTTTGTGTCAAGCCTAAATCGAAAAAGTATTAAAATTTGGAATTAGCACCTATTCACCCCCTAGGTGCCCATATTGTCCATTCATAAACCAATGTGGTATCAGAGCGGTCTATGCGTAGGTACAGTTACGATCTAGAGCACCAGTGTGTGTTGTATTGCATAAGTTTGTGAAAGTATATTAGAAAGCTTTCTATTATTCAGATTGTTTATGATTGCTTCCCAATAAGTTGTGTTGTTTTGTTTTCAATGGCATAGTGAGATTTTTACAAACTTCTGGCAATCCTAGGATGTTTTAGTTTCCACTGACATATCTCGTCTAGTCCGAAGAAGTGCTTCAGCAACTTTAGGTCTTGCTATAGTTGGATTCATAGACGACATAATGGACGGGGCATGTGGATTGGATCCACACAGGGGTCATGGTTATGAATAAGTTTATATTGATCCTCTAGACATTTTCTTAATGTATGTGTTTCAATCACCCCTCAATGTCAATCTAGCAACGTGAACAATCATGCCTGATTTTTCGTAGGTAGTAATTGTTTACTCCGTAGAACCTACACCCACGTAAAAGTTGCAAACACAAGCGTTAGATCCATATAACTTGTTTTTACAGAGCGTGAGATGTGATGTGGTATAGTCCATTACCATTCAATAGTTATTTGAAATGCTATCCACTTTATTTATTTTGACTTGTGAGTCAATTTAAAGCATGACGGTTGGAAACCATATTGTTGCTATCTTTGGCCTACGTGCCACATGCTTTGATAAAGTATATTAGAGATATGAGAAGGCAATGGAGATGGTGATCAAATGTCGTACACCACGACAATGATCCATAGAGCAAAGAAGGAGTTCTGAGCCCAGAAGAGGAACATGACTATACTACATCACTATTAAACTGCATGTGATGGTTAATCCTTTTTATGCACCCTTTTGATTGCGTAGTAGTTGTGATTATTACGGTGATTACTCACTTGAAAAATATCAAGGTGATCGTGCTCTTCCAAACTATGCACCATCAAACCGGTTTGGGTTCGTGTCCATCACCTGATATAGGGATCAATGTGTTCTTAGGACCTTAGAGGCGGTTATGGATTGATCACTTGGATACTAGGGTCAATAACATACAAAAAGATACAATAGTTGGTTGTCTTGACATTCAGGCATGAAAGTCATGAGCTCGGAGCACATACATCGAAAGATGAACAAGAGTCACATGAGTTGTGATTGTCTTGTGCTACCATTTGGGATTATAATTAGCTACATAGACTGATACGTCCTTCTGATCATAACCCTAATTTGGATCTCGAGTAACTGAATATTGATTATGAGGAATATAATTTTCAGCGGCAGTGCACACAATTGGTTAAATATTTGGTTTTAACAATGTCGTGGGATAATCACGGCAGATGTTACCTGGGGTAACTGATCTTGGGGCAAGTCGACACAGGTATTCGGGAGAGGATTTAGCTCAAAGGAAGACATGGCGAAAGCAATCTAAGAACCGGAGAATAACTCGCCGGATCTCGATATCAATAATGCTGGATACTCGATAACAGGTATTACAACTATGGCTTGAATCTCTCTGAGGCTAAGCCTAGGGGTTGGTTTATATAGCACTCATACCCCCCTTGGCTTGCCTTCACAAAGCGCTTCCTGAGTCCTACTCGAATTCTATACACAAACCCTAACTTTCCTTACCGCAACCCACAATCCGGGTCACGAACGTTACATGCCCTGGGCCTTCCAGAAGTTTCTTTGTCTTTAGCCGGATTTGGTCCAGCCGCCGTTTGGGCCGGATCACACCCGGGAGTTAGTCTACCGGGTTACTATCCCCTCATCAGTAGTCCCCAGGATAGCGCGGGCTTCACGGATTCATCCTCGGAGCGCTCGCTATTCCCTGAAAAAGATGTGAAATGCCCAAGCCTATGGGAACCGGGTTAAGTTGCTTTAACAGATGACCAGGCACAGCTCCAAGAAAGATAAGGCCACCACCGGCCGCACTCATCCTCGAGCTATCCAGCACCGCCATTAAGCATCGCTGTCACACCCGCGCTCCCTCATCGAGGGCCGTGACGTGACACTCAAGCCGCGCCACGCACCGCCCTCACTTCGGACCTCAACTCCTTTGGTAAGCCTTTCTCAACCATTCAATCGAAACTCACAACCTTTTCAATCTGACCAAGATTGGATCTGGGTCAACCCGTAAGCTAATTTTCTGATATCATCAATTTGAACCGCTTCGATAGACCTTAGTTCCTTTAATCACCTGATGCGTAGTCGCAGCTCATCCCCGCTCCTTTATTGGCCATCCAACTTTGCATAAGATCGCTTGCAAGCTTTTCGATCTAGATCCATTCCACCTTGTTCTTTCCGCCTGTCGCATTAACACCCGGAAAATCCTCTTTTTCCAGCTAATTCCTCCACAATAAAGGTATGGGCAACCATCCATGTTCACCCAATTCACCTCAACGCGTAAGTAATTAACAATTTACTCAACCTCATCTGACACCCGGAAAATCTTCCGCATTTAACATCGTAGTGCGTTATCCGGGTCTCATTTTAGCCTTCAACGTCTTGACGTCTCCGGACTCGAATGATTTGATGTTCCGAATCTTACTCCATACATTTCCTGTCCCTTGCAGGTCAACTCCATGGCTCCTAAAAGACAAGGAAAACACCCGGCTTCTGCAAAGGCCTCTCAAACCACTTCTGCCAACTGGGGTCGGTCTTCAACGACAAAGGCCAAGCTAGATGGGATGGCCGAGTTAGGAATCCTTCCTTCTCAAAAGGAAATACACTGGAGGGCTCCTGGCGATGAGACCCGTCCCACTCCCATCGAGAACGAGGTAATTTGTTTTACCGAGCATGTGACCCGGGGATTCCGTCCTCCGGGTCACCCTTTTTTCCGGGAAGTCTTGAGCCACTACGGCCTCCGGGTGTTCGACATAGGGCCTAACTCTTGCTGAACATCACCCACTTCATAGTTTTGTCCGAGTCGTACTTATGCACTCCACCAAACCTTGCTCTTTTTACCGAATTATTCCAATGCGAACCATGCTATGAGAGCGGTGACGGAACGCTTCTTACCTGCGGCGGGGTATCCATCCAGCGCCGCAAACACTCATTGATGCCACCTCTTAACCTGAACTCCAACGCCAAAAACTGGCAATTATCCTTCTTTTATTGCCACGACACTTCTCCGGGTGGTGAGAGAAAACTACCGGGTTATTCGGAGAGCCTTCTCGAGCCCTCCGAGTTTTTCAGTGCTTTTGCATCTGACCTTGATAGGGAAGCGATTCAGCCCCTTCTGGCCAAACTAGCAGCTCTCTCAGCCCACGGCCTTCTTGGGCTCAATCTAATAAAGACTTGGGTAGACTTCCGGGTTCAGCCCAACTCGATTCGCCCGAAGCTGTTACACGAATATTCGGGTCACGTTACAGATTCCCTCCGCTACTCCACCAAGAACTTCCCTGCCGGTAACACCAACAAGACCATCAAGGGCTTCCTGATGGAGAGACTAGATGTTATAAAGAATACTGCCGGGTTACCCCCGTTTACTCGGGAAAATCCCGCCCCAGCGGTTAGACCTGACTCCTTTTTCTTATTTCAGTACTTTCGTCCGTTATAGTCTCTAACCACCACTTGTGTTTATTTGTTCACAGGCTGACGATCCCTTCTGGAAAGTCGAAAACCCTCCTCCTTCTCAAGACCCCGAAGAGGAAACCGAATCTGTTGATGATGATGAGGGTACTCTCCCATACCCTTTACACCTGCCCTTCATCTGTGTTATTTCTCTTATCTGATACTTACTCGGCTTTCAGGGTCGGGAGATGAAGAGGAGGAAGAAGAAAATGACCCGGAAGCCACCGAGTCTGACCAGGAGCCCCCAGTTGGAAACAAAAGGAAGGCTAGAGGGGTAGTTGAAAAGGTTCCCTTCTCTTCTATGTCTCGTGCGCCTTACTCCTTTGCTGCTATGCATGAACTTAACGAGCGATTATCACATTCACCCTTCTTGAAGGACCCTCTCCCGACTAAACGTAGGGTGACCCGGAATTCTCCGGGGGATGATCCCCTTAACCCGGGTATCTCCACTTCACCCACTCATCGAGCCAGTACCCCTCCAGCTCAACCTTCCCAATCTCCTCAACGTCATCCGTCTCCTAATCATCCACTTGCCGGGCAATTTCGCGTACCGCAGCCAGTGCTCTTACCAACGTCATCCGCCTCCAGCGGCGAGCTTCCCCCGGATTATGCCGTGAACACCGGGTAAACTACTTTTACTTGCATTTTCTCGTACCGGTTACCTTTCTTTTTTTCGTATATTCCATTGATCAATGTCTCCCTTCTTTTCTTCAGCGCCACAGTTACGCTGAGCGACCCGGATATCCCTGAATCAGAAGAGCAGGGAGAAGAAAAGCCGAGTGATGACATGGACGTTGAGGTTGAGGACGAGGCCGAGGACGGAAATGGAGAAGATCCTTTTAAGGACCCAATTCCACCAAAGACTGCATCACCCCAGCCCTCTGAAGAAGTGGACGAAGACATCATTGTGGAGACCAAGTCGGGCTCTCCTATCCCGGACGTTCAAACAATCCGGGTTTCGACCCCCAAACCCGGAACAACTCCTCCACAAGAGGGCCAATCCTCCGGCCCTTCTCAACTTCGCCCTGAAGACATGACCTTTGCTCAAATGCTAGATGCCCTCCATACCTTGAAGGGCGACGAAGAAAACATACTAGATGCCTTAATAACCAAGCACGAGGTAATCCCGACTAATCATCAATTGTTTCCATACATAGTCCCCAAGTTCCGAGTAAATTACTAGGTAACTTGCTTGGAACTTTGTATAATGTTTCTGGCTGATCATTATTCATGCTTCTTTACAGGACTATGTTTCACAGTTGGAGAAGAAGCTGGCCAAGTCCACCAAGCGTATTGAAAAAGAAACGGCCCTTCGTGAAGCTGCTGAGACTGAGGCTCGCAGGTGCCAAAAGATGACGAAAAAGTACAGGAAGAGAGCTCACAGGGCTAAGGACAAACTTACAACTCTTTCTGCTCAAATTGCTGATGTTCACCGTACTGCGACTGGTAAGATTTTTAAATTTCACCTTTTTATGACTCGGATTGAACAACTGCACTTGCTTGCCTACTATCTTTGCTCCCTTTTGCCTTTTTTAGCAGGCCCACGTGATGCTGCCCCCGAAGAAGATGATGCTGCCAAGCTTAAAACCATCAAGAATACTCTTCGCCAACTTTGCGGCGGAGTTAGCTGGATACTTGACGAGTTGCGACTGCCGGATGTCAAGCCAGATAATATGAAGAGATTACTGGAATTCTGCTCCACGATCCCCGAGTGGATTTGGCACTGGAAACGGTCCTCCTGCCGATTTGGGGTAACCCGGGGGCTCGCATTGGCTAAAGCCTACGCCCCCAAGCTACAACTTGCCAAACTTATGAGTGGATTTCCGGAGTTCAACTTGGATGGGTCCAAGTTTTTGCCAAAGGACTTCAAGGCTATTCAGAAAGAAGTCCGCCATCCGGCTAGCGTTATTGCTGACAGCTTAGAGATTGATGAGATTCTCCCTGCTTATGATGCTAATGACAAGGTTGTCAAGGCGAACCGCCCCCAGCCGTTCGATATGCTTGCCCGTTGGAGGGAGGAGGCGCTTAAGATAAGGGACGAAGCTGCCAAGAAGGCCGCTGCCGACTCTGCTCCTGCAGCTTCGCAACCCGGAACTGCTACTAATCCGGGTGGCGCCGCCACCACCAGCGGCAACAAGGGCAAGGCCAAGATGGATCCTGCAGCTTGAAGTAATACCTATCATTCCACATACGTCAGCCGGCAAAGCATTGTTAAAACAGCTTTACTATTCGTTTAAGCAGAGCACCTGTGCTCTTTTGATACTTTATGGTTTTTGTAATACTTTTATTGAAACTCCCGATGCACTTTGCGCCCCTTTGGGCTTTTGATGAATGTGTCTTTGCATTTGCTTGTTCTTGATATCCACTTGCTTTATTCTCGATACCTTATACTTTTTTTTATACTTTCCTTAGCAAGACCCGTCCTCCGGGTGTCGTTGGCGTCTAGGGAACGGTTTTACACCTGAATCCCTAAGCTCCTGAGACCCTGATGCGTGGCTCGTTGTAATTTTATCGGCTGGATGATGCTGTTTCTTCCTTAGAGCTCATAAGTCCCCAGTCCGGGTTTCCGCGTCTAGGACACATGATTGTTTTTTTTTTTTTTTTTTTTTTTTTTTTTTTCAAGGAAACGAATCGCCTGTCGCTGAATGCCCAAGACTTCAGGACAGCTTTTTATGAGGTTTGAAGTTATGCTTGATAACCGTTGAGTTTCCGGCTGTCGGCCTTATACTCTGCATAACTTGTGGTTTAGATGACCCTTTCGACTATCTTGTACTATAAGCCGGCTTTCGCGTGGATACCGTGTTGTTACATCAATACGAAAACGGGGTCAAGCAAGTCCCGTTTGGGTCTCATGACCGACATTAATCGTAAGCGAACGAATCATGCCACTTCGTTGCGAGTCACATCGAGCTTAAGTAAGAATAGCCGAGAAATTTGGACTTCTTTGTCCGGTTATAAGATTGTAGCCGCACTCGTTTTTTCGAGTGACGGCCCCTATAACTCATTGGCATCAAGGCCGGGTCTTTTTTGAGTTTGCAGCTGTGCTTATAGGAGCAACCAGCCCTCAAGACCTAAAATATGCACACCGTATAAATGATAATTGCCTCTTTTCTTGATAACCTCCTTTTTATTTGATATGAGAAAATTGAGTCAGCAAGCCGCCTCATTAAAAACCCATCCAGTCCCCAAGGGTGCCCCGGATAGGAAAAGAGTGCGTCTGAAACCTGCTGCCTGTTACATCGTTTTCTGCTAAGTGTAGTACGGACGTAGCTGAGCCACGTTCCATGGTCTATCTCTCTCTTGCATAGGTGCAGTAGTGTGAGCAGTGTCGTTGATTGTGGCCGATTCTTCTCTTGCATCTATCAAGTAATATGACCCATTATGCAGACTCCGGCTTACGATGAAAGGTCCTTCCCATGGTGGCGATAGTTTGTGCTTTCCCTCGTTTGTCTGAACCAAGCGCAGGACCAAGTCTCCCTCCTGGAAGACCCGGCTTTTCACCCGCCGGCTATGATATCTTCGCAAGTCCTGCTGATATATGGCTGATCTTTCCAAGGCTTGCTCCCTTTGTTCTTCTAACATATCCACGGCGTCTTGCCGGGTTTTCTCGTTCTCTACTTCCACATAAGCTGTCACTCTTGGTGAATCATGGATGATGTCGCTTGGTAATACCGCTTCTGCGCCGTAGACCATGAAGAAAGGTGTCATCTGGGTGGATCGGTTGGGTGTAGTGTTAATACCCCAGACCACGGAAGGAAGTTCTTCAACCCATGCCCCAGCGGCCCTGATACAGGGAACCCTCAGTCTTGGCTTCAATCCACGAAGTAGTTCTTGGTTCGCCCTCTCCACTTGCCCGTTGGCTTGCGGATGTGCTACTGATGCTACATCAAGCCTGATTCCATTGCTGCCACAAAATTTTTCCATCTCTCCAAGGGACATGTTGGTTCCATTGTCGGTAATTATGCTGTGGGGGTACCCGAACCGGTATATAATTCTTTTCAGGAACTTGACTGCTGTGGCCGCTTCGCAATTGGTGACCGGCATAACCTCCACCCATTTGGTAAACTTATCAACAGCAACTAAAAGGTGCGTCTTCTTGCAAGGCGACATATGGAAGGGGCCAACCATGTCCATACCCCAAACAGCGAATGGCCAAGTTAATGGAATGGTCCGTAACTCCATAGCCGGCACATGAGTTTGGCGAGCGTACCTTTGACATCCGTCGCACCTTGCCACTATCCGTTCCGCGTCTGCTAGAGCTGTGAGCCAAAAGAACCCATGTCGATAGGCCTTGGCCACAAGGGACCTTGTGGACGCATGATGCCCGCAATCACCTTCATGGATCTCCTTAAGAATCTGTCGGCCTTCTTCTGGTGTCACACAGCGCAAAAAGACTCCTGCCGCACTTCTCTTGTACAACTCTCCATTGATAATAGCGTATCCTTTTGCCCGCCTCACGATTTGTCTTGCTAGTACCTCCTGTTCTGGTAGTTCGCCCCGTGATAAGTATGCCAGATATGGCTCCGTCCATTCGGGGACGCCGCGTATCGTAGCCACGAGCTCCACGTCCGGGTCTCGATTTGCTAATTCTTCTTCAGACTCGGATTTAACTGACGGCCGCCATAGCTCGTCCACGAAAACATTAGGTGGAACCGGCTCCCTGCGCGAGCCGAGTCTGGCGAGTGCGTCCGCCGCCTCGTTCTTTCTTCTGTCTATGTGCTCCACTTCATACCCGGAGAAACACCCGGCAACCCTATCAACCTCCCTGCGATACGCTGCCATAGTGGCGTCCTTCCTGTCCCAGGTTCCTGACACCTGCTGCACCACGAGATCCGAGTCTCCAAAGCATCGTATCCTTCTAATGTTCATCTCCTTGGCTACCTTCAAGCCATGCAACAGGGCCTCATACTCGGCCACGTTGTTTGAGCAATCAAAATGAATCTGTAGCACGTAACTTAGTTTATCCCCCTTTGGCGATGTCAGCACCACTCCGGCTCCTGACCCCTCGTACTGCTTTGATCCATCGAAGTGCATGGTCCATGACTCGGAACTTGGGACGGCGGTAACCATTCCAGTGTGCGTCCAGTCGTTAACGAAATCAACCAAGGCCTGGGACTTGATTGCCGATCTGGGCTCGTAACTGATATGATAATCTCCCATCTCTATTGCCCATTTGGCTATTCTGCCCGTTGCATCCGAGTTTCTGATGATATCCGACATTGGTATTGAACTAACCACTGTTATGGGATGTTCTTGGAAATATGGCTTCAACTTCCGGCTGGCCATAAAGACCCCAAACACCAATTTTTGCCAATGCGGGTAACGCTGCTTCGCTTCCGATAACACTTCACTGACATAGTAAACCGGCCTCTGGACCGGGTAACCTTTCCCATCTTCTTTGCGTTCCACGACAACCACTGCGCTGACGGCTCGGGGACCGGCTGCCACATATAACAACATAGGCTCTTTGGGACCCGGCGCCGCTAGTACTGGCGCTTCAGATAACTGCTTCTTTAGTGCTTCAAACGCCTCATCTGCCTCCTGATCCCATACGAACTTATCTGATTTCCGCAAAAGCCGGTACAAGGGTATTGCCTTTTCTCCAAGCCTGGATATGAACCGGCTCAGGGCTGCCACGCAGCCCGTGAGTTTTTGAACGTGCTTCAAATTTTCCGGTTTCTTCAAATTCTGTATGGCCTTGATTTTATCCGGGTTTGCCTCAATTCCTCTCTCGGAGACTATAAAGCCAAGTAACTTCCCGGCCGGGACTCCGAATACACACTTCGTTGGGTTAAGCTTCATCTGATACCTCCTCAAGTTTTTAAACGTTTCTTTTAAATCATCAATAAATGTTTCTGCCTTCCGGGTCTTAATAACCACATCATCCACATATGCGTGCACGTTACGCCCAATTTGATCCTCGAAGCACTTCTGAATACACCGCTGATAAGTTGCGCCCGCATTTTTCAATCCAAACGTCATGGTTTTGTAGCAGAAGGCCCCAAAAGGGGTTATAAATGAGGTTTTTTCCCAATCCTCCCTTTTGAGTTTAATCTGGTGGTATCCCGAATATGCGTCCAAGAAACATAGCAAGTCGCTTCCGGCTACCGCGTCTATGATTTGGTCTATCCTTGGCAGCGCGAACGGATCCTTTGGGCAATGCTTGTTGAGGCTCGTGAAATCGATGCACATCCTCCATTCATTTGTCTTTTTCATCACTAGAACCGGATTCGCTAACCAGTCCGGGTGAAATACTTCCATGATAAAGCCTGCGGTTAATAGTCGTGCGATTTCCTCACCTATAGCTCTTCTCCTTTCCTCGTTCATTTTTCTCAAACCTTGCTTCACAGGCCTGGCCCTGGGATCCACATGCAAACTGTGCTCTGCCAAATCGGTGGGGATACCCGGCATGTCGCTGGGTGTCCATGCGAACACATCCGCATTTGAGCGTATAAATTCCACTAGGGCCTTTTCTTGCGCGTCTTCCAGGTTGGACCCTATAGTGAACTGCTTGGTGGGGTCTCCTTCCACAAAATCTACTTTCTTGGTGTCTTGAGCCGCCTTAAATTTTACTCTTTCGTCTTCAGAATCTGGTCTTCTCAATGCCGTGCCATCTTCCGGATCCACCTGAGACCGGTAATATTTAAGCTCTTCCTTTCTGCAGGCTTGCTCGGCCATCACCGAATCTCCCTCATCACACTCTGCTGCTATATCCCGGTTTCCATGGATAGTGATGGTCTGCTTGGGGCCTGGAATCTTTAACTGCAAATATACATAGCACGGCCTAGCCATGAATCTAGCATAAGCTGGTCTCCCGAACAATGCGTGGTAAGGACTGTGCAACCGGACCACCTCAAACGTGAGCCATTCTACCCGATAGTTATCTACCGACTCTCCGAAGGCTACTTCCAATGTAATTTTTCCTTCGGGGCGCGCCGAATGACCCGGCACGATTCCATGAAAAACCGTCGAACTTTTCTGTAGCTGAGACTCTTTGAGGTTCATGCGCAAGAAGGTTTCCCAATATAAGATGTTGATGCTGCTTCCTCCGTCCATCAACACCTTTTTCAATTCGTAACCATTGACCTGTGGCGAAACTACTAACGCCAAGGTCCCGGGGCGCTCTATTCCTTCTGGATGATCTCTCCTGCTCCACGTTACCTCTTGCTCTGCCCATCTCAAGTATCCCGGAGGGCTCGAGATAGGGGTAATCACGGCAGATGTTACCTGGGGTAACTGATCTTGGGGCAAGTCGACACAGGTATTCGGGAGAGGATTTAGCTCAAAGGAAGACATGGCGAAAGCAATCTAAGAACCGGAGAATAACTCGCCGGATCTCGATATCAATAATGCTGGATACTCGATAACAGGTATTACAACTATGGCTTGAATCTCTCTGAGGCTAAGCCTAGGGGTTGGTTTATATAGCACTCATACCCCCCTTGGCTTGCCTTCACAAAGCGCTTCCTGAGTCCTACTCGAATTCTATACACAAACCCTAACTTTCCTTACCGCAACCCACAATCCGGGTCACGAACGTTACATGCCCTGGGCCTTCCAGAAGTTTCTTTGTCTTTAGCCGGATTTGGTCCAGCCGCCGTTTGGGCCGGATCACACCCGGGAGTTAGTCTACCGGGTTACTATCCCCTCATCAAACAAAGTGCAATCAATCATGGTAACAAGTAGGGTAATTTTCATAGATTGTTATAGAGTTGGTATCTATTTACCACCTACACACTTAGTTTGTTGATTGAGTTAGATAGATATCTGGTTAGGAAAACTTTACGGACTTGTTTCGTAATTTGAGGATTGCTCTCGAAATGTCTAGGTAAAGTCCTATTGCGATATTTTGATAGACTTTCTCAACGTATGTCTATGTATGAGATTCATGTCATGCATGGATATAATCCGAATAGCATTGATTCCAATTAAGCTTGTCTCTGTAAGGATATCCCAATTAAAGCACCGTAAAGTTGCCACGTTTACACTTGTTGACATAAAGACGGGTGTGCATAGTATTATACACACATGCATGAAATCAAGATATATATGACTATTGATAGACAAGGAGC
Organism: Alopecurus myosuroides; assembly: GCA_028641055.1. Lineage (NCBI taxonomy): Eukaryota > Viridiplantae > Streptophyta > Magnoliopsida > Poales > Poaceae > Alopecurus > Alopecurus myosuroides. The sequence goes on along the minus strand of CM054057.1, from coordinate 515,279,987 downwards.
TAATTTTTTTTTATTTCAGATACAAACAAGATACGAGATATCTCAAAATACAAGAGAAACAAAGATTAAATTTGGTGAAGTAAGCATATGTGTACTAAGCTTGGTACATACGAGGATTGTAGACATTGGATGTCCCTGTCTCCCAAGAAATTTGGCACCAGTATTAATCTTGTTTTCTTCTCCGGTAAAAGCTCTGGAAGTTTTGTCATTGTTAATGACTAATGGAGAAGAAGGATTGTGAATGAAGTTTTTCATTGCACTTTGAAATCTGGGAGAAAACTTATCATAAGTTAATAATAAGGAAAGGGTTCAATTTAAGAAGACAAGAATGCCATGATTGACACACTAATAAAGTATCCTAGTTCAACTGGGGGTCATTCTTAATGTTGAATATTTTCTCTCTGTCCCTATTGAAAGTTTATGGGATGCAATAGAGTCTGGTAAAACTGAAGGGAATATGCCCGAGAGGCAATAATAAAATGGTTATTATCTTATTCCTTGTTTATGATGAATGTTTATTTCTCATGCTAGAATTGTATTAACCGGAAACGTTGATACATGTGTGCTTAATAAACAAACAATGGTTCCTAGTAAAGCCTCTCTTTTAACTAGCTCGTTGATTAATAGATGATCAAGGTTTCCTGATCATGAACATTGGATGTTATTAATAACGGGGTCATGTCATTAGAAGAATGATGTGATGAACATATACCCAAAGATAATATAGCAATGCGATCAAGTCATTTAGTTTACATTGTTATATCAAACATACGAAGTAACTTATTCCTTAGACCATGAGATCATGTCAATCACTGATACCGGAAGAGTGCTTTGATGGCATCAAACGTCACACCGTAACAGGGTGACTATAAAGGTGTCGTTAAGTATTCGGAAAGTATTAGTTGAGGATCATGGATCAAGAGTGGGATTTGTCCATCCAAATGACGGAGAGATATACTCTGGGCCCTCTCGGTGATATCACATCGAAACCGCTTGCAAGCACGTGATATGATCACAAAGGATGTTATATCACGGGAACGAGAAAAGAGTACTTGTCGGTAACGAGATTGAACAAGGTATGGTTGATACCAATGATCGAATCTCGGACAAGTAAAATATCGCGAGACAAAGGGAATAGTTCACGGCGTTGTTGGTTCACACGATCACGAGAGTCATCGTTGAATATATAGGAGTCATCACGGATCTCCAGATCCCGCTGTTGATTATTGATCGGAGAGGAGTCTCGATCATGTCTATCTTATTCGCGAACCGTAGGGTGACACACTTAAGGTTCGATGACGCGTTTGAGAGGATACGGAATATCGAAGAATATTTTGGACAGCACCGAAATTGTTTCGGGGAAAATTGAAATAGTTCAAGGGGTTTTTCGTCGAATGGTTGTTAATAGAATTAACAAATGATTCGAGGTGCTATATGCAAAAGTTTGTTAATAGAATTAACAAATGCTGAAATAAAGAAATAAAAAGGTTTTATTTATTTATTAAAAGAAAACCTTTGGATTTTCCAAGTGGGAAATAATGGGAAAGTGAGTGGAGGTGAGTGGAGTGTCCACTCACATGATGAGGGAAGAGGTGGGGGCACACCCATGGGCTGGCCGCACCCCCCTTGGGCTGCCTCCCCCCTCTCCTATAAAAGGAGGGTGAGAGCTCTCCCTCCTTCACACACTTGGCCACTTCCCTTTCCCTCCACCCGCTGCTCCATTTCATGGTCTCCGGCTTGGCGAAGCCCTGACCGTGGGATTCTTCACCACCACCACGTCGTCGTGCTGCTGGAGTTCCGAGGGATCCTCTACTTCCGCGCCCCGCTGGAACGAGGGAACGGAGGTCGTCATCAACCGTACGTGTGACCGATCACGGATGCACCGCTGGATTGCGGTGCCATCTTCTCGCTATCGGGATCGGTGTGAGTACGACTACGCCAACAACGAGATTTGATCTCGTACCACTTTGAGTCTTTGAGGGTATGTGTTCTCCTTAACCCTCTTGTTGCCCGTTGCAATTCGTCTCCTAGATTAGATCTTGGCCTTTCGGGTGTCTCTCGTGTAGGAAAATTTTTGTTTTCTATGCTACGTTCCCCTTCAGTGGTATCAGAGCCGGATCTATGCGTAGATGTTTTGTACGGGTAGAACACATAGGTGTATGTGGGCGTTGATGATCATGTTATTACCTCCTTGATTATTTTATGATCTTAGTGGCATAGTGGGATGAAGCGGCCCGGACTAACCTTACATGTCCACGTACATGAGACTTGTTCCACAACTGACATGCAACTTGTATTGCATAAGTGGCTTGCGGGTGTCTGTTTCTCCTACTATAGTTAAGATCTAATCTATGAAGGGTTGTTAAAAATGTGTTTATCAACGTTGTGGTTGATGTTCGTAGGTATGAACGGTTCTATCCTCGAAAGCCCTAAGCCACGTAAAATATGCAAAAATAAATTAGAAGCGTCTAACTAGTTTTTGCTGGGCATGTGATGTGATATGGTCAATATTACAAATTTGATTATGAGATGATCTATTTTGTAAATTATTGATATACCGTAAGGTATCCATATGGTTGTCTTCTTATTGATGGACAAACAAGTTTGGGGTACCGTGGTACTTGGTACCACGCCGGTGGAATGATTGAGATCATACCATAATGCACATGATGGAGATCAAGTGCAAGAAGGACCATATCATATCACGTTATCCTTTCATGTGATGTCTGTGATGTTGATCCTTTTTTATGCATCTTGTTTTGCTTAGATAACGTTGGTAGCATTATAAGATGATCCCTCTCACTTAATATCAAGATAATAATGTGTTCTTCCTTAAGTATGCACCGTTAAGAAAGTTCGTCGTTTCGAGACACCACGTGATGATCGGGTGTGATAGACTCAACGTTCGCATACAACGGGTGTTTTCAAGCCTAGCATGTACAGACATGGCCTTGAAACACACGCAATACTACGGTTCTACTTGGCGAGCCTAGCATGTACAGACATGGCCTCGGAACACGTAACCGAAAGGTAAAGCATGAGTCATATGGATGATATGATGAACATGTCGATGTTCGCCTTTGAAGCTACATCATCTCACGTGATGATCGGTTTTGTTGTAGTGAATTTGGTTCGTGTAATCACTAAAGACGACTAAGAGGGATGTTGTTTTTGAGTGGGAGTTCATGGCTTAATTTGAATTAACTTGAACTTATTTATCATGAACAACAAATCAAAGTGAATTTGCACAACTTTTAGTAGTCATTGGCATCCTCATAACTACCTTACACTTAGATTGTTAATTGAGATATAACTGTTATGATCTGGTAAATACCATTTAAGATTGGTACCGTATTAGTGAAATTTAAAATTGAGTCCTATTGTAGATTTTTGGTATTTCCTACCTAGCTCCATGTGGTTAATGATTGATTAATCTAGAGAGCAAATAATTCCTACTTAGAATCTAGAGTCATGGTTGCTTCCGTATTACTTTATCTTCAAAAGAATGTTTTGTTGATCAAGGTGATTTAGGGACTGAAAAGAGTTGTTTTCAGAAACAATCAAGTGAAAGATATATTGATATCTAGAAACTTATTTGTGGCAACATGACTGAGTATAATTTAGCGTGACAATGTTTGCTTATATTATCTGAATATATGCAATGATTGAAGACGCTAGGCGTTTGAATATTCCAAGAAGTTGGGCGCTCAAAATTATCCTCTAAATCCCTTCCTTCGAGCTATAGTAACTTAATCATAAAATTGTTATGATGGGATGGATTAGAAGTATGGGTAAAGTATTTTACCTTACTTGGAAACTGTTAAGAGTGGAATCTAGAAGAATGCTATTAATATGGTGATATTAGTAGAACAATCAAACTCAAAGTATGAGTCAATGGGTGATAGTATATGACTAACAGGCCAAAGAAAATGAGCTAGTAAGACTAGCATTGTTTGATGTTGAATGATTCTTCTATAAAGGAAAGGGAATATTGAAAATAGAATTACAAATAGATATATGGCAGAAAAGAAGATAACTGGAAAAGTCCAGCTCAGGAGTATATACTTGATATACAAGTTATAGATGTATTACTAGTTAACAAAGTATTTTTGGTATTTTGATACCACATTGGTTGGTATGAGTTGTCATACAAAGCAACGCAATGAAAGAAATACAAGGGCCTAAAAGGAACTAGTAATAGATGTGGAATCGATTATGACAAGAACATAAATAAAGTGTTATTGTGTTCATTGTCGTATCGAACCAACCAGTCAAGATTTATTTGAAGAACTTAATAATTTGTTATTTTGTTCTAGTCTTTTGTGAGAACAAATGAGATTGTTCAAACTATGATCATATTCCATAATTGATGGATATGTTAATATAAATCATGTTGGTAAAGTAAACATCTATAAGACTAAATGCTAAACGTTGCAAGACGTTGAAGAGTTTCACTTAAATTGTGACACCACCATTTTAGTTCATATCGGAAAGGAAAACATGAAGGAACTCCATATTGATGGACTTCCGGAGTCATTTTATTGACGCTTGTGAGACCTCTTCCAAAAGATGACTAGAATTCCGTTCTTAGGCCAAAGTAGAATGGACGACTAATTTAGTGGAGATTATACATATTGATGTATATAGTCCATTATGTGTAGTCATGTATGGTGGATTAATTTTTCCTTCATAAAATTATGTCGATGATTTAAGTAGATATGTGAGTATATCTATTTAAAGGGAACAGAGTTTGACATTTTGAATTGGTTCAAAAGGTTGTTAATATGAAGTTAAAATCAATGTAACAAGATAATCAAGTATTTATGATTGGATCATAAAGGATAAAGTTTGAGTTACAAGTTTAGCAAAACATCTGAGAAGTTGCAAAATTGTTCTACAACTTATACTTCTCGAATACCCCACATTAGATTGGAGTATTCAAAAGACAAAATCAAACCCTGTTTGACATGGTAAGATTAATAAAATTGCCATTATATTTTTGTAGTTTATACATTAAGGACAACCGCTTTTACACTGAAAAGAGCACCATCATGATCCGTTGAAATTGACAACGTATAAGATATGGTTTGGGTAATGACCTGAATTGTCATTTTTCTTAAGTTTTGGTATGCATAGCATGTGTAAAATGTTACAACCAAAATAGGATAAATATATGTTTATAAGGTTATCCCAAATAAAACATTGGGTATTTATCCAATCACCGAACCAAAAGACAAATGTTGTTTTGTCAGAAAGGGTTGATTTCTCGAGAAAGTAGTTCTTGCGAAACAAGTGAGTGGGAGCACGGTACAAACTCAACAAGATTACAGAATCTCCGTTATCATGTCAAGAGTAGCGCAGCACTGGAAGTTGGTCCGGGGTTTACTATTTTGACTAAGTAGAAGACACTACAAATGTTGTAGATACTTCAAATGAGTTTGCGAACTGTACCAGAAATGTCCAAAAACTTTGTACTTTGAACAACTTGTGGTTTAAGTATAAAGTGTTGTTTTGACAACAAAGGACCTGGACCTTATAAAGGAAGCAAATGATGGGCACTGACTTCGTAAAATTGACTATGAGTCATTATATCCGCCATAGTATCCTTGTATGAATATCAAGTATGTGACTTGGTAGTCCTTTCAATAGGCATGATGCCTAACGATAGCAAAAGGGTCTATATAGCGACAAAGACATGGATACTTATCGGAAAGTTGTTTTCGACGAAGTTCAAAGAGTTCACTACTACAAGATTTTGATCTTCCGTAGTGATGCTTAGTCTTTGCAGATAGTTCTAGCAAAGTTACATATTATGATATGGATGTTGAATAACAAAACCAATTCTCCTCTCGAGGAAGTTTATTCAAGGATGTGTACTTGACACAGTCTGAGAGTTTTTGTAAAATTCATAAGGTTGCTAGAAAGGTAATGCACACTTCAATGGTTGAAGTGAGCATAACGAAGTTGAAATCTTTACCTTAATGAAGTTATCAAAAGAGTTTGATTCCATCATGAACGATAAAGATGCTTGTAAAGTAACAAGAAATTAAGTGGGAGCGCTATGACATATTTCCAATACTTTATGTAGATGACATATGTTGATTGGAAAATATGTATTTTAAATTAACACGGTTAAGATTTTCCTATTGATGACAGGCTTGGAAGATATTGGGCATCGATGTCTATAAAAAGATGGATTCAAGCACCTGATATGATTTAAGCCAAATTACATAGATGAAATATTGAAGTAGGTCAATATAAAATTGATAAGAAGGAGTTCTTGTCACATGGAAAATAATTGAGCAAGATTCATGTGTTTTGACACATGATGAGCATCATTGAAATTGAGATTCTCTAAGTCTTGTTTCCATGCTATGTACACAACCAGATGAGTCCCTATGCTATAAAATGTTATAGTAGGATAATTCATATGATGATTAGACGACAGTGGAGAGATCCTTGTGTCATTTTAGAAATGCTAAGGATAGTTTTCTATATAGTAATGACAAAATAATAGTTGTAATATGTTACACTAATAGTCTTGTCATTTATTCAAGTAATTTTATCATCAATTAAAATATGTGATGAAGGGTAGCACAATAGGATGGAAGAAAGTTCCATGCTGGATTTGAAGAGTTTCAAAATTAAAATATTGTGACAGATACTACAACAAAGGCTAAAGTATATCGTTGTGTTGTCAACTAATTATAAGCGTATTTTGTGTCAAGGAGTTCTTTATTGAACTTGGTGAATTTCCAAGAATGCTTGAAACTATGAAGCTACATTTTCACAATGTTAGTAACATCAGTTTAAGCTGAGGAATTAAGGTATCACCGGAACTTGGTGAGTTTCCAAGAATGCTAACACTATGAAGCTACTTTTCACAATGTTAGTGACATCAGTTTAAGCTGAGGAATTAAGTTTTCACGAATTTACTATATATATACAAAGCCATCTCAATAGAGAATGAGTGATGCGTGTAGACGCAAAGAACATGCAAATACAATAGGACCTGAACAGTTCAGATCTTTTTGATGATGTTTACCGCATGCGAAGCATGGTAATAACACTGGTACGCCATATGTGTTAAAGTGCTTACAGACTAGATTATTGACTCTAGTGCAAGTGGGAGATGAAGGGAATATGCCCGAGAGGCAATAATAAAATGGTTATATTCTTATTCTTATTCCTTGTATCTGATGAATGTTTATTTCTCATGCTAGAATTGTATTAACCGGAAACGTTGATACATGAGTGCTTAATAAACAAACAATGGTTCCTAGTAAAGCCTCTCTTTTAACTAGCTCGTTGATTAATAGATGATCAAGGTTTCCCTGATCATGAACATTGGATGTTATTAATAACGGGGTCATGTCATTAGAAGAATGATGTGATGACATATACCCAAAGATAATATATCAATGCGATCAGTCATTTAGTTTACATTGTTATATCAAACATACGAAGTAACTTATTTCCTTTGACCCATGAGATCATGTCAATCACTGATACGAAGAGTGCTTTGATGGCATCAAACGTCACACCGTAACAGGGTGACCTATAAAGGTGTCGTTAAGTATTTCGGAAAGTATTAGTTGAGGATCATGGATCAAGAGTGGGATTTGACCATCCAAATGACGGAGAGATATACTCTGGGCCCTCTCGGTGATATCACATCGAAACCGCTTGCAAGCACGTGATATGATCACAAAGGATGTTATATCACGGGAACGAGAAAAGAGTACTTGTCGGTAACGAGATTGAACAAGGTATGGTTGATACCAATGATCGAATCTCGGACAAGTAAAATATCGCGAGACAAAGGGAATAGTTCACGGCGTTGTTGGTTCACACGATCACGAGAGTCATCGTTGAATATATAGGAGTCATCACGGATCTCCAGATCCCGCTGTTGATTATTGATCGGAGAGGAGTCTCGATCATGTCTATCTTATTCGCGAACCGTAGGGTGACACACTTAAGGTTCGATGACGCGTTTGAGAGGATACGGAATATCGAAGAATATTTTGGACAGCACCGAAATTGTTTCGGGGAAAATTGAAATAGTTCAAGGGGTTTTTCGTCGAATGGTTGTTAATAGAATTAACAAATGATTCGAGGTGCTATATGCAAAAGTTTGTTAATAGAATTAACAAATGCTGAAATAAAGAAATAAAAAGGTTTTATTTATTTATTAAAAGAAAACCTTTGGATTTTCCAAGTGGGAAATAATGGGAAAGTGAGTGGAGGTGAGTGGAGTGTCCACTCACATGATGAGGGAAGAGGTGGGGGCACACCCATGGGCTGGCCGCACCCCCCTTGGGCTGCCTCCCCCCTCTCCTATAAAAGGAGGGTGAGAGCTCTCCCTCCTTCACACACTTGGCCACTTCCCTTTCCCTCCACCCGCTGCTCCATTTCATGGTCTCCGGCTTGGCGAAGCCCTGACCGTGGGATTCTTCACCACCACCACGTCGTCGTGCTGCTGGAGTTCCGAGGGATCCTCTACTTCCGCGCCCCGCTGGAACGAGGGAACGGAGGTCGTCATCAACCGTACGTGTGACCGATCACGGATGCACCGCTGGATTGCGGTGCCATCTTCTCGCTATCGGGATCGGTGTGAGTACGACTACGCCAACAACGAGATTTGATCTCGTACCACTTTGAGTCTTTGAGGGTATGTGTTCTCCTTAACCCTCTTGTTGCCCGTTGCAATTCGTCTCCTAGATTAGATCTTGGCCTTTCGGGTGTCTCTCGTGTAGGAAAATTTTTGTTTTCTATGCTACGTTCCCCTTCAGTGGTATCAGAGCCGGATCTATGCGTAGATGTTTTGTACGGGTAGAACACATAGGTGTATGTGGGCGTTGATGATCATGTTATTACCTCCTTGATTATTTTATGATCTTAGTGGCATAGTGGGATGAAGCGGCCCGGACTAACCTTACATGTCCACGTACATGAGACTTGTTCCACAACTGACATGCAACTTGTATTGCATAAGTGGCTTGCGGGTGTCTGTTTCTCCTACTATAGTTAAGATCTAATCTATGAAGGGTTGTTAAAAATGTGTTTATCAACGTTGTGGTTGATGTTCGTAGGTATGAACGGTTCTATCCTCGAAAGCCCTAAGCCACGTAAAATATGCAAAAATAAATTAGAAGCGTCTAACTAGTTTTTGCTGGGCATGTGATGTGATATGGTCAATATTACAAATTTGATTATGAGATGATCTATTTTGTAAATTATTGATATACCGTAAGGTATCCATATGGTTGTCTTCTTATTGATGGACAAACAAGTTTGGGGTACCGTGGTACTTGGTACCACGCCGGTGGAATGATTGAGATCATACCATAATGCACATGATGGAGATCAAGTGCAAGAAGGACCATATCATATCACGTTATCCTTTCATGTGATGTCTGTGATGTTGATCCTTTTTTATGCATCTTGTTTTGCTTAGATAACGTTGGTAGCATTATAAGATGATCCCTCTCACTTAATATCAAGATAATAATGTGTTCTTCCTTAAGTATGCACCGTTAAGAAAGTTCGTCGTTTCGAGACACCACGTGATGATCGGGTGTGATAGACTCAACGTTCGCATACAACGGGTGTTTTCAAGCCTAGCATGTACAGACATGGCCTTGAAACACACGCAATACTACGGTTCTACTTGGCGAGCCTAGCATGTACAGACATGGCCTCGGAACACGTAACCGAAAGGTAAAGCATGAGTCATATGGATGATATGATGAACATGTCGATGTTCGCCTTTGAAGCTACATCATCTCACGTGATGATCGGTTTTGTTGTAGTGAATTTGGTTCGTGTAATCACTAAAGACGACTAAGAGGGATGTTGTTTTTGAGTGGGAGTTCATGGCTTAATTTGAATTAACTTGAACTTATTTATCATGAACAACAAATCAAAGTGAATTTGCACAACTTTTAGTAGTCATTGGCATCCTCATAACTACCTTACACTTAGATTGTTAATTGAGATATAACTGTTATGATCTGGTAAATACCATTTAAGATTGGTACCGTATTAGTGAAATTTAAAATTGAGTCCTATTGTAGATTTTTGGTATTTCCTACCTAGCTCCATGTGGTTAATGATTGATTAATCTAGAGAGCAAATAATTCCTACTTAGAATCTAGAGTCATGGTTGCTTCCGTATTACTTTATCTTCAAAAGAATGTTTTGTTGATCAAGGTGATTTAGGGACTGAAAAGAGTTGTTTTCAGAAACAATCAAGTGAAAGATATATTGATATCTAGAAACTTATTTGTGGCAACATGACTGAGTATAATTTAGCGTGACAATGTTTGCTTATATTATCTGAATATATGCAATGATTGAAGACGCTAGGCGTTTGAATATTCCAAGAAGTTGGGCGCTCAAAATTATCCTCTAAATCCCTTCCTTCGAGCTATAGTAACTTAATCATAAAATTGTTATGATGGGATGGATTAGAAGTATGGGTAACAAGATATATTCCTGGCCTTGTCATGGAATTGAGTTACAAGTTTTAGCGAGCATCCAGAAAATTGTGGAATTATTCTACAACTTTGATCACCAGAAACACCATGAGTTTATGGAGTGTCCAAGTGACATAATCCAACCTTATTCGATAGGATGGAATAAGGATGCTAAAAGGTCGTTACATATTTCATAAGTCGTGCTTTAGAGACTAATGCTTTACACTAAAAATAAAGCCATCTCAAATTCATTTGTGATATAAAGTATTTATAAGAAATCACAAAATGAATGTTTACTTCTTTAATGGTTGTCCCAAGTATAGGGTATTCTTCCCATCACCAAGGACAAACCTTTTGTCAGGAGTGTTCTGGAGAAATTACTTCTTCAGAAAGCCAGTGGAAGGACAGTACAGTTCGACGAGATTATATCTTTGTAATCATATCAGAGTGGCATAGCACCAAAAGTAATTTTGGTGATTGCCATCATGAATGATACGGAAGTTCTTACATGTGATGTAAAATTTCGATCGATCTTAGTGACTGAACCAAGTAGATCACAATATCAATATTTCACAATAATGAGAATGTGATATTAGGAAAGCAGTGATGGACCCTAACTCCAAAGATATGGCTAAACACTATGAAATCCGGATGGACTCCATAAACGAAAGTCAAGTTTGGAACTTGGCATCGGATTTCTGTGCTCTCTAACAAGGGCATAGAGCCTACCTTTCGTTAATGGACAAGTAAAAAAATGGATGGAAACATCCATGAAGGCTTGGCTTGTTTACAAGTTCAAGAGAATGACTACGATGAGATATAATCTCCCGTAGCATGAGTTTTATGTTTACACGGATTGTTCTAGCAAGCACTGCATAACTTGTATACAAGATATTGCAAGTGAAACTATTCAATCGAGAATATGCTAGGAGAGAATGAAAGTTTTTAGTTATCCATTCATGGAACTAAAACAAGGAATTAAGGAGTTGGGATCTTCACCTAGATGAAATGATTAAAGTGTTTGACATCATCAAAGACGATGAAGATTCTTTAGGACTCGAGGAAATCAATGGGAGCGCAAAAGAGTATTTATAATACTTATGTGAACAATGTATTGGTAATTGAAAATATTGTTGACATAATAAAAGGTTTCATTGAAATTATATTTCAATGAAGGGAATAAAGAAAATGTAGTATAAGTTTTTCATTTTGGAAGTGGAAAGATGATAACGTTTGGGTGGAAAGTTCATGATAGAACTTTCCTACATAAGACAGAGTGTGGTTCTCATTTTCCATTACTTATCTATGTTGGATCAAACATGTTAAAATCATAGTGCTAATTTTTTGGAAACAACAATTAGCATCTTGGTGCTAACCAAGGGAAGGATTTCTTTTGAAATCTAATACTTACACAAGGCATGACTATTCATAGTGAATAAAAAAAGAGACATATGATGGGCAATACGTATGAATGATTAGATCAGTCATGTACGCCATAATATGTATACAAACCAGGTATGAATTATGTTCTAAGTGTTATGAACATAAAACAAAGATGATCAAGGATAAGATGACCTTATGAGAATATAAGGTACACTTCATAGTTGTGACAAACGTAAAAACAAATTAGTGAAAATTATTACACTAATAAAGGGTTTATTTCATAATCACAAAACCAATCAACTTAGTGGTAATAAAGTTGCATAGTGAGATGGAAGAAATTCCATGGTTAAACTTGGAGGAAAAATTCCGAAGTTTAACACTATGATAGAATCTATAACAATAGCGATAAGATGAGATACACTTTGGAAGTATGAAGATTAAATGTTTTGATCTAAATTCTTCAAAGAACTAGATAGGGTTATTTAGAAAAGATGCAGTAATGTTGTGAACAATCGACTGTCATCATAGTTAAAACACCAAACATTTAATATCGCAAGGATCATTTGTGATCAAGGGGAGAAATGATTCTTCAAGATATGAAAATACATGGACCTGAAGTTTCAGACCCAAGAACATAGTCTACACCACAATCAACACCGCAATGCCATTGGATGTTGATCTAAGAAACCAGATTATTGTTTCTTGTGCAAGTGGGAGACTGTTGAATGTATGCCCAAGAGACAATAAAATACATCAGTTTTATAATTAATGTATTACGTTTTTATGCTATAACTGCTATGGTCACTGAATATGAGATTTAGAGGAAAACCCATACACATGTGTAGAAACATAAACACGCCGTTATAAACCTTTTGTCATGTCTCACAAGCAAACTTATTAATATTAAATGACTACGTTTGCCTGGTCATGGTCATTTGTTATGTCAATATTAATGGGAGCACACTGTTGTTTCAACATTGTAGCCAGGTAGACCCAAGTAGTTGAGATACTACGAGATTATTTTTGCTAAATAGTATCATCACATAATGATTGTCTTGTTTGCTTCCTTAGACCATGAGAATATTCAATGATGTTTACTGTAAGGATCATTTTGGTATAGTCAAGTATCACACTGTAAACTGGGTGATAAAAAAGGCTAACATTGGGTGGTCACGAAAGTATTCATTCATTGTGATAGTCCAAGAATGGGAATTACTCCTCTAGTTAATAACGAAATACATCCAAGATCCACTCGGTAAAATATACCGGTAAATAAGTCTACACAGAAAAGGAATCGTACCGGATATCGGAAATAATATGATAAGGTGATTAAACAGTTTAATCACGGTCGTATCATTTATCTCGTCCCGAGGTATTGGTTGGTATCGCGAAGTAATAGGAACTTACTTAACAACCAACAAGTTCACCAACTTTCTGTAACTTGTAGTAATCAATATGGATGTATGATGTCTACGCACGCTTCTATTCTTGTAGACAGTGTTGGGTCTCCAAGTGCAGAGCTTTGTAGAACAGAAGCAAGTTTCCCTTAAGTGGATCACCCAAGGTTTATCGAACTCAGGGAGGTAGAGGTCAAAGATATACCTCTCAAGCAACCCTGCAATTACGATACAAGAAGTCTCTTGTGTCCCCAACACACTTAATACAATTGTCAGTTGTATAGGTGCACTGGTTTGTCTAAGAGATAGTGAAATACAAGTAATATGGATGATTATAAGTGATAGTAGCAATCTGAAATAAAAATGTCAGCAAGAAAACATGTAGCAGAACTGATTCTAAACGGTGTTTCAATGCTTAGAAACAAGGCCTAGGGATCATACTTTCACTAGTGGAAACTCTCAACAATAGTAACATAATTAAATGCATAAATATCATCTCTTCACTATAGTACTCCGAACCACTCTCCGGTCGGATAATAAACACCAATCATTGTTTAGGGTTGTAAGAGCACTCCTTAGAGTTCACATATCCCCATCTAGGTAACCCCCATGCTATCACCATGAGACCTAGATGATTCCAAAAAAACACCACAATTTCATAGGGTCATCCAACAAAAAATAATTATCATGCTAAACCACACGGTGCACACACTGTCACCTTTACACCGTGATCAAAGTGTCTACGAAGATCTCATAAGAAAACCACTTGAGTAGCATAACAAATGAAGAGTAACATATACTTATTAAACTAGATTACAAAGCTCATGATCACATAAAGATCATACCATGGGAGAGAGAGATGAAACACATAGCTACCGATAGAGCCCTCAGCTCCAGGGAAGAACTACTCCCTCCTCATCATAGGAGACAACAACGGCGATGAAGATGGCGGTGGAGTGATACATCCAAAACATATATCCTTTTCCGAACACTTTACTTACTGTTTTCCTCTAAACTTGTGAGTTTTGGATACCACTAACACGGACTAACGTTGTTTTCAGAAGAATTACCTTGGTGTCTCATTTTTGTGCAGAAAAAACAAATTTCAGAAAAATGCCCAGAAAAGACCCTATTGGTCTTAAAACACCGGAAGACCCCGGGAGCCAGAAGGGGCCAGGAGAGGGGCAAGACGAGGCCACATCACCCCCAGCGTGCCCCCCTTGGCCGCGCCGCCTGGTGGTGTGGGCCACCCCGGGACCCCCTCATACTCCCCTTTCGACTACATAACACCTTCAACCCTAAAACAACAGGTGGTTCGGCATATTCCACAGAAGCATAACAGAGCGCCGCCGCCACCCCGAACCTTGATTCGGGGACCAGAAGTTCCTGTTCTGGCGCCTTGTCGGGACGGGGATTCGAAGGAGATCATCGCCATCGATACCGCCACCTCTTTTCCATCAACCATCCATGATTCCCCCGTCCATGTGTGAGTAAACACCGCTGTAGGCTGAGAGGGATGGAAGGGATTGGATGAGATCGATCATGTAATGATGCCAGATTGTTAGGGCATAATGCCTAGTATCCATTGTTAGTGTTTTCTACCGTTGTTGCAACTTGTTATGCTTAATGCTTGTCACTAGGGCCCGAGTGCCATGATTTCAGATCTAAACATGTTATTGTTTCATGAGTATAATATTGTTTGTTGATCATACCTGCAAGTTTTTTTACACAAGTCATTGTCCGGAACCCGAGGCCCCAAAGTGACAGAAATTGGGACAACCGGAGGGGATGGCTGTAATGTGAGGATCACATGTGTTCACGGAGTGTTAATGCTTTGCTCTGGTGCTTTATTAAAAGGAGCACCTTAATTACCAGTAGTTTCCCTAGAGGCCCCGTTGCCACGGGCTGGTAGGACAAAAGATGTTGTGCATGTTTCTTATTGCGAGCACGTATGACTATATTGGAACACATGCCTATGGTTTGCCTACATGTTTGATGCTTTATATTATTATCTGCAATGCCCATGTTATTATTATTATTACTAGCAAAATACCCGTGCGTTGCAACGGGTAAACAAATGATAAATATTTATCACAAAAATTAAAAGAAATAAAGCTTCTAACCGTTATTCTTCCTCGAGAAGTGTATTATCTTCCGAGTGTGATAAGTCGCAACATCGTTCATCTGTTTTCTGATAGAGAGAAGCATGCATTATTTCTATTGCAAAATAAAATAAATAAAATATTCAGCTTAAATTTTTCGGTAGAATTGGATTATCTTCCGATCGTGAGAATTCGCTGTGTCGTTCTTCTTTTTTACGATGGAGAGAAGCATGCACTATTTATTTTGCAAAAAAAAAAAAAAAAAAAAATTAACCTTTATCTTTCCTAGAGAATTTGGTTATCTTCGGATCGTGAGAAATTTCCATGTTGTGCTTTTACTTTAGATTTGGAGAAGCATATAATCTTTTTGGTTGCAAAATAAAATAAATAAAATGTGCAGTCTGCATTTTCTGCAAGAAATTGGACTACCTTACGATCGTGAGAAGCCGTCGCCGCGGTTTTTTTTTTATCAAGAGAAGCATGCATTTTTTGGTTGCATAAAATTTAAGAAGTGACCCTTCAAGCCTATATTTGATAACATTACGGTATGAGATAAACGTAAATCAAGTTTTGTAAACTTTACTCGTGGCCACCAAAATTTGAGAATAAGCTAACATTCAAGCCTTGAAAATGATGATCACAATATGGTATACAATAAATCTAATAGTCCCTCTGACCCCAAAAAAGTGTAGGCAATAGTAGTACCCCAGCGACAATTATACGGAATCCGAGCTCGAGCGAGTATAAAATTTCATGACTTAGATTTTTAATGGAGGAAATATCTAGCACGTGCGGAACATTGAAGCTAAAAGGGCGCATCATATTTAGTCCGAGTCATACTCCAATAGTCCTTGCACATACTTGGGGCTCTTCTTGCTATTCGATTCTTACACGGTAGTTGTACGTGCGTGTAGAAAGAAATTCCTAGCTACAATAATACTTCCCATCTTGTGTGAAAAGGAACGATCCAAATTCGACTTTGTTTATCCATCGCTGGATGGGCGTATATGGATGATGGACATAGTTTAGAAAACGAGAGCTAACAGGATTGCTATTTTTTTAACACAATGTGCTAATTAAACTGGCAAGCTCATTTGATCGTTTATGTCTCTGTTTAAGTGCTGGCCTCAAAGATTGCTACAATCAAAGAAGTGCCGATCGGGCCCGTCTCGTATAGTTCCATGGGTGACTATCCTTTTATTTTCTTTAGTCAGTTTGCGGGGCCGGTAAGATTAAGAAAAGGCAGATCCATCAACCGAACAAATCATACAAACCATCCCTTTTTAATCCAACGGTGGAGATATGGCGACCTACCATCGGGAACAATCACCTTAGGCCGCATTATATAGTAGAGATTATTACATGACCTATGTTATCCATGCAACACCCGTCCATCCATTCCCTCTATGCCTACGGTACTTCCCATACTGTTGTTTCCCACGATTGCTACTGCTGTCACTATTTTACTACTGCTGTTATTTTATTTCTACTGCTGCTATAAAACTATTACCACTGATAATTTGTTGCGAGCAAGTCTACTTTCAGGTGCAACTAAATTGACAACTCAGTTGTTAAGGCATATAAATATTCTTTGGCTCCCCTTGCGTCGAATCAATAAATTTTGGTTTTAATTCCCTCAAAGACTATTGCGATCCCCTATACTTGTGGGTCATCAAGACTATTTTCTGGCGCCGTTGCCGGGGAGCATAGCTTTATTTATTTGCTCACTTGATCGTTATTGTTTGCTGCAAGCCATTCATCATGGGAAATACTCGTGATGGAAAAGTTCCTATATTACCATCCACTACAAGAAGAGGTACAACTCTGAACACCTCTACTGCTCTTGATTCACCGTCTGTTATGAGTAAGCTTCTTACTCCAGCACATGCCACACGTACTGTTACTTCTGCTGAGTCTGAGAATGTTTCTGATACTTTTGATGATGCTTCTACTGTGCTTGATGATACTGGTTCTCTAGGTCCTTCCCTAGATGCTACTATTGCTAGATCCAAACAAATGAAAAATGCTGAAATTTCCGTTGAAAATATTGGTACACCTATTAATTCAACTGAGCTTATTGATGATCTTGATGAAAACTGTATTGAACTTAATGATGCTTTTATTGAAGAAGCTCGTGCTACTATTGGTGCAAGTGCTCTTAAGAGTCTTCTTGCAAGACATGCTGTGAAATATAAATCTTCTCTTGATGCTAAGTTTGTCACATCTCCCATACACATTATAGATAAGGATTATGATTTATCTTTAGATTTATCTTATATATCTATTGTTGAGAAGGAACCTTTTTGTGGAACTGAAAGTAGAAGTGCTATGGAACACATGAATGAGCCTTCATCTTTGAGTAGTTTGTTTTCTGATGATACTAAACCGCGTACTTATTTTGTTACCAAGATATTCCCTTTCTTAATGAAAGATGAAGCTAAAATTTGGTTTAACAATCTGTCACCTGGGTGTATTACTGATCCTATGATTTGGTTAAGGCTTTCTTCCAAAAATATTTTCCTGCTAGTGCCCAACATGCTACTGTGCAGGACATCTTTAACTTTGAGCAAATTGAAGGAGATAAATTGCCTGAATCTTGGACAAGGTTTTTTTCTTTGATAAGATCTAGGCCTGGATACCCATTACCTAAAAACGAGCTCCTAGATATATTTTATAATGGACTAAATGTTGAATCTAGGACATACTTGGATAGTTGTGCTGGTTGTGTTTTCAGGAAAAGAACTCCAGAAGAAGCTGGCTGAATTAATGGCTAAAATAGACAAAAATAATGATGATTGGAATATACCTGAGCCTACACCTACACCAGAGCCAACACCAATACCAACACCCAAGAAGAGAGGGGTGGTTGAATTAAATGATGAAGTGATGAAGGAAGCCAACAAATCTCTTAAAGAGAGGGGTATTAAGTCTGAAGATGTGAAGAATTTACCTCCTATAGAAGAATTATGTAAGCCTATTCCTCATCCATCCACTATTGAGGTACACTCTCCCCAATATTTTGATAATAGAGATATTCCTTACTCTAAACCACCTGATCAATGCTTAGATGAATTTGATAATTATGTTGTTAAGCAAGACAACTTTAATAGGAGAGTGCAAAAGCACCTTATGGAAAACTCTAGAGCTATTGATATTTTGCATGGTATTATTGAAAGAACCTCTAATGATGTTAAAATGCTTGTTAAACATTTTCAAATGGTTCAAACTCAAATTGATCAACTTACTGAAGTGCAAAAAGACATGCTAGCTAATGCTTCTAGAGATAAACATGTTTGTGAAATAATTACTAGAAGTGGTGTTTCTACTCAGGACCCCTTATATCCTGAAGGACATCCTAAAAGAATTGAACAAGATTCTCAGCAACCTACAAACAATAGTTCTCCTTCTAAGAAAAAGAAGAAGAGACATAAAAATGTTGTAGAATCTCCTGAACCTGCTAAAGATCCTAATAGTATATCTATTTCTGATGCTGAAACTGAAAGTGGTAATGATAAAAGTGATGCTTCTGATAAAAAAGAAACTGTAGCTGATCCTGAAAAGCAAACTAAAACTGCAAAGTATACTAAGGAGGATTTCATTGCTAATAAACATGGTAATGAAAGAGAGCCCTGGGTACAAAAAGTAATTCCTTTTCCTAATAAGAAACACAAATCAAAGCAAGAAGAAAATTATAACAAGTTTTGTGAGTGGATGAAACCTCTGTTTTTTGCACATCCCTTTGACTGATGCTATTAAACTGCCTCCTTATTCTAAATATATGAAAGATATTATCTCCAACAAAAGGAAATTTCCTAATGAGGAAATTTCTACTATGCTTGCTAATTATTCTTTCAATGAAAAGGTTCCAAAGAAGCTTGGAGATCATGGTATTCCTACTATCCCTTGTTCTATTAAAAATAATTATGTTAGAACTGCTTTATGTGACTTGGGAGCTGGAGTTAGTGTTATGCCTTTCTCTCTTTATAAGAGACTCTCTCTTCAAAAATTGATACACACTGATATATGTTTGCAAATGGCTGATAAATCCACTGCTATTCCTGTTGGTATATATGAGAATGTTCATGTGCAAGTTGCTACTAATTTTTGATATTAACTGACTTTGTTGTGTTGGAAATGCGTAAAGATGATAATATGTCTATTATTCTTGGGAGACCTTTTCTTAATACTGCATGGGCTGTTATTGATTGCAATCAAGGAAAAGTAACTTTTAATGTTAATGATAAAGAGCATACTGTTTATTTTCCCAAGAAGATTGATAAAAGATATGGTTTAAATTCAATTGAAAATATTGAGACCATCAAGATTGGAGAATTTTATTGTCCCATTCTAGTACCACCAAAAGAATATGAAATTATTATGATTGGGACTATGTCTATCAAGGTTGAGGTAACGTAATTATTTAGTGATTAGCAAAGTTTTGCTTCATACGAAAATTGTTCTGGTAACAAGACTTGATCACCCTTGCTAACAAAATGATTTTGAATGAAGAGGACGATGTTTTCACTATGTTTTCATCTTCCCCATTATGTTTTCACCATGTTTACCTCTGTTATTACATTTCTACTTGAGTACAATCATGTTTTCACCCATCCTTACGCATGTTTTCCTGATGTTTTCACCCGGATTACTGTGGTTATGCATGTTTTCACCACTACCACCTTTGTTTTCTTTGGATATTTTTCCATTAGAGTGTCATAGAACCTCTGTAGTGCTGGTTTTGGTTTTGTTTTCCACCTTTTCACTTTTGTTTTTCTGGTTTTTATTGATTATTAAAATTCTGGAAATACCTCAAAAATAAATTTTCTTGAAAAATTCCAGAAAATTATAATAAATTTTTACGTCAAAAATGAGGCAGAGAGCCACCTGGGAGGCCCCAGGGGGACCACCAGTCACGCACACCATGGGGTGGCGCGGCCATCCCCTGGTGGCGCCAGCACATGGTGTGGGACCCCGATGGCCCCCCACTAACTCTCTCCCCTGCCAAAGTCTTCTCTCTCACCACCAAAACTGAAAACATTTCCTGGAACCCGTGTTCTTGATGTTCTTCCTCGAAAGTTTTCAATCTCTTTGCTCAGCCCATCATTTGTGCTGAAATTTGGTGCATTTGCTCTCCGGTATGTGATCCTCCGATGATCCAAGTAGAATTTTATTTGGTGAAGTATTTCTTGAGTATTTTGGTACTGTAGGTGACAACTTATGTGAGTTTGCATGCTTGATTTGAGTATAAATAATGTAGTTTGATGTATGTTTAGCTCCCATATAAGTCCCTATGGTAGTTTCCACCTTATAGTTGCTTGAAAATAATTTTTGTGATGACTGTTGAAAAATTTCAGAGACGGATAATTATAATTTTGGAGAGATATTTAGGAGTGATGCTCCTAGAAGGAAAAGGCCCTCACGCTCATCCACTTCAGTGAGGTCATTGTACAATGAAGACGTTATTGCACCGAGTATTGACGATGCGGGAGGTGATGGTATCGTTAACCCATCTAGCTTTCCTTGCATTACATTTCTAAGAAGTGCAGGTCTATTAGATGACTTTCGTATGCTTATTGAAAGAGTTGGTCTAACCAACTATATGGAGGATGAAGGGCCTCGGTATGCAGCACTCACAAAATCATTTGTTGAGAGTTTTCAATTTCGGAACACACATTTTGGTCCCACGGTTGGTTTCAAATTATATAGTAGATCTTTTTCTTTGTCCTTGGGAGATTTTTGTGCAATTGTAGGTATCAATGCTACCGGGACAACGTGCCGGATTCAGGAGAAACCCGCGGATCTTATGGCGCTTTACCGAGAAATCACCAACTATGATGGTCGCTCATCCCAGCGTGGGAAGATAAGAAACATTCAACTTCCTGCTCTTAGATATTTTACTTACTATATTGCTACTAGTGTCCTTGGTAGGGAGAACATTAGCAACGTTTCTGGTTACCACCTTGCTTTCATTCATGTTGCGCTGAACCGTAGCATGAAGTATAACCTTGGTGCACTTGTTGCATGTTGCCTTGCTGCTAAGGGGGCTATTTTGGGGGCACTGTTGCTACACGCATAGCAACTACTTTAGAATTTTCTATTGCTCCTTATGATGAATTGATTGCTCCCTATAGACTCAACCTCGCTGCCATGAAGTCCCATCAGTTTGTTACTGCTAACTCTACTGCTGAACGTTTAGTATATATAGTTATATATATATATGGAGAGGAGCGAAAAGTTACTTTGTCGCAGCCTGTTTTGTTTAAGATTGACAGGTCACCATGATTGCTCTCTAAGGAGGAGGTAGACGAGCATCTGAGCACCACTGAGTTTTACAGGCAGCAGGAGAGGCGAGATGCGCCTCTAGAGGACCACAACACGCAGTACACCGGCGCATCCTCAAGCACATATCAGGAGGAGGGTTCCTCCTCAGCATACTACGGGGGCGCCACCTCATGGTCCCCTCGGTGATTGATCTCCACTTAGACCAAAAGCCTAAGCTTGGGGGGAGGTATACCGACATCACACTCATTTATATATCATGTTCGTTCGGTTCTTTGTATATCCATATTTTTGCTTCTTCCGTTTGTTTTCGTTTTCTTTCGCTTCTTTCGTTTCTCTTTGTTTTACTGTTTTGTTCTTGTTTTTCAAAACACAAAAAGATCAAAAACATTTCAGTTGTTTCTCTTTGTTTGCTTCTTTAGTTTCTTTATTTGGTTTTCTTTCTTTTCTCGTTTCGGTTTAGTATTCAAAAATCCAAAAATATTTTGCTTTGTTTGCTTGCTTCTTTCCGTTCTTGTTATAAATCGAAACCCAAAAATATTTGTTGTTCTTCTTTGGTTTTGTGGAGTTTGTTGCAGAGTTTATCGGACTTCCGTGTCTCCATTGAAGCTTGATTATCATTCTATATTATTAAATCCACAAGTGAAGAGCAGTAATGATGATTTACGACATTCTGAGTTGTGGTGAGAGACTAATATGAACTCTATTTGTTTTATTTTTGTACATATACTAATTGTGTGAACATTCTTAGTCCGCTCATGTAAGGTGTATGTTATTTGATTGATGCTTGGTAGTTCGTGCTCTCACGTGTTAGTTTCAACTTATTAATATAAGATAGCATGTCGTATGAATGTTTGCTTGCATTGTTTTATTCATAGAAGGGTATGACATTGTGGTATCTCCCTCTGATTGTTCCGCTTGGATCGACTTGTCACATGCTCACGCATGCTATGACTGAAAACAAAAATTCGCTTAAGCCTCGATGATTTATTTTGCCTCACAGTATTTGTATCATTTTTATGCCCCTGTTAACTTTGTTTTGTCGTAAGCATGATTATGATAGTTGTTGCTCTCTTGATTGTCGCTCCCCATCTATTGCTAGCCTTAACCTGTACTGAGTATGAGCTCTACTCGTGCATCCAACTCCCAAAAACCAAAGTTTTCCAAATGTGTCCACCATACCTACCTATATATGTGGTATTTAACTGCCACTCCAAGTAAATTTCTCGTGTGCTACCTTTTAAACCTGCTAAAAATTATTCCTGTTTTGTGCCCCTGTTTTAGCTCATGAGGACGTAAGTAGAGAATCTTTATCTCACTTGTTGATTGGATTTCACACCCTGGACTAGCGGCTTCATCCTCTTATCCAATGATAGAAGAGCCGGCAGCAGGGTGCCCAGCCCCAAATTAATACAACAAATTC
Source organism: Alopecurus myosuroides (assembly GCA_028641055.1). Lineage (NCBI taxonomy): Eukaryota > Viridiplantae > Streptophyta > Magnoliopsida > Poales > Poaceae > Alopecurus > Alopecurus myosuroides. The sequence continues at coordinate 515,256,922 of CM054057.1, read as the reverse complement.
TCTTTACTCTTTTTGCCCCTGATTTATCAGTCAAAGCATAATTGTGTAAACAAAAGATAAAGAGGGATTACCTTCTACCCAGATGCGTCCTTCTATGGGAGCCGCTCTTGTGAAGTCTAGTTGGCTTGTGACGTATTGTATTGTCTGTTTACCATTCGTTGACATAAGCATAAACTGAAGGGGTCGTTGCATAGAAAACAAAAAATTTCCTACGCGAGAGACACCCGAAAGGCCAAGATCTAATCTAGGAGACGAAGTGCAACAGGCAAAGAGAGGGTTAAGGATAACACATACCCTCGAAGACACAAAACGTTACGAGATCAAATCTCGTTGTTGGCGTAGTCGTACTCACACCGATCCCGATAGCGAGAAGATGTGCACCGCAATCCGGCAGTGCCTCCGTGATCGGTCACACGTACGGTTGATGACGACCTCCGTTCCCTCGATCCAGCGGGGCGTGGAAGTAGAGGATCCCTCGGAACTCCAGCATCACGATGGCGTGGTGGTGGTGAAGAATCCACGGTCAGGGCTTCGCCAAGCCGGAAACCATGAAATGGAGCAGCGGGTGGAGGGAAAAGGAAGTGGGCTAGTGTGTGTGAGAAGAGGAGCTCTCACCCTCCTTTTATAGGGGAGGGGGAGGCAGCCCAAGAGGGGGTGTGTCCAGCCATGGTGGTGCCCCCACCTCTTCCCTCTTCATGTGAGTGGAAGCCCCACTCACATCCACTCATTTTCCCTTAAAACTCCACTTAGAAAATCCAAGAGTTTTTCTTTAATAAATAAATAAAACATTTTTATTTCTTTATTTCAGCATTTGTTAATTCTGTTAACAAACTTTTGCATATAGCACCTCGAATCATTTGTTAATTCTATTAACAACCATTCGACGAAAAACCCCTTGAACTATTTCAATTTTCCCCGAAACAATTTCGGTGCTGCCCAAAATATTCTTCGATATTCCGTATCATCTCAAACGCGTCATCGAACCTTAAGTGTGTCACCCTACGGTTCGCGAATAAGATAGACATGATCAAGACTCCGCTCCGATCAATAATCAACAGCGGGATCTGGAGATCCATGATGACTCATATATATTCAACGATGACTCTCGTGATCGTGTGAACCATCAACATCGTGACTATTTACCTTTGTCTCGCGATATTTTACTTGTCCGAGATTCGATCATTGGTATCAATCATACCTTGTTTAATCTCGTTACCGAAAAGTACTCTTTTCTCGTTCCCATGATATAACATCCTTGTGATCTTATCACGTGCTTGCAAGCGGTGTCGATGTGATATCACCGAGAGGGCCCAAAGTATATCTCTCAGTCATATTGGATGGACAAATACCACTCTTGATCCATGATCCTCAACTAATACTTTCCGAATAACTAACGACACCTTTATAGTCACCCTGTTACGGTGTGACGTTTGATGACATCAAAGCACCCTTCCGGTATCAGTGATTGACATGATCTCATGGTTTAAGGAATAAGTTACTTCGTATGTTTGATATAACAATGTAAACCTAATGACTTGATCACATTGCTATATTCACTTTGGGTATATGTTCATCACATCATTCTTCTAATGACATGACCCCGTTATTAACAACATCCAATGTTCATGATCAGGAAACCTTGATCATCTATTAATCAACGAGCTAGTTAAAAGAGAGGCTTTACTAGGAACCATTGTTTGTTTATTAAACACACATGTATCAACGTTTCCGGTTAATACAATTCTAGCATGAGAAATAAACATTCATCATAAACAAGGAATAAGATAATAAACACTTTATTATTGCCTCTCGGGCATATTCCCTTCAGTCTCCCACTTGCACTAGAGTCAATAATCTAGTCTGTAAGCACTTAACACATATGGCGTTCCAGTGTTATTACCATGCTTCGCATGTGGTAAACATCATCAAAAAGATCTGAACTGTTCAGGTCCTACTGTATTTGCATGTTCTTTGCATCTACACGCATCACTCATTCTCTAATGAGATGGCTTTGTATATATGGTCAATCTGTTAAACCTTAATTCCTCAGCTTAAACCGATGTCACTAACATTGTGAAAATATAGCTTTATAGTGTTAGCATTCTTGGAAATTCACCAAGTTCCGGTGATACCTTAATTCCTCAGCTTAAACTAATGTTACTAACATTGTGAAAATGTAGCTTCATAGTGTTAGCATTCTTGGAAATTCACCAAGTTCAATAAAGAACTCCTTGACACAAAATACGCTTACTATCAGTTGTCAACACAACGATATACTTTAGCCTTTATTGTAGTATCTGCACAATATTTTAATTTTGGAACTCTTTAAAATCTAGCATGGAACTTTCTTTCAGCCTATTGTGATACCCTTCATCACGTATTTTAATTGAGATAAATTTATTTGAATATATGACAAGACTATTAGTGTAACATATTACAACTAACATTTTGTCATTACTACATAGGAAAACATATCCTTATCATTTCTAAAATGACACAAGGATCTCTCCCACTGTTGTCTAATCATCATATGAATTATCCTGCTATAACATTTTATAGCATATGACTCATCTGGTTGTGTACATAGCATGGAAACATGATTAGAAATCTCAATTTCAATGATGCCCATCATGTGTCAAAACACTTGAATCTTGCTCAATTATTTTCCATGTGACAAGAACTCCTTCTTGTCATTTCGATATTGACTTACTTCAATATTTCATCTATGTAATTTGGCTTCAATCATATCAGACGATCTAATCCATCTCTTATAGATATCGATGCCCACTATCTTTTAAGCCTTTCATCAATAAGAAAATCTTAACCGTGTTAATTTAAAATACATATTTTCCAATCAACCATATGTCATCTACATAAAGTATTGGAAATATGTCATCGCGCTCCCACTTAGTTTCTTGTAACTTTACAAGCATCTTTATCGTTCATGATGGAATCAAACTCTTTTGATAACTTCATTAAGGTAAAGATTTCAACTTCGTTATGATCAATTCAACCATTGAAGTATGCATACCTTTCTAGTAACCTTTTGAATTTTACAAAACTCTCAGACTGTGTCAAGTACACATCCTTGATCATACTTCCTCGAGAGGAGAGTTGGTTTTTGTTATTCAACTTCCATATCATAATATGTAACTTTTGCTAGAACTATCCGCAAAGACTAAAAACATCAATACGAAAGATCAAAATCTTGTAGTAGTCAACTCTTTGAACTTCGTCGAAAACAACTTTTCGATAAGTACAACTTTCAAAGGATGTTAAAATCCATGTCTTTGTTGCTATATAGACCCTTTTGCTATCGTTAGGCATCAAGCCTATCGAAAGGACTACCAAGTCACATACTTGATATTCATACAAGGATACTATGGCGGATATAATGACTCATAGTCAATTTTACGAAGTCAGGGCCCATCATTTGCTTCCTTTATAAGGTCCAGGTCCTTTTTTTTTGTAAAAACAACACTTTACTCTTAAACCACAAGTTGGTCTAAGTACAAAGTTTTAGGACTTTTGTGGTTCCATACGCAAACTCATCCGAAGTATTGACAACACATGTAGTTTCTTCTACTTTGTCAAAATAGCAAACCCCGAAACAACTTCCAGTGTTGCGCTACTCTTGACATGATAACGAAGATTCTCTAATCCCGTTGAGTTTGTATTTGGCTCCCACTCACTTGTTTCGCAAGAACTACTTTCTGGAGAAATCAACCCTTTCCGACAAACAACATTTGTCTTTTGGTTCGGTGATAGGATTTTTATTTGGGATAACCTTATAAACATATATTTATTCTATTTTGGTTGTAAACATTTTACACATGCTATGCATACCAAAACTTAAGAAAATGACAATTAGGGTCACTACCCAAACCATATCTTATATGTTGTCAATTTCAACGGATCATGATGGTGCTCTTTTCAGTGTAAAAGTGGTTGTCCTTAATGTATAAACTACAAAATTATAATGGCAATTTTATTAATCTTACCATGTCAAACAAGGTTTGATTTTTTCTCTTGAATACTCCAAACTAATGTGGGGTATTCGAGAAGTATAAGTTGTAGAACAGTTCTGCAACTTCTCAGATGTTTTGCTAAACTTGTAACTCAAACTTTATCCTTTATGATCCAATCATAAATACTTGATTATCTTGTTACAATGATTTTTACTTCATATTAACAACCATTTGAACCAATTCAAAATGTCAAACTCCGTTCTCTTTAAATAGATATACTCACATATCTACTCAAATCATCGATAAAATTTTATGAAGGAAAAATTAATCCACCATACATGACTACACATAATGGACTATATACATCAATATGTATAATCTCCACTAAATTAGTCGTCCATTCTACTTTGGCCTATGAAAGTAATTCTAGTCATCTTTTGGAAGAGGTCTCACAAGCATCAATTTATTCAAAACAAAATGACTCCGGAAGTCCATCAATATGGAGTTCCTTCATGTTTTCCTTTCCGATATGAACTAAAATGGTGGTGTCACAATTTAAGTGAAACTCTTTTACGTATTGCAACGCATAGCATTTAGTCTTATAGATGTTTACTTTACCAACATGATTTATATGAACATATCCATCAATTATGGAATATGGTCATAGTTTGAACAATATCATTTGTTCTCACAAAAGACCAGAACAAAATAACAACTTATTAAGTTCTTAAAATAAATCTTGAATGTTTGGTTCGATACGACAATGAACACAATAACATTTTATTACTGTTCTTGTCATAATCGATTCCACATCTATTACTAGTTCCTTTTAGACACTTGTATTTCTTGCATTGCGTTGCTTTGTATGACAATTCATACCAACCAATGTGGTATCAAAATACCCAAAAATACTTTGTTAACTAGTAATACATCTATAACTTGTATATCAAGCATATACTCCTGAGCTGAACTTTTCCAGTTATCTTCTTTTTCTGCCATATATCTTTTTGTAATTATATTTTCAATATTCCCTTTCCTTTATAGAAGAATCATTCAACATCAAACAATGCTAGTCGTACTAGCTCATTTTCTTTGGCGTGTTAGTCATATACTATCACCCATTGAGTCATACTTTGAGTTTGATTGTTCTACTAATATCACCATATTAATAGTATTCTTCTAGATTCCACTCTTAGCAATCTCCAAGTAAGGTAAACGACTTTACCCATACTTTTAATCCATAGCATCATAACAATTTTATGAATAAGATACTATAGCTCGAAGGAAGAAATTTAGAGGATATTTTTAGCGTGCATATATTCAGATAATATAAGCAAACATTGTCACGCTAAATTATACTCAGTCATGTTGCCACAAATAAGTTTCTAGATATCAATATATCTTTCACTTGATTGTTTCTGAAAACAACTCTTTTCAGTTCCTAAATCACCTTGATCAACAAAACATTCTTTTGAAGATAAAGTAATATGGAAGCAACCATGACTCTAGATTCTAAGTAGGAATTGGTTGCTCTTTAGATCAATCAATCATTAACCATATGGAGCTAGGTAGGAAATACCAAAAATCTACAATAGGACTCAATTTTAAATTTCACTAATACGGTACCAATCTTAAATGATTTTTACCAGATCATAACAGTTATATCTCAATCAACAATATAAGTGTAAGATAGTTTTGTGGATGCCAATGAATACTACAATTTGTGCAAATTCACTTTGATTGGTTGTTCATAATAAGTAAGTTCAAGTTAATTCAAAATTATGCCATGAACTCCCACTCAAAAACAACATCCCTCTTAGTCGTCTTTAGTGATTACACGAACCAAATTCACTACACCAAAACCTATCATCACGTGAGATGATGTAGCTTCAAAGGCGAACATCGACATGTTCATCATATCATCCATATGACTCATGCTTTACCTGTCGGTTACGTGTTCCGAGGCCATGTCTGTACATGCTAGGCTCGCCAAGTAGAACCGTAGCATTGCGTGTGTTTCAAGGCCATGTCTGTACATGCTAGGATTGAAAACACCCATTGTATGCGAACGTTGAGTCTATCACATCCGATCATCACGTGGTGTCTCGAAACGACGAACTTTCTTAACGGTGCATACTTAAGGAAGAACACATTATTATCTTGATATTAAGTGAGAGGGATTGTGGGGACCCCGGACTAGCAGTCCGAGACCTCCAGTATGCATACATTCACGATCCCATGACCAGTTAGTCGTGAACAACATACTCGAGTTGGCATTGCAGATTACAACATCCACTACACGAATACACGGATTACACAACTGGTCACTTGACTCAGTTGAAAACAACTGCCACGCAGGGCAGGAACACACACCAAAAACAGCGGAAGACTGCAAAACACACTCGTGGTAAACCCAAGTCACGCCTTGAATACCTACAGGCTACTGACTCGGAGACGTTCCTAGTTCGCATAGCCGTCAGCGACTCCATCTTCTTCAGGTTCGCCGGGTTTCTGCTCAAAGTCTGGCTAAGACAATAGCCAGGGACGAAACCATACATGAGTACGTTTGAATGTACTCCTGCAAGTCATCCTAAATGAAAGCTAAACATGCAAGTATGCAGATATAAAGGTGGTAGGAAGGCTTTAATTAGGGCTCAACTAGCCATGATGAATTTAAGACACATCATAGTTGCACAAGTTTTATTCTCCTTTGTTGAAGAAGATACTTCAGAAGATATTTCATTTCCCTTGTAGATAAAACATGTCCACAAGGTTTTTGATAAAACATTCTAGATAAAGAAAACATTTCTCTTTGCAAAACTTCTTGGAAAAACACATCTTTAAGATCATCATTTATCCGGTACCTCAAAGGTACACTCATTCCCTTTCAACGTACCTCCCAGGTACAAGTTCCAAAACACTTTTCCAGCTTTTTGAAAACATTGACACAATGCTAGCTACATGGCCATTCAACTGTCCATATCCGAGGACGCGGCTATTCTGAATAGTTTTACTCTGCAGAGGTGTACACAATCCACAAGATCCAGTACATCCGCCGTGAACAACCACGGACTTTCCGAGACAGTATGCAAACATCGGATAACTGGTCCTAACCATCCACTATGTCAGTGCTAGTAAATGACTACCTCTTCAATTGGGTTTGTTCTCCCCGGCACCGAGTGAGTCAGCCATATCGATCCGGTTTCCCCTGACAACACACTGCCATGGCAGGAGACCCAATTGCTGCAACCGTTAGTGAACTTAATCCCAGACTGTGAATGTCCCATTCTCCCTCCTGGCGACAATTCGGTTCGGGGGACTCTAACCCCTATATCACTTTGAGGTAGACACGGACTAACACCGACAAGCAATTAGCTAGACCCCGTACCCATATTGAGGTAATGTGGCAGTACGGCTTGGTTGTCCGGCGAAGACTAGGTTATGTGTCATTTTTGGAAAACAAGACGAAAACATTTCTTTCTTCACAAACCTCCCTCGGACAAGGTCCCACCTTTCCTCGGGGTTTTTCCAAGCTTTTGCTTTCCAAAAACATCAAGTTAAAATGTCCACTAGGGGACTTAAGTTGATTAAGTGATGATACTAAAATATCTAAAGGGCTTGGTAACACCAAGATTATGTAGTGGATATAACATATTAGATACATAAAATAGATAGAGGTATAGTCCACTTAAAAGAATAGTTTTTGAATCAAACTTTTGTAAAACTTCATAAGTAAAACATGCATGATAGATAGTGATAAGTAAAACAACAGCAAGCATTTAGAATGGCTTGCCTTGGCACTGGTCTTGGTCTTGCTCTTGAAATAAACAAGAGTTGCAATAAAAACCTCTCCGGGAAATAATACCGTCTTCGTTATCTAACGTCGTAAACATAAAAAGGAAAACACCCAATCAGAACCAAACAAAAGGCAAGAACTTGCTAAAATGTAAACATACAGCAAGCATTTCATCAAATAAGTACACTCACAAACAAAATTACTAGGGTGCACACCAACAAGCAAAGCATGCATAGACAACACACATGAATAGCACTAGAATAGGTGCTATGGATCCTCAACCAAAATGGCATGAGTTCAGTGGGTGTGCCACTCTCATATCATGCTCAAATAAGGTTAAATGGCTCTATGGTCATTCATTAGGATGAGCAAAATAACAACAAAACAACCTAGGAACACATACACATGCATAGGAAAATATTATCAAGCAATACTACAAGCCCATAGTAACTAATGCTTTTCTAATCATGGATAATTAATAAAACCAGTACCTAAACAACCTAATAACAGAGGCAAATCAAGAACAAACATACCATGGCATCACTCAATGCATGAGCATAATCATGGAGCAAAGCAACTATTAAAACTAGACATGAAAAAGGGCTATTTAGACAAGCAGACATGCATAACCATAAGAGATTATTAAACATGATTTATTCTAACATGATGTATCTGTAAGATGACATCCACATAACAGAGAAAACAACACCTAGACATGCTAGTAATATCAAAATAACAACCTAAGCAATTTATCAAGAACTAAGCATGCAAATAACTACTATAGCAGAAATCACCTAAAACTAGCATGGCATGCCAAAATTATCTAGAGCTCACTCAAGCATCCAAGCAAGTAGAATATGGTAGAATAATAGTAGCTATGCTATGGAAAACAATACTAAATCATTTATTTAATTCATCAAACCAATATGAAGATTAACATAATTTTAACCTATTTTTACTAGGGCAAAACACCCTAAGAGAATAAAACTATAACAACCATGGCTTTTCACACACATTTTCCTAACATGATAATGACACACTCAAAACACAAATAAAACATGTATTGATACCCTACACATGCTAGGAATCAATTTTATAACAAGATAATATAACACACAATTTAAATAAGGGCATAGCAATAGTATGCAGAAAATGGCTAAACACTAAATATTGCACCAATCTTATTCTGTAACTCCTAACATAATGAAAATCTAGTATAAGGTGCTCCTAGTCACTAGAAAACCAACCCAATTGGATTCACTTCAAAAATCATCACCAATAAAATTAAACAATTCACAGAAGTGCTATCTGGCCTAAAATCTAACATGCATGCCATCTTCACATAACAACTCAAGTCAACACAAGGCCAACTGCAACAGATAGATATTAACAAGAGCTACTCAGGAAAGTTGAGTTTGCAAGTTTTGGATACATAAAACTCAAGTTATGGATTAAATAGTGAAACAGAGTACCTCTGCCATTTATTTTATTTCTCCTAAACTATTGCTCAAATTACAGATCTACAAGTTGGAGGTGGTTAAGATTTTGTAGATCTAGTACTATGATTTTTTGTTTGGCAAGATTCACTTGTTAGCATTTTTGTTTTGAATTAAAGCAAACAGCCAGAAATAGATGCACAGGGAAAAAGGAAACAACCTGCAGAAAAAAAAAGGCTGGATCTGCAGCGAAATGGGCCTCGCAGAGGCAGGCCGGCCCGCTGGCGTGCGCGCGCTGCCAAAGAGGTACGCGGCCGTCAGATCTCGGATCAACGACGGAGATTACAGGATCTCCAGGTTCAAACACACCCGCTGGATACCGATCCGACGGACGAGAGTTGACCACGGCGTTACGCGCCGGCGGCGACCAAGAGACGCGGCGGTGTCCGCCTGCGCCGCCACGGACTGCCGGAAAACTCGACGCCGGTGGTTCCAGGGAGCTTCAGCAAGCGAGAAAACCACCAGGAGGTTTGTCTCGACGTCGCCCGTCGATTGACCCGTAGCATGCTCGAAGGGGAAGGCCGAAGGAAGATTCCCGACGGGAACCGGCGGCCACCGTGCGGGTCGAAGATGGCGCCGTTGCTGCAAGGGGTCAAACCCAAAATTAGGAGAGGCAAGAGTCCATTAGGGTAGCCAGGAGCTCAAGGGAAGCAACGAGAGTGAAGGGGACAACCTGTGGTGACGGCTCGACGGAGAGCTTGGCCGCGGTGAGGTCGAGCTCGATGCCGAAGATTTGGAGGGAAACAGAGGGGGATCCCGGCATTGGTGTTCGATTGGAGATGATTTGGTCTCGTGGTGCATGTTGGGTAGCAAGTAGGTGGCTCAGGATGGTCTGTTCTCCGGAGCTCGGCGCCCGGCGACAATGGTGGACATGGACCTGCTCGCTAGAGCTCAATGAGGCACACATGGCGTGTCTAGGAAGATCACAGAGGTGACTAGGTACTCCAGGAGAGAGGGATTTGGCTTAGGAGCTTCGAGGCGAGCGGATTTGAGAGGAGACGAGGGGCGCCCGCAGGTGTTCGACATGAGACTTGGGGGAGATGGAGAGCGAGCTGGGGAGAGTGAGGGGCACGGGTGAGTTCCTGGAGAGCTCGTGGAGCTGGTTGACAAGGACACGGGCTCGGGCATGCATACCAAGTGTCGGAACGCGATGGACGTGGCGAGCGCGTCCATAGCGCCATGGACACCTCATGGAACTGGAGGAAAGGGACAAGCAGAGGGGGTGGGTTTCTTCCAGAGTTGCTCACGGGGTGAGAGGGGTGTGCTGGCGCAAGGGCTGCCCCTGGTTTGGTCTGTGGTGGTGGATAGAGAAGAAGGGAGGGTGAGCACCATCCTTGGCCACTAGTGGTTGGATGAGCTAGGGAGAGAGAGAAAAATGGTGGATCAGCTAGACCATGTCTAGGAGGTGAGAATGGATATTTTTCATCTCTCAGAACAGGAGAGGGGTAGAGAGAGTGAAATCATTGATCAAGACATGGATGAACTCATCAATGTCCAAAAAGACCAGGAGTTGTTTTTGATAGTTTTCACCAAAATTTTAAATAGAACAGATATGGAATATCATGTCCATTGGATAGAGTATGAAAAATGGAGTCTAGGGATGGTGGCCTCAAGAGTTTTTGAAAATATTTCTTTCACAAAATTTTGGAATTTCAAAAATGGCAGAAACTGTTTTTAAATGTTTTCTCCAAAATTTTCAAAACAACTTGCAAATGTTTTTCTATAAATAAGTCCCACATGACCATATACATGTTGGGTAATTTTTCCAAGATTTTAGGAAATACTTTTCTTCACAAAATATTTTAAAATCCATTTCTGGCCTTTTGGAAAAGGGAAAATAATAAATAGTAAAATGCTTTTAAAACAAATATTTTTGAGTTAAGATGATAGAGTACATAATATAGGTCTCAAAAGTGATTTTTAATAAACAACTCTTTTGAAAATATTTGAGGCACCAAGTGGAAAGATGGTGAAAACATGAGTTTATTTAGTGGTTTAAAAACCATGAGAGATAAATAATCAAATGGTCTTTGGAAAATAAATGGACCATATGAATGTGATGTATAGGTCATTGAGATGACAAGGGTAGGTTCATTGGTTCTGAAAACAAAGGGGAGTGGTTTTGATTAACACAGAAAAAGTGCATCAAGATACATGGATATGATCAATATTTAGGGATGTTTTCTAAAGGACTTTGATAGATGATACCAAAGTGTTTTAACATCCATAATAACAACTTGGATAGATATCATAGATATAGACAAAGAGATTTATGATGATGCATTGGTGAATAGAACAAAATTGGACATAAAGGCATGTCTCCAAAGTTGGAGGTTTTAGGAAAACAGAGGATAGTATGGACATGTGATGGAATAGGATATAGATGCTTGATCTTGTTATTTATAGGTTTTATTTTTATTAGAACAGCACACATTAATCAACAAACAAAAATAAATACTTCAAGCAAACACAAGATAGGATCATTCAACAAGCAGATAAAATAACAAGACACACAAGATCACTCAAACAATTGAGTTCTTCAATTTAATTTCCAGGATGATTTCTCATGTGTTAAATAGAGGTAGTGATCAAGGCATACCATGACAAGAGGATTTTATAAAGAGGTTCAGCTCAAAAGTTGTTATTTCCAAAAGAATATAATTGAGGTAAAACACAAGGGTAACATAGTCCCCTCTTATAGTTTTTGCAAAAGGAGGAAGTGAGAAGGAGTTTTTGAAATACTTGCAAAAACATCTTGGTTAGAAACATGTTGGAGATGATTAGCTCCAAAATACTTTTCATATAGTTTTGGAAATTATCTTTTGTTTTCCTCAAAACTTGGTCTTTGGGTTTCTTTTAAAATCAAAACACTTTCAAAAAGGTTTTTGCCAAAACAGTGTGATGGATAAAGATGATAAGCTTTCTTGTCATGACTTGATCACCAGGGTTGTGTTTTAAGAAAGTTATGATCATTGTTTTTAATGTTAGTTGTTAACAAACTCAAACACAAACACATACAACAACCAAATAGAAATGAAAACACAAGCATAAGTCAAACAGATTAAAAAGTTTTTGTTGGCCCTGATTTTTGGGTTATTGAAAACAAGTTTTTCCTGTCTTCCAAAAATTGGGCTGTTACAGGGATCATCTTATAATGCTACCGTCTCTATCTAAGCAAAACAAGATGCATAAAAGGATTAACATCACATACATCACATGAAAGGATAACGTGATATGATATGGTCCTTCTTGCACTTGATCTTCATCATGTGCATCATGGTATGATCTCCATCATTCCACCGGCGTGGTACCAAGTACCATGGCACCCCAATGTTGATTGTCCACCAATAATAAGACAACAATATGGATACCTTCCGGTATATCAATAATTTACAAAAGAGATCATCTCATAATCAAATTTGTAACATTGACCATATCACATCACATGCCCAGCAAAAACTAGTTAGACGCTTCTAATTTATTTTTGCATATTTTACGTGGCTTAGGGCTTTCGAGGATAGAACCGTTCATACCTACGAACATCAACCACAACGTTGATAAACACATTTTTAACAAACCTTTGTAGATTAGATCTTAACTATAGTAGGATAAACAGACACCCGCAAGCCACTTATGCAATACAAGTTGCATGTCAGTTGTGTAACAAGTCTCATGTACGTGGACATGTAAGGTAAGTCCGGGTCGCTTCATCCCACTATTCCACTAAGATCATAAAATAATAAAGGAGGTAATAACATGATCATCAACGCCCACATACACCTATGTGTTCTACCCGTACAAAACATCTATGCATAGATCCGTCTCTGATACCACTCAAGGGGTCGTTGCATAGAAAAAAAAATCCTACGCGAGAGACACCCGAAAGGCCAAGATCTAATCTAGGAGACGAAGTGCAACGGGCAAAGAGAGGGTTAAAGAGAACACATACCCTCGAATACACAAAGCTTTACGAGATCAAATCTCGTTGTTGGTGTAGTCGTACTCACACCGATCCCGATAGCGAGAAGATGTGCACCGCAATCCGGCGGTGCCTCTATGATCGGTCACACGTACGGTTGCTGACGACCTCAGTTCCCTCGATCCAGCGGGGCGCGGAAGTAGAGGATCCCTCAAAACTCCAGCAGCACGCCGGCATGGTGGTGGTGAAGAATCCCACGGCCAGGGCATCGCCAAGCCGGAAACCATGGAATGGAGCAGCGGGTGGAGGGAAAAGGAAGTGGGCAAGTGTGTGTGAGAAGAGGAGCTCTCACCCTCCTTTTATAGGGGAGGTGGAGGCAGACCAAGAGGGGGTGCGGCCAGCCATGGTGGTGCCCCCAAGTCTTCCCTCTTCATGTGAGTGGAAGCCCCACTCACATCCACTCATTTTCCCTTAAAACTCCACTTAGAAAATCCAAGAGTTTTTCTTTAATAAATAAATAAAACATTTTTATTTCTTTATTTCAGCATTTGTTAATTCTATTAACAAACTTTTGCATATAGCACATCGAATCATTTGTTAATTATATTAACAACCATTCGACGAAAAACCCCTTGAACTATTTCAATTTTCCTCGAAACAATTTCGGTGCTGCCCAAAATATTCTTCGATATTCCGTATCCTCTCAAACGCGTCATCGAACCTTAAGTGTGTCACCCTACAGTTCGTGAATAAGATAGACATGATCGAGACTCCTCTCCGATCAATAATCAACAGCGGGATCTGGAGATCCGTGATGACTCATATATATTCAACGATGACTCTCGTGATCGTGTGCACCATCAACGTCGTGACTATTTCCCCTTGTCTCGTGATATTTTACTTGTCCGAGATTCGATCATTGGTATCAATCATACCTTGTTTAATCTCGTTACCGACAAGTACTCTTTTCTCGTTCCCATGATATAACATCCTTGTGATCTTATCACGTGCTTGCAAGCGGTGTCGATGTGATATCACCGAGAGGGCCCAGAGTATATCTCTCCGTCATATTGGATGGACAAATCCCACTATTGATCCATGATCCTCAACTGATACTTTCCGAATACCTAATGACACCTTTATAGTCACCCTGTTACGGTGTGACGTTTGATGACATCAAATCACCCTTCCGGTATCAGTGATTGACATGATCTCATGGTCTAAGGAATAAGTTACTTCGTATGTTTGATATAACAATGTAAACCTAATGACTTGATCGCATTGCTATATTCACTTTGGGTATATGTTCATCACATCATTCTTCTAATGACATGACCCCGTTATTAACAACATCCAATGTTCATGATCAGGAAACCTTGATCATCTATTAATCAACGAGCTAGTTAAAAGAGAGGCTTTACTAGGAACTATTGTTTGTTTATTAAACACACATGTATCAACGTTTCCGGTTAATACAATTCTAGCATGAGAAATAAACATTCATCATAAACAAGTAATAATATAATAAACACTTTATTATTGCCTCTCGGGCATATTCCCTTCATAAACCTCTCTCAAAAATGTTTTCAATACCTCTGTTTAATAAAATAAAAAGCTCTAGCACATGAGTTAATCCCTGCTTCCCTCTGCGAAGGGCCTTTGTTTTATTTTTTATGTTGAGTCTTCACCTTATCGCTTTATGCACCTTCTTGAGAGCATGGTTGTTATTCTTAGTGTAATGTGCTTGTCCGAAAACACGGTTGATAGTGGTATAACTTTGATGCTTGTATATTTGATATCTATATTTCTAGTCTTCATTCGAACTTTAGAGGTGCCCTGGCATTTATGTTTTGCTCCACTATTAAGGGCAAGCGAGTACACTTTATCATACCCTATTATGAGCATTTCAATCTTGTAGATTGAAGTACTTTATGTTGTCTATTATTAGTTTGTTGGCATCTATTCATGGTTTGCATAACTGCTGGGTGACTTTTATTTTCCATATAACTTATTATGAATTGCCTCAGCACTTGTTTATGTAGTGATTATATTTACATCATATGAAACAAATGTGTTCGTAAAAGTCTTTTATCGCATTCAGTTGTCACTGAATTGCTTGAGGACAAGCAATAAGCTAAGCTTGGGGGGAGTTGATACGTCCAAAACATACCTCCTTTTCCGAACACTTTTCTTATCGTTTTCCTCTAAACTTGTGAGTTTTGGATACCAATAACACGGACTAACGCAGTTTTCAGCATAATTACCTTGGTATCTCGTTTTTGTGCAGAAAAATCAACTTTCGGGAAAATGCCCAGAAAAGACCCCATTGGTCTTAAAACACCAGAAGACCCCGAGAGCCAGAAGGGGGCCAGAAGAGGGGCCAGGAGGGGGCCACACCACCCCCTGCACCCCCTTGGCCGCACCGCATGGTGGTGTGGGCCACCCAGGGACCCCCTCGGACTCCCCTTTCGACTACATAACGCCTTCAACCCTGAAACAACAGGGGGTTCGTCATATTCCACAGAAACACAACAGAGCGCAGCCACCACCCCAAACCTTGATTCGAGGATCAGAAGTTCCTGTTTTTCTGGCGCCCTGCCGGGACGGGGATTCGAAGGAGATCATCACCATCGACACCGCCACCTATTTTCCATCAACCATTCATGATTCCCCCGTCCATGTGTGAGTAAACACCGATGTAGGCTGAGAGGAATGAAAGGGATTGGATGAGATCGATCATGTAATAATGCCAGATTGTTAGGGCATAGTGCCTAGTATTCATTGTTAGTGTTTTCTACAGTTGTTGCAACTTGTTATGATTAATGCTGTCACTAGGGCCCGAGTGCCATGATTTCAGATCTAAACATGTTATTTTTTCATGAGTATAATATTGTTTCTTGATCATACCTGCAAGTTGTTTTACACATGTCATTGTCCCGAATCCGAGGCCCTAGAGTGACAGAAATTGGGACAACCGGAGGCTTTGGTGCTTTATTAAAAGGAGCACCTTAATTACCAATAGTTTCCCTAGAGGCCCCGCTGCCACGGGCTGGTAGGACAAAAGATGTTGTGCAAGTTTCTCCTTGCGAGCATGTATGACTATATTGGAACACATGCCTATGGTTTGCCTACATGTTTGATGCTTTATATTATTATCTGCGCCCACGTCATTATTATTACATGACCTATGTTATCCATGCAACACCCGTCCATCCATTCCCTCTATGCCTACGGTACTTCCCATACTGTTTTTTCCCGCGATTGCTGCTGCTTTTACTATTTTACTACTCATGTTATTTTATTTCTACTACTACTATAAAACTGTTATCACTCATAATTTGTCGCGAGCAAGTCTACTTTCAGGTGCATCTGAATTGACAACTCATTTGTTAAGGCATATAAATATTCTTTGGCTCCCCATGTGTCGAATCAATAAATTTGGGTTTTATTTCCCTCGAAGACTATTGCGATCTCCTATACTTGTGGATCATCATGGAGTCGATGGAGATGGCTCCGCGGGCACTTCCCCGTCCCGGCAGGGCGCCAGAACAGAGATTTCTGTCCCCCCGGAACTTGTCGGTGATGGCGGCGGAGCTACGGAGCTTTTCGTGGATGGGAGACGATGCCTCGGGGGGACTTTATAGGCGAAAGGGCGATGGCGGTCGGGTGGCCAGGGGGGCCACACCACCCCTGGGCGCGACCAGGGGGACCCGCGCCCACCCATGGTGTGGGGGCTCCAGGGAACCACTCTGGGTCTCCTCCGGACTCCATGTACGTGACAGACTTCTAAGGTCTTTGGCCTTTGTTTCGTCCAATTCCGATAATATTTCTAGAACAACTTTTCTGAAATAAAAAACAGCAGAAAACATGAACAGTCCCTGTGGCATCTTCTTTATAGGTTAATCCATGAAAACGTCCAGAAAACGAAGGAAAACATGTGAAAACATAAAGGCATTGGATAACAAACAAGCAGGGAGCATCGAAAATTATAGATACGTTTGATACGTATCAAGCATCCCCAAGCTTAACTCCTACTCGTCCTCGAGTAGGTAAGTGATAACAAAATAATTTTTGAGATGACATGCTACCAACATAAACTTGAACATCATAATGTAAAGCATGTAAACTAGGATCAAATGAATAAAGGTTGTGGTTTATAGTTGATATCAAATAGAGTAATGTATAAACCATTAGTGAAAAAAAAAAGCAAAACTTTTCAATGAATCAATACTAAAAGACAATCCACTGTGCAAAGTATATTAAATATGATTTAAGCTTCAAAAACAAAAATATAATCATCCTAACCATCAAACTCTCACAACAACTCCTGTTAGGATCAAGTCAAGTGACAACAATATGCACGTAGGAAAATCATCAAACTATTTGTGCACTCAAAACAAGCAAGCGTTCTGTATTGGTTCCTGGCACTAGGATGTTATGGCTAAAAGAACATTATGGGGGGTTTGGAAGGTCAATGGAAGAAAGTCTCACACAGTTGAAAGTGATCATTAGACAAGAGAAAATCTTATAATCAAAGCTATGCAAGGAGTAGTGATTGCCACACAACGGATGCACACAGAGCTATAAGTGTATGAAAGCTCTCCAATGGAACTAGTGGGGGTGCATCCAACTTACTTGCTCATGAAGACCTAGAGCTCTTTTGAGGAGGCTCATCAATTGAATATACAAGCCAAGTTATATAATGTAAAGTTCCCCACATAGTTATGCAAGTCATAAAATGAAAACTCTCTCCAAACTGAAGCATTGGTGCTAACTAAGCATAAGTGTGGAATAAATGATAGTAGTGCTTCCCCCTCTATCTTTATTATATCTCTTTGGCCCTCTTTATTTTTCTTTTTATTTTTTGGGCTTTTCTCTGATTTTTCTTTTTATATATATAACCTCACTGGTAGGGGAAACACTCTATTTTACAATGAATCATCACACTTTTAGTACTCATAACTGAAACTGAAATATCTCTGATGTATAAAACTAAATGCTCCTGCCAGTGTAGCAGTATGCAAAATAACAATGGAACATGTAACAAGTAACATAATGATGACGGATGTTGTATGGCAATATATCTCGGAATGGCTATGGAAATGCCATGGTAGGTTGGTATGGTGGCTGTTTTGAGGAAGATATTTTAGGCTTATGTGTAGAAGAACAAAGTCTTCCCACGGGGTTTGGATGTACGGGCGAAGTTTGCACCAACTCTCAATGTGAGAATGGGCAATGCACAATACCAATAAGGCTAGCAAATATGGATGGTGGAAGTGTCAGAAAACCGCAACATAGAACTCACAAGTTAAAAGATTACAACTAAAATCATGATCTTACAAGGCATAACGAAAATCACTCCAAGAGGGTCCGTGGCAGTGACAAGTCACTGTTAGCTACCCCTACCATAGCCCGTAACAAAAAGCCATTACGATTGCTGTCAGAAAAGGAAGTCATATACCATTATCCTATCAAGTGGTTAATTGAGTGTGGCACAGTTTCAAGCTTTTAGACCAACCATAATTTTTTTTACCTTACTAAACCATCAGGTTTACCACTAAGCATATTAATATCTAAAAACAACATCAAATAATCAAGTGAAAAAATTTAATGATCTACAAGAGTATGCAAGTCTTTTTCAACATACCATCTACCACACGTAGCATTTTATATTTCCATCAAACACCAAACAACAAAAACTCTCCAACTAATATGGAAATCAAACAAGATATTACTAACATAACTCTACTAGAACTAACAGCTATAAATAAGAGATGCACGAAAAACAAGAGCTAAAAGGATTTGCAGTAGCAAGAAGAAAAAACTAAGAATACGAGCATTCATAAGAAAATGAGTATTCATATGAAAAAGCGAGCGTGTCTCTCTCCCACACAAAGAATGCTGGGTTCCAACTATGTTTATTGAATCAAGGAAAACAAAAGAAAACGAAACAAAAAACAAACAGATGCTCCAAGTAAGGTGCATATGATGGGATCAAATAAAAATATAGTTTCACTGGAAGTGACCTGATAAGTTGCTGATGAAGAAGGGGATGCCTTAGACGCTTGAGTCTTCTTAGAATTTTCTGGAATGAACCATGGGGGTATCCCCTAGCTTTGGCTTTGCACTCTTTTTTATCACATTATATCACCCTCTTCTCTTGACCCTTGAAAACTTCCTTCACACCAAATTCAATGTAATTCGCATTAGAGGGTTAGTGCATAGTCAAAAATTCACATGTTCTCCATAAACACAAGCATTATGAATACTTTTTTAAACATTAGCTACAGTCACTTCTGTTTTGTGGAGCAAAGAAATCCACTCAACATAGTAAAAGAGAGAATGGAAGTAAAAATGTAGAATCTGTCAAAACCAGAACAGTGTGTAAAGACGAATTTTTTCGGGGCACTTACGTTGCTCAAATCGAAAAAAGCAAAGCTAGAAAAAGTTTTGGAATTATCTGAGGAATAAGCACAAAAAATTTCAGGTCATTTTGATCTTTCTGTGAATTTTCACGAATTTAACGGTGGACAACAGAAATCTGTTTCATGCGCAGAAATATAAATCTAACCTCAACTTTCACTAGAGAATTTACTTGGCACAACAAATACGGAAGAAATAAAGATACAAAGGAGTTGCTACAGAAGTAGACAACACCTTGACTCAAAGAAAACAGAATAAAACATTGCAAAAATAAAAACATGAGTTATCTCCCAAGAAGTGCGTTTCTTTAAAGCCTTTTATCTAGGCATGATAGTTTGAGAAGATGCTCACATGAGAAATATGAATTGAATAAAAAGAAAGCATAAAGAAGCAAAAAAAAATTAAGTCTAACCCACTTCCTATGCAAAATAATCTTGTAGAAAAACAAGTCATGAAAACACAAAGCAACAAGCATAGGAAAGCAAAACAAGTGCAACTTCAAAATTTTCAACATAAAGAGGGGAAACTTGATATTGTTGAGATGCATAAAATTATGTTTCCCTCTCTCATAATAACTTTAGGTAGCATCATGAATAAAATTAACAATATAACTATCACATAAAACATCCTTATCATGAGCCACATGCATAAAAGAATTAATACTCTCCACATAAGTATAGTCATTCTTATTAATAGTAGTGGGAGAAAATTCAACAAAATAGCTATCATTATTATTCTCATCACCATAATCATCAAATATAGGAGGCGTATTATAATCATAATTAACTTTCTCCTCAACAGTAGGTGGTCTAAAAATATCATATTCATCATTGTAATCATCATAAAGAACTCCAACATGATAGACAAGTTGTATATTAGGGAGATGGTTTTGGGTAATCCCTCGATAACTATGACAAGTTTTATAAGGATAATTGTAATTATGGCCTATGTTATAGTATTCTTCATGATTATCAAAGACTGGGGGCATAATATCATCATTAGCAATAGAATATTCATCTTCCAAAGTGTGTTCATTTGTAAACATATCATCATTTTTACTAGAAGGAGATGTATCAAGCATATCATCATTAGTAGCAAAACGATTTTCAAACACATCATCCACAAGCTCAGATCTTTCCATATCATCATTGGAAGGAACATGGATGTACTAATAGTACATCAATTATTATCATCATTTTCAGAACTGGTACCAAAGAGATTTTCAATATCAAAAGTAGTGTGTTTCTCCCAATCATGATCACTTTCATAAATAACAGGCATAGGAAAATTATCGAGTTCAGACTCATAAAAAACTATAATAGGAGCAACATGCTTAGGGGAAGATACCATTACCTCTCTCCTTTTACTCCTCTTCTTCCCCTCTTTAGGGGGGAGAGGCTTGAAAGGAAGCTTCTCCACATACCCTGGTTTATTGTCAGAAACAATAGAAAAAACTTTGGAGGATTCCTCCTCTTCATTAATAAGAACAAAACAAATATTAGTCATGTCATATTTTGGTAAAGTGTGACGCCCCGAGATCGGGCACTATGCAGATTTCAGCATTTCCGCCAAAATCCACATAATAACCGATTTCAGGTTGCCACTTGTGATAACATTACAACAGTTCACGAATAATCCACAACAACAACAGAAGAGGTATATACAAGACGACTCAAACGAGTCAAGGAATACAACTTATACAACACAAAGATCCAAATGACAGCGGGAGAAACAACATAGTGTCCGACTACGGACAAGATACAAATTGGAGTAAGAGTCCTGAAGATAACCTATGGCGTCCAATCCCTGCCCAGGCCAAGCCGGAGGGATTCCCAAGCTAACGTCGTCAGACTTCAAACCTGTTGACTACAATGTGGAATATGCAGCCACGAAATGGATTCGTGGGTCAGTACGATTAAGTACTGGCAAGTGGATAAACCATACTCGAAAGATACCAGCGTAACCAATTATCACAAGATACAAATACTTTGGGTACAACGGAAAGGAAGGGGTTATTGCAAAGAAGCGGCAGCGGGCTGCACTAACTAACTACAGAGACGCGCTACAACATCCGGCTAAAAGAAAGGGATAAGACAGCGTATCACAACCAACTACAACTACTCACCAAACAATACCCATCCAGTGTTACCCCCTACTAAGGAAGCAACCCAAGGAAACTCACACTGTTGATTAAGGTGACATTCATTTTTATGGTGGAGGTAATCTATATTACTAGTCAAGTTATCATCGTTAAGTGTAAGTTGTCTGAGTACTTGTTAGCCAGCACTTTCACCAAGTCATCCATAACCGCGGACAACACGGCTTCTCGAGAAGATTTAACCCTGCAGGGATGCACCAATTTGGCCGTACACGTAAGAATGACCCGCCAGATGGAAAGGCCCTTCCACCAAGCGAGGCACTCAACACAACCCAACTCTTCTTCGCATCAAGCCCAAAGCACCACGTGCTGTGCGTGCGCGGCTAATCGAGCCCCCACGAAGAAAAGGGGGACCCTCATAGCACTGGAAGACCACGCCGCCCTAAATGCCGACTACAAAAGTTCCACCCTGGCGCCAAGGGTTCGCACCTGCATATGCATGCATCAAATGGAAAGCCCAAACTAAGTGTGGCGATTTGGACGAGATGCGAATCGAATCAGAATTGCGGGGGGGCGCCCATACTCGCTTCCCACATGCGGTTAGTGCGCTCATCATGGATCGGAGGACAAGACCCTTTTCCTAATTAAGGTCGACACTAGCAGGCCTCAAAACCACGCCGGGCCTCCTGCCGGTGCCTTATCATCAAATTATTATTACCCAAAACATTAACATGTTGTTGATTAAGACAAGCCCAACTATCAACTAAACAGGTGATAGAACAAAGGACAACAGGACTAGAGCGCAAACAAACCTAAGCATGCTAGTACGACACAGGCCAACAAACAACAGGGTTATAGGTGTGGAGGTAAGGCAATATCGTGGCAGCAGGGTAAACATGTGATGGGATCGGAACACAAGCATCGAAAATACTAGGCTAGCATAAAGGCAACGGAAAGAATCGGTAACAAGTGATGAAAGGAAACCATAGGCAGCAAGTGAGTATACTTGCCTGGAATCCAGCAAGTGGAGGTACATCCGAAGAACTTGTCGTTGCTCACATCATCTCAACGTCCTATCCGCGAAGAAGCAACGAACTAGAACAAACACCGGATGCAACAATTACTTCTACGGCAAAAGATCCAGCATGATCAAGACATGGATGCATGACAAGTTTAAGGATGCATCAAAGATAAACTAGTTGGCATGGTAAACATATTTAAATGGGCTCATATGCAATTTGGATTGCATATGGAAAGGCCCATGAATTAATGTTGAATTAAATGATCTACAAATAACCATCATGTGGAAGTTGATTAGAATGATGCATGGATGATGAAAACAATAAGAAAACAACAATAGCTTCAGTTTGATATGTGGTTTACCAAGTTTGGAATTTTATTTGTTAAGTTATGAACTTTGGCATTTTAAATGATTTAAACAAACATTTGTTGTTTTCACCAATTTTAAATGTTCAAAACAGATAACAAAATTTATATTTGGAAAGAACACAAAATTTTAGATGGAATACATATTTCATTTGTTGAAAATGGATTTAAAATGAGCAAGTTATTAATTTGACAATTTTAAATGCATTAAACAAGATTTAAATTATTGAACCAATTTTAATTATTCAAAACAGGAAACAAAGTTTATATTTGGAAAGCTTGTTCAATTTTGCATGGAAAACATATTTTACATGTGCCATTTGAATTAAATTTGAATTAGTTATGAATTTGACCAAATTTGAAAGAGTTGTTTGAATTTGATTTTTTGAAACCATTTGAAAGGTTCAAAACAGTATACAAATGGTTTTAACATGTAGAGAATTTAATTTGGTATAGAAAACATATTTTATTTGTTGAATTTGGAATTTTTATGCCCAAGTTATGAATTTTGCAATATTTAAAGCATTTAACAAGTAATAAATGTTTTCAGCATTTTCAATTATTCAAAAACAGAAAAAAAGTTGATAATGTGGTAGAGCATCTAAAATGGAGTGGTTTTCATGTTGAATGTTTTGCAATTTGAGTTTCCAAACAAAAGTTATTAAATTACAAAGTTTATTTGATAATCTGCCAATTTTATTAAATTACAGGGACTAGGAAAAATATTAACAGGGACTTGGATGCGAAAACGAATTGTTTCTGGATCTGGAAAAAGAAATAAAAAAGTGTGTGTTTAATCGCGCGGGGGGAGGAATCGATCCCGCGACCTCGAGAGTGTGTGCGCTGCGCTAGACCACTGGGCTGCTATTCAGTTTGTGTCAGGTATAGGGCGCGCGGGTTTTTGAGGTAATCTGAGCACCAGATCCTATTTTTAACTGACGAAAGAGTTTCGTCTTTCTTCAGTTAGGCACAACGACAGAACGGAGGGGATCGATCCCGGCGGCCACGACGCCCTACAGCGATGGTGGCGAGGAGATGGCGCATCGAAGGCAACCCACAGAGCAGAAGGAGGGGGCAGGGAGAGGCCCGAAGGCGGGTGCTCACCGAGGGCTTCCTGTCGGATCGATGACGCGAGGAGGGGGGCGACGGCCGGCAGTCGGCGGCGGAAAGACCACGATGGCGCCGTGGCCCTGGTGCCTCTCCGGGCCGACCGAGAGTACGAGGGCGACGAGGGAGGTGGGGTGGTTCCATTCCCGCGGTCGGTGCAGCTCGACGGCGAGCGTGGCGGTGGCGCAAGGAGCTCCAAGCTTCAGCCATGGAGGTGCTCCGATTCTTCTTCAGAAGTTACAGAGAGGTGGGGAAAAGGGACAAAGGAGGAAGGGAAGGAGGGTGGCGGCGGCTGCAGGGAGAGAGAGGGGGAGAGCTAGGGTTAGGGTTAGGAGAGGGAAGGGGATGGCTTTGGTCCTGTGTGCTGGCGTCACGTTCCGTACGGAGGTAGGAGAAGGAGGGGGGTGGGCCTGGCCTTGGCCCGTGGGGGGGATGGTAGGTGACTGGGCCGGCCTGTTAGGCTGGCCTGGTTGCCTCTCCCCCCAATTCCTTTTCTCTTTTTTTTTTCTTTTTTTTTGTAGAGAAAGCAAAGGAAGGAATTTGAAAGAGTTTTTTGAGTTTCAAAATTCATGAATTTAAGTTCTATTGATTAAGCATTGTAAATGCCCAGTTGCATGATATTTAGTTTTGAAAAATTCAAATTGTTGGTGGTGTTTGAAATTTGAATTTGAAATTCAAATTAGGGTTTTAATAAAAGATGATTTATTTAACCAAGCAAATATTAATTCCAAATCAACTTTTATTGAAAAACAATTTGAGTTTGAAAAAACAGGTGCATTGTTTGAAAATTTTAAATTGATTTGAATTTTTGTTTTGTGTTTGAATTGGTTTACAAACAAGGTGCAAATGATGCATGTGATGCAATGCCATGCAAAAAAAAGAAAAGAAACAACAACCAAAATCTAATTGGGGGAAATCCCCCGGGTGTTACATAAAGTCTCCTCTTTTATAATATTTTGTATGTAAGTATTTGTGTGGCAATTATTAACACAATAAAGATGACAACCATGCAGGACACTATTCATATCAAGAGCACTCATATCTACCAAAGAAGTTTTTCTTGATAACTCTTCACACCCCCCAAAAATAATGTAAGTTCGTCATGCTGATTAAGAGTGATCATGTCATCACAATACAAACTTGTAGTACTCATTGGACTCGAATGGTTATTATTACAGCCCGAGCATTAAAAATTGAAATGACCCACTTTACATCAAAGTTCATAAATACTCCCTCCGTATCAAAATGTAAGATGTTTTAGCATTTCTTAGGCAACATGTATCTAGATATGATTTAGTGTAATATGCATATGAATCTATATGCTAAAACATGTCTAGATGCGTTTTGTCTAGAAAATGCTAAAACATCTTATATTTTGATACGAAGGGAGTAAAAGGGTAGAGGGCACAAACTTTTTTACCAATATCATCTAAAGCCTTGTCCCACTTTCTAGTTTTTTGATTCCTACGATGGATACAATATTCTTCTTTGATTTGATTCTTTTCGCAAGGTCTAAGTGCCACAAAAATTAACATGCTTATAAGAAATAGTACTTTCAGAAGTTTGAGCACGTTCATTCCAATCATTAATAACAATTTCATTTTTCATGCAAGTGTCTTTAAAAGGTTCATGATATATGTCCCAATTTTCTTTAGAAACATTAATATAAGAGGCAAATGATCTATACCAACTAACAATCATTTGAGGATCAAGACCATATTTAGCACTAAGCTCTTGAAAATCAGCAGTTTCAGCAAAAGACTTAATGTAATCATACTCATAGTTTATACCTGATTCTTTATCTTTGTCACTATTCCAAACTTCATTATTTGTTTGAATTGTTTCAAGAAGACCACATTTAGCTTCAACCTTCTTACTTGAGAAAGAACCCTCTGAACAAGCATCTAGATAATCCCTGTAATGTCCTGAAAGTCTTGCATACAAATTAGTAACAATTATTTCCTTAGGAAGCTCATGGTTAGGACATTTAAGTATTAATGTTTCCAGTCTTCCCCAATCTTGAACAATGCTTTCTACATCACGAGGCCAAAAATTATAAATGTAATTCCTATCTAAATACAGTTCATGAGGAGGATGAGGAGGATAAAATTTAGAGTAAAAGAGAGATTCAAGATCCTTCCACTTCAAATGACGAGGATCATCTAGTAGCTCATACCACTCTCTTTCTTTGTCCTTCAGTGACAAAGAGAATAGCCTCCTCTTAACTTTGTCCATTGAAATAACTGCACACTTGAACAAATCGCATAATTCATGTATAAAGAGTAAGTAATCACTAGGATGGACAGTTCCATCTCCAAAATAGCAGTTGTTCATGACACGTTGAACAATTTTCATATGTATTTTAAAAGGAATACTTTCAGTAGGAGGATTTAAAATATCACAAGCATCATTAGAATTATCACATATGGGAGATAAAGTATCATCAGAGCAAATTTTTGTCCTCTAAAGCTAGGGAACTAAAAATGATCATTTTTATAAAAACTAGTTTCCCCAAGTTTAGACTTTTTCGTAGAGTTAGAAATAATGGTATATAAAGATTAATGCTAATAACATTTCTATCACTATTATGGAAACAAAATTCCATAGGTTTTTTAATTTTATCTTCAAAAGCATCATGTCCTAATTCAAGATAAAGATTATAAAGCTCTCTCATATTTTTGTTGTTTTCCATTAAGCCTAAAGATAAAAACAAGGAACAAGTAAAAATAAGCCTAATTAGTGAAAACAAGAAACAAAAAGATATAATTGCATAATCTAAAGGAAATAACTTCGAGCACTCACACCCGAGGATGTGAGTACCTTTTACCTTACCTCCCCGGCAACGGTGCCAGAAAAGAGCTTGATGTCTACGCACGCTTCTATTCTTGTAGAGAGTGTTGGGCCTCCAAGTGCAGAGGATTGTAGAACAGCAGCAAGTTTCTCTTAAGTGGATCACCCAAGGTTTATCGAACTCAGAGAGGTAGAGTTCAAATATATCCCTCTCAAGCAACCCTACAATTACGATACAAGAAGTCTCTTGTGTCCCCAACACACCTAATACAATTGTCAGTTGTATAGGTGCACTAGTTCGGCGAAGAGATAGTGAAATACAAGTAATATGGATGATTATAAGTGATAGTAGCAATCTGAAATAAAAATGGCAGCAAGCAACCATGTAGCAGAACTGATTGTAAACGGTGTTTCAATTCTTAGAAACAAGGCCTAGGGATCATACTTTCACTAGTGGAAACTCTCAACAATAATAACATAATTGAATGCATAAATATCATCTCTTCACTATGCTACTCCGAACCACTCCCCGGTCGGATAACAAACATCAATCATTGTGTAGGGTTGTAAGAGCACTCCTTAGAGTTCACATATCCCCATCTAGGTAACCCCCATGCTATCACCATGAGACCTAGATGGTTCCATACAAACACCACAATTTCATAGGGTCATCCGACACAAAATATAAATATCATGCTAAACCACACGGTGCACACACTGTCACCTTTACACCGTGATCAAAGTGTCTACAGAGATCTCATAACAAAACCACTTGAGTAGCACAACAGATGAAGAGTAACATATACTTATTCAATTAGATTACAAAGCTCATGATCACATAAAGATCACACCATGGGAGAGAGAGATGAAACACATAGCTACAGGTAGAGCCCTCAACCCCAGGGAAGAACTACTCCCTCCTCATCATAGGAGAAAGCAACGGCGATGAAGATGGCGGCGGAGTCGATGTAGATGGCTCCGCGGGCACTTCCCCGTCCCGACAGGGCGCCGAAACAGAGATTTCTGTCCCCCGGAACTTGTCGGTGATGGCGGCGGAGCTACGGAACTTTTCGTGGATGGGGGACGATATATTTAGGGTTTATGCCTCGGAGGGGCTTTATAGGCGAAATGGCGATGGCGGTGGGTGGCCAGGGGGCCACACCACCTCTGGGCGTGACCAGGGGGAACCCGCGCCCACCCATGGTGTGGGGGCTCCAGGGCACCCCTCCGGGTCTCCTCTGGACTACGTGTACGTGACAGACTTCTAAGGTCTTTGGCCTTCGTTTCGTCCAATTCCGAGAATATTTCCAAAACAACTTTTCTGAAACCAAAAACAGCAGAAAACAGGAACTGGCTCTATGGCATCTTGTTAATAGATTAGTCCATTAAAACGTCCGGAAAACGAAGGAAAACATGTGAAAACATAAAGTTATTGGATAGAAAACAAGCATGGAGCACCGAAAATTATAGATACGTTTGAGACATATCAATGTCCATGGTACCGATGTTGATTATTGATTAGGAAACGTATTTTCCAATCATATATACTAGTTATCGAACCTGTAGGGGTCACACACTTAAGGCGTCAAAGTCTATTGTTTGCATTGGATGGTCCGAAGGAGAGTAGGTTATCATTCGGGTAATTCCGACGTGATAGAATAAAAGTTCAAGAGAGATTACGAAGGACATGCGATGTCTAGGAATGTTGGAAATTTGTTTCTAACATCAATAGGTAATGGTCGATGTCATTACGACATCACATGAACAAATCTGGTGTCAATCGGAGTCGTTTCGGGAAAGTTACCATAAGAGAGAAATAATGCCGGTGTAAGGCAGAATGCTATATGAGATATAACACATGATATGATATTGCCCGGATGTCAGAAATATGTTTCTGACATCGTTAGATAAGGTCGATGATTTTATCTATAGGGGTCACGGGGTTCCGGAGGACTTTCCATATAAAGAGGCAGTATCGGAGGGGTGCAGATTTCCTCCTGTGGAAAACCCCTAATTTTGGGAAGTCGGGTGGGACCCATGGTCTCACAATATGCACTAGCTTTCCCTAGGAATTTTCCCTAATTTATTTGAGAAGTAAATGAGGTGGAAAAGTGGGAAAAGGAAAAAGGAAAAAGGGGAGTCCAATCCAAAATCCTCTAGGAGGATTGGTGCGGCCAAGGGAGAGGAGGGGAAACCGACCTCCTCCCCATGGCAGGTGCCCTCCCTTGTCCCACTATATAGTCATACCCCCTCCCTCATTGTAGAGACACACAATTGGCTTTCGGGCTACTCTCTCTCTCTCTCTGAATTAGAGATCTAATTAGAGACCCTCTAATTGAATTAGAGCCACTAATTATATTATAACTTCTGATTAGAGACACTCTAATTGGTTTAGGGCCTCTTCTAATTAGGATATAATGATTATCTCTCTCGATTAGACCTAGCTTTAATCTTTTTCACATGTGTTGGGACTCCTCCACCTCAATTGCAAACGTGTGGTGCCTAGTTCTGGACGGCGAAGCGCTGCAGGATTTTGACGGGCGTATGTGTGCGAGCTCTCGAAGGGGTAACACGTGATACCTCCACTCTGCTGGATCCAGAAGGTGGGATACGGGGAATCGACAACAGTCCCACAGCTAGGCTTAGCCGTGGGACTCTTCATCAGGCATCAACGACATCGTCATCGACACTACTTCCGTGCTTTGTGTCGGTAACGAATCAGATCTATCCACGTCTTTACCTGCATAGTAGATCATGTGTGCTACGTAGGACGGGAAATCTTAAATTCTCCTACGTAAACAAATATAGAGCACATTCTGCCTCCTCCACGTCGGGCGTGCGATAGACGACACATGCCTCCAAATCAGGCCGGTCGCCCGTGGTCGCCAGTCGAGGAAGAAGACGGTTGGTATGGTTTCCGTTATATTTTCGTTTTTACCGGTCGTGTTATGCATTTGGGTGTCTTTTCTCAAAAAAAAATTGAGGCAACACCTCCATGCCTTCATGTTCTAGTGCGTGGTTGAAATGGGAAAATTTCAACACGCAAATAAAAGGAAGGTGCAAAGAAAATATGCGAGCTTAGCGGCTAGCCCGAACTGTAACGGTTAGCTCGGCTAATGAGTGATTGAAACGAGACTTTCGGTGTAAGGTATGACGTTGAAGAAGTAGACACCCCTCCTACTCCTACGGCGTTCGTATCTGAGTCTTTCCAGCTCGCACGCGACGGTCAGTTCATTAGAGCGCAGGTCGTAGCGGTAGAGCTGATAGGATAGCCATATCATCAACGTGCCGCCGCTGCCGCTGCTTGTCGGAAGAAGACCGATGGGATGGCACAGGTCGGTGACATATATCGTGTAGCGGTGTTCCCATCGGGACCTCGGCCCGTCGTCTTGCACGAGCGCCCAAATAACGAAAGGACGCTCGTCAACAGGCTCCCCAACACGAGTGCCAGTCAAGCATAGCTCCCCGCGCATCACATCGAGGTTGAATAAATCGTCCTCTCCGGGGTCCAATAAATCCGGAAAACAGGTAACGCTGAAGGTCTCGGCTTCCAGGCCGAAGCGGAGAATGCCATGTGGAGGTGGCTTGAGATGCCTCTTGTCAATGATCCAATACCCGGAAATGATTCACGTACGATGTTCTCTGTACGACTTCTGTCCGATGCCTGATTCAAACCATTGGATTGCCCTATGCATTAAGTAGCCAACGGACGGAGTTGCGTCGGATGCAAATCGTACGCAAAAGTGTCGTACGCATAGCATTACTCATACATACCTCCCTTGACAGTTTGCGCGGTTACCCACTCCGCGACGGGGTACGGTTGATTTGATGCGGCTTCCCTCCAGCAAGGAGGAGCAGCGCCTCCCACGGTGCACACCTCCATACCCATGTTGTACAGGCCTGTATCGGGGTCTCGTGAGCGGAAGAAGGACCGGACAACCTTGTACATGCCGGTGTGAGGATCGCGGCCGAAACCCACTGGGAGGTTGATGATGCCCGGCCTCCTGTTGCGGCTGCTCTCCGGGAGCGTGAGAGCATCTCCGGTGGCCGGGTTTAGGAGGTAGACCTTGGTGTTTGTGGGGAGGAGCACCAGCCCGTCGCAGTGAGCGAAGCAGGAGACCGAGCAGAACTCCCTGTCAAATTCCCTGCCGTGCACGAGCCTCGCCTTGGAGGCGCCTTGCTGCCACCGGTAGAACCGGATGTCGGTGGAGAAAGTGGTCGGCCAGTTCTGGCCTGGGATGACGCGATCGAGCGTGTGCGGGGTGACGAGGAAAGACGGGTTCCGCTCCCATCTGGCGGCGGAGAACTGGAGGTGCGAGCGGACGAAGGAGGGGGCGGAGATCCTTGCGCGCCAGGCCGTGCTCACGCACTTGAACCGCCGGAGAGACTTGACCGGAAGCCGAATCAGGATCTCCTACAAAACAAGCTCCTCCGGCAACTCCGTAGGCCGCGTCGTCCTCTTCTGCTTCTTGGAAGTCTTCATGTGTGGCGCACATGCACGCATACCAAAGAAAAAGAGTTACTCCCTCCGATCCTAAAAAAATTGTTTCCACAAATAAACTAATCACACGCAACTTACAGGCATAGTCCGTGACACTTTTTTTTAGGATCGGAGGAAGTACTAGAGCTCGGGTTGTGGATTGTGATCGAGCACGGGTGGAGAATTAATTTACACAGACACGGCAAACTATTATATGGCCTGTCGTGGGTGTTGGTTTCTGTCTCCAACTCGGAGTCGGGCAGCGGGGAAGCCGACAGAGAACGTGCAGGAGTCGGTGTCGAGATGCACGTACCGCCGGCGGATGCGATCTGCCGCATGATCTGCATCGCGCACATCGGTCACCCGAAGACCGTATGTATCAGCAATTCAGCATTGCCTGCTGAGAACTGAATCACGCTCGCCCTCCTGCTTCTGCTCGGGACAATGTGCTCTCTTGAAATTTTCATATGAAAAATCGTTTGAGTTCCCAATTATTGTATTCCTAATTGTGGAAACAAATTGCAAGTTAGGAGATAGAGAAAATGTGGACGCAGCAAATAATGTGAGCATAGTTTTGCAGAAAAAGACCTCTAAAAGGTTAGAAGAGAGAAATGCCAGATGAGTTGCAAAACCTGGAGCTCGTGAACGAATTTAGAACGGAGGGAGTAGCTTTGATGGAATGGGGCGGGTCCTCCTTTATACGTGCATGGCTTCTTTTCCTATCTGCTGGTTAGATCTCTCATTCTCCAAGAGTAATCAGGATTGAACACAACACAGCGAAAAAATAGCACTATAAAGCAACATTCCTTGTCACTGGACTGAACCACAATTTCCATCTTATTATGAAACTCACTTACCCTTTATCTCTGTATATCCTCCAGTTAACTTACATGCATTCGCTAAAAACATATACACCCTCCATCTCAAATTAACTGTCACAAAGATGGACAAAAGTGGATGTATCTAGTTAATTTGAGACGGAGGTTTTGTCCATCTCTGTGACACTTAATTTGAGACGGAGGGAGTATATCCAGTTAGAACTATGTATGCAAAACTTCCATGGCACATTGGCCACATAGTAATCGGACATGTGTAGACCCGGTGGTAAGCCTGTCCTCTACAAACTTGCACGAGCACAATACTGATTCATCTACACGGGAACGGGGCGTTTCGATAGTTGCCTAGCGAGCCTCGATGCTATCCTCCTCCTGAAGAGCAGATAAAGGGCCAGTAGAAAGAACAGACCCAGGAGATACAGCCAGAGGTAAGCCTCCCGGATGAGGAATGGCTTTTCGCCGTGGCCATCGTCGCAGCGGCAGCCGCAGTCGTTCTGAAGTGACTTCGTTTGACCATCGGCTCCATCTGGGTCCAAGATGAAATCAAGATTCATAGCTTCGCGGTCCAGCATGATGCGTGTTCTTTTTGGTCTGAAGCCTTCCATAGACGCCTCGACTGACAGTAACGAAACAAAGCCCACGTGGTGTTATCAGCAAATGGATTACTCTTTTCTATCCAAGATATCCGAGTGGAATCTGGAGAATGAAAAGAAGAAAACTATGCCACTTGAGCACTGAGGAGACTAGTTCCCTATCCATCTTTTATACATGCAGGCGATATAATTGTAAATGATGATGTTTTGGATGGAAGGAACGTTAAAACCCTACCTTCATAAGTCTCACCAGGTGCAAGCATCCGATGGTAATTGCCAAAAGTTCTGCTAGCACTAATCTATGAACAAAGAACGACACAAGTATTAGGATCTCTCACATAGGTAAACCCGGGGAATTTCTAGCAATTTATCAGTTCATCCATAATCACTTTGCAGTCAAGACCCCAATATCACTAATACCGTAATACCTCACAGGCTATAGGTTAATATTGCCTAATAAACTAACCTTCGAATCGATTCCCTTCACCATCAGTGAGCCAGGTATAGGACGACCAGTATCTGCAGCAAATATCCTTCCATGAACTCCTGTCTGGAGCTAGAGTCAGTGTGGTGAACAAACTGATAAACGCTGCTATGTTTGAAAACAGAAGAAGAGCAAAATGGAGTAAACCCAAAGAGAGGGAAAGCACAAGGTATCTCCAGTTAGTACAGGGCACGACTTTGATGACACTGAAAGGTGCTAGTATTTCAGAAACTACTGAGAATGAGATGGTGACACAGTGCCTCAAACCATTATAACCCAGACCCTGGTGCAAACATGGAGATTGAAGACCCCTGTGCCTCAACCCATATACTAACTGACGCTATTTAACTTCAAATAAACAGTACTTAATCCTTTCTAGTGCATAATCATAGAACGCCGTACACTGGAAACGTACCTTCACCATGCTTGCAACAAGATTGAGCATGCTCATCTTATTTTGTTTCCATATGACAAGAAGCTGTAGCAGAAGATAGTAAGAAAGATCAGAACAAAAAATGTATACCAATTTGGTCTACAACAGCAGGACAGAAGCATATATAACAGATGCAAAAGTACCTCAGATGCTTTTGGCCATTTTACGTCACTAATTTCAAGGGTTAACTCAAAGCAGTCTCCATATATATAGTTCCAGTCTTGCATGCCGCCATAAATGGGATACCTGCATCACAAACCATAATTTGTTATGTTGGGTCTTGGATTGATATGCAGTAGCAAAGCAATGCTAGTGTTTGTTTCTTTACCAGAGAGCTCCATTTGTAATACCTCCTCTGAATTCTTTGCTCAAAGACATGTTATAGTGTGACTTACTATACACTGATGCCATGTACCGGAATGCCTTGTCATCAGGACATCCATAATACTGTTTTCTGTAAGCAAGACAATCTATGTTAAGAATGCTAGAGACTGAAATCAAGCAAATAAAGCTTGCCTAAAGACTAGAGGTTAACAAAAAAACAGCCAAAGAACTAAAGTAATCCCTATACGGACAATTAAAACTCGAGAGAAACACATGCCAGTGGATACTGCATTACAAGATAACATTAAATGACATTTAAATCCAAGAGTTCCAACAGAACAGAGTCACTCCTGACATTTTGATTAATAGACCATTCTGTGCATGACTGTGTTGACCAGCTCCTCATAAAACTTTGGCAACATGCTGCTAATCTATCTTGATGGTCTTATAAAGAAGAAAAGTACAACCAACAAGTCAATGGGGGTATCAAGATACACGCAAAAAAGAGGGTATTAAGACAATGTTTACGTTGAACAGGCATAGGTAGCCAGATGCAATCCAATCTCTAATAAACCATTTGCAAACATCAAAATGAAGTACCAGCATCAACAAGGATTTAAGGAGGCTAGCAAAAGATACAACTGCACATCATTGGAATCATATACTAACACATGTCTGGACAATCCTCGGTTAAAATCTTATTGCCGCATCTTTGTAAGATGCAAGACATAGAATGCACAAAAGCACAAGCAAGGGATCCTTGAAACTGAATTTAAATGGGAAAACGCGAAGCACCTTTTATCTCTAGATCCATCCCATGGATAATTTGCAACAAGAGCACCCTGCAAAATTCAAATCGGGTGGCGATGGATGACAGTCAGGAGCTAATTTGTAATGAGCAAATGAGTATCAGAGTAATGTCCATGCAATATAAGCGGATCAATTAAAAATGCAAAAACGTTTGTAAATACACTCCCGTCTGTTCGTACTCGTATTTGCAAACATCACTTTTAATCATACACGTTGTACTAGAAATCTTCCTATTTGCGAACATCATTTTTCTAGCATACATTAAAAAAATTACACTCCCATCTGATAGTTTTTATGATCAAATGGTAGTGGGTCCCCAAAGAAACAACTAGATTACCAAAATAATTCCTGAATCACAGAGTTAGACCTGATCCAAACCATCTAGTTTTTAAATTAGTAGTCTGTATATCCAAGCAATAAGAATATACTCCCTCCGTCTCATATTAATTGTCTAAAAGTTGGACAAAATCAGATGTATCTAGACATATTTTAGTGTTAGATACATCTACTTTTGTCCAACTTTGAGACAATTAATATGAGATGGAGGGAGTACTTTACTGTATAGCAGGTTTAGAAGAAAAAGGACTATAGCTAACAACGTTCAAACTGTTATTTGCAGAGCAAATAAAATTTCCTAGACTTTTTTTTGTGAGAGAGCTGATACACTTAGCATAAAGTGATTAAAGAAAAGTAGACAACAACCAATCCACAGATATACATACTACAAAATAGTTTCCTTGCTGCATATGAATTTTTTGGGGGCACGGACAAAACATAACTTCGGGGCATTCTCGTAAAGAGAACATGACAGTAAACCAGAAATGCACCTGAGATGTGGCTCACCATTTGAGGAAATAGCCTTGACCACAGAAACATAAGTGGGCGGATAACAACATACAGATAATAAAATAATTTCACGAACTGGTGGTATGGAAGGAATAATTACCCCATGTAAACTAGCAGAGGCTGTGAAGTGTTCTTGCTTTATCCAGCTCATAATAGCTCTAGTTTCAGGTTGCCTGTAGTTAATCTCATCATTGATTGGGAAAAACTGCCAGCATTGACAATATAAATTAATGGCTCCACGAAAAAGGAAATTTGCAAATTAGACTTTAGAATCATTCATAAGAAAATCAATGCACTAGAGGAGTGCTTACTTGGTCAGGAAAGTCTCTGTTGAGATCAACATTGTTTGCATTACCACGCCTTCTAAGAGCAAATCCATCTGGGTTCATTGTCGGAAGTATATGAAGGTGTGTTTTCTCTACAATGAGAGTAGCCTGCAGAAATTAGTTAGCCGTTAAGTTCTGAGCATAGCATATTAATAACAATTTCCATAAAACTGATGGAAATTTATGGAGTACGTTCATTAAAAACTATGTTTAGAAAAAAACTGAGCCCGCTATGAATATCTGCAACGTTGAACAATATGCTGGATATTACATGATCAATAGCAATGCATCCAAGATAAGAATATTTGTAGCATGTGTTAGAACCTAAATTCTGTTGCATAAATTAATTAATTCATATCGTGGTTACTCCCTCCTTCCTGGTTTATAGGGCACATATAGCAAATCTCTGGGCCCAAGGTGTTACTTGATTGGGACTGAAATCTTGCATGCATTGGTTGGGGAGACAACTAGCCACTAATTGAGAGAGAATTAAATGCTAATATGCCTACGAGGGGAGAGGGTTTTGGGACTGCATGTTTTTGAGATTATGCCCTATAAATCAGGACGGAGGGAGTAGTTACTATGTTTCCATTTAATGTCATGTAAGAAACAGCGCGGAATACTAAAGGTGGTTTCACATAGCCAAACTGTAAGTGGTTGGCCAGTGAAAGCTCCACAGCTAGCGAAGAGCATGTAGCAACTAGGGAACTTGCATACCAAGGGATCCTTCAGGTAGTTATCACAGAGCCAATACACAAGTTGCATAAGGACCTCTCTTCCAACAGGCTCATCGCCATGGACATTTCCAATGAACTGCAAATTCAAAACAGAAACACGTCAAAAGTACGAAAACTGTAACTAGTGAGTTCTTACTTATGGTATAATAAGAACAGAGTAAGGAGTTCAAGCAAGCTACCAGAATTATTGCCGACATGGCCTTGAAACATTTTTAGTTTGTGTCTACAGGAAAGCCATGTATTTGAATTTTGGATGTGATTCTATTGCAGCTTAGTGAACTGTCCTCGGCATGATGGAAATGGGGTAGACCCATGTAAATTCACAAAGAAGCATGACGGAAAATAACAATTATAGAGTCGACCATTCGAAGAAAACAATTATAGTGTCAATATGAAACAAAAGACACAGTTGTTGAAGAAATTGCACATGTGAATACTATTCTGTAACAGCTGTTATTTTCAAGCGCGGGAGGTAAAAGCAAATAAATGACAAAACAGGATGATCGGGCTGAAATTATAGAGAATTTCATCTTTCAATTTATCATATTCCAACAACTGAGAAAAGAACAACCCACTTCTTAAGGATAAAAAAACCCCAAACCTTGAATGCTGGCTCAGCTTCTTTTTGCCCAGGTTTATCTGATATTTCAATGACCCTCTGCAAGAACAACCAGAATAGTTATCCAAAATACAAAATTTACACCAGATAAGCATTAGAGAAATTATCACTATTGATTAAGTTACATACCAATGGGAAACCATTTACACTCTTCCCAATGCTGATAACAGGTTTGTGTAATCCCTCAAAGAGAGAAGAAAGAATAGGTAAGTGAAGTTTGAATAGATGACTAGATGAGCATACTGGAGATATATCAGACTCGTACATTGCGCTACCACACTCAACTGAATAAATAGTAAAAAATGACGGCAGCAACAAAAAACCTTGAGATGAGTTGAAGAAAATATTCACAGCAAACAAAAATGCCACTAACTAGAAGGAAAACCCAACCAGAAAAAGTTGTCCGGTTCTTTTGAAGCTTGCGGCTAAAAAGACGGGTAACTAGGACTGCAATGTAAACTTTTACAACAAAATTACACACATTTTATAAATCCGCTTAAGTTTACAAGTTACCATGCAAATAAGAAATTATCTTTTTATTTTTGCCTTTCATTACTTTCACGGTTTCACCTAGCAGTGTGACCATGAACTATTGAATCCCACATGATCAGCAATGCATATTAATTGTAGTGTATATATAACCTGCCACACCTGGACATCAACTAATCATTACAATAATAATATGACATGGCTGAACGAACTGATGGTCCCGAAATTGTCAAGATACTCCAAACATACAAATCGATGGGAGCAAAGTATTATGCATCATGTACCTGTATATCCTGGAGACGTTAGCACATCGACTCCCAAAGCCTTGTATGGCAGTTTCAAGTTCAGAATTGCTCATATATCCATGAGTCATTTCTTCCCTAAAGTTGTTGGGAAAAGCCATCGCTCATATGTTCAACCAATATTCTTCTGCAATAATGACATGGATTAAAAGTAAAAGCTGCGATTTGAAACTTACGTGATCTCGGGCTCCTGAAGAAGATTACGTGAAAATGGCCCAGCTTTTTCATCGTCACTACCTGGATAACAATAATAGTTTATTATTTAACGTAAAAACAGGTATCAATTTGCTGAAAATTGTACGCAAAGTTTATGAAGAAACAATAGACAACTAAATAGATCTTGAATTAATCCATACATCCGGAAAGTGAAAACTAATAGATACTCAATACTGTATGATTAAGTAAGCCTGGAGACGGAGATAATATGTTCATTTGGTAACTTTTGAACAATCTAACTTAAGGCATGCTACAGTTTATGACAGTGATTTTGCAAGCTAAGTAGATGCTGTAGGATTTACTCGTACTATATGCACTCATCATGCACCTGAAGATCTCGCGCTGTTCGTCACCGTCAGTGCACTAACATCATTCCCAATCAGTACAGGTTTACCAAAATGAACTGAATCCCATGTTCATCAATGCTAGCAGCAACCCCTACCAATTCCACTAAGATTAAGTGAACTGCCGGATCCGTAATCCATCAAGCTAGATATCCGAGATCGATCCCACCAATTTCACATGGACGAATCAAGTTGGCAAATGGAATCCAGATACAGCAGGAGGGAGAGGAACCTGACGGGTCGGAGCCACCTCTTGCAGTGGCTTGCATAGGGAGCGAGGTGAACATACTCAATATTGAAACCTTGGGACACAGAGAGAAGATATTCACTGGCAATTTTTTTAAGAATCTAACTGAAAGGCATGCCAATTTATGACAGCGATTTTATATTCGTTTTATAAAGAAGAGTTCATGAAGAACCAACAGACAACTAAATAGATCCTGAATCAATCCATGTCGGAAAGTGAAAAACAATAGATACTCAATACTGTATGATTAAAGCAAGCCTGAAGACGGGGAAGGTTCCCTCATAACTGCACACTCATCAGCCGCTCCGAATGTAACGCACTAGCCATGCATCTGAATAGTTCATACTCTTCATAACTGTCAGTGCACTAGCACCATTCCCAATCAGCACAGGTTCTGCTACAAAAATGAACTGAATCCAGGCAGAGCAGCACGAGACACTAAAATATAGCAGCAACCCTTGCCAATTCTACCAATATCAAGTGAACTACCGGATCCGCACGCCGTTGAGCTAGCAACCCGAGATCATACCACCGACGTCATACGGGCGAATCGAGTTCTGTCAGTCTGGCACGGTGCTATTGCGCCGCTCACGAAAAAGGTAATCTAGACACAGCGGGAAAGGGAGAGAGCGGAACCTGACGACGGGACAGCGCCGCCTCTCGCGGCGGCTTGCGAGGGAAGCGAGGCCAAGGCGCGGAGGAGGACGGGCAGGAGGAGGGGGAGGAAGCGGAGGCGCCGGATCGCCATGGGCGCGTGAGGCCACCCTGCCTGCGGGAGGTGTGGAGTGGCAGCGACGCAGCGTGAGCCTTTTTGGTTTGACTCGCACCGGCCTCGTATTGGCCACGGTTCGCACAAAAGCGAGCTACTACGTATATGGTCTTGTACATTAAAAAATAAAGCTAATCACAGCAGCACCAGTGGTCTAGTGGTAGAATAGTACCCTGCCACGGTACAGACCCGGGTTCGATTCCCGGCTGGTGCACAATTTTTTTTTGCTGATTTCAAGTTTTTTTTTTTTTTTTTGGCTCACGCCAGCGTAATGCTTGCTTACAACGGGGATGTTTTTCAGCAAGAGCTAATTCTCTTTTTTTGGCTCACGTCAGCGGACTGCTTGCTTAGAAGAAAGTCCAATTTTTGTCCCAACTCTTGAGAAAGTTCAGTTTTGATCCTACATTTTTTTTGGGGGGGGGTCTAAAACAAACCTTGAACTCTCGAAAAAGTTCACATCGCTCTCACAAGCGGAGAACAAAGACTATGCTGCACCATCGTTTCATCCTCTTGAATTGACCGGCTAGCTGTGTCTCCCAACTTGAGGGAACAAGTATGTCAGCATGATACGAACACGAGCGCACACCAGCGAGCGTGGAGGCGAAAGGATGCCGCCGATGAGTGTGTCGACAACGCTGAGCTTGATGTCAGTCCCATGAATAGGGAGGTTTGCATGTACATGTGTGTGAGTTGAGTCATGAAGGGGTAGATAATCTTAAGGGTCTCGCAAGAGCAGGTCAACGTGGATTAGCCGGAGGACATCAAAGTGGAGCCGAGGGTGCTCTGGAGGTTTGGGGATTTACAAAACGAGTAGGGATTTTGACTCGGTGGAACCCATGATCAAGATCTAGTACCGATTCAGCCCATTGTTTAATCTTTTTCTGCTACATGTTTTCCATGCAAGATTTTTATTTCAGTTAGATGTGATAGTGGATTTTTTCTAGGAGTTTAGGATTCATTTTGGACCAAACAGAAGTTTTAGGACGAAAAACGAACTTTCTAAAAAGTTGAGGGATGAAAAGTGGACTTTCTTCGCTTGCTTATAACGGGGATGCTCCTTACGAGTTTTTCAGCAAGAGCTAATTCTCTTTGACAATATCATTACAAGCTGTTTGTAGCTTCAGCTGAACCGGTTAGCCGACAAAATCTCTTTCAAATTTCAATGATGCAAAACTCGGATAGCTCAAAGGACCATGTCAATTATTCCATATACTATTATTAGTTCTCCAGAAAAATACAAAGGGGAACTACAAATAAACTTTTCGGAAACAAAACAGAACAAAGTATGATCCAGTCACTGTTTTCTCGTGCAATGAGATTTGAATAGACAAAATTGTTAGTAATATTCTTCTGTATTTTGCTTCCAAAACTGTGCAGTAAAGCACGACATTTGGCGTATGGTTGTCTAACTTTGCAGCCAGAATCATTGTAACGGTGTCAGGGACCTCAGGGTGCTGCGGTCAAGGTTCCTCTGCAACCAGGGTCCAAGGTGTCAACAACAGCGTCCTGCACCAGCGTCACTGAAGGGTGAAACTTCTCACGATGAAATAAGCTCGCTGGATCAATGCTTAACCATTGGCTGAAGCGCAACAAGGGCAGTAATGCCTTCAGCATGAAACAGCAATATGCAGACCTGCAATAACAACAAAACAGCGTGAGACTAGGCTACTCCGGAAGTTGGAGACATGATGTGCAGAATCATGTACAAGAACTTACCTTCCAGACGACGAGTACACGAGGCTACAACACTAAAGTGCAGCTCATCTATTTTGAACTGGAGACCTTTAGAAGCTCATGGAACGCTTCTTGGGGAATATCAACGGATCCAACACGTTTCATGCGCTTCTTCCCTTCTTTCTGCTTCTCTAGCAACTTCTTTTTGCGAGTAATATCACCACCGTAGCACTTGGCCAGAACATTCTTTCTCATTGCCGACAGACTGGAAATGGCACAAGACAGAATATTCAAGCATGTACTTGTCAAATGCACGGGTTTTTTACTTATAGAGTACTCCAGTTAAGCTAACCAGATTGTGAACAGAATGTCTGTCACTTAACTGAATAATGCTAAGAACAGTTGGACATAAATTAGGACAGCGTGACTAAATAATAAAAACTAATAATAACCTGAAGAGTCCTAGCCACTTTTTTCATATGTTTCACAACCAAAATACAGAATAGGATGAGAAATGGGATCCTGGAACTGACAGAAAAAGGCTGATTGGTCGTGATATACATGCAGGTCTTTTTAGGCCAATATAAAGGTTGAGATGGAACCAGTTTCAATTTAGGCAAATAACTCAGTATACTTGGCTCTAAGAAACTAATATAACAAATCAACCCTCTTCCAGTGACACAAAATGATATGGAGCAACTGATGTTCTAATGAACATACTCAATGAGGCAAACTACAAGCCTGAAATTGGAAGGATAAATCTGAATTTATTTGGAGCTGAAAGTGCATTTTCATCTTGATAACTTCTGTACTGATTCACAGAAAAGTCCAATTACTGAATAGCTAGATGCATTTGCAAATATAGTGATGTAATATTTAAGAAAACTAAAGCAGCATAATATCTTACGTTTCCCTTGCGATAACCTTTGAACCAATTGCTGCTTGTATAGTGATCTCAAACATTTGCCTGTACGATTAGAAACCAAAGAGTAACAAAAAATGTAAATGGAAGGAGTGGTGGAAGGAAATAAATTGTTCCCACTCGGTACAAGGATTAAAAAAGAATGTCGCAGGAGCATTTTTTCATTAACAAAATCCTATATTTTCTCCTTCACAAGTCTCTGAGTCTTCAATGTAATTAAGTTCCCATCCAATTTGACTTAAAAGTCATTAAAATGCTCAGAAGAAATCTAGTCAAAGAGCACTAGCGAGCATTGCACATGATATGCCTCGACAAAAGTTACAAATTTTCACAGCCTGGTGGATTTTTTACTGAGCAACCAGAAAATAGTAATTGCACCAAGTATAGTGTTGGGCATTCAAATAGTCACCCAGTGCCTAAGAAAATATAAGTTATGTGGATTTCTTTGATTGATCATTTAAATTAAACACAAGTGTTACTTTAGGATACATACTCAACTTCAAAATCCAAATTTTAGCCCCATGATTAGACAGGTCTAGGATCTAGATCCGTCGAGCTCGTGCTTTCTATATAAATTCCTATAGATATAAACTTACTCAAGAACCGGTTTATAACATCAGATTCCCGAAAACAAGGAGCGTAATGAATACCTTTCTATATATTTCTTGAGCTTATCCACTAATTCTCTTCCAACCTTCTGCGCTTTTTGGTTATGGATTATAGTTGCCATAGCATCAACAGGCTGGCCATTAAGTAGAATATCCATCTTAACAAGATCAGATTTTTGATACCTGTTGAATTGAACTAAAGTAAGGAAATCTAACAAGAACAAGAAACAATTATAAATTGTGGCATTTTTTCCTTGTCATAAAGAAATTCACATGTGCTATTTGAATAGCCATCTCATACCCAGCCCAAGTATTCTTATACACCGCTTGGCAATCCAGTAAGGGGAAACAGTTCAGATTATTTAACAACTCAACAGTTACTGGTCTAGTCACCGGGAGATGTTTCACCCAAAAAATAAGATGCCTAAAGCAAAAGTCACTTATTGATGGTACTTAGTAGGCTGGATTAGAGAGAAGAGTTGCAAAACTTGCACTAGAGGACCATATTCATGAGCAAGGCCTACTACTACTTTCAAGAAATAGATATGAAATTTTTAATGGAAAAGAACAGCCAGAACACAGGAATTCAATGAACAACAACCTTACAACCATATTTACTTTCATCTTGGAATCTCTAAATGGCAAAAACAGTAGTGTAGACAGACCATATCTGATATTTAATTGAAAACAAGACATACTCAGAATCTTCATAGTCAAAAGTAGCATAGCCAGATGTTATGCTTTTCAACTCATTGTAGAAGTCCACAATGATCTCCCTCAAAGGTAATCTGTACTTCAATAAAGCTCTGTGGCTGCATCAAATATAGCCACAATAAGCAAAAATAGAAGGCATTTACTTAGAAAATGTGGCTTGGGGCAAACAATTACGCATCAATGAATGTATATTCTTGCTGCTCGCCCCTCCTTTCTGAACAAAGCATAATTACAGGCCCGACGTACCTAAAGAAAGTGGTTGATCATCATCAAAATCTTTCTAGTTGTAAAGATGTATCATTTAACAGAGAAGCAAATGAGAAAGGAAGCAGATCTTACTCACTAGGAATGATGATAGTAGCAATGACCGTTGGCTCCCAGCAGGCCGTTAAACGTTTTCCAGTATTTAAAGACAAGGCTGCGGGGTTCTCAATTTGCACTTTGCTGAACAAAACAATCAAAGATCAGATATCCTAGCAGATAACAAGTATACTATGATTATAAATGCTCACCTTTCATCGCCATACTCAAAGATATATGGTACAGTTGGTATGGTAGATATGACCTGAGCTCCATATTCCTAAGAAAAACAAAGTGACGAATTAAAATTTCATGACACCAGCATAGAAATAATTTCGTCAGATGATACAAGAACATTGTCATCATACTTTTTCCATCAACTTCTCAGTGAAGGAGAAATGCATGTGCGCGTGGTTCAATTGAGAAAAAAAAAACTCCACATTGAATTTTGACATAGGTACCAGATATTGCAAAATTAGAAGTGGGTGTAATTATGAAACAAGAAAGTTGCTAACAATTTCCACTTCCAAGACTGAAGCGGCCACAAAACCTTCAGGCTATTGATTACTAAAATTGAGGTATCATGCAAACTAAACACTAATCGCTGAGAGATGTTCACTACTTTTTCACGAAAGATTTGCCTTAGTACACTCACATTAAAATTTCATGACACCACCATAGAAATAATTTCGTCAGATGATACAAGA
Organism: Alopecurus myosuroides; assembly: GCA_028641055.1. Classification (NCBI taxonomy): domain Eukaryota; kingdom Viridiplantae; phylum Streptophyta; class Magnoliopsida; order Poales; family Poaceae; genus Alopecurus; species Alopecurus myosuroides. The sequence goes on along the minus strand of CM054057.1, from coordinate 515,212,159 downwards.
ACATTGCCATCATACTTTTTCCATCAACTTCTCAGTAAAGGAGAAATGCATGTGCGCGTGGTTCAATTGAGAAAAAAAAAACTCCACTACTGAATTTTGAAATAGGTTCCAGATGTTGCAAAATTAGAAGTGGGTGTAATTATGAAACAAGAAAGTTGCTAACAATTTCAACTTCCAAGACTGAAGCGGCCACAAAACCTTCAGGCTATTGATTACTAAAATTGAGGTATCATGCAAACTAAACACTAATCGCTGAGAGTTGTTCACTACTTTTTCACGAAAGATTTGCCTTAGTACACTCACATTGCTCCTCTTCCAGCTGGTATCATACCCAAAAAAACATACCTCTTCCAGCTGGTATCATATTCATACCCAATGTACTGAAAACAGGTTTACTAGGTCGTATGTTAGGCTTTATACTCATGCTGGGTAGTGGGTACCCTTGCCGATTACATGTAGGTAACAGGTTTAGTGAGTATATTATAACCAGTCAATTAATCAGTATAATCAGCCATAATAGGCCAGATACATTCCCTTACAATCGAGTAGCATGGATGATACTGGCCTCTACCGGTAATATGGGCGCAAATCCCTACAAGATGCACTGACCCATTTTTGGTATTTGTGGTATTAATTTTGTGCAAAGCTGTTTACAGCTGAGCATAGATAAACTCATAATACATGTCACCAATAAACTGAAAATTATTTGCAAAAGTAATAGAAAAACTATACTTGTTCAAGCCGTTGATGAAATACATCCATGTGCAGCAATCCTAGGAAACCACATCTGTATAAGATACACAAGAGACAAAATCATGTACGAATTAACAATGAATTGATGCATGTTTCAACACTTGATAGCATGTGATGCATTGAAGATAAGTATACTAAGCATCCAGAAAACCTTATACCTGAAGCCCATGCCAAGTGCAGTGCTCGTCTCTTTTGTAACAGACACACTGGCATCATTACATGTTAGCTTCTCAATTGCATGACTAAGAGCTTCAAAGTCAGAACCATCAGCCGGGTAGACACCGGAGAAGACCATGTGTCTCACAGGCTTGAAACCTGAATGGCTATTCTATATGATGTTACATAATACCACAAAAGAAAACTAAAAGCAAGAAAGAAATGGCTATGGAACTGCCAATATATCAACTGTGATTTTCTCAGGATTATTAAATTAATCAAATGACAAAGAAAGATATCTGGAGGGTTTGGAATCCCATACCAGGGAGTGGTTCAACGATACTCTTTGCCTGATGAAGAGTATCACCAATGCGTGCTTCTTTAGTTGAACGCATTCCAGTTATAACATATCCAACTTGTCCAGTGTAAAGCACTCCCGTCGGGGTAAGCTCAGGATGCATAATGCCAACATCAAAGACTTCATATGTGCGACCAGTAGCAGCTGATGAAATTTATCTCCCTTACGCATCGCACCATCAACGATAGCAACATGACAGATCACACCTTTGTATTCATCGTAGTACGAATCTAAGAGCAGCATTCGTACAGGTGATTCACAAATTCCAGGAGGACAAGGTATGCGCTGCGATAACAGCAGGTAGCACCTGGCTAAGGCCTTGACCAGTTTTGGCAGAAGTGAGCAGAGCTTCACTTGGATCAATGTCAAATAACCTCTTCAATTGGGCCTTTACATTCTCAGGATCAGCAGTAGGCTGATCTATCTTGTTAATGACAGGAATAATGCTAAGGTTTGACTCAAATGCAAGGTAAAAATTTGCAATTGTTTGTGCCTGTACACCTTGGGCTGCATCAACTACTAGAAGAGCACCCTGGCAAGCTGCCAGGGACCTTGAGACCTCATAGCTGAAATCTACATGGCCTGGAGTATCAATCAGGTTAAGCAAATAGCTTGGAGTATCTGTCCCATGGGACTCGGAAGTTTCCACAGCATGCTTGTAGAACATAGTTGCAGTTTGGGCTTTGACAGTGATGCCTCTTTCTCTCTCTACCTGTAGATACCAGATATAAATGTTACAAAATTAGGGAAGAAAGTAACATATTATACAACAGGGATTATCCACCTCAGGAACATCATTTCTTAGAGGAACTTCCTGATAATGGCAAATTTAAGAAATAAGGAAACTCAAAGTGAAGGTATTCCATTCATGCTAATATTACCATCCAGAACTAAGTAATGACACGAACTATAGAGGCTAAAGATAAATTGAAAGAATGAAGAATTCCCACATATTTACCGAATTCCGTATTAAGCAAGCGTATCTAACTCAGCTTCCTTCCATATCTATTAACCCATGTATATTGTACAAAAATCATAATGATCTTTTTTATGGTCATGTTTCCTCTTCTCTTTAACTCCAAGTCATTTTTGTGGCCTGGGAATTGTACCGCGACTGATGTGCCATGTGATTGGATTAATCAGCTAGATCTATTAACCCCTGTATATCGTAAAAAAAAATCACAGTGATCTTTTTTATAGTTGTGTTGCCTCTTCTCTTTAACTCCAAGTCATTTTTGTGCCCTGGGAATTGTACGGCGACTGATGCGCCATGTGATTGGATTAATCAGCTAGATGTAATTGTATGTTATAAGACTCTTAAAACTTTTTCTCTGATGCATTTATTAGCACTTCAAAAGGAATCAGCCTTTCATGAAAGTCAGTGCATTGCTAATACTACAGTTGTACTATGTACGAAAAGAATTCAAATCATACATGTGTCTTTATAATATGTTTCTTTCAGTAAGGTTAAGTACTAGAGAGCCAACATTCATTCCAATTTCCCGTTATTTTTAATAGTTCCTAGCAATGAGCAGGCATTCAGCCAGTAATACTTCATGGTATGTTGAAAGATTGAATTACAACAGCATCGGCGAATACATAACATGTTGCTCTTAAAAGATAATCTTTCCCTCATACATTTGCTCACATTGGGCGATCAGACTTTATCAAAGTCATAAGGTTGTTAGAGCATGTCTAACAGACCCCCTATATGGCCCAAACCCGTATAATAACCGCTGATATACGGGTTTGGGCTCTACCCGGCCATCTAGCACGCCCCGTAAATGGACCACCCCGGACGATTTTTTACAAGTTTGGGTAGGGGGCGGCCCGTCGCCCCCTACATGTGCGGGTCGGGAGGAGATATAGAGGTCCAACCCCTCACCTTTTCCCCCACTGCGCGCGAAGCTCCCAACCGCCGCCGCCGCCGCCGGAAATCCGCCTCCTCGCCCTCCCCGGCAACCGCGGCGCCAGATCTCGCCGCCATGGACTCCTCGCAAGACTCTCCAACCGCCGACGGCGCGCCACCAATGACTGAGGCACCGCACCCCCGCCGCCCCGTAGATCCGGTCGCCTCCGAGGCACCGCACCCCCGCCGGGCCCCCAGCGGACCTCGGCGCCCCTCGACCCGCCGCGCCGTTTGCATCTCCGCCGCCTCCCCACGGTGAGTACTCGCCGGGCCGTTCCGCGGGGGCCTGATCTTCCGCATCAAGGACCTCGAGGACCGAGCGAAGCTGCTAGATCAGAGGAAGGGTTCCGCGAAGGGCCGCATATGCATCCCGCGGAACCGCTCTGGTATGACCTGTAGATATTTTTTTCAAGCCTGGTTTCCTCAAGTTTGTCCGAAAGTCGGCCATTCTTGTTTTTCACCTGTTCCTGCTTGCTTTCTGAACTATTTTGGAGAAAGATACCTGGAACTGTCAAAGTACAACCCCCTAATGGTATTGCATTGGATGTTGGAGTTATGGAGAACATGAACATACAATCCTCAAGTATGGGAACCCATACTTGAGAATTGTTCTGTTCATGTTCTCCCTAACTGCAACATCTAATGCAATACCATTAGGGGCTTGTAGTTTGATGGTTCCTGGTATCTTTCCTCCAAAAATAGTTCAGAAACCACTCTGGTATGACCTGTAGCAAGCAGGAACTGATGAAAAACAAAAGAGAATGAGGCAGTGAAGATTTTAGCTATGCATGAAAATGTCCAAAACCCTGTTTTGTGAGGGGCCAAAAGCTCATGCGAGCTAGCAGACCCTCTACCCCCGCCCCGTAAAACAGAATATTCTGTTTTACGGGGCGGGGGTAGGGGGTCTGCTAGCTCGCACGAGTTTTTGGCCGGCGAAATGCGTATACAGGGCCCTCTACACGCGTTTTAGGGGGCGAAAATATAAGGGGTCTGTTAGACATGCTCTTAACACAGTTCCGCTATGAACGAACTTCAATCTTACAATTTTCTTTCAGCGTTTCAGTCGAATTGCCCATGTTTCCAGAAAGGGAAGCTTTCGAGTCGCACCTGCAGCTTGTCGAGGTACTGAGGCTGGCCATGGCCCTTCTGGATGGTGCCGGTGAGCTCCAGCAGCCGGTCGGCGAGCGTGGACTTGCCGTGGTCGACGTGCGCGATGATGGAAAAGTTCCGGATCCGCTCCGGCGGGTACTGCCCCAGCTCCGCCCCCGAGACGCCGGGGCGGGGGCGGTGCTCCGGCGACGCCTGGGAGGATAGGAGGCGCTTGGGCAGTACGATCGTCCGGGAGGGAGCGGAGTAATTATCCAGCGTACGGATGGCGCGGCGGGCAGCCCGCCGGAGCGCGGCGGCGCCGGCCATGCCAAACCACGGAGCGGCGGGAGCTAGGGTTCTGAGAGGGATTTTGCCGAAGAAACGTTGACGAGTGGCATCGATGGGAGTGGTCTATAGACTAGAAAGATGTTTGTGCGACTGTAACATGGGCCCTTCTGCCTTATTTCGTCGAGATTAAGGGCAGCCAGCTAAATCGAATTCTTTATTTGACCCTTACTTAAAATTTAAAATGTTGTTCCTTATTTAGGCCTAAAAAAAGTATTCCCTATTTGACACCTTAACTTCATTTTCTTCCTAACATGGCCAGTGCATTCTAAACACAAATGAAGATGTAAAAGACTCTTTTGCCCCTGATGGATTTTTTACCAAAATTTATAATAGAAATTAAAAATAACCATAGTTAGATTATGTGTCATGTTGGTCCCACACGATAAGTGTACATACTCCCTGTTAGTGGCCTTTTTAAATTGGATATATCCGCTAACAAAACAAACCGGTAGAAAATGCATGCCGCTTGCTCTCTTTAACGGGTTGATTCTAATAAAACAAGGAGGTGCATGTAGGATTAAAGTTTTAAACCAAAAAAAACATATGCCTCCATATATTTTACATCAACTTGCAGGTATCCTATTGTGTTTGGTACATACATGCATGTACGTTTCAATTAAAAAAGTATAGGTACTATTTTCTAAAGGAGTAAGTACGGCACAATTTTCCTAAAGGGGCATACGTACTACTACATATACCACTTATTGAGTTTATACAAAATTCTTTCAAGAACTATATATTTACTGATTTATGTTTAGAAGCATATTTCGATTTTTTAGATTTCAGTATGTACAGATTTTTGAAGGAGTATATACCTTTTTTTTACTAAAAGACTATATACTACTCCCTTTGTTCTATAATATAAGATGTTTTAGCTATTTCACATGTTGTCTAGATACACAGTAAAGTGAGTGTACATATATACTAAAATGTGTCTAGATACATGTGTATGTATGTGAATGTGGAAAAGTTTAAAACATCTTATATTGTGGAACGGAGGGAGTAGATTTTCAAGGAGTATATACTTATTTTTTCCTTATGAAATATATACTGATTTTTTCTGTCCTGCTCAGTATTTACATTTTTTAAGGACTATGGACTGTATTTTTTTATTAAGAGGCATGTACCGAAATTTTTAAGAAGGCATATATATGCATTAGAAGACAAGGACGCACATATACGCTGATTTTTAGCAGCTGGCTGTAACATCCCAAGTATGAAAAACAATCTTAGAATGCTTGCTTCTTGTTTAAATTCAGTTTGCATCATTCCATCATGAGCATTGCATTTGTTTTCCATTTGAATTTCAAATCAAATTTCAAACCACTATGTTGGTCTGTTACAACCTTTCCAAATAAAACATTCAAATCAAACCATTCAATTGTTTCCAATAAACTTGAATTTTTATACTTTTAACATGCTTAAGTTTCAATATTTCAATTATTGCCAAATTTCAATCAAATGCATTTAAATTACAAACAGCAACAAACTTTAAATTTTTGAAAAACAAAAGTTTGCACACATGGGCTTTTGCAATAAAGAACTAATAAAAATTTATCACCAAAAATTTCCAACCCCAAAACCCTATCCTTTTCTCTCTTTTTCTTTCCTACAAAAAAAAGGTAAACAGAAAAAGAAATAAAAATAAAAAACGGGCTGGGGGAGGCAGACCAGGCCAGCCAGCTGGGCCAGCCCAGCCCACCTACCACCCCAGCGCGCAGCGCACACGGCCCGCGGCCCCCTTCTCCCTCCTCCGTACGGCCATCGTCACCTGACGCCAGCCACCGCACCACACCTCCACCTGCTCCCTCTCCTCTCCCTTTATCTACCACCCGAGGCCCCAAACCCTAGCGCCATTCCCCTCTTCCTCCATCTCCGCCGCCGCCTCCATTTTCTCCTCTCTCTCTCCCTTCCTCCTCTCTGTTTTCCGGCGATCGTTGGGGGGAGGTTGCAGAGCATGGCGCCGCCGTCGACAGCACGCTAGGGAGCGTCTCCGGCCAAGCCAGGGGCACGAGCAGCACCCCCGTTTCTTCCTCGACACCATCCACATCTCCGTCGAGTCCCAGGAGCCGCTGATCCTCGACGACGAGCTCGTCACCGCCGCGGCTGCTCTGAAGATCGTCGCCGCGTCGCCGTCTCCACCTCCCTCAACCCCGTACGACCACCGCAACCACCCCAAGGTGATCTCCTCTGTCGATTCCCGACCAAAGATCCCTCCTTTGCTTCCTGGTTCGCCTCTTCGTTGTCGGGCTGTCTCCGGTGACCGCCATGGCGCCATGTCCGAGCGGGGAGAGGTCCATCGCGGGTCCGGTGTGGCCTCTGTGATGGCATCCAACACGCGCACATACACGCACGGCCAGCACGCGCACACGGCTCGCTGCACGCACGTCACCCAGCCGCAGCAGCGCAGCGCCAGTCGCCGGCGATCACCGGCCCGACACCAAAGTTCAGAAACTGAACTTTTTCAGTTTCAGTTAACAGTCCCGCAACACCACCTCAAAACCCCACGCATCTCTCTCCTATCACCACCGTCGAGCCAGCCCAGTGGCAAGATCCAGCGGCTCTCAGCGCGAGGGCGCGAGTTCGAACCCCCGCCGCGCGAATAAATCCACCCTTTTTTTCCCCGCTTGCCACGCAGCCACACGGGCCCCACACGTCAGCGACGTGGTGGCCACGCATGCACACACCCACGCGCCACGCAGGCGCCAGCAGGGCGCTGGCCCACTGGCCAGTGACCCAGGGCTGCTCTGCCCTGCGTAGCAGAAGTCCTAGGGGCTTTTCTGAAATTCTTTTTCGCACCTAAGCCCCTGGAATAAATCTAAGACTTTTAAAAATTGCAGAATAGCCCCTGTATTTCAAATTCAAATATCTTTTGCATTTCAAATCCAAATTCAGTAAATAAAATATGTTTTCCATACCAAATTAAATTCTCTACATGTTAAAACCATTTGTATACTGTTTTGAACATTTCAAATGGTTTCAAAAATTCAAATTCAAACAACCCTTTCAAATTTGGTCAAATTCATAACTAATTCAAATTTAATTCAAATGGCACGTGTAAAATATGTTTTCCATGCAAAATTGAACAAGATTTCCAAATATAAATTTTGTTTCCTGTTTTGAATAAATAAAATTGGTTAAATAATTTAAATCTTGCTTAAATCATTTAAAATTGCTAAATTAATAACTTGGTCAAACCAAATTCTTTTTGAACATATAAAATATGTTTTCCATACCATTTTTCATGAACTTTGCAAATATCAACTTTGTGTTCTATTTTAAATAAATTAAATTGCTGAAAACAACTGTTTCTTAATTAATGCATTTAAAATTATCAAATTAATAACTTGCTCATTTTAAATCCATTTTCAACAAATGAAATATGTATTCCATCTAAAATTTTGTGTTCTTTCCAAATATGAATTTTTTTATCTATTTTGAACAATTAAAATGGGTGAAAACAACAAATGCTTGTGTAACTCATTTAAGAAGCCAAAATTCATAACTTAATAAATAAAATTCCAAACTTGGTAAACAACATATCAAATTGAACCTTTTGTTGTTTTCTTATTGTTTTCATCATCCATGCATCATTCTAATCAACTTTCACATGATGGTTATTTGTAGATCACTTAATTCAACTTTAATTCTTGGGCCTTTCTATATGCAACCCAAATTGCATATGGGCCCGATTAAATATGGTTACCATGTCAACTAGCTTATCTTTGATGCATCAATTAAATTGTCATGCATCATCCCATGTTTATGCATTATGCCATGTTATTGATTGTTTGTCTCTCTGCGTTGTTTGTTTGCTTCTTCTCGAATAGACGACGACGTTGAGACAGACGAGGTTTACAACACTACTTCAGAGGAGTTAGCCCAGTACCAGGCTACTGAGTTTGCAGGCAAGTATTCACTCACATGAACCATTGTGTCCTTTCCATACTGGATACTGATACTTTCCGTTGTCTAATCTGCTAGCCTTAAGATTCGTTGCTTGTGTTTCGATCCTATCACATGTTATCCTGTAACCCTGATATAGCCTATCCTCCACACCTATAACCTCGTTGCTTGTTGCCTGTGTCTACTAGCATGCTTAGGGTTGTTTATGCTCGAGTCTGATGTCCGTTATTCCTGTTACCATATTTATCATGTTCTGGGGGCTCGATGTTTAAACAACAACCTGTTAATGTTTGAGGTAATGCTAATTTGATGATAAGGCACCGGCAGGAAGCCGGGTATGGTTTTGAGGCCTGCTAGTGTCGAACTCAGGAAAAGTTCTTGTCCTCTAGATCCATGATGAGCGCGCTAACCGCATGTGGGAAGCGTGTATGGGCGCCCCCCTCAACTTTGATTCGATTCGCATCTCGTCCAAATCGCCTCTTTTAGTTCGGGTTTTCCATTTGCCGCATGCATATGCAGGTGCGAACCCTTGGCGCCAGGGTGGTAACTTTTGTAGTCGGCATTTAGGGAGACACGTTCTTAGAGTGCTATGAGGGTCCCCTTTTCTTCGTGGGGCTTGATTAGCCGTGCGCTCAATTGCACGGGTTTTTTTGGGCTTGATGCGAAGAAGAGTTGGGTTGTGTTGAGTACCTCGCTTGGTGGGTTGATCCCCCGTCTGTCGGGTTATTCTTACGTGTACGGCCAAATTGGTGCATCCCTGCAGGGTTAAATCTTCTCGAGAAGTCGTGTTGTCCGCGGTTATGGATGACTTGGTGATAGGGCTGGCTAACAAGGATTAGACAACTTACACCTAATTAATAATAATTTGACTAGTAATAGGCTTATTGACACAATAACTTGAACCTTCATTAATCCAACTGTGTGAGTTATCCTCGGATTGCTTCTTTGGATAAGGGGCGAGATCCAGGATGGGTTTGTTTGAGGTTAGTGGTAGTTGGTCCCGATGCGCTATCTTATCCCTTTCTTTTAGCCGGATGTTGTAGCGTGTCTCTGTAGTTGGTTAGGGCAGCCCGCTGCCGCACCTTGGTATCCCCTATCTTCCGTTGAACCCAAAGCATCTGTACTTGGTGTTGTCGGGTACACTTTGGTATCTTGTGCGTCTTGCTTGCCAGTACTCGTCTGTACTGACCCCTTTGGGGCTGCGTGTTCTGCAGACTACGTTTCCGAGGATCCCCATGGTGGCTACTACGTGGAGTATGACGAGGCTGCTGACGAGTAGATAGCGGACCCGGGCAGGATCCGAGACTTCGTGGATGGGCACCGTTCTTTCGTTTCCGGCCTCTTGGGCCTATTTGGATCTTGTCTGTACTCAGACACTTTGGATGCTTCCGCTGTGATGTAATGATGACTTGTTGGGACATGTGTCCTCTGCATGACTGTATTTGCTATCTCTGCTCTAGTGAGAGCTTTTGCCACTTATTTCTATTTCTTTGTGTCTTAGAGATTTGTTGTGATATCACTTGTTCAAATTCCGTTGACGTACCATGTGTGTATGTTATGAAGTACGTCAATGGAAGTATTCGGATTTCTATTGGATGGTTTCACAAACGATGAATAGTAGAGGATGGTTGTCACACGTTTACGTGTTGGCCTACTCATATTGAGATGCGGGTGCATGTAGGCCCCGTAAGCCATTTATCTACTGTTTAGCGGGCTGTGAGTATCCTCTAAAAGTCCGGGTGCGACACTGGCCATGACGTAGTGATCGGCGGCGGCCGTGCTACACGATATTGATAATCGTGTTGAGGGTTCCTTTTGTCGGCATATATACTATGGACTTCACCGGCTGCATGCCTAGTAACGTGGAGATCGGTACAACAAATTGCATGATTATCCACATCGGTATCCCTTAAAAAGCAGCGTACATGAGCGAGCCTAAGCACTAATCGCGGGTCCACGTACGTTTTAGAGGTGACAGGCGCATGCCTCAAAAAAAAGACAAGATGCACTGCACGTAATGCACTTATCAAAAGGAAATAGTGCGTGCATGGTCACTATAGCACATGCAACATACATGCTCGATATAGCACGTACTAGCATTGTACTCGTTACTGCAGAATCCTTGCCAGAAAATAAGTAGCCACCTAGGCCAAAAAAAACACGGTCAAGAGTGTGACGGATAGACACGCATGGCACAGTGAGATGCGGACGGACGTTTTCGCGAGTATACGGCCGCCGCATGTACGAGACGTTGGTGCGGCGCCTCTCCCTAGGATTTCCCATCTAACTATGCTTATTTTCAACTTCTATTATGAATTTTGGTACAAAAATTTATCAGACGCCGTAAGCCGTTTATCTACTGTTTACCGGGCTGTGAGTATCCTCTAGAAGTCCGGGTGCGACAAATGGTATCAGAGCCTGTCTGCCTGTAGGATCCCTTTTACTGGTCGCAGTTGAGTCTAGAAACTATTTTGTAGCTATATAGGAAAAATGAAACGTGAGAGTAGGAATTCTGTTCTTTTATTTCTTTCCCCAACCATCCTCCCTTTTTCTGGTAAGGAAGTGCAACGTTGTTTTCTCTTCTCATCTAAACTTTCAAGTTAGGTTTTCACGTATCCTGGTTTCTCTAGGATGGTTATATCTACTAGACCATAGGGATGTAGGTGGTTGTGACATGATTTATCATGTTGCCTACTCACGATTGAGAACGGAGGCACATAAGCCCCGGAAGCAGATCCTCTATTCCTTAAGCAGTAGATATTGATCCTTTAGAAGCCCGGATGGGTTTTTCCGTAGTACCTCGGGAGTGTTTGGTCTCGTGTTTCCCGAATGTTGCTTCGATATCCTGTTCTTCTCAACATCATTTTCGTCCGTTGAAACCTTGTTGTTGCTTGCCACTTCAGTTCTTCTACCGGTGTCGAATCAAAACTTCCCCGATCATCTGCAGATGGATCTCAGGTTCTACCCGCAGGTGGTTCGTATGACTCGTTGCGAGAGCACTGCCGGTTATCCGGAGATGCTGAGAGACATGGTCACTTTTCTGGGGTTCCGTTGGGCACCAGAGTACCAGGTCTACGAGCAACATCGAGAGTTTGAGCAGACCTACTACCAGGCTATCGTCTACATTCTGTCAGATGATGGCATGAGCGTAGTCCACCGCTACGAGGCAGTGGGTTCCACGGTGGATATGGCTGTGCAGCAGGCAGCTTATGTGAGTCTCACCGTCCTTCGTGCTGACTACTGGGGATTTGACGATTCTATCTATCGCCACATCCCCCGTGGTTACATCACTTCGGAGGGAGGTCATTTCACTCTCTACGACAACTTGGATGTTTACGAGCATGATAACTCCAGGCTGCACACCACCGCTCAGTTTGTGAGGCACAGTGACGCAGTTGCCCGCACACTATCTCAGGAGTTGGCTTCAGTCAGAGAGCAGCTTTACCTGGCTTTGACTCGTCTGGCAACGTACACCACAGACTTTGTTGGAGACGAGCGCTTTGCACGTTTCGATCAGCCAGTTGGGCGTCGTCTGCCAGATGCTGGAGGTTACGAGCCGATCAGAGGTCCACTCCTTAACCTTGGTGCTAGTTACACTGGGATTCCCCGTTTTGGAGCACAGGGAGTCGATGCTATGTATTTCACCACGCCTAGAGTCGGTCTCAGACCACGTCAGATCTACGTGGATCGTCGTTCCACCTACTTTCGTGGGCGTGCTCCTCACCGTACCTCTTGCCGTACTCCTAGCCGCCGTCCTGCGTGATGAGCATAGGAGTACCCATGTATCCATTCTTAGCTATGTTTAGTTATCCTTTGGCATTCGAACCATTTATGGTGTGTTGGAGATTCTGATGTATTTGAACATGTGATGATGTACCTGTTGGTTATCTATTCATGCGTCAGAATAATCTCTCTTTCGGTTGCCAAGTCTATCCTTTTCTATTGTTGTGCTAAAATGCATTTCCATTCAGCATGCCGCCAACAAGGAACAACACGCCTGAGCCACCGCCAATCGCGGAGCTGTTGACTCAGATGACCCAAGTCATGACGCAGATGGCCCAGTTTCAGGCTAATCAGCACATCAACCAGACAGCTCCACGAGTCAGCGTCAAGGAGTTTCTCAGTCTGGGCCCAAGAGCTTTCGTGGCCACACGCGAGCCTCTGGACGCTGATGACTGGATCCGTGAGATAGCTAAGGCTCTGGAGATTGCACACGTAGCTGAAGAAGACAAGGTCAAGTATGCCTCCTATCTACTGAAGGGTCAGGTAGCTACTTGGTGGGAAAACTTCCAGGCCATGCGAACTGGGATGCCAGTCACGTGGGATTGTTTCAAGGAAGCCTTCCTGAAGCACCACATTCTAGATGGTCTCATGGAAAGAATGCGTGAAGAGTTTTGCTCTCTCAAGCAGGGCAAGTTGGACGTCATCGGGTATCAGAGTGAGTTCAATCGCCTCGCTCGATACGCTGGAGATGAGGTGTCCACTGAATCTAAGAAGATGGCAAGGTTCCGCAGAGGTTTTAACCCGGAACTCAAGTATGCCCTCACCAATGTCAAGGCCAACAGTTCGAGGATCTCGTTAACACCGCGCTCAATGAAGAAAATGGGCGCAAGGCGTTCGAGGAGTCTCGCAAGAACTCGCGTGAGGGTGGTTCCTCCTCCAACATGACCACCCCTCCGCAGAAGCGCCGCATCTGGGTACCAAATGGTGCTGTCACTCGGGCTCCATACGCCCAAACTTCTCCAGGCTTCGCTCCCCGCCCACCCAACCCTGCTCAGGTGCATGATCAAAGGGCTTCGATGGGGCAGCCAAGGCCAGGGCCTCCTCGTGTCGTCACATGCTACAAGTGCAAGCAGACGGGACACTACGCCGACAAGTGCACGCAGAGGCAGCTACCTCCACCACCACCTCGTCCTAACACAAACCAGGCAATGGTGCGCGCTCCCCCGCCTAAGGCCTTCAACTCCAACAACAGGTCTGTCGGGAGGACCGCAAGGGTGAATCATGTCAAGATCGACAAAGCTGAGGAAGCTCTTGACGTCGTTCTCGGTACATTTCCCGTAAACTCTATTCCAGCTAAAGTGTTGTTTGATAACGGAGCATCACATTCTTTTGTGTCAAAGACCTTTGCCACAACAAACAACCTAATTGTGGTTCCACTAAGCAATCAGATCACTGTTCACTCCCCGGGATCTCAAATGTTGACTTCCAAGATAAGTAAGGACAATCAAATCCTAATTGGAGGCCACATATTCCTTGCTTCTCTCATGTTGCTGGGAAGTTCTGACATTGATGTCATTCTTGGTATGGATTGGCTGAAGGCCAATAAAGCAAGAATCGACTGTGCTCAAAAGTCAATAACTCTGTCCCACCCTTCTGGCCAGATAATCTATTCTCCACATGAATCAAGTTACATTCAGCTATGCACCCTCAATGCAAAACCTCTACCTTCACTTGAAAATGTTCCGGTGGTTTGCGACTTCCCTGACGTCTTTCCAGAAGAGTTGCCAGGAATGCCTCCGAACAGAGCTGTTGAGTTCGTGATCGAACTTGAACCAGGTACTGCTCCAATCTCTAAGCATCCCTACAAGATAGGAACTCCCGAGCTGAAGTTGTTGAAGGAACAAATTGATATGTACATGGAAAAAGGTTACATTCAACCTAGTTCCTCGGCTTGGGGTTGCCCAACTCTGTTCGTTGCGAAGAAGGATCAAACAAAGAGACTCGTTGTTGACTATCGTCCTCTTAACGAGAAAACCATCAAAAACAAGTATCCAATTCCTCGTATCGATGATCTTTTTTATCAACTTGCTGGAGCCTCGATATTCTCCAAGTTGGACTTGAGAATGGGTTACCATCAAATAAAGATCAGAAAAGAGGATATTCCAAAGACAGCCTTCACCACTCGCTACGGTCTATATGAATTCACCGTCATGTCCTTTGGTCTCACCAATGCACCGGCGACTTTCTCTCGACTCATGAATTCTGTCTTCCATGAATACCTAGACAAGTTCGTTGTGGTATATCTTGATGACATTCTTGTCTACTCAAAATCCGAGGAAGAGCATGAAGAACATCTTCGTCTCACTCTCATGAAGCTTCACGAAAATCGTCTCTATGCCAAGTTCTCCAAATGTGAGTTCTGGATTTCAGAAGTTGCTTACCTTGGTCATGTCATCTCTGCCAAGGGCATAGCCATTGATCCAGAAAAGGTTAAAGCAATTGTTGATTGGAAACCTCCAAAGACGGTGAAGCAAGTAAGAAGTTTTCTTGGCTTGGCTAGCTATAGTCGTCGTTTCGTCCCAAACTTCTCCAAGATTGCCAAACCTCTCACTGACCTCACAAAGAAGGACAAGAAGTTCGTCTGGTCTCCACAATGTGATGAAAGTTTCAATCTCCTGAAGACTAAACTCACTTCTACACCAGTTCTGGTTGGCCCAGATCCTTCCAAACCTTTCCAAATATTCTGTGATACTTCTCTCCAAGGTCTAGGTGCAGTTCTTATGCAAGAACGTCAAGTTGTGGCTTCTGCTTCACGTCAGTTGAACACACATGAGCTCAATTATCCCACTCATGACCTTGAACTTGCAACAGTTGTGTTTGCCCTCAAGAAATGGAGACAATACTTGTTGGGTAATCGCACTGAAATCTTTTTGGATCATAAGAGTCTGAAGTACATCTTCACTCAACCAGATCTAAACCTCAGACAAAGGAGATGGATTGAAAAGATCAAAGACTTTGATCTTACCATTTCTTACACTCCAGGCAAGGCTAATGTTATGGCCGATGCTCTCAGTCGCAAGTTGTATTGCAATAATCTCATGATCATGGAAAGCCAACCTCCTCTTCATGAAGAATTCCAGAAGCTCAATCTTGGTCTTGTTCCTCAAGGCTATCTTGCAAACTTGACAGCCAGTCCAACTCTCGAGGACAAGATTCGTTCTGAACAACTTTGTGATGCTGAAATCAAGAAGATTGTAGAGCACATCAAAGCAGGCAATGAGAAATTTGAGTGCTTCTCAATTGATGACAAGGGAAATGTGTTCTTTGAAGGACATGTTGCAGTTCCTCAAATTCAAAGTCTCAAAGATGTCATTCTCAAGGAGGCTCATGAAACTCCTCTCTCCATACACACTGGAAGTACAAAGATGTACCAGGATCTCAAGACACTGTATTGGTGGCCTAGCATGAAACGTGAAATTGCTCAATACGTTTCTGAATGCGACGTTTGTCAACGTGTTAAGGCAGTTCATCAGAAAACAGCCGGTCTTCTCCAACCTCTGAAAATCCCTGAGTGGAAGTGGGACATGATTGAAATGGACTTCGTCACTGGTTTTCCAAAGTCTAAGAGGGGCAACGATGCAATCTTTGGTGTCATTGATCGACTCACTAAAGTAGCTCACTTCTTTCCTGTCAAAGATACAATCTCAGCTAGTCAGTTAGCAGAGCTCTACACAGCAAAGATTGTTCCTCTTCATGGTGTTCCATTGGAAATAAGCTCAGACCGTGGAAGCATCTTCACTTCTCATTTCTGGAAAAGCTTTCAAGAAGCCTTGGGCACCAAGCTTCTGTTCAGCACAGCCTACCATCCTCAGTCTCAAGGGCAAGTCGAAAGAGTCAATCTGATTCTCGAGGATATGCTCAGAGCATCTGGTCTCTCCTTTGGCATGAAATGGGAGGAATGTCTTCCATATGCTGAATTCTCCTACAACAACAGCTTCCAGGCAAGCCTAGGCATGGCACCTGTCGTGGGATAATCACGGTAGATGTTACCGGGGGTAACTGATCTTGGGGCAAGATGACACAGGCGTTTGGGAGAGGGTTTAGCTCAGAGGAAAGCATGATGGAACTCGATCTGGTAGCCGGCAATCAAGTCGCCAAGTCTCCGATCTCAAGTTATTAACTCAACTCTCGTGTTACACTGGATACTCGATACCAAGCGATATTGCTAGGGTTCTTAGGTCTCTCTCAACTAAACCTAGGGGTCGGTTTATAAAGCACCCGTACCCCCTGGCTTACCCTCCAAGACGCACCCTGAATCCTACCCGGACACCGCATACAAACCCTAACTTTCCTTTACCATAACCCACAATCCGGGTTAAGAGGCCTACAAACTTGGGCCTTCCAGAAGTTTCTTTATCCTTAGCCGGATCTTGCGCAGCGTCCTTTGGGCCGGGTTACACCTTGGAGTTGGCCTACCGGGTATTATCCCTCCATCAGTAGTCCCCAGAATAGCTTGGACTTCACGGATCCTTCCTTGAAGCGCTTGCTATTCCCTGCAAAAATATCAAACGCACAAGTGTATGGAGGCCGGGTTAAGGTGCTTTGATAAATAGCTAGGCCTAACTCCATGGTGGCCATATAGTAACCCGGCTTTTCTCCAAGTACTTGGCTTAGCTCTCCGGGTCTAAACCCTGATAAAAAATGCCAAAAGCCCGACTTACTTTACTCGATAATTAACCCTGATATCGCGGAAAATATCTCCTTCTTATTTCTGCCCGGATATCACGTTCAACACTTGAAGCATATCTCAAAAAATCCGCACAGATGACCGTTATCCCAAAATTTCCGGATTCCGCCTGTTAGGATAGGTTTATCCGCCCGCATCTTATAAATAGAGCCCAGAGGGTAACTTAGATCCCAACGTTTCATTCCAACCTTCCCTTTGCTTCCTTATTCCCTGCGCTCCGCAATTCCACAAGAATCTCAAGCCCGCCATCGTAGCAAGGCCGCCGTCGGCCACGTTCATCCTTGAACTGTTCCGCGCCGCCGCCAAACTCTGCCACCGCGCCTTCATTCCGCTCATCAAGGGTTGCAGGGGGACATCCAGACCGCGACATCGGCCGCCGCCACGCCAGATTCAAGCTCCTCCCAGTAAGTATTTGTTAAAATAGCTCCGCATTTTTTCGATTCACCTTAGATTGGATCTAGGTCAACCTGCGGGCCGTTCTTCCTGTTGCACCGGATTAGATCGATTTGACGCTCGCTAACTCCTTTAACCACCTGTTTGATGATTACACCTCATCCTCCTACCATTATTAATCACCAATTTCTTCGTAGAATCGTTCGCAAGTTTTCCAATCTAGATCTATTTCACCTCAATTTTCCGCGCATAACATTGACACCCGGAAAATCCTCCTTTTCCGGCTATTTTGCTTGCAGTAGATACATGGGCAACCATCCGTCTTCCCCAAATACTTTTCCATATGTAAGTGACCAATAATCTCCATAGTTGTACTTAATACCCGGATACCTCGCAATCTCCACTCCATGGCGTGATACCCGGATAGTTCTTAGTTTTCATACTTTCTTGATACCCCAGACTCGGATAATCCAATACTTCCGAGTCTTATTTCCTGTACCTTTTTTCCTTGTGTTTTGCAGGTTGATCCCATGGCTCCCAAAAGGCAAGGGAAACAGTCGGCCCAGGCGAAGACAACCCAATCCATATCGCCAATTGGGGGCGATCCACTGTCACAAAGGCCAAGCTGGAAGAATTGGCCGAGTTGGGGGTTCTTCCCCCTCAGAAGGACATTCACTGGAGGGCGCCGGGTGACGAGACCCGGCCCACACCCGCCGACGGCAAGGTAATCTGTTTCATAGAGCACGTGACCCGGGGATTCCGCCCTCCGGGTCACCCTTTCTTTCGTGAGGTCCTGAGCCACTACGGCCTCCGGGTATTCGACATAGGGCCTAACTCTATGTTGAATATTACCCACTTCATTGTCCTATCCGAGTCATACTTGTGCACTCCGCCAAGTTTGACTCTCTTTATTGAACTTTTCCAGTGCAAGCCGTGCCGCGAAAGCGGTGACGGAGCACTTCTCACTTGCGGCGGGGTATCCATCCAACGCCGCAAAAACTCCCCAATGCCAACCCTTAATCTGAACTCCCATGTTAAACACTGGCAACTATCCTTCTTCTACTGCCACGACACCTCTCCACCCCGGTGAGAAGAGACTGCCGGGTTACTCGGAGGGCCTCCTCAATACTTCCGAGAATTTCAACGCTTTCGCCCCTGACTCAGACAGGGAGGCAATCATACCTTTGCTAGCTAAGTTAGCCGTTCTCTCAGCCCAAGGCCTTCTTGGGCTCAACTTAGTGAAAACTTGGGTCGACTTCCGGATCCAACCCAATTCTATCCGCTCCAAATTGATGTGCGAATACTCGGGGCACACCACAGACGCCCTTCGATATTCCACCAAGAGCTTTGCAGCCGGGGATACCAACAAAACCATCAAGGGTTTCTTGACAGAGAAGCTGGAGGTGATAAAGAACATCGCCGGGTTACCTCCGTTTACTCGGGAAAACCCGGCCCCAGCGGTAAGACCCGATACTCATAAGTTTATTTCCTCATCTTGACTCAATACTGCTCCTAGTTCTTATTTTCATCTTTATGTCTCAGGCTGATGATCCTTTCTGGACAGTTGAAACCTCCCCCCCTTCCAGAGACCCGGAAGAAGAAGATGAGCCGGCTGACGGTGATGAAGGTATTTGCCCGGATCTTGTATTATCTTTACTTGCATCATTTTCCTCCCATTTAACTTTTTCCCACAGACACACACTCGGTTCGCAGGGCTGGAGGACGAAGGTGAGAATAACGAGGATGACCCGGAGGCTACTGAATCTGATCAAGAGGCAACAGTTGGAGCCAAGAGGAAGACCAGAGGGGCAGTGTCCAAGGTTCCTTTCTCTTCTATATCCTATGAACCTTACTCCTTTGATGCCATGCGACAACTTAACCATCAATTATCGAACTCGTCGTACTTGAAGGATTCTCTTCCAGCCAAGCGCAGAGTAACTCGGAGTTCCCCGGGTGAGGATCCCCTTAACCCGGGCATCTCCACCTCCCCCGTCCATCGTGCCAGTGCTCCTCCGCCTCGTCCTTCCAATTCTCCTCAGCGCCACCCTTCTCCTAACCATCCACGTGCCGGACAATTCCGGGTTCCGCTATCGGTCCCTTTGACATCTTCGTCTGCTTCCAGCAGCGAGCTCCCACCGGATTACGCCGTAAATACCGGGTAAGTTTTTGCTATATGACATCCTTTGATACCTGACAATTTTCAATCACCATTGCTAACTGCCTCTTCTCATCTTTCTTTAGCGCTCAAGTCACCGTTAGTGACCCGGAGAATGTGGAGATGGATAACCGGGAGGCGGATAACCGTCAGACATAGGAGCCGACTGAGAACGTAGATGCCGCGACTGGCGGTGATATTGAGAACAACCAGGAACAAGGCCCCTTGGGCGATCCACTTCACCAAGCCGCCAGGTCTCCTGCTTCATCCGAACCAGTGGACGAGGAGATCGAGGTTCCGGACACGAGGATGGGTTCTCCCAACCCGGATACTCAGACTGTCCGGGTCTCGACCCCAAGGGCGGGGAGAGCTCCCCCATCAGGCGACCAGGCTGCCGGCTCTTCCGGTGTCCGACCCGAGGACCTGACGTTTGCCCAGATGCTCGAAACCCTGCGCGCTTTGAGGGCTAATGAAGAAAACATCTTGGAGGCTTTAATAGCCAAACACGAGGTAAACCCGACTAATATTGCTTGTGTCCTTATCCAGTCCCCAAGTTCTGAGTGAATTGATTCACAATTTGCTTGGAACTTTACGATATAAGCGACTGATAACTTGCCCCTTTACCCGGCTAATCCTTCCTTGCATCCATGCAGTCCTTCGTGACTCAATCTGAGGAGAAACTGGCAAAGGCCACCAAGCTCATTAAAAAGGAGGTGGCTCTGCGTGAGGCGGCCGAGGCTGAGGCCAGGAGGAGTAGGACGATAATGAAGAAGTATAGGAGGAGGGCTCACACAGCAGAAGATGATCTAACGAGCCTTTCTGTTCAAATTGCTGATACGTATCGTGCTTTGCTTGGTACGTTTCTTCATCCGGGTTATCCTTCTGATAAATAGCCGAAGTTTCCTGACTCATGTTTCCATTTCTGCAGGTCCGGATGAAGTGATGCCGGACGAGGGTGACATTGCCAGGCTGAAAACTATCAAGAGCGTTATCCGGCAGCTATGCGCCGGAACCAAATGGATCCTTCAAGAAATACGGTGGCCGGGTAAAGGGCATGGCGACCTGAAGAGAATGCTAGACGCTTGCTCCACTATCCCCGAGTGGATTTGGCACTGGAAACGCTCGTCCTGCCGGGTTGGAGTAACCCGGGGTCTTGCGCTTGCCAAGGCTTACTTCCCTAAGCTCGAGCTAGCCAAGCTTATGGGCGGTTTCCCGGAATACAAGCTTGATGGGTCCAAATTCTCCGTGAAGGATTTCCAGGCCGTCCAGAAGGAGGTCCGTTACCCGGCCAGCGTGATTGCTGACGGCTTAGATGTCGATTCCCTCGTTCCTGCATATGATGCTGCTGGTGAAGCGGTTAAGTCGGATCTTCCCGAGCCGTATGACATGCTGGCCCGATGGAAGGAGGAAGCTGCTAAGTTGAGGGAGGAGGATGCCAAAAAGAAAGCTGAAGCCGATTCTGCACCCGCTACCTCCACACCAGTCGTTCCTCCTCCTGCGCGAGCCGGTACTACTGATCCGGGTGCTGCTGTTACCCCAAGTGATAGCAAGGGCAAGGCGAAGATGGACGCCGCGGCCTAGAACGCCGAGTGATACCTGATGCCTGATGCTACTTCATACGCGTCAGTTGATCGATGTGTCGTTAAAACAACTATTTTTGGATGGTGCGCCTGTGCACCTTTGATACTATTTACCGGAGTTTGTAATGCACTCTAAGTTCTTGATACACTTTGTGCTTCTTCTGATCGTTTAAATTTATCCACTTTTGAGTCAACTTGTTCTTGATATCCGACTTTCTTTACGATTCCTTTTGTGAGACTCGGTTTCCGAGTTTCGTGGGTGTTGACGAGCGGACTTGCTTCTAAGCCCCCAAGTCCCCAAGACTCGGATGTTTGGGTTTTTTGAGCCTTAGCAACTAAGCTACTTTTTCCTTTCCAAAATCCCGAATCGCCAAGACCCGAATTTCCGAGTCTGGGATATGTGGTCTTTTCGAAGAGAACGAGTTTTGTTGTTTGCTAAGCCCAAACCCGGAGCCGTTTCACATAGGTAATGAAGTTATGCTTGATAAACATTGAGTTTCCAGCTATTAGCCTTATACTCTGCATAACTTGTGGTTTAGATGACCCTTTTGACAATCTTGTACTATAAGCCGGCTTTCGCGTGGATATCATGTTGTTACATCTATACGAAAACAGGGTCAGGCAAGTCCCATTGGGCTTCATGGCTGATTGTAATCGTAAGCGAGCAAATCATGCCACTTTTATTGCGAGTCACATCGAGCTTAAGTAAGAAAAGTCAAGAAAGTTTGGCTCCTTTGTCCGGTTATAAGATTGCAGCCGTACTCGTTTGCGAGTAATCGGCCCTTATAACTCATAGGCATCAAGGCCGGGTCATTGAGTTTGCAAATGTGCTATTCAAGCAATCAGCCCCCAAGACCTATATATATGCAACGTACTGAGATTAAGGAACATGAGAATAACCACTTCTTTTCTTGATATGAGAATGTTGGGTCAGCAAGCCGCCTCATTAAAAACCCATCCAGTCCCCAAGGGTACCCTGGATAAGAAAAGAGTACGTCTGAAACCTGCTGCCTGTTACATCGTGCAATTCCACTTGCCAATATAGTCTTTACTAAGTATAATATGGACGTAGCTGAGCCACGTTCCATGGTATGTCTCTTTCTTGCATAGATGAAGTGGTATGAGCGGTGTCATTAACTGTAGCCGACTCTTCCCTTACATCTACCAAGTAATATGATCCTATGCAGATTCCGGCTTATGATAAACGGTCCTTCCCATGGTGGTGATAATTTGTGTTTTACTTCGTTTGACTGTACCAGGCGCAGAACCAAGTCTCCTTCCTGGAATACCCGGGTTTTCACGCGCCGGCTATGATACCTCCGTAGATCTTGCTGATATATGGCCGATCTTTCCAGGGCTTGTTCCCTTTGCTCTTCTAACATATCCACGGCGTCCTGCCGGGTCTTCTCGTTCTCTACCTCGACGTAAGCTGATACTCGAGGTGAATCATGAATAATATCACTCGGCAGCACTGCTTCCGCACCATAAACCATGAAGAATGGTGTCATCTGAGTAGATCTGTTAGGTGTAGTGTTGATACCCCAGACCACGGAAGGTAGTTCTTCGACCCATGCACCCGCAGCCCTAATGCAAGGGACTCGCAGTCGTGGTTTTAGTCCACGAAGTAATTCTTGGTTTGCCCTCTCCACTTGTCCATTGGCCTGCGGATGAGCCACTGATGCTACGTCAAGCCGGATTCCATTGCTACCACAAAACTTTTCCATTGCGCCAAGGGACATGTTGGTTCCATTGTCGGTAATTATACTGTGGGGATACCCGAACCGATAGATAATTCTTTTCAGGAACTTGACTGTTGTAACTGCTTCACAGTTGGTGACTGGCATAACCTCAACCCACTTGGTAAACTTATCAATAGCCACCAAAAGATGTGTCTTCTTGCAAGGTGACATGTGAAAGGGACCAACCATGTCCATACCCCAAACCGCGAACGGCCAAGTTAACGGAATAGTCCGTAATTCCATAGCCGGCACGTGGGTTTGGCGTGCGTACTTTTGACATCCGTCACACCTTGCCACTAAGCGCTCCGCATCTGCTAGAGCCGTGAGCCAGAAAAATCCGTGTCGATAAGCTTTGGCCACAAGGGATCTTGTGGATGCATGATGCCCACAATCACCTTCATGGATTTCCTTAAGAATCTGTCGGCCTTCTTCTGGTGCTACACAGCGCAAAAAGACTCCTGCTGCACTTCTCTTGTATAACTCCCCATTGATGATCGAATATCCCTTTGCTCGCCGCATAATTTGCCTTGCTAACACCTCTTGCTGTGGTAACTCGCCCCGTGATAGGTAGGCCAAAAACGGTTTTGTCCACTCGGGAATAGCACGTACAGTGGCCACGAGTCCTAAATCCGGGTCTTGATTTGCCAATTCCTCCTCTGACTCGGTTTTAACTGATGGTCGCCATAATTCGTCCAGGAAAACGTTAGGTGGAACCGGCTCTCTGCGCGAGCCGAGTCTAGCGAGGGCGTCGGCTGCCTCATTCTTTCTTCTGTCTATATGCTCCACCTCGTACCCGGAAAAACATCCTGCAACCCTATCAACTTCCCTGCGGTATGCTGCCATAGTTGCGTCCTTTCTATCCCAAGTTCCTGACACCTGCTGTACCACAAGGTCCGAATCTCCGAAGCATCGTATCCTCTTAATGTTCATCTCCTTGGCTACCTTTAAACCATGCAATAGGGCCTCATACTCGGCCACGTTGTTGGAACAGTCAAAGTGAATTTGTAGTACGTAACTCAGTTTGTCTCCTTTGGGTGATGTTAGCACCACTCCAGCTCCTGATCCCTCGTACTGCTTTGATCCATCGAAGTGCATAATCCATGACTCGGAGTTTGGAACCATGGTAGTCATGCCTGTGTGTGTCCAATCATTAACGAAATCAACCAAAGCCTGAGATTTGATTGCTGACCTGGGCTCGTAGCTGATGTGATAATCCCCCATTTCTATCGCCCATTTGGCTATTCTTCCGGTCGCATCCGAGTTTCTGATGATATCCGACATTGGTATTGAGCTAACCACTGTTATGGGGTGTTCCTGGAAATACGGCTTCAGTTTCCGGCTGGCCATAAAGACCCCGAAAACCAGTTTTTTGCCAATGCGGATAGCGCTGCTTTGCCTCTGATAATACCTCACTGACATAATAAACCGGCCTCTGGACTGGATAACCTTTCCCATCCTTTTTACGCTCCACAACCACTACTGCACTGACGGCTCGGGGGCCAGCTGCCACGTATAGCAACATAGGCTCTTTAGGACCCGGGGCCGTTAGTACTGGTGCTTCAGATAACTGCTTCTTTAGTGCCTCGAACGCCTCATCCGCCTCTTGATCCCATACAAATTTGTCGGATTTCCTCAAGAGTCGGTACAAGGGTATTGCCTTTTATCCGAGTCTTGATATAAATCGGCTCAAGGCTGCTACGCAGCCCGTGAGCTTTTGAACATGCTTCAAATTTTCCGGCTTTTTCAGACTTTGGATAGCTTTGATTTTGTCCGGGTTTGCTTCAATTCCTCTCTCGGAAACGATAAAGCCAAGTAATTTCCCGGCTGGAACTCCAAATACGCACTTTGTCGGGTTAAGCTTCATCTGATACATCCTTAAGTTCTTGAACGTTTCCTTTAGATCATCGATAAATGTTTCTGCCTTCCTGGTCTTGATAACCACATCATCCACATAAGCATGGACGTTGCGTCCAATTTGGTCCTCGAAGCACTTCTGAATACACCGTTGATAAGTTGCGCCAGCGTTCTTCAACCCAAATGTCATGGTTTTGTAACAAAAGGCCCCAAAAGGGGTTATAAACGATGTTTTCTCCCAATCCTCCCTCTTGAGTTTAATCTGATGATATCCGGAATAAGCGTCCAGAAAGCACAATAGGTCACTCCCAGCTACTGCATCTATGATCTGATCTATCCTTGGTAGTGCGAACGGATCCTTTGGGCAATGCTTGTTGAGACTCGTAAAATCAATGCACATCCTCCACTCATTGGTCTTTTTCATCACTAGCACCGGATTTGCTAACCAATCCGGGTGAAATACTTTCATGATGAAGCCGGCTGTCAATAGTCGAGCGATTTCTTCACATATAGCTTTCCTTCTTTCCTCATTCATCTTCCTCAAGCCCTGCTTCACAGGCCTGGACTTGGGATCTACATGCAAACTGTGCTCTGCCAACTCTGTAGGGATACCCGGCATGTCGCTAGGTGTCCAGGCGAATACGTCCGCATTCGAACGAATAAACTCCACAAGTGCCTTCTCCTGCTCGCTGTCCAAGTTAGACCCTATAGTAAATTGCTTAGTGGGATCACCTTCGACAAAATCTATCATCTTGGTGTCCTGTGCTGCCTTGAATTTTGCTCTTTCGTCCTCAGTATTCGGCCTTTTTAATGCGGTTCCATCATCCGGATCTACTTGAGACCGATAATACTTGAGTTCTTCTTTTCTGCAAGCTTGCTCGGCCATTACCGAATCTCCTTCGTCGCACTCGGCCGCTATATCCCGGCTTCCATGTATGGTGATGGTCTGCTTAGGACCCGGAATCTTCAGCTGCAAATACACATAACACGGCCTGGCCATGAATTTGGTGTAAGCCGGTCTTCCAAATAGTGCGTGATAAGGATTGCGCAATTTGACCACCTCGAACGTGAGCCACTCAATTCGATAATTATCCGTTGATTCTCCGAAAGCTACCTCCAATGTGATTTTCCCCTCGGGACATGCCGAGTGACCCGGCACTATTCCATGAAAAATTGTTGAGCTTTTCTGTAGCTGGGACTCTTTGAGACCCATGCGTGAAAAAGTTTCCCAGTACAAGATATTGATGCTACTTCCACCGTCCATCAGGACCCTTTTTAACTCGTAACCATTAACCTGTGGTGCGACTACCAATGCTAAGACTCCTGGGTGCTATATTCTTTCCGGGTGATCTCTTATGCTCCACGTTATCTCTTGTTCCGCCCATCTCAGGTATCCCGGAACAGCCGAGGAAACCGAGTTCACAGCTTGCTTAAGTATCTTTTTGTCCCTATTAGAAGTTCCTGTAGTATGCACATGATATTGTCCTTTTAAATCAGATGTACGTACCATACCGATGAAGACGCTGATCTGGCCGATCGTCACAATAGATCCGGATTCGAGGTGATCCGACTCTGGCCCCCAGCCGGAATCGTCCACCATCTTCTTCCCTTCGTGGTCGATGTAAATCTCGCCGATGACAAGATTCTCCATGTTCTTCCGAGCTTCTCCCGTGATGTAAACGCCTTTGGACGCAGGCCCCACGGTGGGCGCCAACTGTCGTGGGATAATCACGGCAGATGTTACCGGGGGTAACTGATCTTGGGGCAAGACGACACAGGCGTTTGGGAGAGGGTTTAGCTCAGAGGAAAGCATGATGGAACTCGATCTGGTAGCCGGCAATCAAGTCGCCGAGTCTCCGATCTCAAGTTATTAACTCAACTCTCGTGTTACACTGGATACTCGATACCAAGCGATATTGCTAGGGTTCTTAGGTCTCTCTCAACTAAACCTAGGGGTCGGTTTATAAAGCACCCGTACCCCCTGGCTTACCCTCCAAGACGCACCCTGAATCCTACCCGGACACCGCATACAAACCCTAACTTTCCTTTACCGTAACCCACAATCCGGGTTACGAGGCCTACAAACTTGGGCCTTCCAGAAGTTTCTTTATCCTTAGCCGGATCTTGCGCAGCGTCCTTTGGGCCGGGTTACACCTTGGAGTTGGCCTACCGGGTATTATCCCTCCATCAGCACCATTTGAGGCTCTCTATGGCCGCAGATGCAGGAGTCCAATCAATTGGTCTGGAGCTGGTGAACGTTCACTCTTAGGCCCTGACATTGTTAACGAGGCCGAAGAGAAAGTTCGCATCATTCGTGACAATCTGAAGATTGCTCAATCTCGTCAGAAAAGCTACTATGACAGCAAACAGAGGGACATGGTCTATGCAGCTGGAGACAAAGCATATCTCCGTGTAACTCCCCTCAGAGGCACTCATCGTTTTGGTGTAAAAGGAAAGCTTGCACCAAGATATATTGGTCCCTTCAACATTCTCTCAAGGCGTGCAGAAAATGCCTATCGCCTTGAACTTCCAGAAAAGCTATCCAAGGTGCACGATGTGTTTCACGTGTCACAGTTCAAGGGGTGCTTCAAAGATCCAGGTCGTGCAGTTGATCATGATTCAATTGATCTACAAGAAGACCTCTCTTATGAGGAGCACCCTATTCGCATTCTCGATGAGACCGAGCGCAAAACTCGCAACAAGAGCACCAAGTTCTTAAAAGTGCAGTGGTCTCATCATTCTGATAAAGAGGCAACGTGGGAGACCGAAGAGGATCTTCGCAAGAAGTATCCGGACCTTTTCTCTTCTCAGTAGGAATCTCGGGGCGCGATTCCTTCAAGGGGGGCGTTTTGTAACATCCCAAGTATGAAAAACAACCTTAGAATGCTTGCTTCTTGTTTAAATTCAGTTTGCATCATTCCATCATGAGCATTGCATTTGTTTTCATTTGTTTTCCATTTGAATTTCAAATCAAATTTCAAACCACTATGTTTCACACTTGGTCTGTTACAACCTTTCCAAATAAAACAATCAAATCTAACCATTCAATTGTTTCCAATAAACTTGAATTTTCATACTTTTAACTTGCTTAAGTTTCAATATTTCAATTATTGCCAAATTTCAATCAAATGCATTTAAATTACAAACAACAACAAACTTTAAATTTTTGAAAAACAAAAGTTTGCACAACTGGGCTTTTGCAATAAAGAACTAATAAAAATTTATCACCAAAAATTTCCAACCCCAAAACCCTATCCTTTTCTCTCTTTTTCTTTCCTACAAAAAAAAAGTAAACAGAAAAAGAAATAAAAATAAAAAACGGGCTGGGGGAGGCAGACCAGGCCAGCCAGCTCGGCCAGCCCAGCCCACCTACCACCCCAGCACGCAACGCACACGGCCCGCGGCCCCCTTCTCCCTCCTCCGTACGGCCATCATCACCTGACGCCAGCCACCGCACCACACCTCCACCTGCTCCCTCTCCTCTCCCTTTATCTACCACCCGAGGCCCCAAACCCTAGCGCCATTCCCCTCTTCCTCCATCTCCGCCGCCGCCTCCATTTTCTCCTCTCTCTCTCTCCCTTCCTTCTCTCTGTTTTCCGGCGATCGTTGGGGGGAGGTTGCAGAGCATGGCGCCGCCGTCGACAGCACGCTAGGGAGCGTCTCCGGCCAAACCAGGGGCACGAGGAGCACCCCCGTTTCTTCCTCGACACCATCCACATCTCCGTCGAGTCCCAGGAGCCGCTGATCCTCGACGACGAGCTCGTCACCGCCGCGGCTGCTCTGAAGATCGTCGCCGCGTCGCCGTCTCCACCTCCCTCAACCCCGTACGACCACCGCAACCACCCCAAGGTGATCTCCTCTGTCGATTCCCGGCCAAAGATCCCTCCTTTGCTTCCTGGTTCGCCTCTCCGCTGTCGGGCTATCTCCGATGACCGCCATGGCGCCATGTCCGAGCGGGGAGAGGTCCATCGCGGGTCCGGTGTGGCCTCTGTGATGGCATCCAACACACGCACATACACGCACGGCCAGCACGCGCACATGGCTCGCTGCACGCACGTCACCCAGCCGCAGCAGCGCAGCGCTAGTCGCCGGCGATCACCGGCCCGACACCAAAGTTCAGAAACTGAACTTTTTCAGTTTCAGTTAACAGTCCCGCAACACCACCTCAAAACCCCACGCATCTCTCTCCTATCACCACCGTCGAGCCAGCTCAGTGGCAAGATCCAGCGGCTCTCAGCGCGAGGGCGCGAGTTCGAACCCCCGCCGCGCGAATAAATCCACCCTTTTTGCCCCGCTTGCCACGCAGCCACACGGGCCCCACACGTCAGCGACGTGGTGGCCACGCACGCACACACCCACGCGCCACGCAGGCGCTGGCCCACTGGCCAGTGACCCAGGGCTGCTCTGCCCTGCGTAGCAGAAGTCCTAGGGGCTTTTCTGAAATTCTTTTTCGCACCTAAGCCCCTGGAATAAATCTGAGACTTTTAAAAATTGCAGAATAGCCCCTGTATTTCAAATTCAAATATCTTTTGCATTTCAAATCCAAATTCAGTAAATAAAATATGTTTTCCATACCAAATTAAATTCTCTACATGTTAAAACCATTTGTATACTGTTTTGACCATTTCAAATGGTTTCAAAAATTCAAATTCAAACAACTCTTTCAAATTTGGTCAAATTCATAACTAATTCAAATTTAATTCAAATGGCACGTGTAAAATATATTTTCCATGCAAAATTGAACAAGCTTTCCAAATATAAATTTTGTTTCCTGTTTTGAATAAATAAAATTTGTTAAATAATTTAAATCTTGCTTAAATCATTTAAAATTGCTAAATTAATAACTTGGTCAAACCAAATTCTTTTTGAACATATAAAATATGTTTTCCGTACCATTTTTCATGAACTTTGAAAATATCAACTTTGTGTTCTGTTTTAAATAAATTAAATTGCTGAAAACAACTGTTTCTTAATTAATGCATTTAAAATTGTCAAATTAATAACCTGCTCATTTTAAATCCATTTTCAACAAATGAAATATGTATTCCATCTAAAATTTTGTGTTCTTTCCAAATATGAATTTTGTTATCTATTTTGAACAATTAAAATGGGTGAAAACAACAAATACTTGTGTAACTCATTTAAGAAGCCAAAATTCATAACTTAATAAATAAAATTCCAAACTTGGTAAACAACATATCAAATTGAAGCTATTGTTGTTTTCTTATTGTTTTCATCATCCATGCATCATTCTAATCAACTTTCACATGATGGTTATTTGTAGATCACTTAATTCAACTTTAATTCTTGGGCCTTTCTATATGCAACCCAAATTGCATATGGGCCCAATTAAATATGGTTACCATGTCAACTAGCTTATCTTTGATGCATCAATTAAATTGTCATGCATCATCCCATGTTTGTGCATTATGCCATGTTATTGATTGTTTGTCTCTCTGCGTTGTTTGTTTGCTTCTTCTCGAATAGACGACGACGTTGAGACAGACGAGGTTTACGACACTACTTCAGAGGAGTTAGCCCAGTACCAGGCTACTGAGTTTGCAGGCAAGTATTCACTCACATGAACCATTGTGTCCTTTCCATACTGGATACCGATACTTTCCGTTGTCTAATCTGCTAGCCTTAACATTCGTTGCTTGTGTTTCGATCCTATCACATGTTATCCTGTAACCCTGATATAGCCTA
Organism: Alopecurus myosuroides; assembly: GCA_028641055.1. Classification (NCBI taxonomy): domain Eukaryota; kingdom Viridiplantae; phylum Streptophyta; class Magnoliopsida; order Poales; family Poaceae; genus Alopecurus; species Alopecurus myosuroides. Next base: position 515,181,743 of record CM054057.1, on the reverse strand, counting down.
TCCTCCACACCTATAACCCCGTTGCTTGTTGCCTGTGTCTACTAGCATGCTTAGGGTTGTTTATGCTTGAGTCTGATGTCCGTTATTCCTGTTACCATATTTATCATGTTCTGGGGGCTCGATGTTTAAACAACAACCTGTTAATGTTTGAGGTAATGCTAATTTGATGATAAGGCACCGGCAGGAGGCCGGGTATGGTTTTGAGGCCTGCTAGTGTCGAACTCAGGAAAAGTTCTTGTCCTCTAGATCCATGATGAGCGCGCTAACCGCATGTGAGAAGCGTGTATGGGCGCCCCCCTCAACTTTGATTCGATTCGCATCTCGTCCAAATCGCCTCTTTTAGTTCGGGTTTTCCATTTGCCGCATGCATATGCAGGTGCGAACCCTTGGCGCCAGGGTGGTAACTTTTGTAGTCGGCATTTAGGGAGACACGTTCTTAGAGTGCTATGAGGGTCCCCTTTTCTTCGTGGGGCTTGATTAGCCGTGCGCTCAATTGCACGGGGTTCTTTGGGCTTGATGCGAAGAAGAGTTGGGTTGTGTTGAGTACCTCGCTTGGTGGGTTGATCCCCCGTCTGGCGGGTTATTCTTACGTGTACGGCCAAATTGGTGCATCCCTGCAGGGTTAAATCTTCCCGAGAAGCCGTGTTGTCCGCGGTTATGGATGACTTGGTGATAGGGCTGGCTAACAAGGATTAGACAACTTACACCTAATTAATAATAATTTGACTAGTAATGGGCTTATTGACACAATAACTTGAACCTTCATTAATCCAACTGTGTGAGTTATCCTCGGATTGCTTCTTTGGATAAGGGGCGAGATCCAGGATGGGTTTGTTTGAGGTTAGTGGTAGTTGGTCCCGATGCGCTATCTTATCCCTTTCTTTTAGCCGGATGTTGTAGCGTGTCTCTGTAGTTGGTTAGGGCAGCCCGCTGCCGCACCTTGGTATCCCATATCTTCCGTTGAACCCAAAGCATATGTACTTGGTGTTGTCGGGTACACTTTGGTATCTTGTGCGTCTTGCTTGCCAGTACTCGTCTGTACTGACCCCTTTGGGGCTGCGTGTTCTGCAGACTACGTTTCCGAGGATCCCCATGGTGGCTACTACGTGGAGTATGACGAGGCTGCTGACGAGTAGATAGCGGACCCGGGCAGGATCCGAGACTTCGTGGATGGGCACCGTTCTTTCGTTTCCGGCCTATTAGGCCTATTTGGATCTTGTCTGTACTCAGACACTTTGGATGCTTCCGCTGTGATGTAATGATGACTTGTTGGGACATGTGTCCTCTGCATGACTGTATTTGCTATCTCTGCTCTAGTGAGAGCTTTTGCCACTTATTTCTATTTCTTTATGTCTTAGAGATTTGTTGTGATATCACTTGTTCAAATTCCGTTGACGTACCATGTGTGTATGTTATGAAGTACGTCAATGGAAGTATTCGGATTTCTATTGGATGGTTTCACAGACGATGAATAGTAGATGATGGTTGTCACACGTTTACGTGTTGGCCTACTCATATTGAGATGCGGGTGCAGGTAGGCCCCGTAAGCCATTTATCTACTGTTTAGCGGGCTGTGAGTATCCTCTAAAAGTCCGGGTGCGACACTGGCCATGACGTAGTGATCGGCGGCGGCCGTGCTACGCGATATTGATAATCGTGTTGAGGGTTCCTTTTGTCGGCATATATACTATGGACTTCACCGGCTGCATGCCTAGTAACGTGGAGATCGGTACAACAAATTGCATGATTATCCACATCGTTATCCCTTAAAAAGCAGCGTACATGAGCGAGCCTAAGCACTAATCGCGGGTCCACGTACGTTTTAGAGGTGACAGGCGCATGCCTCAAAAAAAAGACAAGATGCACTGCACGTAATGCACTTATCAAAAGGAAATAGTGCGTGCATGGTCACTATAGCACATGCAACATACATGCTCGATACAGCACGTACTAGCATTGTACTCGTTACTGCAGAATCCTTGCCAGAAAATAAGTAGCCACCTAGGCCAAAAAAAAACACGGTCAAGAGTGTGACGGATAGACACGCATGGCACAGTGAGATGCGGACGGACGTTTTCGCGAGTATACGGCCGCCGCATGTACGAGACGTTGGTGCGGCGCCTCTCCCTAGGATTTCCCATCTAACTATGCTTATTTTCAACTTCTATTATGAATTTCGGTACAAAAATTTATCAGACGCAAAAGAGTTTTACATCTCCATTTGTGTTTAGAATGCACTATAGGGACATGTTAGGAAGAAAATAAAGTTAAGGTATCAAATAGGGAAGAACTTTTTTTAGGGCCAAATAGGGAACAAGATTTTAAGTAAGGGCCAAATAAGTAATTCTCTCTAAATCATACTCCCTCTATTCCATAATATAAGATGTTTTAGGTGTTTCACATGTTGTCTAGATTCATACTAAAGTGAGTGTACATATACACTTAAATGTGTCTAGATACATGTGTATGTATGTGAATATGAAAAAAGTCTAAAACATTTTATATTGTGGAACGGAGGAAGTAGTAGTTCGCTTTCACAGAGATTTTAAAACTACTGCTCCCATCATTTTGACATATTGATTAAGAATAAATTTTTATTCGTTGCCTTTTTTGAGTTGCCTTCGGTTTTATTATGCAATGCTCCATTTTTTCCACGCACTGCCATGTAGTGTCACTGCCTTTGGTTTAGTTGTGTGATGTCTTTGTCTTTGGTTTTCATGTTATGTCCTTCTTTCATGTGATTTTTAGTCATGCCCTGAGCGTGTTTTTTGATTGCGTTTCGCTTTTGGTTTACATTGTGATTGGTGCATTTTGATACCATGCCCTCAACGCTTGGTTTACACTGTGTTTTGTGCATTGATGTCCTCGTTCAGACAGGGTGCAACCCGCAAAACACGCTACGACAAAAAATTCGTTTTTATATGAATTGTGCTTAAAAGACGAAGCTATATCTAACATCTCGTCTAGTTTAGTTCAGTGACTAGGCCATCTTGGGAGTGTATTAAAGTTTTCCTCCTCCTCTAATTGTCAAGAACATGAAAATATGCAATATTTATATCCATTTACTTAATACTACTCTCTATTTATAAACTTTTGCCTGACTTTTGTTTGTTCCTTAAGTCAGATTTTTTGTATTTCAACCTGATTTGCTCTGTAGATTTAGGCTAGATGTCTGGCCTACCATATTTTTGAGTTTTCTCAATTTTAAGTCAATGTTTTTACTCTAGACTTTTGTTACTTTTCTGAACTTCCCGATCTTGCTTTGCCAGGTATATCAATTGAATGAATTGCGATTGACAGGTTCATTTCATATTTTCTCTACGAAAGCTTTGTAGTGTTCTCTTAAGAGGCACCATTATTCAAATTATAACTAGGTTTTTTCAAGCTCATCCCAACCTCGGAGTCGATCAAAACTTTTTCTTAGTCACCATACCAAATTGCCTTCATAGCATAGTCGAAGATTACGATTCTAAAGCGCGGTCATTTACTAAACGTTTCTAAGCAGTCAGCATGCGCACGTGCAAGTCCGGTCCTAGGGGGCCGGGAGCGCCGGCCGCCCCGCGCCCATGAACTTAGGGAACATAAATAGCTAAATAAGGCTTGACGTAATGATTAGGCTTTTTTCGCGTGGGAGGGGAGCACACACCACTACATAGCGACCGGGAAGGTACGTTGTGATTAGTTTCGGGTGGGTCCTCTGTTTAAGCGATTCAGACTCGCTCTCATCTATTGGTACGATCGAACACATCGTCAATCGCCTCCTTTCACGGCCGAGCATCGTGCACCACAGCAGATCGGCAACCTAGTTCCCTGATATTAGCATACAAACATTTGGGGTATGACATTTGGATGAGAATGATATTACAACATCACTTACTTTGTATTAAGAAATGTAAGGAGAAAATTTAACATAAGTTGAAATTGCAATACTCCTTCATTGGTATCTAATCCCTTCTAAAATTGCGAATTTGTGTTTATTGTGTGCTATTTACATATATATACTTTAGATGTACGCTCGGTAGACTGTGAACGTTTTGAGGGCACTTGCCTTGTTTTCTATCACTGATTGTGTGGGTCCTCTGGTATTTGCTGCTGCTATTGCATGTGGGCATTTTTCGTTTCTACGTATGTGCGTTGCAGTTGGCTTGCGAACTGGCGGGCGCCACGATGGACCTCTCCACTCGTTGGGGGTGTTGTTTCTACTAGATCATGTAGGCGCGCGTTGCTGCGCCTATCCATTAGATAAACTAGAAGATGCCCCGCGCGTTGCTGCGGGGTCGCTTTAGAAACTGCAATAGATCGTAGTGTATATAGTTTAAATTATTAATATGAATAACTGGATGGTTTAAAAATAGATCATGTGTAAACAAAAATTTATAAGAGATATGATACCTTATTTTTTACGGATGAATATGCAAAATTAAATTGATCATAGTATATACAATACATATTTTAAATTATTAATGTTCATAATTGGATGGTTGAATAAATACTAATGTATAATTTACATGTAGTTATTAATAAATATTAGTGAACATGACATGGAAAATTGATTGGCTAGAAGATTAGATGATGTGGATAGCTTACATGTTGAGATAGAAAAATAATTAATGCATGTTAGTGGGGTTTTGCTTTATAAAAAGTATAGATAGATAGATTGTTAGGACCAGCTGAATATATGTGTGTATTGTTAAAGATGGAGGCAACCTTGTAGAGGAGCATACTCGATAAATGATAGTAATTTTGTATAAAAAACTGGAGCTTAAAAAATTGATGTTAAATTTGCATGGAAAAGAATCAAGTTTTATCGACAATGCCAAGATGAAAAGAACAACGAAAAATGGATATCATAACACATTTATAAGTGGATTGAAAAGAAAGATGAAAATTATTACCTTGCAAAGTACAGTCACTCCTGATACTTACATCCAAAGAAAATGAAATGTTGAAGCAACTACTTCTGCCCTATTTACCCTACAAAAATAATCAATTCTAAGTTCGCTGAGAGAGGGTAATAGATATGATTCTAAGCCCGTCTAAGAACGAAAAATATGATTAGTAGATTACATTAAAATATATATATCTAAGTGTTTTAATCCGGAAATTTCTGGTATGCACTCGTCTGATCTTTCTTGAATTATCGCTACGAAATTTGAGGATTGTTATCACTGGACCAATATGTATCCGAATTTGGATAACAAATCATGGTAGAAATAAAGGTCTAATAGTAATTTTCTAATCAAAACTATTAAATATATTATCAAAGAAAAAACTCTCTACATGTCTGAGCTACACACACAGTAGATAATCATATTCATCTCTGATCAAAAGTGTAGAAACAACAAGAAGCAAATAAAACCTTCTACCTTGATGTGATGCCGCAACAATCAATGGGAGGTAGGATGGAGAAGACGTGAGCCAGATTGAAAATCATTGTCACGGGATTAAGGAGGGTCAGACAAGGTGATACGGCAGTTTTTTTTTATAAATATGATCTCCGCCCTAGTGGAGAGCTCCTCTACGGTGCATCCCACCGCCGGCTTCCCCTCTGGGACTATCTCACGGAGAGGAGGATGGGGCCATGGTCACTGCGACACCTAGTCGTTTGCTCCCTGAAAAGTGAAACAGGGAGGGGATGCAAGTAGGGATGTAAAAGTGGGATCCCACTTATCTCACTTATTGTCCCACTTATACCTCATTTCTAAGTGTTTAGTTCAATTTTTTGTCAAAATTTTTGAACTAACCATTCACAAAAAGATATAAGTGGGATAAGTGGGATCCCACTTTGCATCACTAGATGCAATGTGCCCTTGGCAGGTCCAGCTCTATGTTTTCCAGGGCCCTAGAGCTAAGTCGACGATAGAGGCTTTTAACGCTATATACATATGCGTGCCTACATTCAGCCGCAAAGTATTTAGAGTTAAATTCCCACCAAAAGGTTACTTACACATCCTATGATTTCTCGCGACTGTTAACTATGTCCAAATTTTTCCCTGATTGGTTTATTTGATCGGACGGCAACCAAAGGTCCATCTACCAAAAAAATTACCAAAAATCTCTTTGTTTTAACACCCCGGGAATTTTGTTAAAACTATATATGGATTCAAATTTATTTACGGATCAACATATAGTTTGAAATGTCATTGGAGTCGGGTTTAGGAGTAAACACTCCCTTGCGGAAAGGGGCGGTGCCCCCTATGCGGCAACTTAGTTTACAAGTGAAGATAATGTGCAATCCGTTTGATCTCGAAAAAACATCTAAATTTCATAATTTTCGGATTTTTTTACTGGTATGTACTTTTTCAGGGCACCGGAATTCCGGCTACCCAAAATGCTGTCCGAAATTAAAAAACCTCGGTGTGTACATCCACGTACGGGAGAGTCCATCAAGGGCTCACCGGCTGCTAGCAAAACGATCAAGTTGTTTCAGGAATAGCTATGTCCAGCTCCGCGCGCGTGTATTTCCCTTGCGAGCCGTGAATATCTAAACGATAAAGGCCAACAATTGATGATGTTGGATGTATCATGAATTCATGTACGTACCTGTGAGGGACAGAGCCACTGAGGGCGACCAGGGACGTGAGGAGGCGGCAAGCCGGCGAGGCGCAGATGGCAGATGACGACCGATGCAGTTTGTTCCATGAAAAGCGAAACGGGGAAGGGATGCAAGGTGCCCTAGAGGGGTTGCTGGCTTCGCATCTCTCCTCGATGCAGCTCTATTAAAATGACCCCTAACGGGGTTTAGTAACTCTTTGGTCTAAATTAACCAATATGGGCCAATTTGATGACAAGAGTAGCTTCCGCTAGGGACTTCTAGCCCACTTAGATGTGGACCAATTGAGGTACAAGATTAACCGAAGAAGTGATCGAACGGTTCAAAACGGTGATGGACTGAGAAAGCTCCCTTTTGTCCCAGTTTTAATATCCCTAATGGGGTGGTCCGTCTGTGGGACCAGATTGTCATTGGCTTGATTTTTTTTCAATGTGATGTTGTTTTACAATGGGCGGGGATTCCTATTTGGTTTTCTCCGCGTAAATCCACCGATGGTTGCCTCCGTCTGTAGCCGCGCGCGCATCCAGCTCTGGTGAAACGTGGACCGAATACATGTTCCCTGACTCCAGATGTGGTGCTCCTCGCGACAGTGCCCGCTCCCTTGAGGGTGGATCGCGACATTAAGAGAAGCGCAGAGGAGCTCTCCTCCGACGGTGGCGGCGCCAGGCGAGATCAGGTGCGGGGCAGAGCCAGCACGATGGCTATGGCCCGGGAGCTGGGAGAGTTTCGAGCTGCTAGGGCTCGCCGGCCACCGGTTGGCTCTGTCCACGGGAGACGTCCATCCATCAACGTTCTTTCCCCCACCCGTTCTACCGCCACCGCCTGTTGCTGACCTCCATTTGCGACACCACGGTCGATGGCCACATGTCCCCAAGAGCTCGATGAGGTGAAGCCTCAAGGCCGGCCGCACCAGTAACATTGGACCTCAGCGCGGCACCCTCCATCCTAGCCTGGAGCATTTGGCAATTCAGGTTCCGTTTATGACACATAAATCGACTTTTATTTTTCACATTGGCCATCTTCTTGTGCACAAGTTCCGTGTCGAGACATCGTAGTAGTTTTCATAGACGGGGGTGCCATGAGACTACGGTAGAGACGTGGGGTAACGGGATAGCGTGGTAACACAGAACACGGGATTTTACCCAGGTTCGGTACGTCGCGACAGTACGACGTGCCTACTCCTGCACTTCTCACTAATTGGGACTAAAGCCCGTAAACAAGGTTACAATGTGAGGGTTTTAGATCTAAACCACTCGGCGAGGATGAGCTTCTCGGCGAGTTGGCGTAGAGCTTCTCTGTTTTCTCTTTGTTTTGTTTATCTCCCATCCGGCTTTATATAATAGCCGGATTAGGGCTTACAGAATAGGAAACCTAGAAAACTACGGTAACTTGTAACTTGGAAAGCAAGGAATCCGTCTTCTTCTCCAAGCCAGATCACATGGGCTGTGATCCGGGTTCTTCTGGAATCCGGCTTCCGCGCGTCGGATTACTGGGCCGCCTAATGAACCTAAGCCCACTACCACTTAGGCCACCCTGGTAATCCGGCACTTGGCCCACCATCTTCTATACCCCTATTTGGTATATATCCGACAGTAGCCCCCAAGAAGGATCAAAACTCTGATTCTCCGCTATTCGCCAAATATTCTTTGTCCGAGAAATACTGATTCAGCAGTCTTGATTCTTCTTATTCTTCATTTGAAAAAGATGGTGGCATGAAACTCGGAATCCTGAAAATCCGGCTTTTCTCTCACGATCCTTCGCGGAGAAGAAACTTTCTACGTCAGCGCACTCAACCATGCTGACGTAAGCGACGTTTGAGATTTACTCGGAAAAACTCAGAAACATATCTCTGACAGATTCGCGCGGGAAACGAGGAGATAATCATCATTACTCCGTCGTTTCATTTCACGGATTTTCCGGCGAGCGACACGCGGCAAACATCCAACGGTCAAAATAGCCGTTGGCACGCATCTAAACGGTTTTCCGGCTATAAATAGCCGTCTTCGTCCTCAACGAAAACTTTCCTCACTCCTCACTGCCCACGCCATTGACGCGAACGAGCTCGAGAGCAAAGCACTTGTCCCAGGCGCTCTCAGCATCCAAGCACACCGGAACGCACCGCCACAAGATGGCCTCCTCGCCGTCATCGCCGACCCGCGCCGCCATCAACGAGCTTATCAGCGATCTAGATCCGCAGCTGGGATCGCCCAAGCTCACCGGCGACTAGCTGGAGAAGACCACGGCCTCCGCGGCGGGTGACGCAAATCCTTCCGCCGCCGCGGACGTTGCGGGATCAAGCTCCGCAGCCTCCCCGCCGTTAGCTCCAGAAACGGCGGAGGAGAAAATCCAACTCCTTGGCGACGAGCTCGCCGCCGCGGAGGCTGCCGCCTCTGCCGCCGCCGGAGCAGACGAAGAAACGGAGTCTGCAGGCAACTGGATTGCCTGCAGCATTTCTCCGGCTCTCCTTCCAAACCTGGAAAAGGAGGGCCTGGTTCTTAAGAAGAAATGGCGGCTTCCAGAAGACGAGACCGAGCCTACGCCAAAAAATGGCGAAAGGGTCCTTCTCTGTTCCCACCTTCTTCGAGGTATGGGACTTCCACCTTCTTCCTTCTTCCTCCAAATCCTTTCTCACTACCACATCCAGCCCCATAACCTTCCTCCCAACTCCATCCTCTACATGGCCGGCTTCCAGGCTTTGTTCGAGGGCTACTTAGGGCTATAACCTAGGTTAGATTTCTGGACTTACTGCTTCGGGGTTAAGCGGAACTCTTCGGAGGGCGTACTCCCAACTTGCGGGACCATATCTTTCACTCTTCGGAGATTCCGAGAAGATTGGTTCCCCAAGATAAAAACCTCGGAATCCGTCAAATTTTGGACGGGTTCCTTCTTTTATCACCCCGACGTCCCTTTCCTTAGGGAAGCTGTCGGGGTTCCTCCTTTTGTGAACTCTGCCGCCGTTCCCCAAGACAACTGGGGAACGGAAGCCGTCCAGGTTCTGCCGCCAGATCTACTAAAGATCAAGCGGCGCATCGCCAAGCTCACCTCCATGGATCCGCCTCTAACCGGCATGGATACGGTTCTATGCTGGCTGATTAGGCGAATCCAGCCATTGGCCAACCACAGCGGCCGTCTCCTGTGCGAATACACGGGAGTCAAGGATCCGATGCGGACAACCACCAAGGATTGGCCCGCAAAGGAGCTTCGCCGGCGCATCAACCAATTGGTCGCATCACGCGACCAATACGAAGCGAGTCGGCCAATGTATACGGCCGAAAATCCGGTTCCCAAGGTAATTTTTCAGTCATTTGGGTACAGTTTTATTTTTTCTCGGATTTTCTAGCTTCTGATTTTGATCTTGTTCGTCCGACAGTTCGCGGATCTTTCAGATTCGGACTTGGTATCCGAGGCTGAGCTGGACGCGCTGCGCACCGCCGCTACAGGTGGACGCAAGCGCAAGAAGATAACTTCCTCGGAAGAAATTATCGACCTTGACGGAATCCCCGTCGCCACTTCCAGGTTCTTTCTTCTGGGTTCTATTTTCCTTTATGGGAACTTTTCATCCATCCTCAGTTTTTTAACTTTTCCGGGTTTTTTGTTTTTAGCCTGCCTCCCTCCAGTTTAAAACCAAAGAAGCTGAAGAAACACAAGGTTGTTTCCAGCCGAGGCGGTCAACCTTCTTCCGCCGTTGCCCCGAACACGCCGTCCACAATGGCGGAAGAGCAAACTGCAGCCCCCACCACCAAGCCCTCAGAGCCCAGCCAGCCCGTTGTGTCGGACCCGGACACGAGGGAAAGGGCGGCTCCAGAGGTGGAGAAATTTTCTCGGACTTTCGACGAAGAGATCCCCACCTTTGACAAAGACTTCAAGATTATCAACGACGGCCTAAGCGCGGCCGGAACTGCTTTTGCGGAATACGCAAAAGAGTTCCAGGAAAACTTGGCGGGTTTGCACCGAATGAGCCAGGTATGTAACTCTAGCCCCCAAGCATTAAACAAAATTGCATGCCTGTTTTGCTTTGATGTTTTTTGTAACCATTCTTTTCCTTGATATGTTGCAGCAAACCGCCGAAACCATAAACATGGAAGTTTTCAACAAACTCACCATCAAGAATAAGGAGGTTAGAAATCTCCTTTCTATTCTTGAGGAGAGAGAGGCGGAACTGGCATCGTCTCAGCTCGCTTTGACGGAAACATCAGGTACACACTTTTCTTCTGAGGTTTGCGATTCAATTTTTTGTCTAAGTACTTATTCCGAAAATTTTCTAAAGCCGGAATTTTCTTTGCTTTCCAGCTGCTTTGGCTAAGGCCAAGCAAGTAGCTGAAGATGCCGGCAATGCCGAGAATCTCCGAAAGGAGAATTTGGAGCTTCACAAGCACCTTGTGAAGGCTCAAAAGGATCTGGAGGCAAGCAACTTGGCCCTTGGAGTTGCCAACTCCAAGGCTTCTGAACAGGCGGAGAAGGATAAATCCACCATTCAGGATTTAGAGAATGCTCTGACCCTTCGCCTGGAGGAAATCTCCGAGATCGACAAGCTTCTCGGTAATTTTCCGTTACCTTTTTACTTTTCCATACCTTGTTTTTCTTCTCTGCTTTTTGCCTAACACTTTTGATTGTTTTTGTCGGAAAAAACAGGAGATATCCCAGATGGTACCCGGCTTGAAGGGATCCAAGCCTTTGGGAAGATGTGGACTTCGATCCGTGCTGCTGGAATGCAGGTGGTGAACAAGTTTCTTCCCGCAAGGACTGGGGAGTTCTCGGAGGTTGAAAAACTTCCGGGAGCCATCATGGAGGTGGCGGAATCCAGGGATTCTATCCTGCGTTCCGCTGCACGGGGTGGTGCGCGTATGGCACTCGGCCTTATGCGCATGCACTACCCTGGTGCTAAATCCTGGCGCGTGGCGTCCGGTGTCCCTCAGGGATACACGGACACTCAGCGAAATACCATCTTTGATGAAATCAAAGGCCACGCCACCCGGATTGCCTCCATGGTGAATATTTCCATCAACTATCCAGAAGAAGAGATCCCTCCAATCCCAGAAGACGACAGCAGTGAGGAGGAATCCGATGCTTGAAGGGCTACCTTTGACCTGGATGGCAGAAAATAAACAATAGAAGCATTACTGTTCTTTCAATGTAATCTGCAATGTAATGCCTCTATTTGTATGAATGAAAAATTCCGCCTTTTGCAATTTTTAATTATGAATTTTTTTGCAAGGCTATTCGGATGTTACTATTCCTTTATCTTCTAAGTTCTCTGGCATATATGTTTTAACTGTCCTTAGTGTTTGAAATGGCTCAAATAGCAATATGAATCGTCATGCCAAGTAACTGGGAATAACCAATCAGTTTAAACTTGGAAACATGGACCATGCTAAAGGCATTTTTACTAACTAGTTCCAGTAACTCAACACATACGCAATCAGATAATGCTTAGAGAAACAAGGAATTTTTTGTCCGAAACTTGGGCACGCAGGCAATTCAAGTTTCCTTTAGCCGTTAGCAGGCTGAAAAAACATTCAGTTACTTAACGCCGAGTACGCAGGCACAATTCGGGTTAACATTGAGTATTTTGTAAGATCATTGGGAAATAGAAAAGGTGGAAACATGCTTTTACTATAATGAACATGTAAAAAACATGGATACCAGAAATCCAACAACTTTATTTCATGATCTCAAAAGATGTTTACATAGATATTGAACTAAGTATAAAAGAGACATAACTGCTATGTATTCCAAAGCTTTGCTATCCACTTGACTTTGTCGGATTTCTTCAACAACTTGTACAGTGTTAGGATTTTAGCCCCCAGCCGACTAATAAATCTGCTAACGGCAGCTGCGGAACCCGTCAATCTTTGGACATCTTTGACACAGGTAGGTTTTGTGATGTTCAAGATTGCCTTGATCTTTTCCGGGTTAACTTCTATTCCTCTGCGAGAAACGATGAAACCCAGAAGTTTTCCTGAGGGAACCCCGAATACGCACTTAGATGGATTCAACTTCATCTTGTAGGTGCGTAAGTTTTCGAAAGTTTCTCGCAAATCCTCAAGGAATGTATCTTTTTCCTTGGTTACGACAGCAATATCGTCTACATAAACATGGACATTTTTTCCAATCTGACTATGCAAACAACGTTGCATGCAACGCTGGTAGGTTGCACCTGCGTTCTTCAGGCCAAACGACATGGTTACGTAATAATACGTCCCGTATGGGGTTATGAAAGAAGTCTTAATTTGATCTTCCTTTTTCATGCGTATTTGGTGGTACCCGGAGTATGCATCCAAAAAGCACAAAAGCTCAGAGCCTGCTGTGGCATCTATTATTTGATCGATTCGCGGTAATGCGAACCTATCTTTCGGACACAATTTGTTCAAGCCTGTGTAATCTATACACATTCTAAGAGCAGTAGTGTCTTTCTTCGGTACTAATACCGGATTTGCGGACCAGTCAGTATGGATCACTTCCTTGATGAAATCCGCTGCTAAAAGCCGGATAATTTCCTTGCCAATAGCCTTCCGTCTTCTTCCATCAAATCGACGGAGACCTTGTTTGACGGGTTTTGATCCGGGAATAACCTTAAGTTGGTGCTCAGCAAGTTCCCTGGGTACACCTGGCATGTCCGCTGGACACTAGGCAAAAATATCCCAGTTCTCACGGAGGAACTTGATGAGCTCGCCTTCCTATTTGTCAGTCATCCCAGTCCCTACGACGACAAATTTTGTCGGATCTTTGGGATCTAGGATTACCTGTCTTGTATTCTCGGATGCCTTGAAGCTGTCTGTTGGCTTCCGAGTTTCTTTTCCTACCGGCATTTCTGACGGCGATACCTCCTTGGCTAATTCCTTCAGTTCTTCCTTTGCTATAACTCTCTGAGCGCAAAGGGCGTTTTCTTTTTCCAACTCATTTGCCAGCTTAAAATCACCAGCTATAGTGATTACTCCTCCCTTGGGTCCTGGCATCTTCAGCTTGTTATAAATATAACAAGATCTTGCCATGAATTTGGCGAAAGCTGGACGTCCAAGTATTGTGTGATACACGCTTTCGAACGGCACTACTTCGAAGGATACTTTTTCCTGCCGGAAGTGATCTTTATCTCCGAAGGTGACGTCTAGGGAAATTTCTCCTAGGGATCGTGCTTGCCTGCCAGGGATGATACCATGGAAGCGTAACTTGCTGTAGTTGAGCTGAGACTCGGAAATCTTCAGATGCTTCAGTGTATCCAGGTACATTATGTTAATGCTGGATCCTCCATCCATCAGCACTCTTCTTAGCCTAGTATTTTGAACAATAGGGCTTACAACAAGAGCTTGTGTGCCGGGTTCAGGGATATTTCCGGGATGATCAGACTGATCCCAGATTATCGGTGTATTGGAGTACTTCAAGAATTTCGGGGTTGCCGGAACAACCGCGTTTATTTTTCGAAGTGTTCTTTTTGCCACCTTTGCTGATGGGGTTGCTAAGAAAGTTAGCATTGCTTCTCCATCAACTCTCGGAAACTTGGGTTCGCCTTTGCGCTGTTGTTCCTGGATTTTTTCGTCAGTGTCCGATTCACTGTCTTCTTTGTCAGCTTCTGGCTTTTGTTTGGCGGGTTTCCTTTTGGAACCCTTCCCTTTATTTCCGGACCCTGCAGTGCCCTTCATGTGCTTATTCAGCCGGCATTGCGCGTTTGTATGGGTGGGTTTCCCAAATTGCGAGTGGTGAACGCAAGGTTCCGACTTAATCCTTTCCCACTCCTCTGGAGTGTAATTGATTGGATCTGGGTTGCGTCCTTTCCACTTATTTCCCTTTTCTCCTCCAAAGGCTATGTTCACCTCTTTGGGTTTTGTCGTTGTTTCTGGAGTGGCTTTTTTGTCAGAACGAGGGGTTTTCTTGGCAAGTATCAACGATTCAATATTACCTCCTCTTGCTCTGATGTCATCCTCGGCTGCGGCATGCTCATTGGCGGTTGTAAGCATGGATCCGAGATCCTTGTGCTTCTTGGAACCAACCATGAACGGTACAAGCCCGGGTTTTAGGCCATTGACGAAAGCATGCATTGCTTGTACGTCAGTTACTCCAGAGCAACTATTCTTCATTGCTGTCCATCTGGAGATGAAATCCACGTATGGTTCATCTTCAAATTGCGTGCAACAGTTTAGCTGGTTGATGCTATTCGGGCGTTTGTATGTTCCCCGGAAATGCTGAGTAAATACTCTAGCCATATCGTCCCAGCTATCGACTGTTCGTGACGGTAATCCATTGATCCAATCTCTGGCTCCATCCAGCAGCATTAGGGGAAGAAACTTGACAGCTTCCAGGTCTGTCCCATTGTTGATCTGGACGGCTGTATAGTAATCCGAGAGCCAGGTATCCGGGTTTGTGCTGCCAGTGTATTTCTGGTACGTTGGACCGACCTTGGAAAAGCCAGAATGCAGCGTTATTCTTCGGATCCTGTCGGTAAAACATTTAGGACCAAAGTATAGATCATCTTTTTCTGCTCTGTCAATGTGTGCAGAATATCTTCCGGCTGAATGGACGGAAGGGGATCTGCTCCTTTCTCTACCATTGTTGCGCGAACGCGCTCTTCCGGGATTGTTTCTATCTCTTCCGTGTTCACGCCCTTTTGGATTAGGCGGAGTTCTACTCCTGTGCCTTTCTTTGTCCTTAGGCGGTGTCCGGGATCTCTCACGCCTGTGAGGTATATCGTATCTTCCAGCTTTCTCAGCTGGGTTTCTCGGAGGTGGCATTATGTTGCCGTCTTTCCGGTGTTTGTTTTTTCGATCATGGGGTTTATACCCATCTTTCGGGAGATGGGATCCGGTTTTAGACGCTGCATCCCGGTTGTCGGGGTTTTTCTTGTCTTTTCTCGGATCCTCTTTTTTATCTTTTGAGTTGTCTGAATCCCCGGGTTCTTCCGGTCCAGGTGCTCCAGCAACGCAAGTAGATGTCTTGCATAGGGCGGAGTTGTCATGCAGCCTCCCTGATCGCTCTTGAGCGCGCTGTTGTTGTTGCAATGCTTTTCCTAGGAAAGCATACACCCCTTGGAGTTTTTCCCCGTTGGAATACAGATCGTTGTTAAGAATCGCGAACGCTGCTTCCGCGTTTTCTGCTGCGGTCTTGTATATTGGTTCGCCCTTGGCATCTTTGCATTTACCTGCTTTTGCCAAGATGGGTTATGGAACCTTTCTTTTGGCGGCAGTTCTTCCGGTCTTGCGATTCCGGGTAACCTAGTAGGTTTTAACGCGGATCTATGCTTTCTCTCGTACTCCTCTATTTCTTCCTTCATGACTTTGATGTCATTATGGGTTTGTTGGAGGTGTTGCCGAGATCTGAGTAGATGTTGCTGTTGCCGTTGGAAAGCTTGTCTCCTGGCTTCCAGCATCTCAGGGGGTTCATCTGGTCCCACTGGTGTTTGCAATAGCTCTTGCTCTTCCTGTTCCGTCATTGGCGGAGCAGTGATTTCCTTAGATTTCTTCTCCGCAGGCTTTGTGCCGCTAACATCTCCAACTTCCAGGTTTTCGTCAGCGAGATCGGCTGATTTTTTTCTTCCGGATTTTGTATTGGAGTTTTTTAGAAGCACGGTGCTTTTTCTTGGAAGAGGGAGGTTTTTTGACAGGCTCATCTTCTGTCATCTCCTTGACATTGGGGAATATCGGAGAAGTTTCTCCGTCTTCTCTCTCTTCCACTGGCGGAGGGGTTTTAGGGCTTTCCTGGCTGCCGGCGTCCGTGGTGTCAGCCGGTTTCGCCATTAAGACTTCATGGAATCCCTCTTGAAAGGATTTAACCTTTCTTACGAAGGCGTCCTCATCTTCGTCTTCAGAGTCGAAGTTATCCGATCCGGTTTCCGACTCCAACCTCGCCTCAATGGCGGCAAGCACGGATTCTGCTTCCGAGTTCATCGTCTTGTTGACGGATGTCGGATCTTCCGCCTCTGTGACGGGTGTTTGATCTTCCATCTCCATGACGGGTGCGTTGTTGTCTGCCTCTTGCACGGGATTTCCATCATCCGTGTTTTCGGCGATTTCGGATTGCACCATGCCGATAAAGTGTGTATCACTCTTGTGTCGGCGATCTGAGCAGAATCCGGCATCATAGTCATCTTCGACTGGGTATAGGGCGGGTGGGATAAACTTGCTTCCACCGCAAAACCCCATTGCTTCTGCAGTTAGTCCGATAAAGATGTTAGCAGATCCTATCGGTAGCACGCAGGCACTTACCAGGTGGTTTTGCGCCGGTATGTAGGATCCGTTGTCGAGGAAGCGCCCGACGTCGTTGTCGAATTCCAAGCTTCCGACAGTGATCGATCTTCCGATTCCGCCAAGTATCCCAGATCGGAATCTTACGCCTGACGTCGTTTGCCCCACGGTGGGCGCCAACTGTCGAGACATCGTAGTAGTTTTCATAGACGGGTGTGCCATGAGACTACGGTAGAGACGTGGGGTAACGGGATAGCGTGGTAACACAGAACACGGGATTTTACCCAGGTTCGGTACGTCCCGACAGTACGACGTGCCTACTCCTGCACTTCTCACTAATTGGGACTAAAGCCCGTAAACAGGGTTACAATGTGAGGGTTTTAGATCTAAACCACTCGGCGAGGATGAGCTTCTCGGCGAGTTGGCGTAGAGCTTCTCTGTTTTCTCTTTGTTTTGTTTATCTCCCGTCCGGCTTTATATAATAGCCGGATTAGGGCTTACAGAATAGGAAACCTAGAAAACTACGGTAACTTGTAACTTGGAAAGCAAGGAATCCGTCTTCTTCTCCAAGCCAGATCACATGGGCTGTGATCCGGGTTCTTCTGGAATCCGGCTTCCGCGCGTCGGATTACTGGGCCGCCTAATGAACCTAAGCCCACTACCACTTAGGCCACCCTGGTAATTCGGCACTTGGCCCACCATCTTCTATACCCCTATTTGGTATATATCCGACATTTCGAGTCGCTATACTGATTGTATGTTCTGCATGTGCCCAATGTGCTTGCGCTTCTTTTGTTTGTTCCTCAGTTCCTCCGTATATGTAAATAATCACGTGATGTTAGTGGATTGATTGCTTCATTGGGGAAAAGAAATCGCAAGTACTATCTATAATATGGTGAAGCTTCTCGGGTGAAAGTGCATGGTGCCCCCATATGTGGTTTTGGCAATTAATGACAATCCTTATGGACTAATGTTTGCAATGAGTTATCCTTGTAGATCTTGTCCGTAGGAAATAATGAAGTTCATGTGTTGAACTCTATTAGCTTCTTTGATGACCATTGTTATATTCAAGGATTTATATGAAGAATGGTCATGGTTTGAGTTGAGCTTATTGCTAGTGTGTCTTGAAGAAAAGGATTGGGTGATCTTTCATTATTATCTTCAAGACATCACCATTTGAAGTGAGAAGAAAAGATACAAGGTTGATCAAGCAAGTGATCAACACACAAAACTACAAGATATACCAAGTGGGATTATGTATCTCATGGTATGGTAAGCAATTGTCAATATAGCTTTGTGAACTAACTCATGATATGTGTGTGTGTGGCATCTCTATGCGTGGTTAGGTATATTTCCATGGGCATGAACCAAAAGGAAGATTTCATATAGGCCATGGTCTATGTTGTTGTCAAGCGGTGTTCGTCATCAAGCTTGACGTGGAAGCTCAAGTGAAGCATCTAGAAGAAATCATATACTTGATGCTTGCCACCCATTTGGATCAAGGAAAAAAATAGCGCGCTATAAGAAAATAGCGTCAGCCTTAAAATAGGCTATTAGCTTGCTATATCGCGCTATTTACGAGACATTGTACATAGATTGATTTAGCGAGACAAATTCTCAAAACGCTATATCGTGCTATTAGCACCACTATAGCGTGCTATTTTTTCCATGATTTGGATATTGTGGCCTCGTGAAGATTTGTCGATAAGGGTCTCTCCAATAAAGGTGTGGGGGGGAGCTAGCCTCTCCCATAATGGTGTATGGGGAGCAACTTGCAAGTCTTCATCAAGCGGAGCTTGTGCTAGCAAGCACGATCAAGCAAAAAGATCCAACTTGAGAGAGTCAAGATCGTCATCATCTAGCTCAAGTGGAATGCTCAAGGCAAAGGTATAATCTTGATAGGTTTTCTATTTTACCGATCTCATGTCTTTGGGAGAGCGGGTTATTGGATAGATAGTCGTACTATCAAGAGAGGCTCTCAAGTGAGTAATGTGATCGAATTGTTGTGGAGAGCTCAAACCTTTACATACTTTCATATCATCTTTCTTGGTTCTTATTTGGCTTTTATATCCTTGGGGTTTTGTTGCTTGTCGTGATCTTCATGGAAATCAAGGTTTTATTGAAAACGGTTTTGGTAAGAAAAACTTGTTGCGTTTTTGGTGGTGAAAATATCTGGTTCAGCTTTGAGAATGTTTCCACACCTTCTATGTGTGATAACTTCTCCATTCCTTTTTTTGTATATTCCTTGTTATTACCTTTCCAACCCAATTAGATTCACCTAATTCGGAGTTCATTCGCAAAAGTTATGTGTGTTTTCGTGTTGGAGGTTTTACCGTTTGTTCCTATTTAAGAGGTCTAAACCTTTACCAATTTGGTTTTATCTTCCATTGCTGGACAATCATGTTTCTCTTCATATTCTTGTAGTTCTCATCTTTGCGATTTCAACGAGCCCAAGAACATCGAAAACGGAGTCCGTACGCAAAAGTTATAGCATTTCTTGTATCGGTGTTCAGTCACTCTGTTGTAATCCGGAATCATTCCGGACCATTCCGACTTGGCCGCGAAAACCTCTGTTGGGATTCGGATTCATTCCGGGCCATTCCGGGACCCGGATTCATTCCGGATCCAGCCCGGAATGGATCCGGAATGGACGAAAAAGTGGAAAATGGCTAGTTTTTTAGCACCTATTTAAGGGGCTTTCTTCCCCAAAGTCCCCAAGTCTTTCCCAACCCGTTTTTCCTCTCTCTCTCTCTCTCCACCATTGTTGACTTTGGAAAGCTTTCCCCTCTCTCAATCCCTCCAATGATTCTTTCATGTCTTTGAGGGAGAAGGTAGAGGAGATCTAGATCCACATTTCCACCAATCCATCTCCCCTCTTAGTGAGGGGAACTTAGTGAATCTAGATCTTGGAGTTCTTGGTGTTTCTCCTCCATTGTTCTTCCTCTCTTATTCCCCCATAAGCATTTGTTGCTTTGTTGGAATTTGAGAGTGAAGGATTTGAGAACTTGTGCTCTTGCCATTTGCATCGGTTGCATCGGTTTGCTCTCTCCACGAGGATTCGTGGAAGTGAAAGTTTGTGAGCTTGTTACTCTTGGGTCTTGGACCCTAGATGACTTGTGGTGTTCTTGGGAGCCTCCAATTGAGTTGTGGATGTGTGCCCCAAGATTGTGGTGGCACCGAGAGCCTCCAATTAAGTTGTGGATGCGTGCCTCGGGTTTGAAGGTTGCCAACAGTGGAAGGTTAACTAGTCCTTTGTGGCGGGGTTCATCGGAGAATAGGGTGAGGTCGTTGTGGCGTTGAGTAGGCCTCTTGTGGCGAGCTCACACCCCTCCAACGAGACGTACTCCCCTTGTGGGAGGAACTCGGGAATACATCTTCGTCTCCGTGTGCCTCGGTTATTTCTATACCCGAGCTTTTTACTTATGCAATTTACATTGTGATAGCCTTCGAGCTTGAAGTCATATATCTTGCTATCACCTTGTTACTTGTCTTGCTTAGAATAAGTTGTTGGTGCACCTAGTTGAACCTAGAATATTTAGGTTGTATGCTTGTTAATTTAAACACCTAGTTTATTTCCGCATTTAGCAAGCCTTAACCGGAAAAGTTTTAATCGCCTATTCACCCCTCCCCCCTAGGCGACATCGTTGTCCGTTCAATTGATATCAGAGCATGGGCTCTCATTATTAGGCTTTACATCCTAGAGAGTACGATGTCGTTTAGGGAAATAGAGCACGATCCCACTTTTATATTCTATGGTAGAAATTATGATGTTTGGAAAATTCGCATTCTTAATTTTCTTGAGTACATGGGTCCAAAGTATGTAAGGAGAATTGTAGATATGGATTTTCCTCCTCCAAACGATTCTCAAGATTTATCTTTAGAGGATGAGGAAAACTCTTATCTCGATACTCTTTTATCTAATGGTCTCTTGTGTGTTTTGAGCGATGTAGTTATTGAATCAATCATGCCTTTTCGGAATGCTCATGAGTTATGGACAAAACTTCAAGATATATATGATGTGTCCAACAATATTGAGGATGATTGTTCTCCATCTACTTCCGGCCGTGATGAGTTCACATCTTTCTCCACTCCACCAACATGTGATTTGTCACAAGGTAATGATATGGTGAGTGGTGATAGAAATTTCATTGTGGATAGTGAATTTCCTATTGACTATACTTCATCTCTATCCCATTGCAATGATCTATATTTGGACTTAATATCTTCTAGCACTCAAAGTTCCATACATGCTAGTGTTGATAGTCCTTGCATATCATGTAATAGTTGTTTAACTAAATCTCATGATGATATGCTTCCTATGTCTTGTTTTCATAAAAACAATGCTTCCATTTCCTCTAGTACTTGTGTGGCTAACAATGTAGAGGAATCCCATATTTTGGTGGAACAAGACATGAACCTTTTTGGTGCTTCAAGTCAATCTTCATCATCGTTATCCATTTCTAATGTGTGCCTTATGGCTAAGGATTCAAAGTTATCTCCACCTTTGGAACCCACTACATCTTGTGATAATGAGGATGAGGATTTATTTTGTGTAGAGTATGAGGATGAGGTCTCTTTAATGGAGAAGGGTGAGTTGGTTCTTCTTGATCTTCCTAAAGGTAGTAAAGCTATCACTCCTTTGGGTGAAATTTTTGCTTTTGCTATTAATAGCGCTAAAATAATTGAGAAGAAAGGTGAGATTGAAACAAGTGATGCCGATGAGAAGGCATCCCTCACTATGTCTCTTGAGGAAGAGTATGAGCTCCGAGTTACTCTCGAGGAGAAACTTGAATCTATTGAGGAGCTCTATAATGAACAAATAGCCTATCTCACTAAAGCACGTGACCATACTAATGCTAAATATAAAGTGCTTAAAAAGGAAAAGGTTGAATTTGTTGTTGGCAATGCTAATCTAATTGAGGAAAACTCTAGGTTGAATAATGATCTTGCCAAGTTGTCTTCTTCTATTTCCAATGATGCTTGTGCTACTAACTCCACATCTTGTGAAGCATCTATTTTGAAGGAGAATGTTGATCTAAGGTCTCAACTTGAGTTGATGACTAGCAAGTGTGGGAAATTGGAAGAAAGTCATGAAAAGCTATCTAGCTCTCATGAGGATCTTCTAGCATCCCATACCAAGCTAAAATTAGCTCTTGAGGCTATCACTACAAAGGTAACATCTTGTGAGCCTCATGTGGTTACTAGCACAATATGTTCTAGTAATGCTATATTGCCTTGTGCTAGTATTAGTAATTCATCCTCTCATAATGTTTCTACATCTTGTGATGAATTGCTTTCCTTGCCTTGTTGCTCTAACAATGAAGCATCTACTTCCCCCAGCTCTTGTGTTGATTCTAACCATGTAGAGGAAATTAAAGAGGTCAAGGCCCAAGTAACTTCTTTGAAGAAAGACTTGGAAAAGAGTCATGAAGGGAGTTCCACCCTTGACAATATGTTGAGAGTGCGAAGACTTCCCAATGACAAGAGTGGACTTGGATTCAACTCCAATATCAAGAACAAGTCCATGGTTGACAAGAAGAAGGGACAAGAACAAGAAAAAGAAAAAGATTCGGCCAAGATTATTTGCTTCAAGTTCAAGATTGAAGGGCACCATGTTAGATATTGCCCTTTGAAGAAGAAGCTTCTTAGTGAGAAGCAACTAGGGAAGCGGCCTCTTGTTCAATCTCATGCTCAACCACGAGTTGAACAACGACCACCTCCTAAGAAGACTCAAGCCAATGCTCCTCTTGTTGATAAGCCTATTGAGAAGAAAGAAAAGGGTCGATGTTGCTACCTTTGTCCTGAGAAGGGACACTTTGCTTCTTCATGCACTAATGGTGCATTATCCAACCCTACCCTTGTTGATGATGTTTATTCCATTCGGAAGGATAATGTGGGCAATGTGTTTGCCAAGTATGTTGGTACTCCAAGTGGTGTCAATAAAAGAACCATTTGGGTTGCCAAACCTATTGTGACTAACCTCTTAGGACCCAACTTGGTTGGGGACCAACAAGCTCAAACTTGATCAATAGGTTTTATTGGAGGGCATTAGAGACTTGGCTATCTCATGAAGAATTAAGGGATCTTCATCAATTATATTTCCTCAAGCCAAGTCACTTGGATTATATATCTCTCTTACCCAATGTTCCTCCATGCGGTAACTTGTACTTAATTCATATATACATTGAAAGTTGCTTGATCCCTTGCATATGTTAGTTTTGTTTCTAGCATGTGTTTGTATGTGGTGTGCTTACTACTTACCCATCTTGGTTAATCTAGTATGAGTTTGTTGGTTTGCGCTCCATGTACTTGTTTGCTTTGTGTTGAGCCTTCATTGCAATTATTGCTTATTTTAGTTGGCTCTTTGGGAGTTTAATGGACTATCCCATTTTGGGGGAGTAATATGCTCTTGGCACTTTACTATCCTAAAATGTGTGTACATGAGGAATACCACTTAGTGTTGATATATCAATATTATCTAGTCTCTATGTGGCATGTCATTCTCATCAGAAATTCAAATTCTAATGTCCATTAATTTTCTCTTGTTGGATTTGTTTTCTTTGCCTCTTGTTAAAAAAATGGATTATCACATTATGGGGGAGTAATAAGATATGTTCATATTACAAGCCTATAAAATGTGAACATGTGAGGTTTTGCCACCTAGAGTTGATATTATTTGTTATATTGTTCCTATGTGGCATGTTGCTCAAACAAGTTCCATATTTGCTTAAAATATATTTTGTCCCTTTTTGGTATCTTATTTGTGTGAGAGTTTCTTGGTGATTTTCATATTCGATTTTTATTAGAAGCCTTCAAGAATCTCTATCTAAGCATGTTTTTCTATTCCTATGTTTTGTCACATGCTTATGTTTTGTGAATATGATTTTGAATAAATCTACCACCGAAAAATATCTCCATACATCTCTTGTCTTTGAAAAGTGATAATATTTTTGTGGTAAATTTATTGATCATATTTACTTTGGCTGTTGCTCTAAAATTGCCTTGTTTCTTGCCAATGATTTGTTTGGTTTAACTCCCTTGTGTCTTCCTTGCTCTACTAAAAATTTGTTTTGTGCTGTCTTGTGTTAGGAAAAGCAATGATCCCATTCTTTTGCACTTATGTTCAAAGTCATACTTCTTTGGGTTGCACTATTCTTGGGGAAGCTATCCTACATTGAGTAGATCACCACTCTTTAAATTGATATTGCATCTTATTGCATTTCTTGAGCTTGACTAGTGTTTGAACAATATATATGAAGAGTAATGATTCCAATGTGTGCATTTTGTATTCAAATGCAAGATCATAAATAATGCACTATTCTTGGAAGAGATCTCTTATATGCGTTTGGACACTTGTTGTGTTAAAATTGGTTTTTATCCCAATGACTTGTCTCTTTGGAAGACGAACATTTTTCGTCTTGATACTTTGTGTGCCATCATGAAAAGTGTATAGGGTTTGATTATTCTTTGATCTTTTTCCTTTGGTATCTTCTTTATTTGGTTTCCTCAATCATATGTTGATTTGGGTTTTGATATAATTTGGACAATTCTCTTGCTTTTCACTCGTGTGAGTGCCTTCATGGTTTAATTGGTGTCTTTGTCCAATTTGTATCTAGTTTGGTTCTTGAAAGTTTTGTGCATGTATATTTACTTTGTATATCTCTTGACATGCTTACTTTCTTTGATCCAATATATAGGATAAACTCTATAAAATCCTAAATGGCTAAGATGTGCATGAAATTCAACTTCATATTAATATACACATATTTATGTGGAGTTTGTCCTATGTATTGTAGTTGTTCTAACTACTTTGGACCCAATAAGTTTGGGAACCATTTTGTACTTGATTTTTGTTTTTAGGTACAACGGAGATACATTGGTTGCTTGATCCATTCATAAGGAAGGTGTTCTCACCATGGTATTATACGAGTCAAGCTACGATGATTATCAAACTTGCATCCTATTCATCACCAATGTCGTCTCGGTAACAAGTATCTATTCCATGCATACATTTCTAGACTTCAACCTTGTGTAGGTTGCATCTTGGCATGAATTCCATTTGTTGCATTTCATTTGGTTCTTGCAAATGTCTTTTCAAAAGCATATTTATTGCAAATATGAGTAAGCCGGGATGATTACATATCAAGGGGATATTTATAATCATTTTGATGATTCACCAATCCTAAGTATATTAATCTAGCATCTTCTATTCGAAGTATCTCATATGCAATATTGATATTTTCTAAAACCATTTGCCTTTTGTGATACGCGTTACCTTTCTTGAAGCATTTCAACTATCACTTTTCCCTTGTGATATTTGTGATGCTTTGATGAGTTTGTTGACTTGTTCATAAAGCTTAGCGCTTTGATTTTAAGCAAAAATCTTATTGGTATATTTATGAACCTCTCTTGGATATCATGTTCTTCACCTTTGTACCTATTTTGTGTGTGCATCTTTCTTTGTGGATATATATCTTTGTGATTGGTATCCACTTAGAAACTTATACACACGAGAATATTTACATATTTAATTGATATTATTTTTCTTTAGTGACCACATTTTATTGCTTTATGTTCCTTGGTGGTTCCTAAAAGTCACAATCTTTGCTTTTCAGTTGGTATTCCTTTTGCATCTTAATAACCTTGTGGACCTATGTGTTTTATCCTTTGTTGGTTTGTGTGTATGGGAAAGACATGTTATGCACTATGTGCCTCATATATTGAAAGATTATGTTGATGATTTTTACATCCTATTAGTCTCCAAAAAATGTTTTCCTTGTCACACCCATCTACTTCGGTTGAGTAAGTCTTTATTTGTCGCTTCTTGATCTTAATTGCTCAACTTTTGTTTGTTTGCAAGTTGCTCTGCTTCATTTTCAATCTATTCTCTTGCTCTTGTTTATGTTCAAAATTATCTAGAAGGGAGTGATGATTCCATGTTGTGCACATTATATAGTAATTCAAATCTAACATTGTGCATGTACCTTGGGGAGTTTCCTCTTGATTTTCTAGAACACTTGGTTGATCTTATCATAATATTGATTTTGGTCAATCGGTTTTTCGGATCCTTTGGTTGGTTGCTTCTTTGTGAAAGTATCCTTCAATTTGATTTTCTTTATAACTCTTTGGATCCTCGATATAGTTTTATCTCCCTCCATCCATTCATTGTTGGATATATGCACTAGATTTCACTCATATGATGAGGAATGCATACACTATGGGGGAGCTCTTATTATATTGGCCTTCTAATCTCTTTTCCCATTTCGGCAATGGATGCCAATGGGGGAGAAGTTTAGAAGGTTTGAGGGAATTTGGTTTTATGCTTTAGTTTCGTTCTTAAGCATTTTCCTTCCATGCTATTGAATCCTTTCTCTTTGTTTTGCATGGTTGCTTAATTCATCATATAAACCCTCGTAAAAGGGGATTGTCATCAATTACCAAAATGGGGGAGATTGAAAGTGCATGGTGCCCCATATGTGGTTTTGGTAATTAATGACAATCCTCATGGACTAATGTTTGCATTGAGTAATCCTTGTAGATATTGTCCATAGGAAATAATGGAGTTCATGTGTTGAACTCTATTAGCTTCCTTGATGGCCCTTGTTATATTCAAGGATTTATATGAAGAATGGTCATGGTTTGAGTTGAGCCTATTGCTAGTGTGTCTTCAAGAAAAGGATTAGGTTATCTTTCATTATTATCTTCAAGACATCATCATTTGAAGTGAGAAGTAAAGATACAAGGTTGATCAAGAAAGTGATCAACATACAAAGCTACAAGATATACCAAGTGCGATCATGTATCTCATGGTATGGTAAGCAATTGTCAATATAGCTTTGTGAACTAACCCATGATATGTATCTGTGTGGCATCTCTATGCGTGGTTAGGTATCTTTCCATGGGAATGAACCAAAAGGAAGATTTCATATAGCCTATGGTCTATGTTGTTGTCAAGCGGTGTTCGTCATCAAGCTTGACGTGGAAGCTCAAGTGAAGCATCTAGAAGAAATCATATACTTGGTTCTTGCCACCCATTTGGATATTGTGGCCTCGTGAAGATTTGCCGATAAGGGTCTCTCCCATAAAGGTGTATGAGGGAGCTAGCCTCTCCCATAATGGTGTATGGGAGAGCAACTTGCAAGTCTTCATGAAGCGGAGCTTGTGCTAGCAAGCACGATCAATAAAGAAGATCCAACTTGAGAGAGTCAAGATCATCATCATCTAGCTCAAGTGGAATGCTCAAGGAAAAGGTATAATCTTGATAGGTTTTCTATTTTACCGGTCTCATGTCTTTTCGAGACCGGGTTATAGGATAGATAGTCGTACTATCAAGAGGGGCTCTCAAGTGAGTAACGTGATTGAATTGTTGTGGAGAGCTCAAACCTTTGCATACTTGCATATCATCTTTCTTGGTTCTTATTTGGCTTTTTATCTTCTTGGGGTTTTGGTGCTTGTCGTGATCTTCATGGCAAGCCAAGGTTTATCGAAAACGGTTTTGGTAAGAAAAACTTGTTGCGTTTTCAGTGGTGAAAATATCTGGTTCAGCTTTGAGAATGTTTTCACACCTTCCATGTGTGGTAAATTATCCATTCCTTTTTATTTGGATAGTCCTTGTTATTACTTTTCCAACCCAATTGGATTCACCTAATTCGGAGTTCATTCGCAAAAGTTATGTGTGTTTTCGTGTTGGAGATTTTACCGTTTGTTCCTATTTAAGAGGTATAAACCTTTACCCATTTGGTTTTATCTTCTATTGCTGGACAATAATGTTTCTCTGCATATTCTTATAGTGCTCGTCGTTGCGATTTCAACGAGTCCAAGAACATCCAAAACGGAGTCCGTGTGCAAAAAAATATAGCATTTCTCTTATCGGTGTTCAGTCACTCTGTTGCAATCCGGAATCATTTCGGACCATTCCGACTTGGCGTCGAAAACCTCTGTTGGGATTTGGATTCATTCTGTTGTTGGATTTGTTTTCTCGGATGTCCATTAACTTTCTCTTGTTGGATTCGTTTTCCATGGCCACTGCGACACCTAGCCGTCTGCTCCCTGAAAAGTGAAACAGGAAGGGGATGCAAGGTGCCCTTGGCAGGTCCAACTCTATGTTTTCCAGGGCCCTAGAGCGAAGTAGACGATAGAGGCTTTTAACGCTATATACGTATGCGTGCCTACATTCAGCCGCAAAGTATTTAGAGTTAAATTCCCACCAAAAGGTTACTTACACATCCTATGATTTCTCGCGATTGTTAACTATGTCCAATTTTTCCCTGATTGGTTTATTTGATCGGACGGCAACCAAAGGTCCGCCTACCAAAAAATTTACCGAAAATCTCTTTGTTTTAACACCCCGGGAATTTGGTTAAAACTATATATGGATTCAAATTTATTTACGGATCAACATATAGTTTGAAATGTCATTGGAGTCGGGTTTAGGAGTAAACACTCCCTTGCGGAAAGGGGTGGTGCCCCCTATGCGGCAACTTAGTTTACAAGTGAAGATAATGTGCAATCCGTTTGATCTCGAAAAACATCTGAATTTCATAATTTTTGGATTTTTTGTACTGGTATGTACTTTTTCAGGGCACCGGATTCCGGCTACCCAAAATGTTGTCCGAAATTAAAAACCCTCGCTGTGTGCATCCACGTACGAGAGTCCATCAAGGGCTCACTTCCCGGCTGCTAGCAAAACACGATCAAGTTGTTTCAGGAATAACTATGTCTAGCTCCGCGTGCATGTATTTTGCTTGCGAGCCGTGAATATCTAAACGATAAAGGCCAACAATTGATGATGTTGGATGGATCATTAATTCATGTACGTACCTGTGAGGGACAGAGCCACTGAGGGCGACCAGGGACGTGAGGAGGCGGCAAGCCGGCGAGGCGCAGATGGCAGATGACGACCGATGCAGTCTGTTCCCTAAAAAGCGAAACGGGGAAGAGATGCAAGGTGCCCTAGAGGGGTTGCTGGCTTCGCATCTCTCCTCGATGCAGCTCTATTAAAATGACCCCTAACGGGCTTTAGTAACTCTTTGGTCTAAATTAACCAATATGGGCCAATTTGATGACAAGAGTAGCTTCCCCTAGGGACTTCTAACCCACTTAGATTTGGACCAATTGAGGTACAAGACTAACAGAAGAAGTGATCGGACGGTTCAAAACGGTGATGGACCGAGAAAGCTTCCTTTTGTCCCAATTTTAATATCCCTAATGGGGTGGTGCGTCTGTGGGACCAGATTGTCATTGGCTTGATTTTTTTCAATGTGATGTTGTTTTACAATGGGCGAGGATTCCTCTTTGGTTTTCTCCGCGTAAATCCACCGATGGTTGCCTCCGTCCGTAGCCACGCGCGCATCCACCTCTGGTGAAACGCGGACCGGATACACGTTCCCTGACTCCGGATGTGGTGCTCCTCGCGACAGTGCGCGCTCCCTTGAGGGTGTATCGCGACATTAAGAGAAGCGCAGCGGAGATCTCCTCCGACGGTGGCGGCGCCAGGGGAGATCGAGGTGCGGAGCAAAGCCAGCACGATGGCTATGGCCCGGGAGCTGGGAGAGTTTCGAGCCGCTAGGGCTCGCCGGCCACCGGTTGGCTCTGTCCACGGGACACGTCCATCCATCAACGTTGTTTCCCCCACCCGGTCTACCGCCACCGCCCGTTGCTAACCTCCATTTGCGACACCACGGTCGACGGCCGCATGTCCCCAAGAGCTCGATGAGGTGAAGCCTGAAGGCCGGCCGCACCAGTAACATTGGACCTTAGTGCGGCACCCTCCATCCTCCTTAGGTGTCGGTACAGAATTAGAGCCTGGAGCCTTTGGCAATTCAGGTTCCGTTTATGACACATAAATCGACTTTTATTTTTCACATTGGCCATCTTCTTGTGCACAAGTTCCGAGTCGCTCTACTGATTGTATGTTCTGTATGTGCCCAATGTGCTTGCGCTTCTTCTGTTTGTTCCTCAGTTCCTCCGTATATGTAACTAATCACGTGATGTTAGTGGATTGATTGCTTCATTTGGGAAAAGAAATCGCAAGTACTATCTATAAGATGGTGAAGCTTCTCGGGCCATTAAGAAAACGTGGCCATGCCTCTGAGAGGTTAGTTACTAAATTCTGGCGATTAACAAGTTATACATTCTAATTGTATTATAACTACGAATGATCTAGCTTCACAATTAGAAACTTATATAATGGGACTGAACCTAGCTTGAACTGCAATGATCTCCTGTTATTTATGCTAATCAATACCTAAACCTAGCTTGAACCTAGCTTGAACTGCAATGGCCTGCGATTAATCCTGCGGTTCTGGAGCTGGAAGAGTTGGCCCTCCCGTTCTCCCTCGGGGAGAATAAGGCCGCGGTTGAGGACATACCGCATGATAAGGCCCCTGGTCCAGATGGCTTCTCTATTTCGTTCTTCATCGCCTGCTGGGACATCATTCAGGCTGACCTCATGCGTGTTATCGATGCCTTCTCGGAGTTGTCCATCAACAATTTCCACATCGTCAACTCGGCCAATATTGCCCTTCTCCCCAAGAAGGAAGGGGCGGACTCCATCGCCGATTTTTGTCCCATCAGTCTGATCCACACTGTTCCCAAAATCATCGCCAAGGCTATGGCTCGCCGGTTGGGGCCCAAGATGAACGAGATCGTTTTGCACTGTCAGAGCGCCTTCATTAAGACTAGAAGCATCCACGACAACTTCATCTAGGTCCGGAATACGTCTCGGCGCCTTCACCGGAACCATAAGCCCATGCTCCTCCTCAAGCTCGACATCGCCAAGGCTTTTGACTCTATGCGTTGGGACTATCTGCTCGACGTCATGCAATGACGGGGTTTCCCTCCAAGGTGGCGCACATGGGTTTCCATCCTATTCTCCACTGCCACATCCCGGGTGTTGCTCAATGGGATACCTGGGATGGGCCTTCGCCAGGGAGATCCTCTGTCGCTCTTGCTCTTCGACATTGGCATCGACCCTCTGAACAGGACTCTCGAGCTCGCCATGGATGAGGGACTCATGCAACCAATCCCAGACCGCCAGGCCAGTCTTCGGGTATCCCTTTACACCGATGACGCTGTAATTTTCCTAGTCCCCACGGCCATGGACATCTCCAACCTCGCCACCACGCTTCAAAGTTTTGGTGAAGTCATCGGCCTGGTCACTAACATTGCGAAGAGCTCCATCTCCCCGATCCGTTGCGAGGATATCGACTTGTCGACGATTTTGGCGGACTTCTCGACGGAAATCTCACACTTCCCCGTCAAGTACCTGGGTCTGCCTCTTATTTTGGGGCGTCTGCGGCGCGCCGATCTGCAACCTTACATTGACAAGGTTGCCTCCCGCCTACAGCCTTGGAAAGGAAGATTCATCAATCGGGTGGGCTGCTCGGCCTTGGTCAAATCAGTTCTCTCCTCCATGCATATCTTCCTCCTCACCGCCATCAAGGTCGACAAGTGCACACTCAAGGCCTTCGATAAGCTCAGGAGGGGCATGTTGTGGAACTGCAGCGATACGATGAGCGGTGGAAAGTGCAAGATCAGTTGGGACAGAGTCTGCCGCCCAAAGAAGCTGAGGGGCCTTGGCATCCTGAACTTGGAGAGGTTCTCCAGGGCCCTCAGGCTAAGATGTCTTTGGCATGAGTGGGCTTCTTCGGAGAAACCCTAGGTGGGCTCGGAGACGCCAAACGACCGTTCAGATAGGAATCTCTTCAATGTGGCAACTATCGTCACAGTGGGGAACGACCTCAACGCATCCTTCTGGGTATCCTTGTGGCTTGACGGTCTGGCACCCAGGGTCATTGCACCAAACCTATTTGAAGCTTCCACGAGAAATCATAGGAACGTCCACGACGCCATCACCGACTCTCAATAGATAACCGACCTATCCGTGGATGATTTCACTACTGAGCATCTCTCTGAGTTCGTCCACCTGTGGGGCCTCATTCACGAAGTCACCATTAACCCGCTGATCGACGACTCCATCTCCTGGACCCTCATGCGCTTCGGGTCCTACTCGGCTAAGTCTGCTTACATGGCGCAGTTCAACGGAGCATCTCCCCGCTCTTTCTCATGCCTCGTCTAGAAACCTTGGGCCCCTCCAAAGTGCTCCTTCTTTGCGTGGCTCGTTGTCCAAAACAGGCGTTGGACGTCCGACCATCTTGCTATGTGGGGTTGGCCCCATCAGCCCCTGTGCCAGCTGTGTAGATGTCAACCAGAGATGGGTCGCCACATTCTGTTCGAGTGCCGTTACTCCAAGAGGATTTGGGCGGACGCTGCCCCATGGGTGAAGTGCCCCTCGCTTTTGCAACGTATAGGGGCTCCCAAGCCTACTATCCTCGACTATTGGAAAGACCTGACGAAGGCCCCCTCCCCCTCCTCCAAGGGCCTGAAGACGGCTATCATCCTTATCTCCTGGGAAATTTGGAAGGAGCGGAATGCGAGGATCTTCAACAATAAGTTCACGATGTCTTCAACCCTTTTCCAGCAAATCAAGGACGAGGCCAAAAAACTGGATCCTGGCTGGGGCAAAAGACTTCGCTGGCCTAATGGGCTGAACACCGTGGGAGGGGGGTCCCCTCTCGTTTGTAGCCTTTTATTTTTTCGGCTTAGGCCGTGGGTGACTATGTTTGCTTCTTCTATATCAATATAAAGGCAAATCTTTTGCCTCGTTTAAAAAAAAAACTTAAGTTAATGTGTAACCAGTCCTTACTTATTAGTACCCCTCATTCATCTAAAACCTGCCACATCCTTGTCAAGGTGACAATCAAGTCGGTGTCTCTTGATACTTCTCGAGATCAATAAGTGTTCCAGTCTTGTGTGGTCGCTCTCCGCAAGTTGACCTCATTTTATTGTTTCAAAGTTTATTTCATGTCATTTTGCAACAAAACATTAAGTTTGTCTTGTGTCACAACAAACACCGTTGGTTACACCTTGCATATTCCAACTTCTAAGGATGTATTTTACTACAAAGTGAAGTCTTCAATCGTTGCAATCTCCTAGGTCATATTGTTACATTTTATTTTTCCAGAATGAAGTAACGGTTCACCTATACAACTCCAACGGTGATGTTTTCTCCTATGCTTGTATGACATTTAGGAACATATACATTCTCTGCTGCCACTACAAGATGTTGACCATGCTACCTTGCCTAATGTATCGACTCAGCCACCTGGTGGTATCTGAGTGTGAAATCCTAGAAGTGATAGGGAGCAAAGTTCCTAATCTATCCGGTTTTGTTTACAGTAGTGCTAGAGCACAATTCTTTATTTTTAAGCTTGGACCGTAGCACAATTATCATTTGGAGATTCGTTGCAAAACCTAAAGATTATGGCTTGAGGTTGGGATGAGATTATTATGCGCTCGCGAGGTTCCTGGATATGGTGCCAAAAGTAGAAGCTCTTGACATATCTATATCTTTTGAGGTATACTCTTAAATTTTAGTTTATGAATAGATATTAGCACTATGCATATAAACAACATCACATGGTCTTTTTTCTTGGAATATGATTTCACATGTGGCATCTTTTACTTGTTTATGCAGATGGATACGCTGGATGTACCAGCAGAATTTCTCTATCTCAAACACTTAGGGCCCGTTTGGGAGCTCAGTATTTTTAAAGTATTCCAAGAATACTTTACTTTTCAGAAATACTAAAGTATTGAATACTTTGAGGTGTTTGGTTCTAGCAAAAACTAAGTTTTATATACTTCAGTTTTGATGAAAACTACACTATTTTTGAAGTATGTGAAAAAGAGGGTTAGACCTCTTTTTTCCAAAACTGAAGTATTGGTTTGCTCGGCATAAGAATACTTTAGTTTTCGAATACTTTATTTTTATAAATACTTCACTGCCAAACTAAGCCTTAACTATTTCTCTTGTGGCATGGTGTAGTGGTTTTTGCTCAGACTATGATTGCCTTTCTTGATGCTTATCCTTTCTTGGAGACTTTCACTCTGTCTGTAATTCATGCCCATCTTGCAAAAATAAAGTTATTTGCAGATGTTGTAAAAAAGATAGGAAATAAGATATAACTTGGTGTCTGTATGCTCTCTTTAGGCGTTTTACTCAAATCACACAATGGCTCACTTGGTGCTAAATAATGTTATTAGCCTACACGCTAACAAATGGCGCCTTTTCTCTCGAATGCTCTCCGTAAGGGGGTCGTACGGTTGAATTGCTACAATGAACTGCGTCTTCGGGTTTTTTGTGTGCCCACGTGGCATGTAGTATGTATGGAGCTGAACCTACGCCCCTGATTTACATTCTCTCCATTATATTCCATTAGATAGATGGCGTGATACATTTGTTCGTTTTCCGTTGCACATACCAATCTAGATTGGTGTGGACTATAACCATTTTGAAGTATGCATCACATCGTATGCACCTATCTATCTATACTTTTTATAAAGCAAAACTCCACTAACATGCATTAATTATTTTTCTATCTTAAAATGCAATCTATCCACATTATTCATCCTCTTAGCCAATCAATTGTCCATGTCATCTCTTCTAATGTTATTAATTATTACATACATGCAAGATATATATCATACATTATTTTAACCATCCATTTCTCAATTTAATGATTTATACAACCTACATATCATACATTCCTTAAACCATCCATTTTCTTAGCCAATCAATTGTCCATGTCGTCTTCTCTAATATTATTAATTATTACATACATGCAAGATACATATCATCCATTTTTCAATTTAATGATTTATGCAAGCTACATATCATACATTCCTTAAACCATCCATTTTTCAAACTAATGGTTTATAATACGCACCATATGTCTATACAATTTAATATCTCGAGTATGATCAACCGAATTTTTCATATTTGTTTACTCTATATAATGTATCATGCTTTTTTTTCGAAAAGGAGGTTAAAACCCTTGGCCTCTGCATCAAAAAATACACATGCCATTTACTATAAGGGGTCCCCGCCGCAACGCGCGGGGTATCCTTCTAGTTACCTATATATTCTCTGTCGGCATTTTTTTGCATATGCATATGCCGCACCTGTTGCACCATGTGAGAACGCCACGAAGACGACGCGACGAAGCGTGCATATCTGTCTAGTATTTAGTATTTAGTATATCTTAATGCCAAGAATAAAAGAGTATGGATGCACATAGCTGAACTAGCCCATTAGTATTATGCTACGTCTCCGAGTCAATCGATACTCCTTGTAAAAAATTGTGTCTTGTTTCTCTAATATGATACTCCCTCCGATCCATAAAATGTGTCGCTCACTTAGTATAAAGTTTATACCAACCTAGTACAAAATGAGCGACACTTGGATCTGAGGAAATAATTTTTTTGAAATTCAAAACTTTATATAAATATAGCAAGCAACCCGCCTCATTAAAAACCTCTTAGTCCACTCAGGTACCCTGATAAGGAAAAGTGTGCATAACAAACTTGCCCCTCAAGGTTTACACCAATGTTACATCAAAAGCTAGACCAGCTCTAAGAAAATCAGAGGATCACCATGCCAAATACCATCATTACCCACCTCAAACCTAGCTAGAGCATGAGCTGACCTATTAGCTTCTCTAGGATAGTGGCTAAATACAAAACGGGTAAAACTACGGCACAGGAAAGCACATTCCTCATAAATGGATGCCGTTGTTTCTAAGGAATTTCCTCCATCCTGCATAACCTCAACGACAACCAAAGAATTAGATTCTACCATAAACTTATTGCATCCAACATCACCTGCAGAAATCAGCCCATTCCTGAGAGTCCAAGCTTCTCCTGTTTTGGCATCCTCCACATGGTTTAGTTTCCAACGGCCACCTGAAATAAAATCCCCCCGGTGATCCCGTAAAATGGCACTCGTGATCCCCATCCCTATATCACTGTCAAAAGCAGCGTCCACGTTGAGTTTCACGATATCCATGGGGGGGGGGGTTGCCAATCGTGCCTATACATTCGAGGAGTCGTTAGTTTCTTGATTCGTTTATAGTTAAGAGCTAGGGCCATAATTGCTTGCACCGATCGAAGGGAAGAGTATAGTTGCTCGCCGTGGGTAGTTTTTCTACGCTCCCACCAAATGTACCAAGAAGCAATAGTTGCCATATCACACACTCTGATTTTCTGTAGAGAAGGCACCATCGTTGAGTCCAATAAGAGGGTCATTAGCATCGGAACTCCTGAAAGTTCTTGAATCCTCGCATTCTACAATAGCTCCGTCATTCCTAGGCCTTCCCGAATCTCCTTTGCTCTAACACATTTGAAAAACGCATGGGCAATGCTTTCACACTCGGTCAGACACATAGGGCATTGGCTAGAAATTGGGAGGTGTCGATTTGCCAAAACCCCCAAAACAAGGTATTGCAACCAGCAAGGCCGGCCAACAATGGATCTTGATTTTCGATGGTGCTTTGAGGGACCACACCACCCTCCAGACAGGGCTAGTACGAGAAGAATCATTGAGGTTTGTTCTTCTAAGTTTCCGGCCGTGTTGGTAATCCCACTCCGGGTGATATGCGGATTTAACCGAGAAAGAACCTTGCTTGCTAGGATGCCAAGCTACAAAATCTCCCATCAGTCCAATCGAAAGAGCGATTTGTAGGATCCGTTCTACATCCACGGGCCAAAAAATCTCACGGAGCCGTTGTCGCACCCGGACTTCTAGAGGATACTCACCGTACGAACTGAACAGTATTCTGATGGGATTACGGGGCTTTCCGGCACCCGCGTCCTCTTACGAGTAGGCCAACACTTATGTGTGACAACCCATCGCTACTGTTCACCGTCGATGTAAACTATCCTGTAGAAATCAGGACACTACCATTGACGTACTTCATACCATACACACATGGTACGTCAACGGCTTTGAACAAAAGGATAACACAACATCCCTCTACGACACAAAAGATTGAAATAAGGTAGCAAATGGCCTTCACTAAGGCAGAAATAGCAAATACAATCAGCGTATCGAGCAAGACGATTGAACTCGTTCTGGTAGCCAAGTACGTCCAGTTTGCCCTGTTTGAGAGAGCAAAATTCCTCACGCATCCTTTCCATGAGACCATCTGGGATGTGGTGCTTCAGGAAGGCATCCTTGAAACATCCCCAGGTGATAGGATAGCCAGCTCTCATGGTCTGGTAGTTCTCCCACCAAGTAGCTGCCTGACCCTTCAGTAGGTAGGTGGCATACTTGACCTTATCTTCCTCAGCAACATGAGCTATCTCCAGAGCCCTGTTCATCTCCCTGATCCAGTCATCAGCATCCAGAGGCTCACGTGTTGCCACGAAAGCTCTCGGCCCCATGCTCAGAAACTCCTTGATGCTGACTCGCGGAGCATTCTGGTTGTTGTGCTGGTTAGCCTGGATCTGGGCCATCTGAGCCACGACCTGAGTCATCTGAGTCAACAGCTCCGTGAGCAGAGGTGGCTCAGGTGGGTTGCTCCTGGTTGGCGGCATCCTGAATAGACATTCATTTTAGCACAACAACAGAAAAAGGATAGACTTGGTAACCGAAAGATAGATTATTCCGACGCATGAATAGATAACCAACAGGTATATCATCACATGTTCAAATACATCAGAATATCCAACAGACCAATACATGGTTCGAAAGACAAGGATAACTAAACATAGCTAGGAATGGATACATCGGTACTCCCATGCTCATCACGCAGGACGGCGGTGAGTAGTACGACGAGAGATACGGTGAGGAGGAATCCCACGGAAGTAGGTATGACGACGATCCACGTAGAGCGGGACTGCTCTGAGAGCAACTCTCGATGTGGTGAAGTAGAAAGCGTCGTCTCCCTGTGCTCCAAAGCGGGGAATCCCAGTGTAACCAGGACCAAGGTCGAGAAGTGGACCTCTGATCGGCTCGTAACCTCCAGCATCTGGCAGCGGAAACCTAGCTGGCTGAGTGAAACGCGCAAAGCGCTCGTCTCCAACAAAGTCTGTGGTGTACGTAGCCAGATGAGTCAACGCCAGATAAAGCTGCTCCCTGACTGAGGCTAACTCCTGAGAAAGTGTGGAAGCAACGGCGTCACTGTGCCTCACGAACTGAGCAGTGGTGTGCAGCCTGGAGCTATCAGACTCGTAGGTATCCAGGTTGCTGTGGAGAGTGAAGTGAACTCCCGCTGCCGTGATGTAACCACGGGGAATGTGACGATAGATGGAATCATCAAACCCCCAGTAGTCAGCACGGAGGACGGTGAGACTCACGTAAGCTGCCTGCTGCACGGCCATATCCACTGTGGAACCTACTGCCTCGTAGCGGTGGACAACGCTCCTGCCATCATCCGACAGAATGTAGACGATAGCCTGGTAGCAGGTCTGGTCAAACTCTCGCTGCTGCTCGTAGACCTGGTACTCTGGTGCCCAATGGAACCCCAGATAGGTAACCATGTCCCTCAGCATCTCCGGGTAACCGGCGGTGCTCTCACAGCGAGTCATCCGAACCACCTGCGGGAAGAACCTGAGATCGATCTGCAGATGATCGGGGAAGTTTTG
The DNA here is from genome assembly GCA_028641055.1 of Alopecurus myosuroides. Taxonomy (NCBI): domain Eukaryota; kingdom Viridiplantae; phylum Streptophyta; class Magnoliopsida; order Poales; family Poaceae; genus Alopecurus; species Alopecurus myosuroides. The sequence continues at coordinate 515,143,532 of CM054057.1, read as the reverse complement.
GTTAGACGCCGGTAGAGAACTGAAGTGGAAAGCAACAACAAGGTTCAACGGACGATAAGGATGTTGAAAAGAACAGGATATCGAAGCAACATCGGGAAACTCGAGACCAAAAACTCCTGAGGTACTACGGAGAACCCAAAACACGTGAAATCCTAACTTGAAAGTTTAGGTGAGAACAGAAAACAACGTTGCACTTCCTTATCAGAAAAGGGTGGGTGGGTGGGGAAAGAAGAAAAATGGCAGAATTCCTACTCTCACGTTTCATTTTTCCTATATAGCTACAAAATAGTTTCTAGACTCAACTGCGACCAGTAAAAAGGGATCCTACAGGCAGACAGGCTCTGATACCATTTGTCGCACCCGGACTTCTAGAGGATACTCACCGTACGAACTGAACAGTATTCTGATGGGATTACGGGGCTTTCCGGCACCCGCGTCCTCTTACGAGTAGGCCAACACTTATGTGTGACAACCCATCGCTACTGTTCACCGTCGATGTAAACTATCCTGTAGAAATCATGACACTACCATTGACGTACTTCATACCATACACACATGGTACGTCAACGGCTTTGAACAAAAGGATAACACAACATGCCTCTACGACACAAAAGATTGAAATAAGGTAGCAAATGGCCTTCACTAAGGCAGAAATAGCAAATACAATCATCCAGAGGACACATGTCCCAACATAGCATTCATTACATCAGCGGAAGCATTCAAATGGGTCTGAGTACAGACAAAATCCAAATAGGCTTAAGAAGCCGGGAACTGAAATAAAGACGGGGCCCATCCACGGTGTCTCGGATCCTGCCCGGGTCCGCTAACTACTCGTCAGCAGCCTCGTCAAACTCCACGTAGTAGCCGTCACCTGGATCCTCGTAATCGTAGTCTGCGGAAACCACAGCCCCAAAGGGGTCAGTACATAGACGTACTGGCAAGCAAGACTCACAGTTCACCAAAGTATAACCCGTCAACACAAGCACAGATGACTTGGGTTCAACGGAAAGAAGGGGATATATAAGATGCTGCAACTGGCTGCACTAACCAACTACAGAGATTCTATCACTTCCAACTATCAGAAAGGGGATAAGATCGAGGGTTGTAACCAACTGAAAGATAACTTCAAACAAACCCATCCTGGATCTCGCCCCTTATCCAAAGAAGCAATCCGAGGATAACCTCACACAGTTGGATTAAGATGAAACAAGTTATTGTGACAATAATCCTATTACTAGTCAATTTGATAATCATGGGGTGTGAGATTGTGAATCATTAGGTTTAAGTTGTCCTGAGTACTTGTTAGCCAGTACTTTCACCAAGTAGTCCATAACCGCGGAAAACACGGCTTCTCGAGAAGATTATCCCTGCAGGGTTGCACCAATTTGGCCGTACACGTATGAATAACCCGCCAGATGGGATGCCTCCCACCAAGCGGGGCACTCAACACAACTCAACTCTTCTCCTCATCAAGCCCAAAGCACCTTGGGCGCACGGCTAATCGAGCCCAGAAGAAAATGGACCCTCATAGCACTCTAAGAACGTGTCCCCCTATATGCCGACTACAAAAGTTCCACCCTGCGCTGGGCTCGCAAAAACATGCATGCGGCAAATAGAAAGCACGAACTAAATGAGATGATTTGGACGAGATGCGAATCGAATCAAATTGAGGGGGGCGCCCATACTCGCTTCCCACATGCGGGTAGTGCGCTCATCATGGATCAGTAGACAAGACCTTTTCCTATTAGGGTCGACACTAGCAGGCCTCAAAACCACACAGGGCCTCCTGCCGGTGCCTTATCATCAATTATTATTAACAGTAATAACATTAGCATGATTGATTGATTGATTAAACATCGAGCCCCCAAAACATAATGAAATATAGTAACTGAAAGTAATGGGTAACAGACTCGAGCAAAACAACCTAAGCATACTAGTAAGACACTGGCTCAAACAATAGGGTTGTAGGAGTGGTGGTGAGGCATTATCAGGGTTAAAGGATTCATGTGATAGGTTCGTAACAGAAACAACTACTACTAGGGCTAGCAAGAATAGACAACGGAAAGTATCGGTAACCAGGGTTGAAAGGAACACAATGGTTCATGTGAGTGATAACTTGCCTGCAAACTCAACAGCCGGGTACTGAGCTAGATCCTCAGAAGGGGTGCTGTAAGGATCGTCTGTCTCAACGTCGTCGTCTATTCGAGAAGAAACAAACAAACAAAACAGGAATGTAAACAATCATTGCCATGGCATTGTGCACAATCAAGATGATGCATGAAAAGTTAATGGTTGCATCAAAATAAACTAGCTAACATGATAGCATAATTTAGATGGAACCCTATGCTAAAGAGTTGCATATGGAAAAGGTCCATAAATAAGTGGAACAAATGATTTACAAATAATTATTATGTGAAACTTGTTAGCATGATGCATGCATGATCATGATAACAAGATAACAACAAATAACAATAATAGATGCCAAGGAAAAGGAATAAAACAAGTTTGGAAATTATTTATTACGTTTAGAAATTTTTGGTTACTTGAACATGTCACACAAACAATTATTGTTTTCATTAATTTAAAGTGTGCAAAACAATTAACAAAATTTATATTTGAAAAGAACATCAAATTTTAGTTGGATTACATGTTTCAAATATTGAAATTTGAATTAGGATGATTTTATTATGAATTAAACAATATTAAACAAGTTTTAATTGAATTTAAAACAAGTTTGAATATTATTTGAATTTTATTTGTTCAAATCATAAATTCAAATTCACATTTGAAAAGTTCACACTTTGAGGGTTTGAAAACATATTTTGCATGTTCAAAAATATTTTATTTTGAGCAAGTTATGGTTTTATCAAATTTAAATGAATTAAACAAGTATTAAATTATTTAGGCAATTTAAATTGTTCAAACCAGGAAACAAAATTTATAATTGAATAGGATATTCAAAATGGTATGAAAAACATATTTTATTTGCCTTATTTGGAATTAGTATGAATTATTTATGAATTATTGCAAATTACATTTGAATTATTCAAATTTGAATTTTTAAATGCATTTTGAAAATTCAAAACAGGAAACAAAAGTTACCAAAAGGTAGACAATTGAATTTAGACTAACACACATATTTTATTTTCAGTTATTGGAGTTTTAAAACTAATTTTATTGACAAAACACTTCCAGGGACTAATCTGTTATTATTTGGACCTAGTTTGGAAAACAGAAAACTTTAAAAAGGTTTTATACCCACTGGAAACGTACCCACACGCTGCCAGGGGGCCCGTGGGCACTGTGTGCGGGCGTGGCAACGAGTGACTGACAGCTGGGCCAGGGCTGTCAGCGCTCGAACGAAAAAAGAGGGATTTAATCCCGGGTGCTAGGGATCGAACCCAGCACCTCGCCCTCGCGCACGATACACTGAACCGCTGCGCTGCTGCGCGTTCGCTTGACAGATATAGGGACGCAGTGAGGATATAGTTTCAGAACCAAGCGTTACACTGACGAAACTGACGAACGAAACTTTGCTCGACTGACAGAAACTTCACCGGCGTTGATCTGCATGGTGGTGCTCGCTGCGGTTGAGTGCTGGACGTGTGCAGAACGTGCACGGGTGCGTGACGATGCACAGGAGGGTGAGAGGTGAAGAAGAACGGCGGCTCACCACCGGAGTAGAGGAAGGCAGAGGGCGGTGACGATGGATGACGCCGGCAACCGCGGCGAAGGCGTGGACGGCGTCGCAGATGTAGTCGATCTCCGGTTGCGCTCCGGTGTTCAACGCGTAGAGGAAGAAGCGGCCTTCTGATTCCCGAGCTCAGCGAAGGAAGGGAGTGGCTACTGCGGCGAGAATCTAGCTAGGTTCAGACATGGCGGCTCCGGCGAGGTGGCAGCAGAGAGGGATCGCGTCGGGGAAGAAGCAGATGGCGGCGGCGGCGATGGGACAGGGTACCTAGGGGCTAGGGTTAGGTCTGCGGACCCCTAGGTTACTTATAGGGGTGCGGAAACCCACGGGGGCCGTCGGCTGCCGCCGTTCTGTCGCGGTGGCGCGCTGCGATTGCAGCCGTACTGGAAACAGATGATGTGCACGAACTTCAAAGCGGTAAGTTAGGGGTAGAGCGGGCTGGGCTTGCGCGCGCTGTAGCTTAGGTGGGTTGGGCTATGTTATCTGCCGCGCGCGCTTAGTTAGCTGCTGCTCGTTTTATTTTTCTGTTTATTTTTTTTTTGCTGAAACAGATTTGGAAGAAAATGATAAGGTTTTGTTTAATAAAAATTCCAGAAAAATTAGGTTAAGCTAATTAGGTAATTAGAAACCATTTTCCAAGATTGGATTTCAAAAATTTGAGATTTAAAATGATGTTTGTATTTGAATCCAAATTGGATGAATTTTCAATATTAATTTAACATTATAGAAGCAAGGCATTTTCGATAGGGTTACCCCTAAGGTTTAACATGATTTAAAGTTTATAATTGTTTGGTGGAATTCATGGATTCAAAAGGGTACTGATTTTTAGCCTGGGTTTGAATTTGAAAATGTTTTAGAATTATTTGATTGGATTAATGGTTTGATTAAAACCAACAAATTAAGGAGTTATCAACATGGAATAAAATGGTTGTTTTCATTTGTTATTTTTATTCCAAAGTTGTAACAGGTCAAGTATGAACTAACCATTTGAAATTTGTTTGAGTTTTATTATGAAAACAAGATAAAACAGATGCAAAACAAATAGTAACAATTGCAAACACAAATAAAACAAATGCAATGAGATGATGACATGATGCATTGCTTGAATTAAAACAAGAAACAAAACATTCTAAGGGATATTTCATACTTGGGATGTTACAAAACGCCCCCCCTTGAAGGAATCGCGCCCCGAGATTCCTTACTGAGAAGTGAAAAGGTCCGGATACTTCTTGCGAAGATCCTCTTCGGTCTCCCACGTTGCCTCTTTATCGGAATGATGCGACCATTGGACTTTCAAGAACTTGGTGCTCTTGTTGCGAGTCTTACGCTCGGTCTCATCGAGAATACGAATAGGGTGCTCCTCATAAGATAGATCATCTTGCAGTTCAATGGAATCATGATCAACTGCACGATCTGGATCTTTGAAACACTTCTTGAGCTGGGACACGTGGAACACATCGTGCACTTTAGATAGTTTTTCTGGAAGTTCAAGACGATAGGCATTTTCTGCCCGCCTTGAAAGAATGTTGAAAGGACCAATGTATCTTGGTGCAAGCTTTCCTTTCACACCAAAACGATGAGTGCCTCTGAGGGGAGTTACACGGAGATATGCCTTATCACCAGGTGCATAGATCATATCCCTGTGCTTGCTATCATAATAGCTCTTCTGACGAGACTGAGCAATCCTGAGATTGTCACGAATGATACGAACTTTCTCCTCGGCTTCCTTAAAAATGTCAGGGCCTAAGAGTGAACGTTCACCAGCTCCAGACCAATTGATTGGACTCCTGCATCTGCGACCATACAGTGCCTCAAATGGTGCCATGCCTAGGCTTGCCTGGTAGCTGTTGTTGTAGGAGAATTCAGCATATGGAAGGCAATCCTCCCATTTCATGCCAAAGGAGAGACCACATGCTCTGAGCATATCCTCGAGAATCTGATTGACTCTTTCGACTTGCCCCTGAGACTGAGGGTGATAAGCTGTGCTGAACAGAAGTTTGGTGCCCAGTGCTTCTTGAAAGCTTTTCCAGAAATGAGAAGTGAAAATACTTCCACGGTCTGAGCTTATTTCCAATGGAACACCATGAAGGGGAACAACCTTTGCTGTGTAGAGCTCTGCTAACTGGCTAGCTGAGATAGTTTCCTTGACAGCAAAGAAGTGAGCAACCTTAGTGAGACGATCAATAACAACGAAGATTGCATCGTTGCCCTTCTTGGACTTTGGAAACCCAGTAACGAAGTCCATTTCAATCATGTCCCACTTCCACTCAGGAATTTTCAGAGGTTGGAGTAGACCGGCTGTTTTCTGATGGACTGCTTTAACACGTTGACAAACGTCGCATTCAGAAACGTATTGAGCAATTTCACGTTTCATGCCAGGCCACCAATACAGAGTCTTGAGATCCTGGTACATCTTTGTACTTCCAGGGTGGATGGAGAGAGGAGTTTCATGAGCCTCCTTGAGAATGATATCCTTGAGACTTTGAATCTGAGGAACTGCAATGCGTCCTTCGAAGAACACAGTTCCCTTGTCATCAATTGAGAAGGACTTGAATTTATCATTGCCCTCTTTGATGTGCTCTACCATCTTCTTGATTTCAGTATCACGAAGTTGTTCAGAACGAATCTTGTCCTCGAGAGTTGGGCTGGCTGTCAAGCTAGCAAGGTATCCTTCCGGGACAAGACCAAGGTTCAGCTTCTGGAATTCTTCATGAAGTGGAGGTTGGCTTTCCATGATCATGAGATTATTGCAATATGACTTGCGACTGAGAGCATCGGCCATAACATTAGCCTTGCCTGGAGTGTAAGAAATGGTGAGATCAAAGTCTTTAATCTTCTCAATCCATCTCCTTTGCCTGAGGTTCAGATCTGGCTGAGTGAAGATGTATTTCAGACTCTTATGATCGGAAAAGATTTCAGTTTTGTTACCCAACAAGTATTGTCTCCATTTCTTGAGGGCAAACACAACTGCTGCAAGTTCAAGATCATGAGTGGGATAGTTTTGCTCATGTGGGTTCAACTGACGTGAAGCATAAGCCACAACTTGACGTTCTTGCATAAGAACTGCTCCTAGGCCTTGGAGAGATGCATCACAGAATATCTGGAAAGGTTTGGTAGTATCTGGGCCAACTAGAACAGGTGTGGAAGTGAGTTTAGTCTTCAGGAGGTTGAAACTCTCATCACACTGTGGAGTCCAAACGAACTTTTTGTCCTTCTTTGTGAGATCAGTGAGAGGTTTTGCAATCTTGGAAAAGTTTTGGACGAAACGACGGCAATAGCTAGCCAAGCCAAGAAAACTTCTGACTTGCTTCACCGTCTTAGGGGGTTTCCAGTCAACAATTGCCTTAACCTTTTCCGGATCAATGGCTATGCCCTTGGCAGAGATGATATGACCAAGATATGCAACTTCTGGAATCCAGAACTCACATTTGGAAAACTTGGCATATAGACGATGCTCGCGAAGTTTCATGAGAGTGAGACGAAGGTGTTCTCCATGCTCTTCCTCGGATTTTGAGTAGACTAGAATGTCATCGAGATATACCACAACGAACTTGTCGAGGTATTCATGGAAGACAGAATTCATGAGTCTTGAGAACGTTGCCGGTGCATTGGTGAGACCAAAGGACATGACGGTGTATTCATATAGACCGTAACGAGTGGTGAAAGCTGTCTTAGGAATATCTTCCTTTCTGATCTTTATCTGATGGTACCCCATCCTCAAGTCCAACTTTGAGAATATTGAGGCTCCAGCAAGTTGATCAAAAAGATCATCGATACGAGGAATTGGATACTTGTTCTTGATGGTTTTCTCGTTGAGAGGACGATAGTCAACCACGAGTCTTTTTGTTTGATCCTTCTTGGCAACAAACAGAGTTGGGCAACCCCAAGCGGAGGAACTAGGCTGAATGTAACCTTTCTCCATGTACATATCGATTTGCTCCTTCAACAATTTCAGCTCAGGAGGAGCTATCTTGTATGGATGCTTAGAGATTGGAGCAGTACCTGGCTCAAGCTCGATCACGAACTCAACTGCTCTATCCGGAGGCATCCCTGGCAACTCTTCTGGAAAGACGTCAGGGAATTCACAAACCACCGGAACATTTTCAATTGCAGGAAGAGGTTTGGCATCGAGGTTGAACAGCTGAACAGAACTTGATCCATATGGAGAATAGACTATCTGGCCTAAAGTGTGAGAGAGAGTTATTGACTTTTGAGCACAGTCAATTTTAGCTTTGTGGGTCTTCAACCAATCCATACCCAGGATGACATCAATGTCAGAATTTCCCAGCAACATGAGTGAAGCAAGGAATATGCGACCTCCAATTAGGATCTCATTGTCCATGCTTATCTTGGATGTCAACATTTGCGGTCCCGGAGAGTGAACAGTCATTTGATTGCTTAGCGGAACCAGAACTAGGTTGTATGCTTTTGCAAAAATCTTTGACACAAAAGAATGCGATGCTCCGGTATCAAACAACACTTTAGCTGGAATAGAGTTTACGGGTAATATACCGAGAACGACGTCAGCAGCTTCCTCAGCTTTGTCGGCCTTGATATGATTCACCCTCGCGGTCCTCCCGACAGGCCTGTTGTTGGAGTTGAAGGCTTTAGCCGGGGGAGCACGAACCATTGCCTGGTTGGTGTTGGGGCGAGGAGGTGGAGGTAGTTGCTTCTGAGTGCACTTATCAGCATAGTGTCCAGTCTCCTTGCACTTGTAGCAAGTGACGACACGAGGAGGACCTGGCCTTGGCTGCCCCATTGGAAACCTCTGACCCTGCATCTGAGATGGGTTGGGTGGGCGGGGACCAAAGCCTGGAGAAGCTTGGGCATTTGGAGCCCGAGTGACAGCACCATTTGGCACCCAGATGCGGCGCTTCTGCGGAGGGGTGGTCATGTTGGAGGAGGAACCACCCTCACGCGAGTGCTTACGGGAGACTTCGAACGCCTTGCGCCCATTCTCCTCATTGAGCGCGGTGTTCACGAGCTCCACGAAGTCCTTGCACTTGATGTTGGTGAGAGCGTACTTCAGTTCCGGGTTAAAACCTCGGCGGAACCTTGCCATCTTCTTGGCTTCAGTGGACACCTCGTCACCAGCGTATCGAGCAAGACGATTGAACTCGTTCTGGTAGCCAAGTACGTCCAGTTTGCCCTGTTTGAGAGAGCAAAATTCCTCACGCATCCTTTCCATGAGACCATCTGGGATGTGGTGCTTCAGGAAGGCATCCTTGAAACATCCCCAGGTGATAGGATAGCCAGCTCTCATGGTCTGGTAGTTCTCCCACCAAGTAGCTGCCTGACCCTTCAGTAGGTAGGTGGCATACTTGACCTTATCTTCCTCAGCAACATGAGCTATCTCCAGAGCCCTGTTCATCTCCCTGATCCAGTCATCAGCATCCAGAGGCTCACGTGTTGCCACGAAAGCTCTCAGCCCCATGCTCAGAAACTCCGTGATGCTGACTCGCGGAGCATTCTGGTTGTTGTGCTGGTTAGCCTGGATCTGGGCCATATGAGCCACGACCTGAGTCATCTGAGTCAACAGCTCCGTGAGCGGAGGTGGCTCAGGTGGGTTGCTCCTGGTTGGCGGCATCCTGAATAGACATTCATTTTAGCACAACAACAGAAAAAGGATAGACTTGGTAACCGAAAGATAGATTATTCCGACGCATGAATAGATAACCAACAGGTATATCATCACATGTTCAAATACATCAGAATATCCAACAGACCAATACATGGTTCGAAAGACAAGGATAACTAAACATAGCTAGGAATGGATACATCGGTACTCCCATGCTCATCACGCAGGACGGCGGTGAGTAGTACGACGAGAGATACGGTGAGGAGGACTCCCACGGAAGTAGGTATGACGACGATCCACGTAGAGCGGGACTGCTCTGAGAGCAACTCTCGGTGTGGTGAAGTAGAAAGCGTCGTCTCCCTGTGCTCCAAAGCGGGGAATCCCAGTGTAACCAGGACCAAGGTCGAGAAGTGGACCTCTGATCGGCTCGTAACCTCCAGCATCTGGCAGCGGAAACCCAGCTGGCTGAGTGAAACGCGCAAAGCGCTCGTCTCCAACAAAGTCTGTGGTGTACGTAGCCAGATGAGTCAACGCCAGATAGAGCTGCTCCCTGACTGAGGCTAACTCCTGAGAAAGTGTGGAAGCAACGGCGTCACTGTGCCTCATGAACTGAGCAGTGGTGTGCAGCCTGGAGCTATCAGACTCGTAGGTATCCAGGTTGCTGTGGAGAGTGAAGTGAACTCCCGCTGCCGTGATGTAACCACGGGGAATGTGACGATAGATGGAATCATCAAACCCCCAGTAGTCAGCACGGAGGACGGTGAGACTCACGTAAGCTGCCTGCTGCACGGCCATATCCACTGTGGAACCTACTGCCTCGTAGCGGTGGACAACGCTCCTGCCATCATCCGACAGAATGTAGACGATAGCCTGGTAGCAGGTCTGGTCAAACTCTCGCTGCTGCTCGTAGACCTGGTACTCTGGTGCCCAATGGAACCCCAGATAGGTAACCATGTCCCTCAGCATCTCCGGGTAACCGGCGGTGCTCTCACAGCGAGTCATCCGAACCACCTGCGGGAAGAACCTGAGATCCATCTGCAGATGATCGGGGAAGTTTTGGTTAGACGCCGGTAGAGAACTGAAGTGGAAAGCAACAACAAGGTTCAACGGACGATAAGGATGTTGAAAAGAACAGGATATCGAAGCAACATCGGGAAACTCGAGACCAAAAACTCCTGAGGTACTACGGAGAACCCAAAACACGTGAAATCCTAACTTGAAAGTTTAGGTGAGAACAGAAAACAACGTTGCACTTCCTTACCAGAAAAGGGTGGGTGGGTGGGGAAAGAAGAAAAATGGCAGAATTCCTACTCTCACGTTTCATTTTTCCTCTATAGCTACAAAATAGTTTCTAGACTCAACTGCGACCAGTAAAACGGGATCCTACAGGCAGACAGGCTCTGATACCATTTGTCGCACCCGGACTTCTAGAGGATACTCACCGTACGAACTGAACAGTATTCTGATGGGATTACGGGGCTTTCCGGCACCCGCGTCCTCTTACGAGTAGGCCAACACTTATGTGTGACAACCCATCGCTACTGTTCACCGTCGATGTAAACTATCCTGTAGAAATCAGGACACTACCATTGACGTACTTCATACCATACACACATGGTACGTCAACGGCTTTGAACAAAAGGATAACACAACATGCCTCTACGACACAAAAGATTGAAATAAGGTAGCAAATGGCCTTCACTAAGGCAGAAATAGCAAATACAATCATCCAGAGGACACATGTCCCAACATAGCATTCATTACATCAGCGGAAGCATTCAAATGGGTCTGAGTACAGACAAAATCCAAATAGGCTTAAGAAGCCGGGAACTGAAATAAAGACGGGGCCCATCCACGGTGTCTCGGATCCTGCCCGGGTCCGCTAACTACTCGTCAGCAGCCTCGTCAAACTCCACGTAGTAGCCGTCACCTGGATCCTCGTAATCGTAGTCTGCGGAAACCACAGCCCCAAAGGGGTCAGTACATAGACGTACTGGCAAGCAAGACTCACAGTTCACCAAAGTATAACCCGTCAACACAAGCACAGATGACTTGGGTTCAACGGAAAGAAGGGGATATATAAGATGCTGCAACTGGCTGCACTAACCAACTACAGAGATTCTATCACTTCCAACTATCAGAAAGGGGATAAGATCGAGGGTTGTAACCAACTGAAAGATAACTTCAAACAAACTCATCCTGGATCTCGCCCCTTATCCAAAGAAGCAATCCGAGGATAACTCACACAGTTGGATTAAGATGAAACAAGTTATTGTGACAATAATCCTATTACTAGTCAATTTGATAATCATGGGGTGTGAGATTGTGAATCATTAGGTTTAAGTTGTCCTGAGTACTTGTTAGCCAGTACTTTCACCAAGTAGTCCATAACCGCGGAAAACACGGCTTCTCGAGAAGATTATCCCTGCAGGGTTGCACCAATTTGGCCGTACACGTATGAATAACCCGCCAGATGGGATGCCTCCCACCAAGCGGGGCACTCAACACAACTCAACTCTTCTCCTCATCAAGCCCAAAGCACCTTGGGCGCACGGCTAATCGAGCCCAGAAGAAAATGGACCATCATAGCACTCTAAGAACGTGTCCCCCTATATGGCGACTACAAAAGTTCCACCCTGCGCTGGGCTCGCAAAAACATGCATGCGGCAAATAGAAAGCATGAACTAAATGAGATGATTTGTACGAGATGCGAATCGAATCAAATTGAGGGGGGCGCCCATACTCGCTTCCCACATGCGGGTAGTGCGCTCATCATGGATCAGTAGACAAGACCCTTTTCCTATTAGGGTCGACACTAGCAGGCCTCAAAACCACACAGGGCCTCCTGCCGGTGCCTTATCATCAAATTATTATTAACAGTAATAACATTAGCATGATTGATTGATTGATTAAACATCGAGCCCCCAAAACATAATGAAATATAGTAACTGAAAGTAATGGGTAACAGACTCGAGCAAAACAACCTAAGCATACTAGTAAGACACTGGCTCAAACAATAGGGTTGTAGGAGTGGTGGTGAGGCATTATCAGGGTTAAAGGATTCATGTGATAGGTTCGTAACAGAAACAACTACCACTAGGGCTAGCAAGAATAGACAACGGAAAGTATCGGTAACCAGGGTTGAAAGGAACACAATGGTTCATGTGAGTGATAACTTGCCTGCAAACTCAACAGTCGGGTACTGAGCTAGATCCTCAGAAGGGGTGCTGTAAGGATCGTCTGTCTCAACGTCGTCGTCTATTCGAGAAGAAACAAACAAACAAAACAGGAATGTAAACAATCATTGCCATGGCATTGTGCACAATCAAGATGATGCATGACAAGTTAATGGTTGCATCAAAATAAACTAGCTAACATGATAGCATAATTTAGATGGAACCCTATGCTAAAGAGTTGCATATGGAAAAGGTCCATAAATAAGTGGAACAAATGATTTACAAATAATTATTATGTGAAAGTTGTTAGCATGACGCATGCATGATGATGATAACAAGATAACAACAAATAACAATAATAGATGCCAAGGAAAAGGAATAAAACAAGTTTGGAAATTATTTATTACGTTTAGAAATTTTTGGTTACTTGAACATGTCACACAAAAAATTATTGTTTTCATTAATTTAAAGTGTGCAAAACAATTAACAAAATTTATATTTGAAAATAACATCAAATTTTAGTTGGATTACATGTTTCAAATATTGAAATTTGAATTAGGATGATTTTATTATGAATTAAACAATATTAAACAAGTTTTAATTGAATTTAAAACAAGTTTGAATATTATTTGAATTTTATTTGTTCAAATCATAAATTCAAATTCACATTTGAAAAGTTCACACTTTGAGGGTTTGAAAACATATTTTGCATGTTCAAAAATATTTTATTTTGAGCAAGTTATGGTTTTATCAAATTTAAATGAATTAAACAAGTATTAAATTATTTAGGCAATTTAAATTTTTCAAACCAGGAAACAAAATTTATATTTGAATAGGATATTCAAAATGGTATGAAAAACATATTTTATTTGCCTTATTTGGAATTAGTATGAATTATTTATGAATTATTGCAAATTACATTTGAATTATTCAAATTTGAATTTTTAAATGCATTTTGAAAATTCAAAACAGGAAACAAAAGTTACCAAAAGGTAGACAATTGAATTTAGACTAACACACATATTTTATTTTCAGTTATTGGAGTTTTAAAACTAATTTTATTGACAAAACACTTCTAGGGACTAATCTGTTATTATTTGGACCTAGTTTGGAAAACAGAAAACTTTAAAAAGGTTTTATACCCACTGGAAACGTACCCACACGCTGCCGGGGGGGCCCGTGGGCACTGTGTGCGGGCGTGGCAACGAGTGACTGACAGCTGGGCCAGGGCTGTCAGCGCTCGAACGAAAAAAGAGGGATTTAATCCCGGGTGCTAGGGATCGAACCCAGCACCTCGCCCTCGCGCACGATACACTGAACCGCTGCGCTGCTGCGCGTTCGCTTGACAGATATAGGGACGCATTGAGGATATAGTTTCAGAACCAAGCGTTACACTGACGAAACTGACGAACGAAACTTTGCTCGACTGACAGAAACTTCACCGACGTTGATCTGCACGGTGGTGCTCGCTGCGGTTGAGTGGTGGACGTGTGCAGAACGTGCACGGGTGCGTGACGATGCACAGGAGGGTGAGAGGGGAAGAAGAACGGCGGCTCACCACCGGAGTAGAGGAAGGCAGAGGGCGGTGACGATGGATGACGCCGGCAACCGCGGCGAAGGCGTGGACGGCGTCGCAGATGTAGTCGATCTCCGGTTGCGCTCCGGTGTTCGACGCATAGAGGAAGAAGCGGCCTTCTGATTCCCGAGCTCAGCGAAGGAAGGGAGTGGCTACTGCGGCGAGAATCTAGCTAGGTTCAGACATGGCGGCTCCGGCGAGGTGGCAGCAGAGAGGGATCGCGTCGGGGAAGAAGCAGATGGCGGCGGCGGCGATGGGACAGGGTACCTAGGGGCTAGGGTTAGGTCTGCGGACCCCTAGGTTACTTATAGGGGTGCGGAAACCCACGGGGGCCGTCGGCTGCCGCCGTTCTGTCGCGGTGGCGCGCTGCGATTGCAGCCGTACTGGAAACAGATGATGTGCACGAACTTCAAAGCGGTAAGTTAGGGGTAGAGCGGGCTGGGCTTGCGCGCGCTGTAGCTTAGGTGGGTTGGGCTATGTTATCTGCCGCGCGCGCTTAGTTAGCTGCTGCTCGTTTTATTTTTCTGTTTTATATTTTTTTTTTGCTGAAACAGATTTGGAAGAAAATGATAAGGTTTGGTTTAATAAAAATTCCAGAAAAATTAGGTTAAGCTAATTAGGTAATTAGAAACCATTTTGCAAGATTGGATTTCAAAAATTTGAGATTTAAAATGATGTTTGTATTTGAATCCAAATTGGATGAATTTTCAATATTAATTTAACATTATAGAAGCAAGGCATTTTCGATAGGGTTACCCCTAAGGTTTAACATGATTTAAAGTTTATAATTGTTTGGTGGAATTCATGGATTCAAAAGGGTACTGATTTTTAGCCCGGGTTTGAATTTGAAAATGTTTTAGAATTATTTGATTGGATTAATGGTTTGATTAAAACCAACAAATTAAGGAGTTATCAACATGGAATAAAATGGTTGTTTTCATTTGTTATTTTTATTCCAAAGTTGTAACAGGTCAAGTATGAACTAACCATTTGAAATTTGTTTGAGTTTTATTATGAAAACAAGATAAAACAGATGCAAAACAAATAGTAACAATTGCAAACACAAATAAAACAAATGCAATGAGATGATGACATGATGCATTGCTTGAATTAAAACAAGAAACAAAACATTCTAAGGGATATTTCATACTTGGGATGTTACAGCCGTTCCTCATCCCAAGCTCTATTTTCTGCATCAATAAGGGCATCTCCAGTCGTTCGCCCCCCCCCAGGTTTCAGATCGGCGCTTTTTAGCGATAGCGCCGACCCGCACCAAAAGCTGGGGGGGGACGATTTCACCAGCCGTTCGGCGGCCCAGAAAAGAAAGCACCGATATCATTCGAAAGTTCACTTCCCGCCCCCAAAAAGTAGAGCCCTAGTTCGGCGATCGGCAGCCATAGTTTCGGGCGATCATATTACAAAAAACGCCACAGGTGGGCGATCAAATATAGTTCAGATCGAATCACACAGACGGGCGCGCGCGGCGTGGGCAGACGTAGGAGATCAGGCAGACGCGTCGGCCGGCGTCGGAGCAGGAGGCGAGCTCGGCACAGCATCCAGGTCGATGACGGCGTCGGAGCGGACAGCGGGCGCGGCATCCTTGTCGACGGCGGTATCCTCCAGGTCGGCGTGCGGGCTTGTCGGCGCGGTGGTGTAGCTGGCGCCAGCAGACGATGTCGGGGCCGGGGGCGTGCTGATGTCGGTCAGGATGAGGTTGCACTGCGCCAGGAACCAAGCTCTCACCTCAGGGGTCATCGCGGCCGGGTCGCCGCCCGTGAGGAAGGCGAGGTCGTTGTTCCTCTTCTTCGCCGCGGTGCCAGTCCGGAGGAGGTCGATCTTGACCTGCGAGGTAGCCATGAGCGCCGCCCATCGCTGTTTGGAGACCTCCTCCCTCTTGCCGGCCTGGACCTGAGCGTCGGCGATGCAGGTCTCGATGGACGCCTGGAGCTTCGCCGCTGCAGGCGCGCCGTCCCTAGCCAGCTTGGCTTTCTTGTGGCCCATCGGCGGACGCCCTTCGGACGCGCACGCAGCCACCGCGTCGGGGACGTACTCCTTGCCCTTGCCGATCGAGCGACGCACCTCCGCCCACTTCTCCCAATCCTCGATGAGGACAAACACGTGGAGGAACTTGAAGTCGGATCCCCCGTCGTTCTTGTACGCCTCGAGCATGCGGACGATCTCCATCTCGCGGTTGGCGCCGCTCTGCGGCCTCGCCGAGATCTCCTCCTGGATGCCGTGCCACTTGTTGCACGACGCCTGGATGTTGGCCCAATGGTTCGCCATGGCCTTCTGGCCGCGGTCGAGGACGCATGGGGCGTAGTAGGGATCGATCATGCGGCGCTCGTCGTACGCCGTCTTCACCCGCTTCCAGTAGTTGTCGGCGTGCTGGTTCGCGCCGACGATCGGGTCCATGCTCACCGTCTTCCACGCCTCGGCGAGGAGCGCGTCCTCCCTGGTCAGCCACTTGATGCGAGGCTCGGCGGGGGGGGCAGGGGCACCTTGGGCTCCTTGCGGGGACGCCCAGGGCCACGGCGCTTCCGTCCTTCGCCGACCGGATCTGTCCCCTCTGGTACCACGGGCGTCTCGTCCACGTCGTCGTCGTCGCCCTGCTCCTCCGTCGCCTGCGTACCGGAGCCGCCTTCGCCGTAGCCGCCACCGACCTGCGTGAAGAACTCGCCGCTGCCATCGAGGAAGCCCGGGCTCGCCGCCGCCGCCATCGAGCCGGACGCGATGATCTCCTCCATGTAGCTGTCCTGGGGCTGAAGTCCGGCGAGAATCGCACGGCGGTGGGATGGGGAAGCTGCGTAGCCCGGCACGGCGCCATACATCATCGGCGTGTGGTAGGGGAAGGTGAGGTTGGGGTTGAAACCTCCCAGCGAATCGCCTTCGACGAACCACGCTGGCGGCGGGTGCGGTGACATGCGGGGCGACGGCGATGGCGACTGCTTCCAACCAGCAAACCGGGGGCCGAAAGGGCTCTTCTTCTTGGCGAGAGGCGCCGCGGCGGGCGTAGGTGGCTCGTCTGGCGCCTCCTCCTCCTCCTCGTCCTCCGCCTCGTCTTCCTCGGCGGCGGCCTGCTCCTCCGCTTGCAGCTGCGCCATGAGCTGTCTCTGCCGCTGCGCCGCCTCCCTACCCCGGCGCTTGACGTTGGCTGTCTCCAGCCGCGACCTCTCGGCGATCCACTCCTTGTTCGACATGCCGGGTGGTCGCTCCTTCGGTGCTCTTGGCTTGCGCGGCTTCTTGGCCGCGGGAATGGAGACGGCGGCGGCGGCGGCGGCGGCGCGGGGTCCTGTAAATCGAGCGGGAGCCATGGCGCGTAGATCTCGTGTGCGGGGGGAAATGGCGGGAATGGACCGGGGGGAGAGGTACATGTGGGGGGAAAGTGGAGGGAAGCGCCGAAAAAAGAGAGGGAAATCGTCTTCCGTCGCCGACAGGCGTGGCCCACGCGTGCATTTCGCCCCCCCAAGCCGAACCCAGCGCGCTGGGTTCGGCCTGGGTTCGGCGGCGCCAAACGGCGCGAAAAACGGCGGAAAGCGGCGCTAAATCGATTCCGGGGGGGGGGGGGGGGGGCGACTGGTGCGAAACGGCGCGAAACGGCTCCAAAAACGCCGCTTGGGGGGGGCTCTGGGGGGACGGCTGGAGATGCCCTAAGATTAGAGACTTTAGTATAGACATCGTGAGGGAGTTTTTTTTTTTTTTGAAATTTAACTTTATATATAATGCAAGCAAGCCGTCTCATTAAAATCCTTCGAATCCGGAAAAGAATGCATCGTGAAACTTGCCGCGTTCAGAAGAAGGTTACATCCATGGTCAGTTCCTTTACATCCCGATGGAGTATCTTTTTAGTTAGCATTGTACATTTTTTTTTTGTTATTTATACGACGAAGGTCCAAAATTCTAGTTTAGCCCCGGACCATGAAACGTGCACGCGCGTGGTGGTGTACACGCCGTTTCTAAAAGACATCCCCATGTTTGGCTTAAACGAAACGATTCCGCAGGTAAAATCCTCACGCGTTTTTCCATGCAACCGGTGAACTGAAATGAATGGTTCCCCTGTCCGCACGGCACGACCGGTCCAGGCGAGAATCACTCGCCAACCCGAGGCGGCGCGTCACGCGGAGACGCACGCCGCCGTTCCGCTACCATAAGAGCCACCCCGACACACGGAGCGCTCCTGGCCGCGTCCCCGGACGCCGCCTGCTCCACCCGGGAATCCTCGGTGAACCACCCGAGACCTTTCCCGGGGGCGAGCCGGCCGGCGTTGGGGGGCTCCCACCCAATATCTGCGTGTCCATCGCCAGCACCATGGCGTGCTCCGTCGTCAGGAGCCCCCTGTCGTTCCTCCTCTACGTCCTCGCGACGGCTTCCGCAGCGGCGACGGCTTACAGGCTCAACGCCACCGCCGACGAGGAGTACTGGGCGCAGCGCGCGGAGGCCGCCGCTGCCTACACCCGCGCCGCGTACGTTCCCGACCCCGTCGCCGTGCTCAACCAATTCAACGAGAACGTGCTCAACAGCAGCAGCACGGCAAGGCGGTCGCTTAGGATGGGGAGGTACCCCAGGAGGGGCGCGTGCACGGCCACGAACCCCATCGACCGGTGCTGGCGGTGCCGCGAGAACTGGGCCAAGCACCGCAAGCGGCTGGCCACCTGCGCCATGGGCTTCGGCCACAAGGCCACGGGCGGGCTCGCCGGCAAGGTCTACGTCGTCACGGACCCCAGCGACAACTTCCTCGTGGTCCCCCGGCGCGGCACGCTCCGGTACGGCGTCGTCCAGGACCGGCCGCTCTGGATCGTCTTCGCGCGCGACATGGTCATCCGCCTGACCAACGAGCTCATCGTTGCCGGCGACAAGACTATCGATGGCCGCGGCGCGCAGGTGCACGTCATAGGAGCCCAGATCACCGTCCAGGCCGTGCGCAACGTCATCATCCACGGTCTCCACATCCACGACTCCTCGCCGCGCCCCGGCGGCATTATCCGTGACTCCAAGCGCCACTTCGGCACCCGCGGAGGCAGCGACGGCGACGGCGTCTCCGTCATCGCCTCCAGTGACGTCTGGATCGATCACGTGTCCATGTGGAACTGCTCCGACGGCCTCATCGACGTCATCGACGGCTCCACCGCGGTGACCATCTCCAACGGACACTTCACCAGGCACGACCACGTCTTGCTCTTCGGCGCCAGCGACGCGTCCCCCAAGGACGCGGCCATGCAGGTGACGCTGGCGAACAACCACTTCGGGAAGGGGCTCGTGCAGAGGATGCCGCGTTGCCGGTACGGCTTTTTCCACGTGGTGAACAACGACTACACGCACTGGCGGATGTACGCCATCGGCGGCAGCCGGAACCCGACCATCATCAGCCAGGGGAACCGCTTCCGGGCCAGCGACGACGGCGCCGCCAAGGAGGTGACTAAGCGGGAGTACGCGCCGTACGGGGAGTACAAGGACTGGGTGTGGAAGTCGCGGGGCGACGTGTTCCTGAACGGCGCCTTCTTCGTCGAGTCCGGCGGCAAGAACGAGCGCCGGTACGGAAAGCTCGACGTCATCAACGCCAGGAGCGGACACTACGTCGGCAGGATGACTAGGTTCGCCGGCGCGCTCGACTGCCGCGCCGGCAAGAGATGCTAGACGATGGACGGAGGATTGGAAATTTTCACCATGGTGGCGCATGGATATGCATGATTATGTATCATTCGCGGCAGGCATGCATGCGGCCGGTAACGTTTGCATGAGAGATCGGTGATCGATCGAGTACTTCAGGTGCAAGTAGGTCATGAGAAAATTGTGTATCTCTTGCATGTGTTGAGCATTCGGTGCCATCTTGAATGATCAAACAAACCATCACATGCACTTTTGGAGCGTGTTTGGTTGCCCACCGCCACCGGAAACAGGCACGCTGGATGCAATTTCGTTGTGTTTGGTTGCGTGGGCCGATTCAGTTGCTGCATATCTCGAACATTAAAGGAGGCAAAAAAAGTTGGGGCTCACCGCTAGACTGAGGAGTGCCTGTGACTCGCACGTGTTGGAAGGGGCGGAAGACGGGACGTTCACCCACTCCGTTCTCAGCTTCTCCGTTTTCAATGCCGGAGCTCCTCCAACCGCGCCGCCCCACCGCTCTTCCGCAACCGGAGACCCCACACACTCCCGATGGATGGATGACATCATCGGGCGTGACATCTCCACCGAGGAGCTCTAGCGGATGTTTCATGCGCCCTCCCCGTCTGCACCGGCCGCCTTGCAACGGCGGATCCATCGGCAGCCGCATAAGCAGCTCCTACGCCTCGCGCGACGTCAGCGGGGTCCGCTTGGATTGACGGAGCCCCTGCGTGCACCACATCCCTATTTCGTCAACCGAATGGAAGCCTTCCTCGACTTCGGCGCCATCTGTACGGCCTGCACCGCCCCCCGTAGGTACTTCTAGCCCTGCATTTACCCTTCGAGATTCTAGATGGTAGATTGCTAGAAGATCCGCTTAGGGTTTGGTCAGAATCTTGAGCGGCGGTTCCGCCAGCTGCCAGTAGTGAACGGTAGTTACTCACTGACACATTATATAAGTATAGAAGGGAAATTCCTAGACCTGTAGGCGCTATGAGTTGCACTTGCTAGATCTGTAGGTGGTGATTGGTTTGGGTTTTTTTTATGTCATGCGACATATGCACTTTCTGTGATCCCAATGAAGTGCTTGCATGTCATTGTTGGCGCTTGTTGTGCATCCGCCATTGTTGGTTACCGTTGTTGATTGTCATTGTTGTGCATCTCCTTATCTTGCTTGACATTGTTGTGCATTTGCTTAACTTGATTGCATTGCACCATGTTCATTTTTTTATACTTCTTGCGATTGTGCATGTCCACTGCATTTCATTGCACCCATTGTGAATTACTTCGATTGCCTGCTTGTTTGCCATTGCTTGCATTGTACTTTGATTGCATCTCTTCCCATTGTGCAATTGTTGCGCACTAACACGTGTCAACCTACTAACAAGGTACTCAAGGTTGAGTTGAATATCCCCCCACACACCTCCAGGGTTAGAGGGCATTATTCCGATCAACCGACACCTACCGAAGCCCATGGTGCCCGGGAGGAAGGAAGAGGCGGCCGTGGAGGTGAAGCGTGCGTGCGGAAAAAAACCCTAGGTTGGCCACAAGGGCATAGTCCCGTGGCTGCCTCTTCTACGTGCAGCTCGACCGATATTACCTGCACATGCTCGTTGTCCCAGGTCGTTCCAGGAGCCCCTGAAGAACTGTCGTAAGATCGCCATCCCCCGTTCCATGCCGCTGGGCATGTGTAGTTTTGCAACGACTGGGTGCAGGTGAGGCCCTTGGGCGAAGAAATGGGGCTGGGGATGAACTGGCCAGAGTTCGTGAAGAAGTTCAATATGGAGGAGCACGACTTTGTCGTCTTCAAGCTCACCACGACTGGCTTCAAGATCACCATCTTCAAGGCCGGCACCTCCGTTGTGAGGTCTACACTTGCCCTGGCCGTGGCTAACACGGTCGTGGTTAGGTCAGATAATTTTTTTTACTGTTGCGTTTTGATCAGGGGCATGTGATGCCAATGTTAGCTGCTTACATGGGCTTATGGATGCCCATGACTTGCTAATTGCATGCTGCTTAAGTATGCAACTGGTGTATTGTCTGTGTTAGGTGCTTCTGTTTAGGGTGTGTGTGTGTGCTTGCCCTTGCCCTGATGTTATATACTTAAGTAGGTCCTAATATGAAGGAGCATTGTTCCCCTAAGCGTGGTTTTGGTAATTAATGAAAACCCCTATGAACTATTTTTTCATTGAGTTTACTTGTAGGTGTCTCCATAGGAAATTCTCGAAGACCATATGTTGGTATGAAGGTTGAAAGAAGATTAAGTGATGACCAAGATGTCCAGGGAGTGATCCGAAGAATGATCATGATAATGTTGAGCTTATATCAACTATATGTATTGTATTAAGAATGGTGTGTGAACATTCGTGTTTACCTTAAAGACATCATCATAATGAAGATAACATAAAATATACAAGATTGATCAAGTCTAAGTGCAAAGAGGGGATTCAAGTTGATCAACACATAAAGCTAAATGATATACCAAGTGTGATCAAGTGCTCTCTTAGTACGATAAGAAATTGTCCATATAACTTTAAAAATTAACTCATGATATGTGTGTGTGGTATTTCTATGTTGGGTTAGGTTTCTTTGCGCTTGCATCAAAATGAACAGTTCATATGGCCCATTGAGTATGATGTAAAGTGGTGATCATTATCAAAAGTGAGAAGTGAAAGTCAAGATGAGCCATCTCGAAGAGATCATATGTTCGAAGCTTGACGGATCCATTTTATACGCAAATTTTCTTTGCCATTTCCCCATTTATAATTTGATTTTTTGCCCTAACACTAAGCCAAACGCCACTATGTTTGGAGATGTTTTATTTCTTGGTGAGATTTTCAGGATTTAAGTAAACAAGGAAGGTAATGAAGCATATTGATGATGATTGGAGCAAAACAAGAAATTCTAGGAAGAAGAAAAAAACTGAAATTATTTCCACATAGCTATAATGACCAGTGGTAAGAGACCGTACCTGCCACCGTACCAAGCGGCGCCGCCTTCATCATATTAAAAGATGAAACTTCTACGAAGGCGAGAGGGAGATAAAAAATACGAAACACACGCAGAGGCAGAAAACACGAGAAACACACACCAGAGAGACCAGAAGAGAAGAAGAAGAGACCCGGGGAGGCTAACATCTTCTAGATCCTACTGGTGATCATATTCTTCAACAACATCCCTTCCATAACTGTTCCACCGCACACAGAGAGAGAGAGAGAGATCCATTGTAAAAAGATCAGGGCTGAGAAAACCTTCATCTTGATTGAACTCTTGGTTTGGTACTTTTTGATCAATGGATTATTGTGGCTTGCTACGGTAATTTTGAGATGAAATTTCCCCTTCTAATCATTGAGTTCAGGCTTGTTATGTATCTCATGCGCGAGTAAATGCCCAAGGCGTGGGATATTCAAGGGATTGGTGAGATATGTTTGTGCCTATTTATTCCATCATATTTGTGAGACTTTTCGGTACTAGCTATAGGATTACTTGTCTATGGCTTGCATAATGCTTGTTATATAAGACCTAGGTGACATGATTCATAAGACCTATATAGAAACGTACTTGTTGTTGAATGAATTCACAACCTCCAAAGTGACAGGTGGAGATATCAACGAGGAGTGAAGACAGTACGAGGATTACGAGAAGCCAAAGAACTTAAAGCATTGGTCCAACATGAAGGTTTTATTTGCTAAACTTACCATGGCATTACTGGGTTGCGTGTACGGGAATTTCAAAATTTTGCCATGTATGCTACGCAACCTCCAAGATCTATCTATGAAGATAAAAGCAAATAAATATTCCAAGATCTAGTTATCAAGATCATGTACCAAACACCGTAGAATAGGAAAAGATGTTGGTGACGATATCGATGAAGCTCATTGAAGATCCTTACGCACAAGCATGTGGGTGAGGATGTTGTCGACTCCCTGTATCCAGCAGAGGGAGGGTCTCACGTGTTACCCCTCTGAGAGTTTGCACACATACGTCGGGACCAGTTCTGCAGTGCTTCGCCGTCCAGGACTAGACGCTACAGGTATATATGAAGGTGGATTTCTCAACACATGAGAGAGCGTAATTATAAACTAGATCTTATTAGGAGAGGACACCTCAAAACCCCAATTAGAAGAAGGTCTAATTCTATTAAAGTGACTCCAATTAGAAGCTCTAATTAGACCCTCTAATTCTACTAGATAGAGAGAGAGAGAGATAGAGAGACTTGAGAGTCAATTGTGTGTTTTGCATTGAGACTTTGGGTACTTTATATAAGCGGATGAGGGAGGAGACCTTCCTTGGGAGGGAGGAGTCCCTCCCTCAGTCCGCCAAGGAGGTGGTCGCACCCCCTCCTTGTGGGAATCGGATTGGACTCCCTTGTGGAGTCCAACTCCACCTCCCCTTTCCCTTTTACTTTTCCCTTTTCCCCTTTCCCTTTTACTTTTCCCTTTTCCCTTTCCCTTTTCCTTTTTTTATCTCCAATTGAATTACGGGAAAAATGGAGGGAGGACTATGTTCCATGTGTGGTACCCTAGGGCCCACTTGGCATCCCCCAAAGTATGGGTGCGACCATGGGGGCACTCCTGTCCCCCTTCCCGGTTTTTGTCCGGAACTCTTCCGGAACCCTGTGACCCCTATAGATAAAATCATCAAAATTACCTAACAATGTCAGAAATAGATTTCCGACATCCCGGGACATCTCATGCCTCCTTGCACTTGCTCCGAAAAGCGTGCAACCTCATTTTCTCTCTTAGAAAAACTCTGGATGAAATTCCGGTAGTAATAGAAATTGTTTCTACTAATCTAGGACATCTGGTGCTCTCAATATAAATTCCATATGATATATAAAATATATCTATCACGCAGAAAAACCATTAAGATGATACTCCTTGTTGAACCGAACCTATCAATACACACATAAACCAGCCCTAACTTAAGTGTGTTACCCCTATAGGTCCGATAGTGTGTAGACATGAAACTGGAAACTCCGAGGCAGCCACACCACCTGGTGGCGCGCCCTCCCTCTGGCCACGCCACCACATGGTGTGGGCCCCTAGGGAGCCCACCGACATCGCCCCTTCGCCTATTTAGACCCCCCTGAGGTATAAACCCTAAAATATCAAGCCTCCATCCACGAAAAGTTCCGTAGCTCCGCCGCCATCGCCGACAAGTTTCGAGGGACAGTAATTTCTGTTCCGGCACCCTACCGGGATGGGGAAGTGCCCCCGGAGCCATCTCCATTGACTCCACTGATACGTCTCCAACGTATCTATAATTTCTGATGTTCCATGTTGATATTATGCCAATTGCTACATGTTTTCTCCTTTCTTTATAGCATTTTTACACGTTTTCCGGGACTAACTTATTAACAAGATGCCAAGTGCCACTTCCCTTTTTTCTGTTGTTTTTTATTTTAGAAAAGTTGTTCTGGAAATATTATCGGAACTGGACCCCACGAATCCCGAAGTTCCTATTTTCCCCGGAAGCATCCACAAGTCCGAAGATGAGTCAAAGATGGGCACCAGGGTGGGCTCACCATAGCCAGGCGCGGCCCCACCCTAGGCCACACCTAGGGGTGGTGAGGGCCCCCTGGTGGCCCACTGACGTTGCCCTTTCTCCTATATAATCCCCCCGATGACGTGGGGATGACTCCTGGACCTATCGGGTGATCCTACCCGATCTAAGGCCCAAGAATTAGGCCCAAAGAGAGGTGTTGTCCTACGTTATTAGAAGGCCCAACGGAGGCCCACCCGCAAGACTTGCGGGTCAAGAAGGAAAGTCCCAACCGACCTTGAACTAGGGTTTGTAACCCCCCCGGACACGGTTTTAGACCTGGCCACCAATATAAGGCTAGGAGAACCACCGAGGGGGGATCCAATCGACTTTTCACCACAACAGCCTTGAGCTCGAGATCATACTCTCGACTTGATCACCCCTCATTGTAACCGATCTACCGATAATACATATCGAAAGAGAAGGAGTAAGGGTTTTCACCTCTACGAGGGCCCCGAACCTGGGTAAATCGTGCCCCCATGTTAGCCGACGATCGTCACCAGCGCCTTTATGTTATCTTAATCGAAACCCTACCGGATCATCCAAGGAACATGTTGAGATGACTAATCGACAATTGGCGCCGTCTGTGGAAACGGTGGGCGCTGGATCTACGACATCTTCGGCTTCATCATCACCAACCTTCAGCTGGAGCCCCGGAACATCGACTCCGATGGAACCGATCCGCTTCGGGTCGGTCATTTGCGCGGCTGACTCGCCGGAATCATTCCCGGTGTTCAGCGGGTTGGAAATGGGCATGAGCCTAACGTTCGGCAGCTTCCACTTATGCTCCAACAAAGCGGGAATCCTATGCTTCTCCGAGCAGATCGATCTCGGCGAATCGAACTCCGAGTCTATCTTGAGCCCGGCGATCCTCGACTCGTCATCTGATGGCGCTGGGCGCGACCTAGCGCCCAGTGGCAGCTCCATCCGCCGCAACACTCGCGACTTCCACACCACCGCGACCGAGGAATCCTCCAGAGTCGGTGAAAGCTGTCGACCCACGCCTAGGACCCACGAGCCATATCTGGCCCAAGTCTGCATGGCAGGATCAGCTGAACCACCCGTGGAAACAGAGGAAAGTTGAAAGGAGCGAGAGCGCATCAAAGTCACGCAAGCCGCTTGGCTCAAAGCAAAGGCGACAGTGCAATCTGGCCAGCCGATAGAAGACAGAGCTTCTCTAGATGACTTGACCGCATACCACTACCACTTGGTGCGAACGGGTCGACTGATCGCAGAAGCCCGCAGAGATCTAGCCACACGGGAGGAGGCGGCAGATGCTTCGAGTGCGCGACGCGCAATGCTCTCAAGGACCTATTGGCGGGTAGCCAACTCCCAAGAAAGAAGAACGTCTCAAAGACTGCCCACATGGACCACGAGTCCCTCAGCGGGATTAGCAAGTCGCTCGACACATCCCTTATGCACGTCGATGAGGAAGGCAACATGCACCCGACGACCCCCGCTGCGGCTCTCCTGGAAGCCGCCACATACTTACAGGCGAACAAACCTCCCAAGAATGACCCCGCGCGGAACAACACCAGCAAGTTCAGAAAGGGTTAGGCATGGTAGCCGCAAGGCTCGCCGCCTAGAACCGCAGGAACGCGACCACTCCAGAAGCAGACAAAACACCCCGCATACGTGGGAGCACATCGCCAAGAAGAGGGGACAAAAAATTACCTCGCCGCCCCCGGGGAAAGAAGCTCGCCTCCGCGGCAACAGTCTGTGCAGCGACGAGGATAGCCCCCGAGATCGCAATCGCAGCCCGCGACACCATGGAGGCCGATCGCGACATCACAACCGGGAACCATGGCATGAGGACAACCGCGACCGGACGGAATACGACGCACGTGGAGATATCGCGCAAAGCAAGACCGACAAGGCCCGAGCACACAGGAACCGCGACCGATCGTTATCCACCTCTTCTGACGAAGAGGCCTGTGGCACAATATGCTTCAGTCACAGCATCTGCGAAGCGCCAATGCCCAAAAGATTCGAACTCTCGACGGAAGTCCCAAAGTACGACGGTTAAAACCCAAGTCATGGCTCTCGGACTACCTTACCGCGGTGAAGTGCCAGCGTGGGAACAAGACGACGGCTATGCAGTACCTAAATCTGCACCTCGTGGGCGCCGCCTGCAGCTGGCTCGAAGGAAGACCGCGTGCGTGTTACAGATCTTGGGACGATCTCACCCGCGACTTCGAGAAAAACTTCCAAGGGACGTACGAACGACCTGCAACCATCGAGGAGCTGCGAGCGTGCATGCAGAGAAGCGGCGAGTCCACCCGCGCATATATCCAGAGATGGACCACACTCAAGAACACCGCGGAAAATATGTCAGAATAAGTCGCGGTTGAAGCCTTCTCCAAAGGCGCTCGGCGTGCCGCTTTCCGAGAAGAACTGGGGCGATCTGCACCCAAAACTATCGGGGAACTGACGGCAATAGCCGATAGATGGGCTAACGGCGAAGATTTCGTGCGCAACGAGAAATCATCTTCACCCGCGCCTGAGGAGGATCGCCACGGCCGAAAGAAGAAGAGGAAACACTACGATCACGACGATCGAGAGGAACTAGCAGTAGCGGAGTTCACAAGAAACCGCGACGGCGGGTCCCGCGGAAATCGCGAGTGGAAACCAAAGCCAGATAATAAAACTCAAGAGGAAGATCTTGACGGATACTACTCTCTACAACTATTCACAGATAAGCACACGGGTAAAACCAAGGCAACACATCTCCTCAAAGACTGCCGAAAATTCCAGGACATCCACGAGGCTTACACAAAGAAGCACAGGGCCGCTGTTAACCAGGGATACCCGCAGCTCCCAGGAGGAGCCGCCACCCTTCCTCCACCAGGACACCATAATGTGGCGCTAGCCACGCTACCGGCGCCACCCGCTGCAAACCAGGGAGGCAACGGATACCCAAACCCTGCGGGGCTCCTAGGCATGATACAAAAAGTCTGCCCGCCCCGAAGAGTCCAGAAGACAAACACACGCCAAGTTAACATGGCAGTGCAAGCTCCACCATCCGCAACCGAGTACCTGAAGATGTGAGAGCAGCCGATAACTTTCTCCCGAGGGGTCCACCCTCCGTGAGTATATCGACCAGGGCACGCCGCGCTTTTCATCCAGGCGCAGATAGGCAACTACGACCTCGCTCGGGTGTTCATGGACGGTGGCAGTGGAATCAACATCATATACGCGGACACACTCCGCAAGATAAACAAGAATCGGGACGAACTTGCTGAATCAGAAACATCCTTCCACGGGTTAGTACCAGGGAAAGCCGTCCGGCCACTCGGAACAATCAACCTGGAAGTGGTACTAGGAACCCCGAGAAATTACATGAGAGAATTTCTCGACTTCGAGGTAGTCGACTGGCCGTCATAGTACCACGCCATTCTCGGCCGAACAACGTTCGCGAGATTCATGGCAGTAACCCACTACGCCTACCTGAAACTCAAGCTTCCAGGGGAATATAGCACGATCACCATAAACGACGACTTTCAAAAATCAGACAAATGCGATACTGAGTTCAACGAGATCGCGAAATCTTTCAGGATGTAGAAAGAGTTGGCAAAAACCGTGGATCACTCCGTGATGCCACTCACCAAAAAGAACGCCCCGGAACTCGAGTTCAGCCCAAACAGAGACACTCGAAAGCATCAAGGGCATCCGACAGAATCCGCGAAAACGGCGATGCTGTCCACCACCTTGTCATCCGCATAGGAAAGCGCGCTCGTCGAACTCCTGTGTGAGTACTGGAAAATTTTCGCCTGGCAGCCCTCAGATATGCCAGGAATACCCAGGGAGTTCGCCGAGCACTCACTTGAAGTGTTTAAAGACGCAAAACCAGTTAAGCAGACCACCCGACGTTTTTCCGAGCCAAAGCAGAGAGCACTCGGAGAAGAGGTGAACAGATTGCTAGCCACCAAATTCATGAGATAAATCAAGATTTCCACCTGGTTAGCAAATCAGGTGTTAGTCCCGAAGAAAAATACTGACATCCTTCGCGTGTGTATCGACTATACGTCGTTGAACAAACACTGCCCCAAGGATAACTTCCCATTACCACGAATCGACCAGATCGTGGATTCTACAGCAGGCTGTCAGCTCCTCTCCTTCCTGGACGCCTACTTGGGCTATAATCAAATCAGGATGAAGCAAGAGGACGAGGAGAAGACAACATTCATCACGCCACATGGCGTATACTGCTACACAACAATGCCCTTCGGGCTAAAAAACGCAGGCGCAACATATCAGCGCTGCATGCAAAAATGCCTCGCCAAGCTCATTGGCAAGAACGTACAAGTTTACGTGGACGACATTGTCATCAAGACTCGAGTGGAGGACACACTCCTCGAGGATATCAGGGAAACATTTGACGCCCTCAACGCATATCGAATCAAACTCAACCTGACAAAATGCGTCTTCGGGGTCCCCGCGGGACAACTCCTCGGCTATCTGGTTTCCGCCCGAGGAATCGAGCCAATCCGGAGAAACTACATACAATCCTGCTGATGAAGGAACCAACAAATCTTCGCGGCGTGCAGCAACTCGCATGGCGACTGGCCGCTCTAAGCAGCTTCATCGCAAGATTAGGCGAGCATGCGCTCCCTTTCTATAAGCTGCTGAAGAAAACAGATAAGTTCGAATGGACGCCAGAAGAAAAAGGGCATTCATCGACCTGAAAAGAGTGCTGCAGAGCAGACGCGTCTTGGCAATACCGCAGGAAAGGGAACCCCTTTACATTTACCTATCCGCAACAAACCAAGTCATCAGTACGACGATCATCGTCGAGCGGCCCGAAGATGGAAAATCATACGGCGTTCAGAGACCAGTCTACTACATCAGCGAGGTGCTTTCGCCGTGCAAACAGCGATACCCCCACTACCAGAAACTTGCGTATGGAGTTGTCCTGACAGACCGCAAGCTCAAACACTACTTCCAGGAGCATACCGTCACGATGCTGAATGACGCATCACTCGGTACTATCATGAACAACCCCATGGCATCCGGAAGAATCGCAAAATGGAGCATCGAGCTAGGCACCTGGGACATAATATACACATGACGCAATGCTGTAAAATCCCAGGTCCTTGTGGAGTTCCTGAGCGAGTGGACAGAGCTGCAAACCCCAGGACCTCCAGAATACACGAGCAACTGGATCATGTACTTCGACGGGTCGAAAAAAGAAACGAGGGATCCGGAGCCGGAGTAATCTCATATCGCCAAAGGGTGATAAGCTACAGTACGTCATGCGACTCGACTTCCCCCTTGACGACCCAGCGTCCAACAATGATGCGAAATACGAGGCCCTTCTGCATGGCATGAAGATAGCGATTGCCTGCGGAGCCACTCGATTGATGATATATGGGGATTCAAATCTTATCGTGTAGCAGACGATGAAGGAGTGCGACACCGTTGAAGACAACATGGTCGCCTAACGCGACATGTACAACCTACTCGAAGGTTTCAAAGGGTGCGAGCTGAAGCATATCGCGCGATAAAGCGACAAGGAGGCAGACAAACTGGCGAACATAGGGTCCACAAACGCCCCTGTTCCACCAGGAATCTACTTTGAAAGAATCAGCAAACGATCAGTCATGGTCAAGAAGCAAGCATTGACACCCGCAGCAACAGAAACGGTGGCCAATCAGATAATCGCCCTCATAGAGATCACTCATCACATCTCAAGGCAAGTCTTTTTGGTCGAGCCAACCTGGACGCAGAGATACCTCGACTACTTGTCCAATAAACAGCTCCCAGCAGATATTCGTGAGGCTAGACAGATAGTACGGCGCAACAAATCTTTTCGGGTGATCCAAGGAGAGCTGTACAAGAAAATCATATCAGGAGTACTCCAAAGATGCATTGCACCCGAGGATGGCAAAGAGCTGCTCCGTGACATACACCAAGGCGACTGCGGACACCACACAAGCTGGAGAGCAATCGTGGGAAAAGTTTTCCGCGCAGGATTCTACTGGCTCACGACGGCTAGAGACGCTAAAGATCTTGTCGACAGATGCAATGCCTGCCAAAGGTTCGCGCCCAAGCCACACACACCAGCCACGAAACTCCACATGATCTCTATCGCCTGGCCCTTTGCCCAATGCGGGCTAGACATGGTGGGACCTCTGCGGAAGTCAACACCCGAAGGATACACCCACCTGTTAGTAGTAGTCGACAAATTCACGAAATGGATAGAGGCTACGCCAGTCACGTCACAACACGCCGAGTGTGCAGTGCGATTCCTCAACTCCATCATGTGCAGGTTCGGTGCCCCGCATAATATCATCACAGATAATGGGAGCAACTTCACATCCAAAGAAACTCAGGACTTCTGCGAGGAAAAAGGGATAACTCTCAGCTTCGCCTCGGTAGCTCACCCGCAAACTAACGGTCAAGTCGAACGATCCAACGGATTAGTTTCGGCTGGCCTAAAGAAACGGCTACTCAGTCGGCTGCACCCAGCGGCAGGGCACTGGGCCGAGGAATTACCATCGGTGTTATGGAGCCTGCGAACGACGCCAAATCGGTCAACAAACTACACGCCATTCTTCATGGTATACGGAGCTGAGGCCGTACTACCCGAGGATGTCAAATTCAGCACACCAAGAGTCGTTTCATACAGCAAAGAAACTTCAAACAATGCACTCGCAGATGACGTGGATGCCCTGGATGAGATCAGAGACATCGCACTCGCAAGATCTGCGGTCTATCAGCAGTCGCTGCGTAATTACCACAGTCGCCGCATACGCCACAGATCCTTCGTGGTAGGAGACCTCGTGCTCCGACTCAAGCAAAAGGAGGGGCACAAGCTAGAGCCACCACGGGAAGGACCCTTCATCATACACGAGGTTATCCCAGGAGGCGCCTATCGCTTAAAGAACCTGAAGACAGGTGGCATCTACTCCAACCCGTGGAACGTGGCGCACCTCCGCAAGTTTTATCCGGGTTTACTCTTCTATTCGCAAGAAATAAGGCTGTACTAGCCACTTTGTAACTCGAGCAAATACATGGCTTCTCAGCCATAGCAATAAAACATGGTTTCTCAACCATATTGATGACCCACAAGTATAGGGGGTTTATTGTAGAACTTTCGATAAATAAGAGTATCGAAACCAACGAGGAGCAGAAGGTGTTGACAAGCGGTTTCGATGAAGGAATAAGTGTAAATACTGGAAAACAAATTTGTAGGGGTTTTTGATATTGCAGATAAATAAAGTGCGAGTAAATAAAATGTAGTAGTAATAATTGCAGCGAGTGGTCCAATACTTTCTTCAGCAAAGGACAAGCCGGTGAGTTTACTTATGATTAACAAACGTTCTCGAGGACACACGAGAGGTTTCTGTCAAGTGATTTTGTTCCATGCAGCTGAATAATGTTCGGTGTTTTGATAAGTGTTGTGTGGGTGAATCTATGCTAATGTATCGTCCCATCCAAGACTAATACATACTTGTGATTATACCCCTTGCAAGCATCCGCAACTACAAGAAAGTAATTAAGAAATAAATCTAACCACAACTTTAAACTCTGGGATCCTACGCTCCCTCGTGTAATGGCTTCCTAACGGGGGTTTAGGTTTCTGTCACTCCGGCAACCTCACAATTAGTAGACAAATACACGATGCATTCCCCTAGGCCCATAAATGGTGAAGTATCATGTAGTCGACGTTCACATGACACCACTAGAAGAATAACACCACAACTTAAAATATCAACATTAATATTATTCAACATTACTTCACTACTAACAACTTGACTTCTCCCATGTCCTCAAGACAACACGAACTACTCACAACACATCATATGGATCATAATCAGAGCTGATATAATGGATGATAACAATCTGGTCATAAAGTGCAAACACCGATAAATCTCATAAGCATCAACTACTAACAAGTAATCCACGCCGGGAGAGAGATCTAATGCAAAACAACGATAGAGGCCCCTATTTGTTACCGTGGGATGAAGGTGGATGATGAGGGTGATGGTGCTGGTGGTGATGACGATGATGATGACTATCTTGATGATCCCCAGAGCGATGACGTTGACGATGGCGGTGATTTCCCCTCTCCAGAGAGGAATTTCCCCGACAGATTTCTCCCTGCCAGAGAGTTTTTCTCTCTCGGGTGTTTTCCGCCCCGCAGCGGCGGCGGAATAATTCTTCGAGGATGGAATGAGGCTTAGGGTTCCCTCGGGGCCAGGGGGCCAAAGATGACCCCCGGATGTGGGCCAGGGTGGCCACACCCTTAGGTGGCGCGGCCAGGGGGAGGGCGCGCCACCCCTAGGTGTGGGCCCCTGATGGCCCTCCTCTGGCTCTCCTTCCGGTTGTGTTCCTCCTTGGTACTTTTAGGAACCCCCGGACGTCCCCCTTCTTCTTCTGATGTTCTGAAATATGGTATCTCGACGGTGCTTTTTCCATCAGATTTCTGGTCCCGGTGTTTATTCTCCAAAAATTATAAAACATGCAAAATAAGATAAAATAACATAAGAGATGTATCATAACATGAAATATATCGATGAATAACAGAAAATTATGATATAAAATAGTGATGCAAAATGGACGTATCAACTCCCCCCAAGCTTAGACCTCGCTTGTCCCCAAGTGAAACCGAACTCAGAAAACATGACCATAGGTTTATGGAGTGAAGAGTCGATAAATAAAATACGGACAAGAAGTATCACGTTTACCTATGCACCAATCATTACAGACAACAACTTCCTCTCATATAACTTAACTTGAAACAAGTAAAAGGGAGTCACAAACAAGGATGCAAAAGAGAGAATCAAAATTGGTAATGGCAAACTTTGTTCTTGGTTAGAGAACATTTAATGAAATTATACTTATCTTAGGTGAAGTCTTTATAACAAGGTTTATATTGTAGAGCTTAACATGTTTAATTGTAACAACTCTTTTACAGAGATTCATAGCTTTCAAAGTAATATTCATTCAGATAATAAAGCATGTGCTAAACAAAGAAGGATAGAAACCATGATTGAATAAATCAACATATCGATGATGAGATCACAACAACTCAAATGCTTGCTGGAGATAGAAGGAAATGGGTTTACTGAGTCAACATAAAAGTAAAAGATAGGCCCTTCGCAGAGGGAAGCATTGAATACTCATGTGCTAGAGCTTTTATTTTAATAAACAAAGGTATAAAATGCACGACACTCCTCCCATCCATCTTACACAAACCATGGCTAACCAAATCGTCGGGTGCATGCCAGCAATCACAAACCATGGAGGAGTGTCTAAATTTTGAGAGGTGTATGTTTATGTCAACGAATGGCAAACAGAAAATACAGAACGTCACAAGACAACTAAGCTCACAAGAGCGGCTCCCATAGAAGGACACAACTGGTATAGAAGGTCATCCATGTTTCTCTTTTGTTTACACAATTATGCTTTGACTGATAAATCACGGGCAAAAAGAGTGAAGAGATTTTGTATTATTATTTGGGGCTGGGAACCCCGCTACCAGCTCTTCTAGCATTTGGATAAGCGGATGAAGCCACTAGTCCAGGTGTGTGAGTCCAATCAGCTGGTGAGATAAAGATTCTCTATTTGCGTCCTCATGAGCTAAAACAGGAACACAAAACAGGAGTAGTTTGAAAGTTTTAAAGGTAGCACATGAGAAATTTACTTGGAGTGGCGGTGAAATACCACATTTAGGTAGGTATGGTGGACACGAATGTCAGGGTTTTGGCTTTAAGGTTTGGATGCACGAGAAGCATTCCCTCTCAGTACAGGGTTTTTGGCTAGCAAGGTTGGGTAGCAAGCATAAGAGTTGACGGAAAACAAACAAATATACATATGATGAAACAGATCATCCGATCTTCAATGAAAGCACAAGCGATCTTAACTTGTGAATACTAAGTTTATGAGCTAATAGGAAACTTCCTCTTTCTTATACTAGCAACTCAAATTATTATTTCTGCTGACCCAAGCTAAGTTTGCCAAAACCAACTAGATTAACTTGATGATATCTAGAGTGATACCAAATACTAATAGCAAGCTCAATCATATGACATAAGTTGAAAACTGAAATAATGTGCATAGAAAGTAAATGATGAAACTTCTCATTAATATTTCAAACCGGCAACTCACACAAACGGATACAACAATAACCAACTAGGGAGAGACACTTCCATACTGCAAACAATCCTATACGATAACCTCTCTACTCATGATATGAATCTACTGAAAAAGTAAAAAGATGAAAGGTAGTGATGTGATACCGCGGCACTCCCCCCAAGCTTGGAACAAGCTGAGGGGATGCCAAAACCAATGACGAATAAAATCTTTGGTGGTGGTGGTGAATCCTTATCATCCTCAGTCTTCAGGTAAAGGTTCTCCATCCAGAAATGACATCATGGTCTCCATCATCCTAAAACTAGCAGCAGCGCTTGTACGTTTAAACCTGTTCTCATACTCACGGTTCTGGTTCTGCATGTGATAGAGTTGTGCTTGCAGATCATTGGTGATATTGTGAGTGAGATAATCTCCTCCCGAAGCTTCGAATTCTCCCTCTTGTATTCAGCGATCTGTTATGTCTTTATCCTGTCGATGATCTCAACTTCACGCTCTGCCATCTTCTTATACATGAAAACTACTTGCTCCAGCTTTTCCATCCTAGCTTCCAGACTGCTTTCTCCTCTAGGGCCTCGAACATCTTCAATCTGCACCTTCCCGTTCTTGAGCAGCAATTCCTTGGGATGCATCTTCAACTCGTTCAAGTACGGGTTGATGTTGTTCTCAAAGAAACTGTCTTTGGGAGATCCAGGAGAATCCATTGATGCTCTAGATCTGAAGATGTAACCTGGCAGAAACAGCTCAAAACAGAAACACGACGAGAAAACAATATACGGACCTCGGGGGGTCCGGGGGATTATATAGCAAAAAGTTTCATAATGAAAGGAAAGTTTAGGTCGAAATCGAGTCGGAGAGGGGCTCCGGGGCGCCCACACCTAGGGATGGCGCGGTTAGAGGTGGGCTCGCGCCACCCTATGGTGTGGAGCCTCCGGGCTCCGTCTCCCTCTCGTTTCCGGCTCATAATTTTTCATATTTTCTAAAAACAGCAAAAAATATAAGTTGGAAGATGTTTCGCAAACATTTTCTTACTGAAACTGTTACCTATTTGAAAACTGACTCTGTAGTTTCTGAAATATGCTTCCTAATAAACTCCTCCGGGATCATGGCTTGAATACAATCAACATTTTCATTATAAGGATCTCCGGAGATATAATGCTTGAGTCTTTGGCCATTCACCACTTGTGAAGAGTTTTCTTCAAGGGAAACAATTTTAATTGCCCCCGAACGATATACCTCTTCGATAACAAAAGGTCCTTCCCATCTCGAGAGTAATTTTCCTGCAAAAAATCTGAGACGAGACCTATACAATAACACTTTCTCACCAACATGAAATTCTCTTTTAATAATTCTCTTATCATGCCACTTTTTAACTTTCTCTTTAAAGACCTTAGCATTTTCATATGCTTCACCCCTCCATTCATCTAGAGAACTTAAGTCAAGCAGCCTTTTATCACCAGCAAGTTTAAAATCTCTATTTAGGTCTTTCACTACCCAATAAGCTTTGTGTTCTAATTCTAGGGGCAAGTGACAAGCTTTTCCATAAACCATTTTATAAGGAGACATGCCCATGGGATTTTTGTAAGCAGTTCTATAAGCCCACCGAGCATCATTTAATTTCTTAGCCCAATTTTTTCTAGATATGTTAACAGTATTTTGCAAGATAGATTTGATTTATCTATTTTATAATTCTACTTCCCTACTAGTTTGAGGATTATAGGGTGAAGCAATTCTATGATTAACATCATATTTAGCAAGAGTTTTTCTAAAACCACCATGAATAAAATGAGAACCCCCACCAGTCATAAGATATCTAGGTACACTGATGACCCACAAGTATAGGGGGTGTATCGTAGTACTTTCGATAAATAAGAGTGTCGAACCCAACGAGGAGCAAAAGGTGTTGACAAGCAGTTTCGATGAAGGAATAACTGTAAATACTTGAAAACAAATTTGTAGGGTTTTTTGATATTGTAGATAAATAAAGTGCGAGTAAATAAAATACAGTAGTAATAATTGCAGCGAGTGGTCCAATCCTGTCTTCAGCAAAGGACAAGCCGGTGAGTTTACTTATAATTAACAAACGTTCTCGAGGACACACGGGAGGTTTCTGTCAAGTGCTTTTGTTCCATGCAGCTGAATAAATTTGGTGTTTTGATAAGTGTTGTGTGGGTGAATCTATGCTAATGTACCGTCCCATCCAAGACTAATACATACTTGTGATTATACCCCTTGCAAGCATCCGCAGCTACAAGAAAGTAATTAAGAAATAAATCTAACCACGGCTTTAAACTCCGAGATCCTACGCTCCCTCGTGTAATGGTTTCCTAACGGGGGTTTAGGTTTCTGTCACTCCGACAACCCCACAATTAGTAGCCAAATACACGATGCATTCCCCTAGGACCATAAATGGCGAATTATCATGTAGTCGATGTTCACATGACACCACTAGAAGAACAACACCACAACATAAATATCATACATTAATATTATTCAACATTACTTCACTACTAACAACTTGACTTCTCCCATGTCCTCAAGAACAACACAAACTACTCACAACACATCATATGGATCATAATCGGAGGTTATATAATGGATGCTAACAATCTTGTCATAAAGTGCAAACACCGATAAATCTCACAAGCATCAACTACTAACAAGTAATCCACACCGGGAGAGAGATCTAATGCAAAACAACGATAGTGGCCCCTTAATTGTTACAACGGGATGAAGGTGGATGATGAGGGTGATGGTGCTGGTGGTGATGCGGGTGATGCTGACGATCTTGATGATTCCTGGAGCGTGACGGTGACGATGGCGGTGATTTCCCCTCTCCAGAGAGGAATTTCCCCGGCAGATTTCTCCCTGCGAGAGAGCTTTTCTCTCTCGGGTGTTTTCCGCCCCGCAGCGGCGGCGGAATAATTCTTCGAGGCTGGAATGTGGCTTAGGGTTCCCTTGGGGTCAGGGGGGCCAAAGATGACCCCCAGAGGTGGGCCAGGGTGGCCACGCCCCTAGGTGGCGCGGCCAGGGGGAGGGCGCGCCACCCCTAGGTGTGGGCCCCTGGTGGCCCCCTCTGGCTCCCCTTCTGGCTGTGTTTCTCCTCGGGACTTTTAGGAACCCCCGGATGTCCCCCTTCTTCTTCTGATCTTCTGAAATATGGTATCTCGACGGTGCTTTTTCCATCAAATTTCTGGTCCCGATGTTTATTCTCCAAGAATTATAAAACATGCAAAATAAGATAAAATAACATAAGAGATGCGTCATAACATGAAATATATCGATGAATACCAGAAAATTATGATATAAAATAGTGATGCAAAATGGACATATCAACCCCCCCAAGCTTAGACCTCGCTTGTCCCCAAGCGAGACTGAACTCAGAAAACACGACCCCAGGTTTATGGAGTGAAGAGTCGATAAATAAAATACGGACAAGAAGCATCACATTTACCTATGCACCAATCATTACAGACAACAACTTCCTCTCATAAAACTTAACTTGAAACAAGTAAAAGGGAGTCACAAACAAAGATGCAAAAGAGAGAATCAAAATTGGTGATGGCAAACTTTGTTCTTGGTGAGAGAATATTTAATGAAAATATACTTATCTTAGGTGAAGTCTTTATAACAAGGTTTATATTGTAGATCTTAACACGTTTAATTGTAACAACTCTTTTCAGTGCTTCATAGCTTCCAAAGTAATATTCATTCAGATAATAAAGCATGTGCTAAACAAAAAAAGGATGGAAAGCATGATTGAATAAATCAACATATAGATGATGAGAACACAACAACTCAAATGCTTGCTAGGACAGAAGAAATGGGTTTACTAAATCAACATAAAAGTAAAAGATAGGCCCTTCATGGAGGGAAGCATTGACTACTCATGTGCTAGAGCTTTTATTTTAATAAACAGAGGTATAAAATGCATGACACTCCTCCCATCCATCTTGCACAAACCATGGCTAACCGAAGCCTCGGGTGCCTGCCAACAATCACAAACCGTGGAGGAGTGTCGAAATTTTGGGAGTTGTATATTTATGTCAATGAATGGCAAACAGAAAATACAGTACGTCACAAGACAACTAGACTCACAAGAGCCGATCCCATGGGAAGGGCTCAACTGGTGTAGAAGGTCATCCCTCTTTCACTTTTGTTTACACAATTATGCTTTGACTGATAAATCAGGGGCAAAAAGAGTTAAGAGAATTTGTATTATTATTTGGGACTGGGAACCCTGCTACCAGCTCTTCTAGCATTTGGATAAGCGGATGAAGCCACTAGTCCAGGTGTGTGATTCCAATCAACAAGTGAGATAAATATTCTCTATTTGCGTCCTCATGAGCTAAAACAGGAACACAAAACAGGAGTAGTTTGAAAGTTTTAAAGGTAGCACATGAGAAATTTACTTGGAGTGGCGGTGAAATACCACACGTAGGTAGGTATGGTGGACACAAATGGCAAGGTTTTGGGTTTAAGGTTTGGACGCACGAGAAGCATTCCCTCTCAGTACAGGGTTTTTGGCTAGCAAGCCTGGGTAGCAAGCATAAGAGTCGAAGGAAAACAAACAAATATACATATGATGAAACCAATCATGCAATCTTCATTGAAAACACAAACGATCTTAACTTGTGAATACTAAGTTTATGAGCTAAAAGGCAAATTCCTCTTTCTTATACTAGCAACTCAAATTATTATTTCTACTGACCCAAGCTAAGTTTGCCAAAATCAACTAGATTAACTTGATGATCTCTAGAGTGATACCAAGTACTAATAACAAGCTAAACCATATGACAGAAGTTGAAAACTGAAATAAAGTGCATAGAAAGTAAATGATGAAACTTCTCATTAATATTTCAAACCGACAACTCACACCAACGGATACAACGATAACCATCTAGGGAGAGACACTTCCATACTGCAAACCATCCTATATGATAACCTCTCTACTCATGATATGACTCTACTGTAAAAGTAAAAGATAAAAGATAGTGATGTGATACCGCGGCACTCCCCCAAGCTTGGAACAAGCCGAGGGGATGCCAAAACCAATTACGAATCAATTCTTAGGTGGTGGTGGTTCCTCCTCATCCTCGGTCTTCCAAGGTAAAGGCTCTCCATCCAAAAATGACGTCCTGGTCTCCATCATCCTGAAACTAGCAGCAACGCTTATACGTTTAAACCTGTTCTCATACTCACAGTTCTGGTTCTGCACGTCATAGAGTTGTGCTTGCAGATCATTGGTGATCTTGGTGAGTGAGCGAATCTCCTCCCAAATCTTCAAATTCTCCCTCTTGTATTCAGCGATATGTTATGTCTTTATCCTGTCGATGATCTCAAATTCACGCTCTGCCATCTTCTTGTACGTGAAAACTTCTTGATCCAGTTCTTCCATCCTAGCTTCCAGACTGCCTTCTCCTCTAGGGCCCCAAACATCTTCAATCTGTACCTTCCCGTCCTTGAGCAGCAATTCCTTGGTATGCATCTTCAACTCGTTCAAGTACGGGTTGACGACGTTCTCAAAGAAACTGTCTTTGGGAGATCCAGGAGAAGCCATTGATGCTCTAGATCTGAAGATGTAACCTGGCAGAAACATCTCGAAACGGAAACATGACGAGAAAATGATATACGGACCTCAGGGGGTCCGGGGTATTATATTGCAAAAAGTTTCATAATGAAAGGAAATTCCAGGTCGAAAACGAGTCGGAGAGGGGCTCCGGAGCGCCCACACAATGGGCTGGCGCGGCCAGAGGTGGGCCCGCGCCACCCTATGGTGTGGAGCCTTCGGGATCCGTCTCCCTCTCGTTTCCGTATCATAATTTTTAATATTTTCCAAAAACAGTAAACATATAAGTTGAAAGATGTTTCGCGAGCATTTTCTTACCAAAACTGTTACCTATTCGAAAACCGACTCTGCAGTTTCTGAAATATGCTTCGTAATGAACTCCTCCGGGATCATGGCTTGAATACAATCAACATTTTCATTATAAGGATCTCCGGAAATAGAATGCTTGAGTCTTTGGCCATTCACCACTTGTGAAGAGTTGTCTTCAAGGGAAACAATTTTAATTGCCCCCGAACGATATACCTCTTCGATAACAAAAGGTCCTTCCCATCTCGAGAGTAATTTTCCTGCAAAAAATCTGAGACGAGACCTATACAATAACACTCTCTCACCAACATGAAATTCTCTTTTAATAATTATCTTATCATGCCACCTTTTAACTTTCTCTTTAAAGATCTTAGAATTTTCATATGCTTCAATCCTCCATTCATCTAAAGAACTTATGTCAAGCAACCTTTTCTCACCAGCAAGTTTAAAATCTCTATTAAAGTCTTTCACTGCCCAATAAGCTTTGTGTTCTAATTCTAGGGGCAAGTGACAAGCTTTTCCATAAACCATTTATAAGGAGACATGCCCATCGGATTTTTGTAAGCAGTTTTATAAGCCCACAGAGCATCATTTAATTTCTTAGCCCAATTTTTCCTAGATTTGTTAACAGTCTTTTGCAAGATAGATTTGATTTCTCTATTTGATAATTCTACTTTCCCACTAGTTTGAGGATGATAGGGTGAAGCAATTCTATGATTAACATCATATTTAGCAAGAGTTTTTCTAAAACCACCATGAATAAAATGAGAACCCCCATCAGTCATAAGATATCTAGGTACACCAAACCTAGGGAAAATAATGTCCTTAAGCATTTTTAATGAGGTTTCACCATCAGCACTTTTAGTAGGTATAGCTTCTACCCATTTAGTAACATAATAAACAACAACAAGAATATGAGTATAGCCTTTTGAAGGAGGGAAAGGACCCATAAAGTCAAAACCCCAACAATCAAACGGTTCAATAACAAGAGAATAAATCATAGGCATTTCATTACATCTAGAAATATTTCCAACCCTTTGGCATTGATCACAGGATAAAACAAATTTTCTAGCATCTTTAAAGAGAGTAGGCCAATAAAAACCTGATTGTAGAACTTTATGTGCAGTTCTATCTCCAGCGTGATGTCCTCCATAAGCACTGCTATGACATTTTCTCAATATCTCTTGTTGTTCATTTTCAGGAACACATATTCTCATAATACCATCAACACCTTTTTTATATAAGTGTGGGTCATCCCAAAAATAATGCCTCAAATCATAGAAGAATTTTCTTCTTTGCTGAGCTGTAAAGGTAGGAGGCAAATACTTCGAAACAATAAAGTTAGCATAATTATCATACCATGGAATCTCTTGAGAGCTCACTTTTATTGCAGCTAACTGTTCATTAGGAAGACTATTATTAACAAGAATAGGGTCATCAGGGATATTTTCTAATCTAGACAGATTATCAGCAACATGATTTTCATCACCCTTCCTATCCATAATATGTAAATCAAACTCTTGTAAAAGAAGCACCCATCTAATAAGCCTAGGCTTAGCATCCTTCTTTTCCATAAGGTACTTAATAGCAGCATGATCAGTATGAATAGTAACTTTAGAATCAACAATATACTGCCTAAATTTATCACAAGCAAAAACTACAGCTAGGAACTCTTTCTCAGTGGTAGCATAATTCTTTTGAGCAGTATCAAGAGTTTTACTAGCATAATGAATAACATTTAACTTCTTATCTACCCGCTGTCCAAGAACATCACCTACAACATAATCACTAGCATTACACATAATTTCAAATGGTAAATTCCAATCAGGTGGTTAAACAATAGGGGCAGATATTAAAGCCTTCTTTAAAATTTCAAAATCTTCTTTACAATCTTCATCAAATCAATTGGTACATCTTCTCGAAGAAGATTGGTAAGAGGTTTTGATATTTTAGAGAAATCTTTAATAAACCTTCTATAGAAACCAGCATGACCAAGAATACTACGAATACCTTTGACATCCCTAGGACATGGCATTTTCTCAATAGCTTCAACTTTAGCTCTATCAACTACAATGCCTCTTTCAGAGATTTTATGTCCAAGAACAATTCCTTTATTAACCATAAAATGGCATTTCTCCCAGTTAAGAACAAGATTAATCTCCTCACATCTCTACAAAACTTTATCAAGATTTTGCAAACAATTATCAAAAGAAGTTCCATAGACGGAGAAATCATCCATGAAAACTTCCACAATTTCTTCACAAAAACCATGAAAGATAGTAGTCATGAATCTTTGAATGGTAGCAGGAGCATTACATAAACCAAAAGGCATACGTCTATAAGCATAGGTTCCATAAGGACAAGTGGAAGTTGTTTTCTCTTGATCAAGCTTTTTAACAACAATTTGAGAAAACCCAAAATAACCATCAAGAAAGCAGAAATGAGTTTTCTTAGACAACCTTTCTAACATTTGATCAATTAAAGGCAAAGGATAATGATCTTTCTTAGTGACTTTGTTAACCTTCCTAAAATCAATGCACATCCTACAAACAACTACTACTCTTTGAGGAATGAGTTCATTATTTCCATTTGGCACAACAGTCATCCCTCCTTTCTTAGGGACACAATGCACAAGACTAACCCATCTACTATCAGCAATAGGATAAATAATACCAGCATCAAGGAGTTTCAATACCTCATTTCTTACCACATCCTTCATTTTAGGATTTAAACGGCGTTGATGCTCAACAACTGGCTTTGCACCAGGTTCAATATTAATAGCATGCTGACAAATAGTAGGAGAAATTCCCTTCAAATCATCAAGAGTATAACCAATAGCACCTCTATGTTTCTTCAATATCGCCAATAATCTCTCCTTTTCTTTATCAGAAAGTTGAGAACTAATAATAACAGGATATAATTTCTTATCATCAATATGAGCATATTTAAGATTATCTGGCAAAGGCTTTAAATCAAAAACAGGATCTTCCTTGGGTGGTAATGTTGTACCCAAGTCTTCCATAGGCAAATTATGTTTCAGCATTGCTGGCTGATGTAGGAAAATCTCATCAATTTCATTCCTTTCGTCCATAAAGACATCACTTTCTTGGTCTTCCATGTATTGCTGCAAGGGATTGTTAGGAGCAAGAGCAATAGCATCCAATTGTTCAACTTTATAATTTTCATTAGGCAGTTCAGCTTCATAAGGTGCTTTAGCAAATTTGGAGAAATTAAATTCATAAGACTCTCCATCAAACTTTGTAAGAATTTTCTCCTTTTTACAATCAATAACAGCACCACAAGTATTTAAGAAAGGTCTACCAAATACAATAGGACAAGTGTAACATCCCAGTGTTTGGGAAGTTATATGGATCTAA
The DNA here is from genome assembly GCA_028641055.1 of Alopecurus myosuroides. Lineage (NCBI taxonomy): Eukaryota > Viridiplantae > Streptophyta > Magnoliopsida > Poales > Poaceae > Alopecurus > Alopecurus myosuroides. Next base: position 515,099,022 of record CM054057.1, on the reverse strand, counting down.
ATATAATATGTGCATTTGCAAAGCATGCATCTAAAAGTACGGGAAATTTTGGCGCGAAAGTTTAAACAAAACAAAGTGACCAAAGTTTCACTTGACATGATGAAATAGGTCTAGTTCATCTAGTCAGGAGTACATTTGGTATGATCTTTATAACAAGTATCTTAAGAAACCAAATCACTTGATAAGACAAACCATAATTGGTTATGATCAAAAACAAACTATCAACAATCTTAACCACAAGTCTATAAGTGACTTGGGATAATTCATTAGGTAATTACAACCAAAGGGGGGGTGAGTATCCAAGTCACATAAGTGATAATCATACTTCCACCAATGTGTAATGTATAATTGAACCATCTCATCAACAGAGATGTGATCTTCTATATAACAACAACTCCCTATGTTATCAACTCATTTCCACAACATCTTTATAAATCATCTCATAATTATCAGGTGAACCATCACAAGTACATAACAAAGTAACAATAGAACACTAGTGATACAAACAAGTGTAACTCAAAACCCACAAGTGGAAAATGACATAATAATTGTATTATCATATTTATCGAATATGTACATATCTCATCCATCATAAAAGAAGTACCTTAAAGAAGAAATAAATCTTCTTAAACTACTGTTAAACCTTAACCAGTACACAAGATCTTTTCAAACCTCTATGTCTGAATCATGAATACAAATGAATAATATAAAATAACAACATGACACTCTGAGTAACCAACTAACAACTATTACATAAGTCATTAAACCCTAATAACATTCACATGCTCATTGTCTTATTCATCTTACATAAGTGAGCATATGAGATCTCAACACATCAAGGAACCACTTGATCAACTTACTATCTTAAGTCATCGTCCCACAAATACTCTATATTTCCACCCACATCAATAATCAACAAATCAAGTATCCCTGGATATAAGTAATGAATAACAACAAGATATAACCTCTATTAGAGGAGTTGGATTGAAAGATAAATAAAACCAGTCATGTATGTAACACCTGGGGTGTTACCTGTTTGTTTTCTTTTGCTTGCATCATCTGCATCCCATAAGCATTGCATCATGTTTTCCAAACCAATCAAAAATTCAAAACAATTTAAGTTGTTCAAAACTCTAATGGTAAATTTCCAATTCAAATTAAATTTGAAATCATCTCAATCATAAAGGGCATGATCAAATGGTGGGTTAAAAAAAAAAAAAAAAAAATCAAATTCTTGCCAACTATTAAATTCCATGATGATTGCAAAATTGCTTGAGATTAATAAATAAAATTTGTTTATTTTCCAAAATTTCCAACCAAACCCTAATTGAAAAATCCAACTAACAACTTTAACTCAATTGTAATTTCAACCTTGTGAAAGTAATGCCAACTTTTGCTTTCATTTTTGCTGTTTTGAAAATATTGAATAAACTAAACCCCTCCTAATTTTATTTTTCCTTCTCACCTCTCATCTTTTACAAAAAAAAATAATAAGGAAAAATAAATAAAAGCAAGGAGAGGGCAGCCCACCCCTTCTTCTCTTTCTCCCCCAACCCATCTTTTCTACTGGCCCAGCCCTTTTTCTTTTCCTCCCCCCCCAAGCCCATTTACCTCTGGCCCGTTACCCCTTCGGGAGAGTCATCCCCTACCTCTGTCCGTACAGAGAAGGGGACGAACACGTCCCTGTCACCCTTTTTCCTCCCCCCAATCGATCCTCACCTGCTCCCTCCTCCATATATCTAGCCCCTAGGGTTCCCCTAACCCTAGGCTGCCCCCCTTCTCCCTCTCCTCTTCCTTCCGCCGCCACTCCCTTCCCCACGAACCCCTCCTCTGAACTTTTCCTTCTTCTGAACGCCACCAAGCCTCCATGGCCGCAAGTTCACGGTGAAACGGCGGTGGCCGTGGTCATCTTCGGGGGCTGGTTGCAGCGGGAATGGAACCTTGGTGGACTCCTCGTCGATTTTCGTGAAGACTCGGAGGCGGGAGGAGGACCGGGCCGGCCGCGCCGTCGCCGGAAACGTCCTCCGCCGCCACCTGCGCCTTCGACGGCAACAGCAGGTGCGCTCCGCCCTTCCTCCTTTTCCCTTCCCTCTCCCGTGAGTCCACCGCACGCCGGCCACCGCACCGCACCACCGCTCGGCCCGCAGCGCCCTAGTACCCCTCGAGATCGCTCCGATCCTGGATGATCCGCAACGGAGACCTTCGATCCCTGCTCTGCTCTGCCCTGCTCGTGAGGTTCAGAAAAGGCACCCCTGTTCGGTTCAGTTAAAAGAAAAACGTACCCGTACGTCTAGTCCAAAAGCCCAAACCTTCCCAGATCTGACAGATCAGCGGGCTTAGCCCAGTGGCACCACGCCCGCCCGCTCGGCTGCGAGATCCGGGGTTCGATCCCCGCTGAGGGATAAAAAACCCCACTTTTTTCTCTATTGCGCGCTAAGGAGCAGCCCCACCTGTCAGCCTCTCCCTGGCCACGCGTGCCACGCTGGCCACTGGTCCACTGCGCAGTGGCAGTGTGTAGGGTGAACCTGAGTAACAAAAGGATTTCTGCGCATTTCCAAAATTCCAAATTCTTTTAATTGGCAGAATTAAAACAAAACTTTAAAATTCAATATCTTTTGTTTTATAATTCCAACAAATGCAAACTTTATATGTTTTCATATCCAAATTTCCTAATCTTTCCAAATATCCAATTTGTGTTCTGTTTTGAGTTTTCAAAATACATTTAAAAATTCAAATTTGAATAATCCAACTGTAATTTGAAATAATTCATAACTAATTCGTACTGTTTTCAAATAATTCAAATAAAATATGTTTTTCACACCATTTTGCATGTGCTATTCAAATATAAATTTTGTTTCATGGTTTGAATAATTTAAATTGCCTAAACAATTCAAATCTTGTTTAATTCAATTAAAAATTGTTTAATATTGTTTAATTCATAATTAAATAATCCTAAGTCCAATTTCAAAATGTGAAACATGTAATCCAACTAAAATTTGATGTTCTTTTCAAATATCAACTTTGTTATTTGTTTTGAACATTTTAAATGGTTGAAAACAACAAATACTTGTGTGTTCCCTTTAAGGCACCCAAAATTCCCTAAGTTAATAATAAAATTCTAAATTGCTACACCCTATCTTAAATTGTTTCTAATGTTGTTATTTTGCTGTTTCCCTTTTGCATGCATCATGCTAATCCACTTTCACCTGTTGGTTAGTTGGAAAACAAATAATCTAACCATAATTCATGGGCTTTTCATATGCAACTCAAATTGCATATGGGTCCATTTAAATTTGTTTATCTTGTCCACTAGTTTACCTTGATGCATCTTTAAACCTGTCATGCATCCATATCTTGATCATGCTGGATCTTTTGCCGTAGTAGTAATTGTTGCATCCCGGTGTTTGTTCGAGGTTCATTGCTTCTTCCCGGATAGGACGTTGAGATGATGTGAGCAACGACAAGTTCTGCTACCTTGCGGGATCTCAGGCAAGTATACTCACTTGCTGCCATATGGCTGCATTTCATCACTTGTTACCGATTCTTTCCGTTGTTCTTTTCTGCTAGCCTTAGTAGTAGTTGTTTCTGTTACGAACCCATCACATGAATCCCTTAACCTTGATATTGCCCCACCTCCACACCTATAACCATTGCTTGTGCCCGTGTCTTACTAGCATGCTTAGGTTGTTTTGCTCGAGTCTGTTACCCGTTACTTTCCGTTACTAGTTTACTTTTATTGTTCTGGGGCTCGATGTTAATCAATCAACCTGTTATTAATAATATGCTGATAAGGCACCGGCAGGAGGCCCTTTGTGGTTTTGAGGCCTGCTAGTGTCGACCCTAATAGGAAAAGGGTCTTGTCTACTGATCCATGATGAGCGCACTACCCGCATTTGGGGAGTATGGGCTCCCCCTCAGTTTGACCCGATTCGCATCTCGTCCAAATCGCCTCATTTAGTTCGGGTTTTCCATTTGCTGCATGCATGATCTTGCGAGCCCTTGGTACCCGGGTGGAACTTTCGTAGTCGGCATATAGGGGGACACGGTCTTAGAGTGCTATGAGGGTCCATTTTCTTCTGGGCCCGAGTAGCCGTGCGCCCAAGGTGCTTTGGGCTTGATGCGAAGAAGGGTTGGATTGTGTTGAGTGCCCCGCTTGGTGGAGTGGCCGCTCCATCTGGCGGGTTATTCATGAGTACGGCTAAATTGGTGCAACCCTGCAGGGATAATCTTCTCGAGAAGCCGTGTTTTCCGCGGTTATGGATTACTTGGTGAAAGTACTGGCTAACAAGTACTCAGGATAACTTCAACATAATGATCAAACATGTTTCACCCAATGATTAATAACTTGACTAGTAATAGGTTATTCACACAATAACTTGACTCATCTTTAATACCACGGTGTGAGTTATCCTCGGATTGCTTCTTCGGATAAGGGGCGAGATCCAGGATGGGTTTGTTTGAAGTTATCTTTCAGTTGGTTACCATCACTCGATCTTATCTCCTTTCTGATAGTTGGAAGTAATAGAATCTCTGTAGTTGGTTAGTGCAGCCTGCTGTCGCTTATTTGCCATAACCCCCTTCCTTTCCGTTGATCCTAAAGTATTTGTATCTTGTGATGACTGGCTACGCCGGTAACTTGTGAGTATGGGTTTTATCCCCCTTGCCAGTACTTAACCGTACTGACCCACGAATCTCTTTCGTGGCTGCAAATTCCAAATTGCAGTCAACAGGTTTGAAGTCTGACGACGTTAGCTTGGGAATCCCTCCGGCTTGGCCTGGGCAGGGATTGGACGCCTTCGGTTATCTTCAGGACTCTTAGTCCAATTTGGATCTTGTCCGTAGACGGACGATATGTTGTTTCTTCCGCTGTTATTTGGATCTTTGTAATGTATCAGTTGTAACCCTGGCTCGTTGGAGTCATCTTGTATCTATCTGCTTCTGTTGTAATTGTCGATTATTCGTGAACTATTGTAATGTTATCATAAATGGCAACCTGGAATCGGTTATTATGCGGATTTGGCGGGAATGCTGAAATCTGCATAGTGCCCGATCTCGGGGCGTCACAAATGGTATCAGAGCCTTGGTTCCGATTCCCGAGATTGTTTCGATACGAATGGTTATCGAAGCAACGGGTCCGCAAAGCCTGTAGGTTAACCTAGCTAACGGTCGTTGTTTCTAGAGTGTCGAAAACTATTTCTGCTAAACTATTTTGGAAAAACATCTCAATAGGGTTCTTGTTTTCTCCTTATCCCTATTCTGTTTCCCCTTCCATCTCATTTGTTTTGGAGTCTTTTCCCCTTTGTCTATCTTTCAAGGTGTTAGGATCCTACGTGGGTGGACGTTTTCTGAGCCTTTAACCTAATAGGTTCGATCATCGGAAGATTCATGGTGGAAAAACATCGTCGTCACTCCGAGCAAGAATCCCTTGTTAGTGGTGTCGAGAAGCCCTTGTTAGTGGTGTCGAGGAGATCAACTGGAAGCACGAAGAATCGATAGTCGAACTTCTTTCCTCTCCCGGGTTAGCAGGTGGATTGCGAGGGCGCAATCCCTTGTTAGTGGTGTCGTCTGTAACACCTGGGGTGTTACCTGTTTGTTTTCTTTTGCTTGCATCATCTGCATCCCATAAGCATTGCATCATGTTTTCCAAACCAATCAAAAATTCAAAACAATTTAAGTTGTTCAAAACTCTAATGGTAAATTTCCAATTCAAATTAAATTTGAAATCATCTCAATCATAAAGGGCATGATCAAATGGTGGGTTAAAAAAAAAAAAAAAAAATCAAATTCTTGCCAACTATTAAATTCCATGATGATTGCAAAATTGCTTGAGATTAATAAATAAAATTTGTTTATTTTCCAAAATTTCCAACCAAACCCTAATTGAAAAATCCAACTAACAACTTTAACTCAATTGTAATTTCAACCTTGTGAAAGTAATGCCAACTTTTGCTTTCATTTTTGCTGTTTTGAAAATATTGAATAAACTAAACCCCTCCTAATTTTATTTTTCCTTCTCACCTCTCATCTTTTACAAAAAAAAATAATAAGGAAAAATAAATAAAAGCAAGGAGAGGGCAGCCCACCCCTTCTTCTCTTTCTCCCCCAACCCATCTTTTCTACTGGCCCAGCCCTTTTTCTTTTCCTTCCCCCCCAAGCCCATTTACCTCTGGCCCGTTACCCCTTCGGGAGAGTCATCCCCTACCTCTGTCCGTACAGAGAAGGGGACGAACACGTCCCTGTCACCCTTTTTCCTCCCCCCAATCGATCCTCACCTGCTCCCTCCTCCATATATCTAGCCCCTAGGGTTCCCCTAACCCTAGGCTGCCCCCCTTCTCCCTCTCCTCTTCCTTCCGCCGCCACTCCCTTCCCCACGAACCCCTCCTCTGAACTTTTCCTTCTTCTGAACGCCACCAAGCCTCCATGGCCGCAAGTTCACGGTGAAACAGCGGTGGCCGTGGTCATCTTCGGGGGCTGGTTGCAGCGGGAATGGAACCTTGGTGGACTCCTCGTCGATTTTCGTGAAGACTCGGAGGCGGGAGGAGGACCGGGCCGGCCGCGCCGTCGCCGGAAACGTCCTCCGCCGCCACCTGCGCCTTCGACGGCAACAGCAGGTGCGCTCCGCCCTTCCTCCTTTTCCCTTCCCTCTCCCGTGAGTCCACCGCACGCCGGCCACCGCACCGCACCACCGCTCGGCCCGCAGCGCCCTAGTACCCCTCGAGATCGCTCCGATCCTGGATGATCCGCAACGGAGACCTTCGATCCCTGCTCTGCTCTGCCCTGCTCGTGAGGTTCAGAAAAGGCACCCCTGTTCGGTTCAGTTAAAAGAAAAACGTACCCGTACGTCTAGTCCAAAAGCCCAAACCTTCCCAGATCTGACAGATCAGCGGGCTTAGCCCAGTGGCACCACGCCCGCCCGCTCGGCTGCGAGATCCGGGGTTCGATCCCCGCTGAGGGATAAAAAACCCCACTTTTTTCTCTATTGCGCGCTAAGGAGCAGCCCCACCTGTCAGCCTCTCCCTGGCCACGCGTGCCACGCTGGCCACTGGTCCACTGCGCAGTGGCAGTGTGTAGGGTGAACCTGAGTAACAAAAGGATTTCTGCGCATTTCCAAAATTCCAAATTCTTTTAATTGGCAGAATTAAAACAAAACTTTAAAATTCAATATCTTTTGTTTTATAATTCCAACAAATGCAAACTTTATATGTTTTCATATCCAAATTTCCTAATCTTTCCAAATATCCAATTTGTGTTCTGTTTTGAGTTTTCAAAATACATTTAAAAATTCAAATTTGAATAATCCAACTGTAAATTGAAATAATTCATAACTAATTCGTACTGTTTTCAAATAATTCAAATAAAATATGTTTTTCACACCATTTTGCATGTGCTATTCAAATATAAATTTTGTTTCATGGTTTGAATAATTTAAATTGCCTAAACAATTCAAATCTTGTTTAATTCAATTAAAAATTGTTTAATATTGTTTAATTCATAATTAAATAATCCTAAGTCCAATTTCAAAATGTGAAACATGTAATCCAACTAAAATTTGATGTTCTTTTCAAATATCAACTTTGTTATTTGTTTTGAACATTTTAAATGGTTGAAAACAACAAATACTTGTGTGTTCCCTTTAAGGCACCCAAAATTCCCTAAGTTAATAATAAAATTCTAAATTGCTACACCCTATCTTAAATTGTTTCTAATGTTGTTATTTTGCTGTTTCCCTTTTGCATGCATCATGCTAATCCACTTTCACCTGTTGGTTAGTTGGAAAACAAATAATCTAACCATAATTCATGGGCTTTTCATATGCAACTCAAATTGCATATGGGTCCATTTAAATTTGTTTATCTTGTCCACTAGTTTACCTTGATGCATCTTTAAACCTGTCATGCATCCATATCTTGATCATGCTGGATCTTTTGCCGTAGTAGTAATTGTTGCATCCCGGTGTTTGTTCGAGGTTCATTGCTTCTTCCCGGATAGGACGTTGAGATGATGTGAGCAACGACAAGTTCTGCTACCTTGCGGGATCTCAGGCAAGTATACTCACTTGCTGCCATATGGCTGCATTTCATCACTTGTTACCGATTCTTTCCGTTGTTCTTTTCTGCTAGCCTTAGTAGTAGTTGTTTCTGTTACGAACCCATCACATGAATCCCTTAACCTTGATATTGCCCCACCTCCACACCTATAACCATTGCTTGTGCCCGTGTCTTACTAGCATGCTTAGGTTGTTTTGCTCGAGTCTGTTACCCGTTACTTTCCGTTACTAGTTTACTTTTATTGTTCTGGGGCTCGATGTTAATCAATCAACCTGTTATTAATAATATGCTGATAAGGCACCGGCAGGAGGCCCTTTGTGGTTTTGAGGCCTGCTAGTGTCGACCCTAATAGGAAAAGGGTCTTGTCTACTGATCCATGATGAGCGCACTACCCGCATTTGGGGAGTATGGGCTCCCCCTCAGTTTGACCCGATTCGCATCTCGTCCAAATCGCCTCATTTAGTTCGGGTTTTCCATTTGCTGCATGCATGATCTTGCGAGCCCTTGGTACCCGGGTGGAACTTTCGTAGTCGGCATATAGGGGGACACGGTCTTAGAGTGCTATGAGGGTCCATTTTCTTCTGGGCCCGAGTAGCCGTGCGCCCAAGGTGCTTTGGGCTTGATGCGAAGAAGGGTTGGATTGTGTTGAGTGCCCCGCTTGGTGGAGTGGCCGCTCCATCTGGCGGGTTATTCATGAGTACGGCTAAATTGGTGCAACCCTGCAGGGATAATCTTCTCGAGAAGCCGTGTTTTCCGCGGTTATGGATTACTTGGTGAAAGTACTGGCTAACAAGTACTCAGGATAACTTCAACATAATGATCAAACATGTTTCACCCAATGATTAATAACTTGACTAGTAATAGGTTATTCACACAATAACTTGACTCATCTTTAATACCACGGTGTGAGTTATCCTCGGATTGCTTCTTCGGATAAGGGGCGAGATCCAGGATGGGTTTGTTTGAAGTTATCTTTCAGTTGGTTACCATCACTCGATCTTATCTCCTTTCTGATAGTTGGAAGTAATAGAATCTCTGTAGTTGGTTAGTGCAGCCTGCTGTCGCTTATTTGCCATAACCCCCTTCCTTTCCGTTGATCCTAAAGTATTTGTATCTTGTGATGACTGGCTACGCCGGTAACTTGTGAGTATGGGTTTTATCCCCCTTGCCAGTACTTAACCGTACTGACCCACGAATCTCTTTCGTGGCTGCAAATTCCAAATTGCAGTCAACAGGTTTGAAGTCTGACGACGTTAGCTTGGGAATCCCTCCGGCTTGGCCTGGGCAGGGATTGGACGCCTTCGGTTATCTTCAGGACTCTTAGTCCAATTTGGATCTTGTCCGTAGACGGACGATATGTTGTTTCTTCCGCTGTTATTTGGATCTTTGTAATGTATCAGTTGTAACCCTGGCTCGTTGGAGTCATCTTGTATCTATCTGCTTCTGTTGTAATTGTGGATTATTCGTGAACTATTGTAATGTTATCATAAATGGCAACCTGGAATCGGTTATTATGCGGATTTGGCGGGAATGCTGAAATCTGCATAGTGCCCGATCTCGGGGCGTCACAATGTATGAGATAAGTATCTATCTTATGGAAAGCAAAACAAGAAATGTATGGAAGGATGATAAAAGCATGAATTAAATCCTAATCTAGATCTTGTTATTTTGGCTAGACCAATGTATGTTGTTTCTCCAATCTCCTCCAAGATATTCAGCAAGAGAAGAATCCACAAGAACAGAGGAACTACCACAAGAAGGTCTTAAGAAGGATTCTTTGGAGGATTCTAGTAGTGCTATTCCAATTTATGACAAGAGTATTTGGAACACTTATATCCTAATATGATCTTAGAAAATCCTCATGAAATAGTGTGATACTCCAATGTTAGTGTTATATAAAAGTAGTTTGGTAACAAGTTTGCAACCTTGTTAACAAATCACTTTTGTAGGCTCTAACAATTGAGTGTCATATACAAATAAACATAAGGTTTGATAACCTTGGATCTATCAACCATTTGTATATGAAAAGTAATTTGAGGGCAAGCCTTGCAAACTTGTCAACAAATTCTTCTTATATGCATAGGGGAAAAGGATGTATAAAATACACCAACATTCTATTATATATAAAACCATGATCCATAGAAGGAAAAGTATAACAAGGAGAAAATAATAAACCACATTATAACTTGAACTACTTATAAGTAAGGAAGAAACCAAGTTAAGGAAGAAAACAAGCAACATGTTGAAATCCAAGTGTTTGATGTTATATAAGAATAATTTGATTGCAAGGTCAGATCAACCTTGTGAACAGAATATTCATGTAAGCATTAAAACAACTGAGTTTCAATAAGCTAATCTTCATCATAATTGAATACACCACAAGAATGAAATGGTTATGGAAATAAATGAATTCATTTCATCAGGAGTCACAGATTGCTACCGAGGTCCATATATCCTATCAGCTCTAGTGGTGAATGTCTTAAGATCAAGAGACCATCAAGGGATGATATTTCTTGCAAAGGACCAAGGCAATGTTTGAAGGCTAGTGGTAACTAGAGAGAAGAACATCAAGCAACAGAAGACCACAGGAAGCAACACTGCATCAGTAAGGGAGCATAAGAATTTATCAAGTGAGTCATTAGGATATAATAGAGAATCATTAACCTCTGTCAAGATCATCAGAGATGAGGAACTCATAAAAAAAATATTTAATGGAAACAACTATCAAGTATGGGATAATAACAAGCTATTACATCCACATGTCTTGATATGTGGAGGTAGATGAAAACAAGCTTAAAACCTTGTTTTCCAAATCCTTTTCACATGTAAGACTTACAGATGATAACAAAAACTCATCCATATATAACCATGTAAATGATTACATGTTTTAAAACAACATTAGATATTATCCACAATTGAAACCTATGTGGAAAACAAGTAAATCAGATTCCAAAACCACACATGTTTTCCATTTGATCAAGTACTGAAAACAGCAAACATAGAATACACAAACCTCAGTAAAATGTCAACCAAACTTGCTAGGAGTTTCAATTAGGAAATAACAAAGCCTCATAAGAGAAAACAAGTTCATTACCTAATAAAAATAATTTAGTATGTCATGGGATACAATTCTCTAATAATGAATTTCATTTCCATACACAGAAACAATACCAAGTAATGTTATCAAATCATTTTCTAAAAGAATTTGTATCTAAATGGTCCAATGAGAACACACCACTTGGTGAACCATATGTGTGTGGTGTGATTATGATATTCATGCCTAAAATAAATTTTAAGACATTTAATAAATTAAATAGAGGGAAAACAACAAAAATCACTTAATCTAGCACCATAAATAAAAAATACAAATATTGCTCCAATTCACCAAAACAAAACATGGTAAGATTGCAAATTTGATGAGCTTTCCAAATATATTTTTTAATAATTTTAATCTTCACAAAAAGGCCCTGAAAACAGGGGTTTCTATTCAGTTTTAAGGACAAAAGGACTTAGTTGTGAAATCTGGAAAATATAGGGGGTTATTGAAAATCGTCGTTTCTTCTTCCCTTTCTTCTTCCTCTGCCAGAAGGCAGAGGAGAATGCCGTCGTGGCAATGTCGAGGCCACCTCCTGCTGCCGCCATACCGCGAGGATAAGAGCCACCGGGGTGGCGTCTGCATCTCTCTTTCTCCCTCACTTGCTGCCTCGCAGTTTCCATCTCTCTCTGTATCTCTCTCTGTACCAAACCCTAACCCTAGACGTTCATTGCCGCCGCTCGTCGTCGTCGTGTCCGGCCACGGGAGGGCAAGCTGAGACCACTATCACCTCCGCCTTGATGTCCTCTACCGATCTGGGGAGTCTCGTTTGCTGGGAAGCTCGGAGAAGGCCCAACCGCACCGTCTTCCACAACTCCGGCCGCCGGAAAAATTCTCATGTCGCCGTCGATTTGGACCAAGCCGAGCGACCTCGACCATTTCTTCATGCTCCTGGTGAGCTGCCGCACCTTATGGTGCTTTTGCTTTCGAGTTCTGTCCACAGAGTATTCCAGACGCCGTAACCCGTGAAGCTCCGCCGCTGTTGAGCTCGCCGCCGGCGAATCCTTGACCATTTGGTCGCACTACCACCGTCCCCGCACTCGCCTGAAGCTCCTCTAGCAGATGAGCCGAATCAATCGCCACAATTTGCTATAAATTCCACAATTTCAATCCATGAGAGAGGATTCGAGTTTGAGTGATGTCATCTGTGACGTCACCATGACGTCACAGTCCTTTTTCTTTTTATTTTCTTTTTATTTTTTGATTAAAAAATGATTATGACAGGTGGGTCCCACCTGTCAATTTGAATATTGGCAGAAAAATAATTAAACTTGTTAAATCAATCACTTTAATTCTATTAATTAAAAAATAAAACTAATATACTAAATTAATCAGAAAAATGTAATTTAAATGATTATGAACTTTTAAAAAAATGTTTGATCAACTTTAAAAATTAAGTATTTTGAATTTAAATTAAATCATTTAAAATTGTAAAAAATAATAAATAATTCATAAAATCAGAAAAATACAAGTTATATACCAAAATGCTCCAAATGACTAATGAAACTCATCTATGATGTTTTCATGGTCATTTGACCAAGTTTTCATGTGTGCAATATTTAGCCTAGTCATTTAATGCATTCAAAACTAATAAATTAATATCTTAATTCAAATATTTTCAGAATGCCTCAAATGAGGTACCAAATTAAAGAGAAAAACATTTTGAACTCAAATATGTCAAACACAAAACATTTTGTTTAACTTATAAACTTGTTTCTAAGGGATTAATGGAATTCTATAATATTTCATTATAGCCAGCAATAACTACCTTAATACCATTTTCCTTATTAATAAAACTCACATAATTTTCACACCTACTAAACCTATCATCACAAGTCCGTAGCAAGTATTGCGATAATAGAGTTCACTGTACTAGTTCATCATTTTCAACTAAACCCTTTGTCATTAGCTCTACCCTTTTTGAATATAAAATAAAATTGTGACTATTATCTTTTCAATAATGGATTTCCATGTGTCATTGTCTTATTACCCAACCAAGCAATAACACTTCTACTTAAATATGATAACAATTGGTTGCCAAGTAAAAGTGAAACACATGTAACTCTAAAAGAAGTAATAACCACATTCCCTCAAGTAATGAAACATTTCACCTAAAACAAGTGTGATTAAGATAGCGTATCAAACGTGGCTTACACTTGTAAGCTGGGGTGTTTTTCAGGGTATTTCACGATGCATCTCATTACTATGCATGTATCATCCTTGCTATTGTTTTCTGTAGTCCTTACCAGGACTACTTTGTTATCTTTCATATGTCGGGATTTTCTACGCGACCCTCAAACCTGAGGACCTGGATTATTACTGTTATTTCAATCTCAGGCAAGTTCATCACTTGCTCATATCCTTTGCAGTACTTCATAACAAACTATTTGCAAAAACCCTATCGTATTACCACCTGTTCTCAAAAGAATGCATGATCCTATTTTTATAATAATATTACTAATTGAATGACTACCCGAGTGGTAGTGTTCTGTTTGGTGGGCGGATGGAACCATGGTAAGATGAATAGGTCAAAGGAAGGTTCCATCTACATGGGAACATATTACCTAGGATTAATCACAACTGCCGTCAGGATTCTTGCGCCGTAAATTCGCGTTGACCATGGATCTTCTATGTGGGGAGTAAGTCAGCCGTGATACTTTTCTCGTTCGCATGTCAACGGACTGCCAGAGACGTACGCTGTAGGTTTTGCGGGACTGCATGCACATGGGTGGGAGCCCTTACGTCCCACGGACTCTGGGGTCTATGAGTGTCTGCCAGGGGCGCGTAGATCTCCATCGTGAGGGGTGGAATCAGGCGTTCAACCTACTGGCGGAAATGGGTGGGCATGCGTTGTGCGGAGAAGCACGGTTTGGCTTGGACCAACAACCGGGCCCCACACCTGAGTGGGAGTGGACAGGAATGTACACCTGGTTGTGCAACATGGTCTTGGTCGTCCATGGGTAAAGTAACGCACCTCTGCAAAGTGTAAAAGGATGTGACATGTTACCCCTTGTTCCAGGAAGGAACTGCGAACGCCGCAGGAAAGGCAACTCCATGAAAGTTCTAGTCATGTGAAGATCTGGCGGGCATAGTTTTCAGAAGTAAAAGCAACCTCTTGAAGAAAGTTTTACAAAACCTTGCATTAGCTTATGACTCTGTTGAGTCTAAAGCTGTAGATAGTGCATCAAACCATCCACTATATATATCATGAACTTGCTGAGTAACGCTCGTTACTCATTCGTTCCCGTTTGACCCCCTGCTTAGAGTTGAAGCCTGATGGGAGTCGTCATCGTGACGCATCGTCATCAACAACGCTGAAGGAGGAGAAGCTATCAAGGTGTAGGTGGAGTCCATTCTTGGCGTTAGTTGTATCAAGCCATAGATTAGGTCTGACATCAGCCATAGTGGATTTAGTTCTGAGCTAGAGTTCTTCTCCAGCTTGGATCTTCGCATTGCTTCTTCTGATGTTCATTTGTATGAGATGTTCTTGATTCATCAAAGAGATTCTCAAGATTTTGTAATGAAGTTTGTATCCTATAGTTTTGCCTGGACCTGCTATGTTTCTGTTGTACTACTCTGAGGGATGTAATATTCACGGATAAGTCCTTCTGTGAGTATTATGTCATCGACCTGCGCACTACACATGCAGTGGTGTGCTGGGTCACCACAGATGGTATCAGAGCGAAGCGACCTTAGGTCTAAAACCTTTTAGGAGATCTGTAGGTTGGTAAAGATTATAGGAAGCCATCTTATCTAAACCACACTTACTACAACTATGATGATCATTCACTTGAGAATGATACGGTCATACTTGTATAGAATATTCTGACTCAAGTTGAGTGAATATACTTATCTATTTTATTTATACCTAGGTATGAATAGTTAGAAGCTTAGTACGTACTAGTACCATTTAGAAAAGGAATTCTGACATAGTCAGAGATGATTAAGTCAAAGGGATGATTACCCCATTCTATGAATGCATAGGATGGAGTAGAACATGGTATTGAGTTAGTATAGGAGTCATCAAGAATGGACGCTGAGAATCATTAAGAGTTATTAAAACTTTGGTAACTATGGAGTATAGACCATATCCTCAGTTATCAAGTCTAGAGGTGAATCATCATCGTATAGTATAGAATTAGGAGAAGGCATAAGCAATGATGGACGATACATTACTACTCTTACGATGTGATCAACAACATGAAGGATCAACAGATGCCATGAGAAGCTTATCATAATCAAGATGAAGTAATTCAATTACATAATGCTTAGTCCTATATGGAACCAAGTTAGAAAAACAACTACAATAGGATCATTTTGTCTTGGTTTATTCCATTGCACTAAGGCATGCAATTGGAGTAATTACCTGGGCAAAGAGTGGTTGTGTAGAATAGGACTGCAAGGTAATATATACCTACTTGTAGTGTATAGCATTTAAGAGCCTTGGTACTTGAGATGTTTTACTCAAAGTACTGTTATTTCACAGGCTTTTGGTGCATGAGTGATAACTGCATTTGGGATTTATTGGATCTTATTTGGATCTTTGGTTGACTAGATCCGTACATGAAGATTGAACTTGATGTGCAAATGCATGTGCAAACACTGAGTTCTATCTTGATGTTACTGGTCTAGAGGGTATAGGATTACTATGAGAGCGGTCTGAAAACTTCAAATGATTGGATCAACTACCAAAGCTCTGAAAGACCAGAAAGTCAAAAAGGAAGATGACAATGAAGCCACTGATGGGAATGGACCAGATTCCACATCTTGTTTGGAGTTGGAAATATACTTCATCAAAGCATGGAGATATACCATAAGTGATGCCAAGAAAATAACATGAGTAGTTGTATCCTAGAAAGAAATATGTAGAAGTACAAACCCAAAGATATACAAGGACCATAGGAAGCCACCGGTGGAATAGGTTATAGTCACCTAAAGGAAAGAGTTAAAACTCGAGGAAACTCGAAGATATTTTCACTAAATAGATGAGACTAAATCAATGTACATTATGTTGTACAAGTATCGCTGAGCAGTATTCCTCTTGAGACCATTAGCTTGAACCAAATGGAGTCCTAAATATAGACAATAGCCAGTGTACCAGAAGAATCTTATTGGTTATTCACCACTTGGTGGACGTACCAAATGTTCTTCAGAAAGTTCTTAGAGGTAGGAAACCATACCTATTCATCGGAGAATGAAACTAGGTATCCACTATATGTTCGAAATACCACATGTTCTTCGTAAGACCATTAGGAAGGCCTAGTCACAAAACAAAGTTGTCATAGCAACAGGCTAAGTATTAGGTCGTTACACAAGACAGTGGAAGCTGAACAATCAAGACAAGAGGCTACACATACTCTAGGTCAACACAAGAAAACAGCTGTGAAGATTCAACAGTCTACAGAAGTTCTCTCTACCTATCTTTACGTGAGAGAGGTTTAACTTCGGGACGAAGTTCTGGTTAAGGGGAATATACTGTAACATCCCAGTGTTTGGGAAGTTATAAGGATCTAAATTTAATATGTGCATTTGCAAAGCTTGCATCTAAAAGTACGGGAAATTTTGGCGCGGAAGTTTAAACAAAACAAAGTGAGCAAAGTTTCACTTGACATGATGAAATAGGTCTAGTTCATCTAGTCAGGAATACATTTGGAATGATCTTTACAACAAGTATCTTAAGAAACCAAATCGCTTGATAAGAAAAACCATAATTGGTTATGATCAAAAACAAACTATCAACAATCTTAACCACAAGTCTATAAGTGACTTGGGATAATTCATTAGGTAATTACAACCAAAGGGGGGGTGAGTATCCAAGTCACATAAGTGATAATCATACTTCCACCAATGTGTAATGTATAATTAAACCATCTCATCAACAGAGATGTGATCTTCTATATAACAACAACCCCCTAAGTTATCAACTCATTTCCACAACATCTTTATAAATCATCTCATAATTATCAGGTGAACCATCACAAGTACATAACAAAGTAACAATAGAACACTAGTGATACAAACAAGTGTAACTCAAAACCCACAAGTGGAAAATGACATAATAATTGTATTATCATATTTATCGAATATGTACATATCTCATCCATCATAAAAGAAGTACCTTAAAGAAGAAATAAATCTTCTTAAACTACTGTTAAACCTTAACCAATACACAAGATCTTTTCAAACCTCTATGTATGAATCATGAATACAAATGAATAATATAAAATAACAACATGACACTCTGAGTAACCAACTAACAACTATTACATAAGTCATTAAACCCTAATAACATTCACATGCTCATTGTCTTATTCGTCTTACATAAGTGAGCATATGAGATCTCAACACATCAAGGAACCACTTGATCAACTTACTATCTTAAGTCATCATCCCACAAACACTCTATATTTCCACCCACATCAATAATCAACAAATCAAGTATCCCTGGATATAAGTAATGAATAACAACAAGATATAACCTCAATTAGAGGAGTTGGATTGAAAGCTAAATAAAACCAATCATGTACGAGATAAGTATCTATCTTATGGAAAGCAAAACAAGAAATGTATGGAAGGATAATAAAAGCATGAATTAAATCCTAATCTAGATCTTGTTATTTTGGCTAGACCAATGTATGTTGTTTCTCCAATCTCCTCCAAGATATTCAGCAAGAGAAGAATCCACAAGAACAGAGGAACTACCACAAGAAGGTCTTGATGGAGGGATGATAACCCGGTAGGCTAACGTCAAGGTGTAACTCGACCCAAAGGGAGCTGTGCAAGACCCGGCTTGAGGAAAGGGAGTTTCCAGAAGGCCCAGGAGTGTAGGCTCCGTAACCCGGATTGTGGGTTTCGATAAGGAAACTTAGGGTTTGTATGCGGTGACTGGGTAGGACTCCGAGTACGCCTTGGATGGGAAGCCAGGGGCCCGGGTATTATATAAACCGGCTCCCAGGGTTAGACGAACACGAGTTTTACCAGTTATTCGAGTATCCCCTGTAACACGAGAGCTGAGATTGTAACCCTAGATCGGAGACTCGGCGACTTGATTGCCAAAGCTACCAGATCGATTGTCAGCATGATTTCCCCTGAGCAAAAGCCTCTCCCAAACGCCAGAGTCGAATTACCCCAAGATAAGTTACCCCTGGTAACGTCTGCCGTGATTATCCCACGACAGTTGGCGCCCACCGTGGGGCCTGCGTCCAAAGGTGTTTACATCACGGGAGAAGCTCGGGAGAACATGAAGAACCTCGTCATCGGCGAGATCTACACCAACCCCGAAGGAGAGAAGTTGGTGGATGATTTTGGCTGGGGGCCAGAGTCGGATTTGCTGGAATCCGGATCTGTCGTCACAATCGGCCGGGTCAACGTCTTCATTGGCATGGTACGTACGTCTGGTTCAATCCCTGACGATTTTGTATATGATTCTGTGTCCGGAGGAGCAACCTGCGTTCAGTCGGATGGGGAAGAATCGGTCGGGACGGTAGATCCGATAGAAGAGCCCACCACGAAGAGGGAAGGACCGGAGGAGCCGGCATGGACCCCGCGTGGCCGGGTCATGAGAGAAGATGATACCGAGCTTATCCTGCACCTGCTGGAGGACCGGTACGAGGAGGATAGCTGTGACGAAGAGGAATACGAGTCTTCACCAGGCATCGCGCGCCAGGTCGCGGTCTACACGGCCCCTGCAACCAATCTCAATCAGGGGAACGTGACCACGGCCGCGGTTGGAGCAGCGCGAGCACTGGCTCAGCAACAAAATCTGGTTGATGGAAATCCGGACATAGCCCGGGTTGACGGAGAGTCGGCTTCAGTCACTAGCAATACCCCGGAAAGTGAATTGCAGAGGAATATGTTCGGGTTTATGGTGAACAGAACGCCCGGGGCGGGTCCTTCCAACCCACAACACCCGGCCCTGTTCAGTAACAATTTGATCCTGGATCCCACGGTGCTAGCTATGGTGGTAACCCCGGAAAACGCCGCGGCGCGGGCTATGGATCTGGATGTAGCATGCCGTGCGCTGGAGCAACAAAGGAGAGATGTGGAAGCAGAGAAGCAAGGGCTAGCCACGCGCCAACGTGAGCTGGAGGCATTGGAGAACCGGCTCTGGGTTGAGTCGACCAGGATGCATCAGAGATACCAGACGAGATTACCGGCAACGGGTGGAATTCTAAACCCGGCCACGCTATTCATCACACCCCAAGACCAACCAATTCCAGCTGTGAATCAGGAAACTGTACATCAGCCTGCGACCGGAGGAGGACAACCGGCAAACCTACAAGCCGGATTACCCACGTTGCAGACATGGGCTGCTGTTGGCAACACAGCACAACCACCACCACCATCACGATTTCGTACACCACCAGGTCACTTCAACAACCCCATGGATAATGTATATGCAGCAACGTTGGCATTGGATCGCATCCCCGTAAGAGAGTCACCCCATGCGGAGGAGATCCGGCGGACGATAGATTTACTGCGCACGGCAGTGGCTCAGCAAGTCAATTACCCGGATAATAGGAGTGGAATGCATGGAACGCCGTATGTTAGCCGGCATAACGGAAACACCGGTAATATTCAGACGAGCTCAGCATGGCGGAGGGCAGAGCAGCAGCAAATGCCGCCTCCTCCCCGTAGACCAGGAACACCCGCAGTATCAGCCGCCCAAGCTATCGTGGACAGTTCTCGAGCCAGGCGCGCAGCAGCCGGGTCTGTGGTACGAGGGCCGGTAGTGGCGGCACCCCCTGCCGCACCTGTCGCCGGATCGCATGTTTCCCGGGTAAGGCCAGTACCGGCAATTTTAGCCGGTCCAAAGTGTTTGTCAGACGCCATCAGAGCCGAGCCCTACCCGGATAAGTTCAAGGAACCGGGTAAAGTGGTGAACTATGAGCCGACTATGGATCCAGAAACCTCGTTGAGCAGCTATGAGATGGCCATGTCGATTCGCAACGCATCTGAAAATCTTCAAGCCAAGTTCATGTACTTAATGATGTCAGAGGGAGCAGCAAAGTTATGGTTCAATAATTTACCAGAAAAATCCATCAATTCGTGGAGTGAGCTGAAAGTTGCATTTATCAAGCACTTCCATGGGACGTGCAGGAAGTTATTCACAATCGATGATCTATAACGATGTGTCCAGAAGAAGCGTGAGTCGGCACGCAGTTGGGTGCGCCGGGTTATGGAAATACTTCACTCGTCTACGGATATTCAGCCAAAAGATGCGCTACAGGCTATGGCAAAAACATGCAAGTACATACCCCTAGTGCAAAAGCTAACACGCATGAAATCTAGTCGGAATGCTTCGGAGGTTACTATGGGAGAGTTGATGAACGCGTGCAACAAGCACGCCGCCACGGATACCACAGAGGAGGATGTTGATGACAAGAAAGCCAAAGCTAACGCAAGCAACAGTGGAAGACCCGGCAATGGATCTGCGCCGGGTAACAATGGAGGAAATAATGGAAACAACCAGAATAAGCGCCCGTACGAGGGAAGTTCCGAGTTTGTAGCCAACACAGAGGCCGGGTTTGCAAGACCCAGAGCAGAGGGAAATTTCAACGGAGGAAGCTTTAATGGAGGAAATTACCAAGGGCCGCCGAGGCCGGCTAACCATATAGAGGCCTTCAGGATGCCCTGTCCGCGCCATAGCAGGAACGGCAGGCCGACCAATCATTCGCTGGAACAGTGCGTGGATTTACAGAGATGGAAGAATGAGGAAATACAGAAGGCAATGCGAGGTGCAGGCCGGGGAGCAGGACCGGGTCCGAGTGGTAACCCGGACAACGGACCACCCCCAACAGGCAACCCAGGAGGTGGTAATCTGGGTAACAATCAGGGAGGAGCTGGAGGTTTCCAGGCCAACCCCAAGCAATTGGGCCAGTACCACGTTCACACCACAGGAACTTCTAACAAGGATAGAAAGATACTCAAAAAGGCAGTAAACTCGGTTTCTTCGGCTGTCCCGAGATACCTGAGGTGGTCGGATCAAGAGGTGACATGGAGCAGAAAGGATCACCCGAAAAGAATAGAACACCCGGGAGTCTTAGCATTGGTGGTTGCGCCACAGGTTAATGATTATGAGTTGAAAAAGGTGTTAATGGATGGCGGAAGTAGCATCAATATCCTATATTGGGAAACTTTCCTACGCATGGGCCTCAAGGAGTCTCAGCTACAGAAAAGTTCCACGGTTTTTCACGGGATCGTACCGGGTCACTCGGCGTGCCCCGAGGGGAAGATTACATTGGAGGTCGCTTTTGGAGAATCAAAGGATAATTTCTGAGTGGAGTGGCTCACGTTCGAGGTGGTAAAGTTGCGCAGCCCCTATCACGCGTTGTTTGGAAGGCCGGCTTACACCAAGTTCATGGCCAGGCCGTGTTACGTATACCTACAGCTAAAAATCCCTGGTCCCAAGCAGACCGTCACCATCCATGGGAGCCGGGTTATAGCGGCTGAGTGTGACGAAGGAGATGGTGGAACAAGCTTGTAGAAAGGAAGATCTCAAGTATTACCGGTCTCAAGTAGACCCGGATGACAAAACAACGTTAAAGAGGCCGAATACGGAGGATGAGAGAGCAAAATTCAAGGCGGCACAAGACACAAAGATGGTGGCTTTTGTTGAAGGTGATCCCCCCAAGAAATTTGCTATAGGATCTAACCTAGACAGTAAGCAAGAAGAGGCGCTCATTGAGTTCATTCGCGGAAATCAAGACGTTTTCGCTTGGACGCCCAGTGATATGCTAGGTATCCCGACTGAGTTAGCTGAGCACAGTTTACACGTCGATCCTAAGTCTCGGCCTGTGAAACAGGGCCTGAGAAAAATGAATGAGGAAAGAAGAAAAGCTATAGGAGAAGAAATTGCCCGGCTATTGGCAGCCGACTTTATCATGGAGGTATTTCACCCGGATTGGCTGGCAAATCCGGTTCTAGTACTGAAAAAGAGTAATGAGTGGAGGATGTGCATAGATTACACGAGTCTCAACAAGCACTGCCCAAAGGATCCATTTGCCCTTCCAAGGATAGATCAGATCATAGATGCAGTGGCTGGAAGTGACCTATTATGTTTCCTGGATGCATATTCCGGGTATCACCAGATCAAGCTCAAGAAGGAAGATTGGGAGAAAACATCGTTTATAACCCCCTTTGGGGCTTTTTGTTACAAAACCATGACTTTTGGGTTAAAGAATGCTGGTGCAACTTACCAGAGATGCATACAGAAGTGCTTCGAGGATCAGATTGGATGCAACGTTCACGCCTATGTGGATGATGTGGTGATCAAGACCAAGAAAGCGGAAACATTTATTGATGATCTAAAGGAAACATTCAAGAATTTGAGAAGGTATCAGATGAAGCTTAACTCTACAAAGTGCGTGTTTGGAGTTCCAGCAGGAAAATTACTCGGATTCATTGTTTCCGAGAGAGGAATCGAGGCAAACCCGGACAAGATCAAAGCCATCCAGAGTCTGAAAAAGCCGGAAAATTTGAAGCATGTTCAAAAACTCACAGGATGCGTAGCAGCACTAAGCCGGTTCATATCTAGACTCGGTGAGAAGGCAATTCCATTATACCGGCTCTTGAGGAAATCCGACAAGTTCGTTTGGTACCAAGAGGCGGATGAGGCGTTCGAGGCACTAAAGAAGCAATTGTTTGAGGCACCAATCTTAGCAGCTCCGGGTCCTAAGGAGCCCATGTTACTATATATTGCGGCTGGGCCCCGGGCGGTTAGCGCAGTGGTTGTCGTTGAGCGTAAAGAGGATGGAAAAGATAACCCGGTACAGAGGCCGGTTTACTACGTAAGCGAGGTATTATCGGAGGCAAAGCAGCATTACCCACACTGGCAGAAGTTGGTTTTCGGGGTCTTCATGGCCAGCCAGAAATTGAAACCATATTTTCAGGAACACCCCATAACAGTGGTTAGCTCTATTCCAATGTCGGATATTATCAGAAACTCAGATGCAACAGGCAGAATAGCCAAGTGGGCCATTGAGATGGGAGATTATCATATCAACTACGAGCCCAGGTCAGCAATCAAGTCCCAAGCTTTAGTCGATTTCATCAATGATTGGACTCACACAAGCATGCCAACAACGACACCAAGTTCCGAGTCTTGGGTGATGCACTTTGATGGTTCTAAACAGTACGAGGGATCAGGAGCTGGGGTGGTACTTACATCACCCAAAGGAGATAAACTGAGCTACGTGTTGCAAATTCACTTTGATTGCTCCAACAACATGGCCGAGTATGAGGCATTATTACACGGGTTGAGAATAGCCAAGGAGATGAACATCAGGCGAATACGATGCTATGGAGATTCGGATCTTGTGGTGCAGCAGGTCTCAGGAACCTGGGATAGGAAGGATGCAACTATGGCAGCGTATCGTAGAGAGGTGGACAGGGTTGCCGGGTGTTTTTCCGGGTATGAGGTGGAGCATATTGACAGGCGAAAGAACGAGGCAGCAGATGCACTCGCAAGACTCGGCTCGCGCAGAGAGCCGGTTCCACCCAATGTTTTCGTGGACGAGTTATGGCGGCCATCTGTTAAAACCGAGTCTGAGGAAGAGGTGGCTAACCAAGACCCGGATTCAGAGCTTGTGGCCACGTTACGTGCCGTTCCTGAGTGGACCGAGCCGTTTTTAGCTTATTTATCACGGGGCGAGTTACCACCACAGGAAGTTTTAGCAAGGTAAATTCTGAGACGAGCAAAGGGCTATTCCATCATCAATGGCGAGTTATATAAAAGGAGTGCAGCAGGAGTCTTTTTGCGTTGTGTAGCACCAGAAGAAGGCCGGCAGATCCTGAAAGAGATCCATGAAGGCGACTATGGGCATCATGCATCCACAAGATCCCTTGTGTCCAAAGCATATCGGCATGGTTTCTTTTGGCTCACAGCCTTAGCAGACGCGGAACGCTTGGTGGCAAGGTGCGATGGATGTCAAAGGTACGCTCGCCAAATCCATGTGCCGGCTATGGAGTTGCAAACAATCCCATTAACCTGGCCGTTCGTTGTTTGGGGCATGGACATGGTGGGCCCCTTCCACATGTCACCCTGCAAAAAGACCCATCTCTTGGTGGCTATTGATAAATTTACCAAGTGGGTGGAAGTTATGCTAGTTACCAATTGTGAAGCAGTCACGGCAGTCAAGTTTCTGAAAAGGATTATCTATCGGTTTGGGTATCCTCACAGCATAATAACGGACAATGGAACCAACATGTCCTTGGGTGAGATGGAAAAATTCTGCGGAAACAATGGCATCCGCCTGGACATAGCTTCAGTGGCCCATCCACGGGCTAATGGACAAGTGGAGAGGGAAAATCAGGAGTTACTTCGTGGACTAAAACCACGGCTGCAAGTCCCGTGCATCCGAGCTGCTGGCGCATGGTTCGAGGAGTTACCATCAGTGGTTTGGGGAATTAACACCACACCTAACAGATCTACTCAGATGACACCGTTTTTCATGGTTTATGGTGCAGAGGCAGTATTGCCGAGTGATATCATTCATGATTCGCCTCGAGTGTCGGCCTACGTCGAGGTGGAGAACGAGAAGACCCGACAGGACGTCGTGGATATGTTAGAAGAACACAGGGAACAAGCTTTGGAGAGATCAGCCATATACCAGCAAGATCTGAGGAGATATCATAGCCGACGAGTCAAAACCCGGGTCTTCCAGGAAGGAGACCTGGTTTTGCGCCTGGTACAGTCAAAGGAGGGAAAACACAAGCTATCTCCACCATGGGAAGGACCATTCATAATAAGCCGGAATCTGCACAATGGATCGTATTACTTGGTAGATGCAAGGGAAGAGTCGGACACTGTCAATGACACCGCTCGTACAACTTCATCTATGCAAGAAAGAGAAAGACCATGGAACGTGGCTCAGCTGCGTCCCTACTACACATAGAATAGGCTAGATTCACAAGTGGAATTACATGATGTAACAGGCAGCAGGTTTCAGACGCACTCTTTTCCTATCCAGGGTACCTAAGGGGACTGGAGGGTTTTTAATGAGGCGTCTTGCTGACCTAACTTTTCTCATATCAATAAAGAGATGGTTAAACAATAATATCGTTTCCTTTTGTGTGTCTTTTGTCAAGTTTCTTATATTCCTGTTGTTTTCTTATTTTCCTGCAGGTAAGTGTTATTTGTTGTTCTTAGTGTATTAGTTTTTCTAGTAAGTTATGTATATCTAGGTCTTGGGGGCTGATTGCTTAAATAGCACAGTTGCAAACTCATAGACCCGGCCATGATGCCATTAAGTTATAAGGGCCGATTACTTGTAATAAGTACGGCTGCAAGCTTATAACCGGACAATAGAGCCAAATGTTCTTGACTTTTCTTGCTTAAGCTCGATGTGACTCGCAAAAAGTGGCATGCTTTGCTAGCGTGTAATTACAATCAGTCATGATGCCCAATGGGACTTGCCTGACCCTGTCTTTATGCAGTTATAGCAGCATTGATCATCCACGCGGAAGCCGGCTTATAGTAAAAGAAGGTCAAAAGGGTCATCCAAACCACAAGTTATGCAGAGTACAAGGCTAACAGCCGGAAACTCAAAACATATTAAGCATAACTTAAAACCTATGTGAGCAACTCTAAGTTTTGGGCCTTAGCAGAAACAAACTTGTTCTTTTGACAAAACTCCCATCCCTAGACTCGGAAATTCGGGCCTTGGGGACTTGGGAATTCGAAAAAGTAATAAATTGTCTAGCTATTCAGCTTAAAAATCCAAAAATCCGAGTCTTGGGGACTTGGGGACTTAGGAAAAATCCACTTGTCAAAGCCCCCGAAACCCGGAAACCGAGTCTCACAAAAGGAAAAATAGCGAAGGTCGGAAAACCAGCAACGAAAAGTTTAAAACTAGGAAATATCAAATTCACGCAAAAGGCCAGAAGGGCCACGAAAGCTATTAAGGTTTTTAACGTATTACAAACCGAGGAAATAGTACCGAAAGGTGCACAGGCGCACTATCAAAAGAATAATTGTTTTAGATGCCGATTGGCCGAATAAAAGTGTTTGAGGCAGTGAAAAAAGAAACTTCACTCGGCATCCTTGGCCGAGTCTTGAACGTTGTCCTTGGCAGCCGGGTCTTGGATTGGCAGCAGAGTCGGCGTGAGCTGGTGGACGGACAGCCAGCGTAGCGGTGGAAGGCGCAGTGTCGGCCTCAGCCCTCCTCTTTGCAGCTTCCTCCCTCTTCTGGGCAGATTCCGCCTTCCACCTCTCCAGCATGTCAAAGGGCTTGGGAAGATCTCCTTTGATTGGCTTGTCGTCCGCGTCATAAGGTGTAACAATCCTCTCTAACTCCAGACTGTCGGCGATCTGGCTTGCCGAGTGACGCACCTCAGTTTGAATAGCTTTAAAGTTCTTGGCGGAAAATTTAGAGCCGTCAAGGTTGAACTCAGGAAACCCGGCCACAAGTTTTGCCGGCTCAAGCTTGGCGAAATAAGCCTTGGCCAGCATAAGCCCGCGGGTTACCCCAACTCGGCACGAAGAGCGCTTCCAGAGATTGATCCACTCAGGGATAGTGGAGCACGCTTCAAGCAGTGTGTCCAAGCCACAATAGCCCGTAGCCGGCCACTGAACAGCCTCCAGGATCCACTTGGTGCCGGCAGAAAACTGCCGGATAACGCCCTTCAGTGTCTTCAACTTCTCAATGTCATCTTCATCTGGGGCAGCATCACCTGGACCTGCAGTATAAACAGAAAAGGTTAAAGCAACAACACTCGGTTATCGTATGCAAAGCAGTATACTTAGCGAGTTGCAGATTTTTACCAAGCAAGGCGCGATAAGTGTTGGAAATTTGAGCCGAGAGCTTCTTCAACGTATTCTCGGCAGCGCGGTATTTCTTCTTGTACTTTTCAACATCTTTTTCAAGGTTCTGTACTTCAACCTCAAGCCCTGCCCGCAGCTTCGACTCGGTCTCGAGGAGCTGATTGGTTTTGGCCAAAATCTCCTCAGAACGAGTCACTTGCGCCTGTGGAAGAGGGAAAAGGAAAGGTTAGTCGGATATACACAAAGGCCGGATATAAAAGGAAGTACCGAGTAAAACTTTGCCTAGTTACACTCGGAACTTGGGGACTAGATGAGTATATAAGTAATGTTGATCAGGATTACCTGGTGCTCAGCAGCCATTGACTCCAAGATATCTCTTTCAGTTGTCTTCAAAGCAAAGAGCGCATTCATCATCTCGTCATAGGAAAGTTTGTCGAGCTCCAGGTTGGAAGAACCGGGATTCTGGTTACCCGGAGATGGAGTCTTCTCCTTCATGGGGGGGGGGGGGACACCCGGGTCGCCTGGGTATTGGGAGTGGGCTCACTCCTTCTTGTGCCCAGGATCACGACATCGTCATCCCCAGGCGTATGCGAGGGGATTGGATACATGGCCTCCTGATCGGCCGGATCTTTCAACGGGACTTGTTCTTCTTCAGCGCCGCCTGCCGCGGCCATCACAGTATCAATCGGATCCTCCTTAGCCGGGTCATCAACATCCATATTGTCCGGGTCACTTGTTGTGACCTTGGCTCTGAGGGAAATAAAGCAGGCAGTTAGTATATAATGAAGGAAACTTATGGAAAGTATTGGTATATCGAATAGCAAGAAAGCTAGCTTACCCGGTATTCACGAAGAAATCCGTCGGAAGATCGTTGCTAGACCCGGACGAGGCTGATAAAGATTGAGAAAGTGAGACTCGGAGTTGTCCAGCTAGGGGGTGATTGGGAGAAGGATGTCTTTGAGGTGAATTGGAAGGATGGGTTTGGGAAGTACCGGCACGGCGGGCTGGGGACGAAGGGATACCCGGGTTGAGAGGATCCTCACCCGGGGAGTTCCGGGTTACCCTGCGCTTGACCGTAGGGGGCTCCTTCAAGTATGGTGAATCGGACAATCGTTGATTAAGCTCGCACATATTAGCAAATGAATACGTTTTGGAGGACATAGAGGAATATGGAACCTTGAATACGACCCCTCGGGGTTTCCTATTGGCCCCAACCTCAGCTTCTGGTTCTGCCTCACTTTCGTCACTCTGGGTCTCCTCATGATCTTCCTTATCCTCCTTGTCATCCTTATCCTCCATTCCTGTAAAACATAGTGTATAGTCGGAAAAAGAGAAAGTGCGGGAAAGCAAGTTAGCAGAAATGGGGATAGGTGAAACCCGGATGATACCTTCGTCCGAGTCAGCCGACTCTTCGTCCTCTTCCGAGTTTTCGGAAGGAGGGGGGTCTCGATCTTCCAGAAAGTGCTGTTTTCCTGAGATAAAAGTATAATGGTGAAAATTAGTGATTTTATCAGACAAAGGCATAAGGATAAAGAATTAAGGCCGGATCTTACCGCTGGAGCCGGGTTATCGCGAGTAAACGGTTCCAAGCCAGCCATAGTCCGGATCACTTCCATTTTCTCGGTCAAGAAACTCTTGATTATCTTGTTTGTATCAGCGGCTGGGTAGTTCCTCAGTGAGTAGCGGAGTGAATCCGTAACGTGCCCAGAATATTCGCACATCAGCTTGGGCCGGATGGCATTAGGTTGGATTCGGAAGTTTACCCAAGTTTTAACCAAGTTGAGCCCAAGAAGGCCTTGGGCCGAAAGAACAGCGAGTTTGCCAAGGAGGGGTTTGATGGACTCCCTATCAGACTCAGAAGCGAAGGAGTTGAGGTTATCGGAAAGATCAAGAAGGCCTTCGGAGAAACCCGGTAAAGTCTTTTCACCGGGTGAGGAAGTGTCCTGACAGTAGAAGTAGGTCTTCTGCCAGTGCTTGACGTGGGAGTTGAGGCTCAGAGTCGGCATCAAGGAGTTCTTCCGCCTCTGGATAGATACTCCCCCGCAAGCCAGGAGGGCCCCGTCACCGCTTTCGCGGCACGGTTTGCATTGGAACAGTTCAAGAAATAGCGCAAGATTTGGAGGAATGCATAAATATGATTCGCACAGAACGATGAAATGAGTGATATTCAACATAGAATTGGGGCCTATGTCAAAAACTCGGAGACCATAATGGCTCAGCAACTCGAGGAAAAACGGGTGATCCGGGGGACGGAATCCCCGGATCACATGTTCAACGAAGCAGATTACCTCATCGAGACCCGGAGTGGGCCGAGTCTCCTCCCCAGGGACGCGCCAGTTGATATCCTCTCGGGCGGGGAGGATGCCCGACTCTGCGAGCTCATCCAATTTTGCCTTGGTCACAGTGGACCTGGCCCAGTTGGCGGATATAGATTGAGTCGGCTTTGCCTTCGCCGGCTGTTTCCCCTTGGTCTTTGTGCTGGCTTTGGGTGCCATGTCCGTAGTCTAAAAACAGGAGGAAAAAGTGTAGAGTGTAAGTAACCTAAGACCCGTAAATGACAGACTATCCGGTTAATTGAAGAGCAACTATGAAAAACTTTGACAGATTGGATCTAGACGGAGAAAATTACGGGGAAATTCGTGACTACAGGTAATATAGGTGCACCGTGAGGTGCACTATTGGATTTATCTTGAGAGTTGGTGGTGAAAGAACAAAGGCACGGGTTATCCAATTGATACGGAGCGAGAAAATCATCTAGGAACGGATCTGAAATTTGACCTAGTTCAAGTGAGATTGGAGGTGAGATCGATGGAGCTAGGTTGCTTACCGGCGGGATCTGGAGGAGAGCACGGCGGCGGCAGATGGCGTAGTTGCGGTGGCCCTTTGGATCTTCCGGAGATTTGTTCGAGGGCGCGGCGGCGGTGGTCAACGGCGGCGCGGTGCGAGCCGATGCGGAGCGCAGGCGATGGCGGTACGCTTCCGGCTGCGTGCATGTAGACGCCGTGGCGGCGCAACCTTGAGCTCGAGCGAAGGAGCGCCTAGGGAGATTGGAGATGAAGGAGATGGGGGAAATGGAGTGTTGAGTCTAAGGTTGCCTATAAAGCATTTATTTATAGGTGCGGGTGGAGTGCCCTAGGCCTAAGGAGCAGGAGCCAAAATTTCGGGAAAAGAGATACCCGACCGGATTTTTGGGATAAGTGTTAAGTGTTTGTGCGAGATATCCGGAAAAGATCAGAGCAGATCGTCTCCGCGATATTCGGATTATTTAACGAACGGTGTGAGCCGGGTCTTCTGTGTTTTCCTCGGAGCGTTGACCCGGGAAAACGGTGTTGGACTCGGAGAAAGCCGGGTTATTATATGGACCACCTATGGAGTTAGGCCTAGCTATTATTAAAGCATCCTAATCCGGTATTCTGTGAACTTGTATGTTTATTATTTTTGCAGGGAATAGCATGCGCTTCAAGGAGGATCCCGTGAAGCCCAAGCTATTCTGGGGACTACTGATGGGGGGATGATAACCCGGTAGGCTAACGTCAAGGTGTAACTCGGCCCAAAGGGAGCTGTGCAAGACCCGGCTTGAGGAAAGGGAGTTTCCAGAAGGCCCAGGAGTGTAGGCTCCGTAACCCGGATTGTGGGTTTCGATAAGGAAACTTAGTGTTTGTATGCGGTGACTGGGTAGGACTCCGAGTACGCCTTGGATGGGAAGCCAGGGGCCCGTGTATTATATAAACCGGCTCCCAGGGTTAGACGAACACGAGTTTTACCAGTTATTCGAGTATCCCCTGTAACACGAGAGCTGAGATTGTAACCCTAGATCGGAGACTCGGCGACTTGATTGATAGAGCTACCAGATCGATTGTCAGCATGATTTCCCCTGAGCAAAACTCTCTCCCAAACGCCAGAGTCGAATTACCCCATGATAAGTTACCCTGGTAACGTCTGCCGTGATTATCTCACGACAGGTCTTAAGAAGGATTCTTTGGAGGATTCTAGTAGTGCTATTCCAATTTATGACAAGAGTATTTGGAACACTTATATCCTAATATGATCTTATGAAATCCTCATGAAATAGTGTGATACTCCAATGTTAGTGTTATATAAAAGTAGTTTGGTAACAAGTTTGCAACCTTGTTAACAAATCACTTTTGTAGGATCTAACAATTGAGTGTCATATACAAATAAACATAAGGTTTGATAACCTTGGATCTATCAACCATTTGTATATGAAAAGTAATTTGAGGGCAAGCCTTGCAAACTTGTTTACAAATTCTTCTTATATGCATAGGGAAAAAGGATGTATAAAATACACCTACATTCTATTATATATAAAACCATGATCCATAGAAGAAAAAGTATAACAAGGAGAAAATAATAAACCACATTATAACTTGAACTACTTATAAGTAAGGAAGAAACCAAGTTAAGGAAGAAAACAAGCAACATGTTGAAATCCAAGTGTTTGATGTTATATAAGAATAATTTGATTGCAAGGTCAGATCAACCTTGTGAACAGAATATTCATGTAAGCATTAAAACAACTGAGTTTCAATAAGCTAATCTTCATCATAATTGAATACACCACAAGAATGAAATGGTTATGGAAATAAATGAATTCATTTCATCAGGAGTCACAGATTGCTACTGAGGTCCATATATCCTATCAGCTCTAGTGGTGAATGTCTTAAGATCAAGAGACCATCAAGGGATGATATTTCTTGCAAAGGACCAAGGCAATGTTTGAAGGCTAGTGGTAACTAGAGAGAAGAACATCAAGCAACAGAAGACCACAGGAAGCAACACTGCATCAGTAAGGGAGCATAAGAATTTATCCAGTGAGTCATTAGGATATAATAGAGAATCATTAACCTCTGTCAAGATCATCACAGATGAGGAGCTCATAAAAAATATATCTTTAATGGAAACAACTATCAAGTATGGGATAATAACAAGCTATAACATCCACATGTCTTGATATGTGGAGGTAGATGAAAACAAGCTTAAAACCTTGTTTTCCAAATCCTTTTCACATGTAAGACTTACAGATGATAACAAAAACTCATCCATATATAACCATGTAAATGATTACATGTTTTAAAACAACATTAGATATTATCCACAATTGAAACCTATGTGGAAAACAAGTAAATCAGATTCCAAAACCACACATGTTTTCCATTTGATCAAGTACTGAAAACAACAAACATAGAATACACAAACCTCAGTAAAATTTCAACCAAACTTGCTAGGAGTTTCAATTAGGAAATAACAAAGCCTCATAAGAGAAAACAAGTTCATTACCTAATAAAAATAATTTAGTATGTCATGGGATACAATTCTCTAATAATGAATTTCATTTCCATACACAGAAACAATACCAAGTAATGTTATCAAATCATTTTCTAAAAGAATTTGTATCTAAGATGGTCCAATGAGAACACACCACTTGGTGAACCATATGTGTGTGGTGTGATTATGATATTCATGCCTAAAATAAATTTTAAGACATTTAATAAATTAAATAGAGGGAAAACAACAAAAATCACTTAATCTAGCACCCTAAATAAAAAATACAAATATTTCTCCAATTCACCAAAACAAAACATGGTGAGATTGCAAATTTGATGAGCTTTCCAAATATATTTTTTAATAATTTTAATCTTCACAAAAAGGCCCTGAAAACAGGGGTTTCTTTTCAGTTTTAAGGACAAAAGGACTTAGTTGTGAAATCTGGAAAATATAGGGGGTTATTGAAAATCGTCGTTTCTTTTTCCCTTTCTTCTTCCTCTGCCATAAGGCAGAGGAGAATGCCGTCGTGGCAATGTCGAGGCCACCTCCTGCTGCCGCCATACCGCGAGGATAAGAGCCACCAGGGTGGCGTCTGCATCTCTCTTTCTCCCTCACTCGCTGCCTCGCAGTTTCCATCTCTCTCTGTATCTCTCTCTGTACCAAACCCTAACCCTAGCCATTCACTGCCGCCGCTCGTCGTCGTCGTGTCCGGCCATGGGAGGGCAAGCTGAGACCACTATCACCTCCGCCTTGATGTCCTTTACCGATCTGGGGAGTCTCGAGAAGGCCCAATCGCACCGTCTTCCACAACTCCGACCGCCGGATAAATTCTCATGTCGCCGTCGATTTGGACCAAGCTGAGCGACCTCGACCATTTCTTCATGCTCCTGGTGAGCTGCCGCACCTTATGGTGCTTTTGCTTTCGAGTTCTGTCCACAGAGTAGTCCAGACTCCGTAACCCGTGAAGCTCCGCCGCCGTTGAGCTCGCCGCCGGCGACTCCTTGACCATTTGGTCACACTACCACCGTCCCCGCACTCGCCCGAAGCTCCTCTAACAGATGAGCCGAATCAATCGCCACAATTTGCTATAAATTCCACAATTTCAATCCATCAGAGAGGATTCGAGTTTGAGTGATGTCATCTATGACGTCACCATAACGTCACAGTCCTTTTTCTTTTTATTTTTTGATTCAAAAATGATTATGACAGGTGGGTCCCACCTGTCAATTTGAATATTGGCAGAAAAATAATTAAACTTGTTAAATCAATCACTTTAATTCTATTAATCAAAAAAATAAAACTAATATACCAAATTAATCAGAAAAATGTAATTTAAATGATTATGAACTTTTCAAAAATGTTTGATCAACTTTAAAATTAAATATTTTGAATTTAAATTAAATCATTTCAAATTGTGAAAAATAATAAATAATTCATAAAATCAGAAAAATACAAGTTATATACCAAAATGCTCCAAATGACTAATGCAACTCATCTATGATGTTTTCATGGTCATTTGACCAAGTTTTCATGTGTGCAATATTTTGCCTAATCATTTAATGCATTCAAAACTAATAAATTAATATCTCAATTCAAATATTTTCAGAATACCTCAAATGAGGTACCAAATTAAAGAGAAAAACATTTTCAACTCAAATATGTCAAACACAAAACATTTTGTTTAACTTATAAACTTGTTTCTAAGGGATTAATGGAATTCTATAATATTTCATTATAGCCAGCAATAACTACCTTAATACCATTTTCCTTATTAATAAAACTCACATAATTTTCACACCTACTAAACCTATCATCACAAGTCCGTAGCAAGTATTGCGATAATAGAGTTCACTGTACTAGTTCATCATTTTCAACTAAACCCTTTGTCATTAGCTCTACCCTTTTTGAATATAAAATAAAATTGTGACTATTATCTTTTCAATAATGGATTTCCATGTGTCATTGTCTTATTACCCAACCAAGCAATAACACTTCTACTTAAATATGATAACAATTGTTTGCCAAGTAAAAGTGAAACACATGTAAATCTAAAAGAAGTAATAACCACATTCCCTCAAGTAATGAAACATTTCACCTAAAACAAGTGTGATTAAGATAGCGTATCAAACGTGGCTTACACTTGTAAGCTGGGGTGTTTTTAGGGGTATTTCACGATGCATCTCATTACTATGCATGTATCATCCTTGCCATTGTTTTCTGTAGTCCTTACCAGGACTATTTTGCTATCTTTCAGATGTCGGGATTTTCTACGCGACCCTAGAACCTGAAGACCTGGATTATTATTGTTATTTCAATCTCAGGCAAGTTCATCACTTGCTCATATCCTTTGCAGTACTTCATAACAAATTATTTGCAAAAACCCTATCGTATTACCACCTGTTCTCAAAAGAATGCATGATCCTATTTTTACAATAATATGACTAATTGAATGACTACCCGAGTGGTAGTGTTCTGTTTGGTGGGCGGATGGAACCATGGTAAGATGAATAGGTCAAAGGAAGGTTCCATCTGCATGGGAACGTATTACCTAGGATTAATCACAACTGCCGTCAGGATTCTTGCACCGTAAATTCGCGTTGACCATGGATCTTCTATGGGGGAGTAAGTCAGCCGTGATACTTTTCTCGTTCGCATGTCAACGGACTGCTAGAGACGTACGTTGTAGGTTCTGCGGGACTGCATGCACATGGGTGGGAGCCCTTACGTCCCACGGACTCTGGGGTCTATGAGTGTCTGACAGGGGCGCGTTGATCTCCATCGTGAGGGGTGGAATCAGGCGTTCAACCTGCTGGCGGAAATGGGTGGGCATGCGTTGTGCGGAGAAGCACGGTTTGGCTTGGACCAACAACCGGGCCCCACACCTGAGTGCGAGTGGACAGGAATGTACACCTGGTTGTGCAACATGGTCTTGGTCGTCCATGGGTAAAGTAACGCACCTCTGCAAAGTGTAAAAGGATGTGACATGTTACCCGTTGTTCCGGGAAGGAGCTGCGAACGCCGCAGGAAAGGCAACTCCATGAAAGTTCTAGTCCTGTGAAGATCTGGCGGGCATAGTTTTCAGAAGTAAAAGCAACCTCTTGAAGAAAGTTTTACAAAACCTTGCATTAGCTTATGACTCTGTTGAGTCTAAAGCTGTAGATAGTGCATCAAACCATCCACTATATATATCATGAACTTGCTGAGTAACGCTCGTTACTCATTCGTTCCCGTTTGACCCCCTGCTTAGAGTTGAAGCCTGATGGGAGTCGTCATCGTGACGCATCGTCATCAACAACGCTGAAGGAGGAGAAGCTATCAAGGTGTAGGTGGAGTCCATTCTTGGCGTTAGTTGTATCAAGCCATAGATTAGGTCTGACATCAGCCATAGTGGATTTAGTTCTGAGCTAGAGTTCTTCTCCAGCTTGGATCTTCGCATTGCTTCTTCTGATGTTCATTTGTATGAGATCTTCTTGATTCATAAAAGAGATTCTCAAGATTTTGTAATGAAGTTTGTATCCTATAGTTTTGCCTGGACCTGCTATGTTTCTGTTGTACTACTCTGAGGGATGTAATATTCACGGATAAGTCCTTCTGTGAGTATTATGTCATCGACTTGCGCACTACACATGCAGTGGTGTGCTGGGTCACCACAACAAGTATCACTAGCAGAAGTGTCTAGTACTAGAAAATCAGCAGGATACTTAGTTTTACCACACAAGACCTCCACATCTCTAACAATACCAATTGGAGAAATAGTTTCCCTATTAGCAAGTTGAATAATCACATCAATGTCTTCAAGTTCACAAGAACCAATTTCATGCATGATTTCTTTATAAAGCTCATAAGGAATAGCACTAGAACTAGCACCAATATCACATAAACCATAATATCAATGATCACCTATCCTAACAGATAGCACGTGAACACTGGGTTTCCTAGGTTTACTAGGATGAGAGACAATATTAGAAGCATCTTCACAAAATATAATGTGTCCCTGTTCTACATTTTCAGAAACAAGGTCCTTTACTATTACTACTGTAGGTTCTACAGTTATTTGTTCCTTAGGTTCTACATGTTTCCTTGCAATTTTATTAACCACACTAGCTAATAAAGAGTGTTCTTTTACCTTAGCAGGGAAAGGGATTTTCTCAATATAAGGTTCAGGCACAATAGAATCAACAGTATGAACTTCTATATCTCTAGCAGGAACACAATTAACAGTATCTTTATAAGGTGCATGGTACTTGTCCCATTCCTTTTTAGGAATCTCAAAATAAGAAGCAAACGCCTTATATAAGTTTGCAACAACTTGAGAATCAAGACCATAAGCAACACTAACATTATGAAAATCCTCAGATGACATAGAGGTTTTAATGCATTTATAGTCATAATTTATACCTGACTTTCTACCTTTTTCATTCTCCCATGCTTCAGTGTTTTCTTGAATACGGTCAAGAAGATCCCATTTAGCTTCATTCTTCATACGTGTAAATGATCCAGAATAAGAAGCATCCAATAAATCCTTATCATGAAGAGGAAGCCTTGCATAGAAATTATTAATAACAATATTACTGGGGAGCTCATGAATGGGTAATGTGAGCATTAGTAACGTCAATCTCCCCCATGCTTGGGCAATACTCTCTCCGTCATGAGGCCAAAAATTATATGTATAATTCTGATCTCTATGGATTTCACTTGGAGGATAAAAATTAGAATAAAAGAGAGGTACAATTTCCTCCCATTCAATAGTTTGGCTATTTTTCAGCAGTTTGAACCATTCAGAGGCTCGACCTGTCAATGATATAGAGAATAATTTCCTCTTCACTTGGATCATTGTAATACCCGCACACTTGAAAAACTCGCATAATTCATGTAAAAAGAGCAGATGATCACCAGGATGGACATTTCCATCACCTGAATAGCAGTTATCCATAACATGTTTAACAATCTTTATAGGTATTTTATAAGGATCCAAATCATCATGCAGTGGGTCACTTACTATCCTAGTAGTGGCAGCAGTGCCCGCAAATAGGGACTCAAAAGGAGTTCCAAACATAGTGTAATAAAACAGTAGACAGAAATAAAAACATAAATAAAAACATCACTTACAACAGAAGCTTCCTTTATCAATTCCACTTCCCAATAGGGCTTTACTCCCCGGCAACGGCCCCAGAAAATAGTCTTGATGACCCACAAGTATAGGGGGTGTATCGTAGTACTTTCGATAAATAAGAGTGTCTAACCCAACGAGGAGCAGAAGGTGCTGACAAGCGGTTTCGATGAAGGAATAACTGTAAATATTGGAAAACAGATTTGTAGGGGTTTTTTACATTGCAGATAAATAAAGCGCGAGTAAATAAAATGCAGTACTAATAGTTGCAGCGAGTGGCCCAATCCTTTCTTCAGCAAAGGACAAGCCGGTGAGTTTACTTATGATTAACAAACGTTCTCGAGGACACACGGGAGGTTTCTGTCAAGTGCTTTTGTTCCATGCAGCTGAATAATGTTCGGTGGTTTGATAAGTGTTGTCTGGGTGAATCTATGCTAATGTATCGTCCCATCTAAGACTAGTACATACTTGTGATTATACCCCTTGCAAGCATCCGCAACTACAAGAAAGTAATTAAGAAATAAATCTAACCACAACTTTAAACTCCGGGATCCTACGCTCCCTCGTGTAATGGTTTCCTAACGAGGGTTTAGGTTTCTATCACTCCGGCAACCCCACAATTAGTAGCCAAATACTCGATGCATTCCCCTAGGCCCATAAATGGTGAAGTATCATGTAGTCGACGTTCACATGACACCACTAGAAGAATAACACCACAACTTAAATATCAAACATTAATATTATTCAACATTACTTCACTACTAACAACTTGACTTCTCCCATGTCCTCAAGAACAACACGAACTACTCACAACACATCATATGGATCATAATCAGAGGTGATATAATGGATTATAACAATCTGGTCATAAAATGCAAACACCGACAAATCTCACAAACATCAACTACTAACAAGTAATCCACACCGGGAGAGAGATCTAATGCAAAACAACGATAGAGGACCCTAATTGTTACAGCGGGATGAAGGTGGATGATGAGGGTGATGGTGCTGGTGGTGATGACGATGATGATGATGACAATCTTGATGATGCCCGGAGCGATGACGGTGATGATGGCGGTGATTTCCCCTCTCCGGAGAGGAATTTCCCCGGCAGATTTCTCCCTACCAGAGAGCTTTTCTCTCCCGAGTGTTTTCCGCCCCGTAGCAGCAGCGGAATAATTCTTCGAGGATGGAATGAGGCTTAGGGTTCCCTCGGGGTCAGGGGGCCAAAGATGACCCCCGGAGGTGGGCCAGGGTGGCCAGACCCCTAGGTGGCGCGGCCAGGGGGAGGGCGCGCCACCCCTAGGTGTGGGCCCCTGGTGGCCCCCCTCTGGCTCTCCTTCTGGCTGTGTTTCTCCTCAGGACTTTTAGGAACCCCCGGATGTCCCCCTTCTTCTTCTGATCTTCTGAAATATGGTATCTCGACGGTGCTTTTTCCATAAGATTTCTGGTCCCGGTGTTTGTTCTCCAAAAATTATAAAACATGCAAAATAAGATAAAATAACATAAGAAATGCATCATAACATGAAATATATCGATGAATAACAGAAAATTATGATATAAAATAGTGATGCAAAATGGACGTATCACATGTCTACAAAGATTATCCAGTCGCAATTGTTATCGTTCATTTTTCTTCCTACATGCTAAACGACAGGTCACACCCCCAAACGCACGGGGGCTACGCCTAACTAGCATCGTCAACGACATTGAGCACTTACACTCGATAAAAATTATACAGGCCAAAACAAGGTTCACACCTTACAAACACCCTAAATCAATTGATCAATACATACAAGGTCACAAGGTATACAACTTCAAACACCTTAAAAAGATACAACACACAAGGTACATACACCTTGGGGACTTACAACTACTGTCGAGCAGCCACTTCTTGAAGCAACCGCTTGGTCTTCGCCGCCGTCAATTGAATGATCCGCTCAGGAGAAGGACGCACAACCTCTTAATGAGGGATAAAATCTACATGAGGACCTCGGGTCTCAGGGAGTCGCGCCACAGAGTTGAAGTTAACCTCAGGATGCCACAAACGCACGAAGGCAAGCGCCACCTGAGCTCCACATATGAGTTCTTGGCGCACACACTCGCGAACTTCTCCCACCCGACGAAACATCCTCAACAAGCCACTCAAGTTGTCTGGAACAACTCCAAAAGGGTAAAACACCCGATGGACAGAAGAGAGAGCCTCTCAACAAGACTCAACGAGTATTTGCGCCTGACTCGCCCGGTACTTCAAGGTAGCCAAGATAAAACCGCGGTTCCGATCAGACCAGAAGTTGCCCGCGTGAGGCTTAGAGCTGCTCGACTCGCAAACAATATGGGTATCCACCCAATAACTCTCGCAGACTACATCAGGCTCAACAACTGCATAGATAGCAAGCATGTCAAAACAAAAACAGCAATCACCGCCAAGTACTCGGGGCCTCACAAAAATTACAGACCTTGTTCTTTGCAACACTCAACAGCTCCTCCATTACAAATTGCTCGCGCTCCGCATCAGCCACACCTCGCAGAGCCTTCAGCTTACGATCGCCATCCGTGACACGATCACGTAGCGACGCAAACATACCGGCAGCAGCAACCAACGGACTAACCAAAGAAGCAGCGCCACTTGACGAACCTCCGCTGGAATCAATCACGTGGAAAAACAAAAAAGACTCAGGGGACAATACAATACACCACTCGAGAATATACCACCCAAGATGTTCGGGTGCTCGGGGGCTACTCCTATCAGGAGAATACAAAGTAAGGCGCAGATATAAAACGTTGACACTTTTTTTAAACATGTCGATTAGACAAAATAAAGTACGGGAATACATACCAAGGTTCATTACATATCAAAGCATACAGAAACAAGAACTATTCTACAGAGTTGCGGAGGTAGTTCCACTCGCAGCAGGCTGTCCTTCACGCCCGGCGTGGGAAAGTACCCCAGAATGCTTCTTCGAAAGCTCCTCAGCACGATCGCCAAAAGGACGGAGTGCTACATTTTTCCCCAGGGAGTCGCATGGAACCTCCAAGCACACCTTCTCCAGGTCACCCGAGACACCATGCGCCAGGGAAAACTGGATAGCTGTCTTGGCCCCACACTCTGTCTACGCAAGCGAGTACTCATGGAGGAGATCTTCATCGCCCAGGAAAACTTGCAAGAGACCGCTCAGATTAGGCAAAACCGCAACATCCACGAGAAGGCGCTCATGGAACTGCGTCAGCACTCGGGTAGCATCATGGATGAGGGAGTAGACCCTGTTCGCATGCTCCTGAAGCTGAACACACGAGTCGGAGACAGCATCAGTCCGCATTTGTCCGGGCAGCTCCAACCCAACTCCAATGGTGTCTAAGACAAAGGCAGAACATGTATTAGAAAAGGCAAAAGACATTCCACAGTCAAAGGAGGGTAAAACACAACTTACCAGCAAGTTTCTGAGCCAAGGGACGGATGATTCCAACAAGATCATTGTCGTGCTTCAAGCTCGCCTCCTCCAGCTGCTTCAGAGCTTCCCGGGCCTCCGCGAGATTGTCAGCCAAGCACTTGCGTGTTGTTTCCAACTCCTTTTGAGTGGACTCTAGCTCCGTCTCAAGGGTTCTCACCCGAAAAAGAGCCTTTGCCTTCTCAACCTTCAAGCGAGTGACTTCATCTGTAGCTCGAAAGGACGCGGTTGGGACAACAATTGCAACCGGGAAGAATCGTTGAAGGCAAAAGTGCATGCCAGCTTACCTTGCAGGGAGCGGACATCCTTGACGAGCTGGTCGCGATCCCCTCCAAGAGAAACGCACTCTGCCTCAGCCAAAAGAACTCGGCGCCCAAAAGCAGCGAGGGAATCAAGGAGGGCCTGCAAACAATTATGAGTCAATATCAAAGAGAAAGCATTTGAGCCTATACACTACTGTACGGAGTCAATTATAGCCTCGGGGGCTACTCCCATCGGGAGCACTTCCGTGCACCCGATGAAAAGCAGAAATCAAGAAGAAGACC
This sequence comes from Alopecurus myosuroides, assembly GCA_028641055.1. Classification (NCBI taxonomy): domain Eukaryota; kingdom Viridiplantae; phylum Streptophyta; class Magnoliopsida; order Poales; family Poaceae; genus Alopecurus; species Alopecurus myosuroides. Next base: position 515,057,727 of record CM054057.1, on the reverse strand, counting down.
AAGAAAGAAAAACGTCGAGTTGAGTCTATGGCCAACTGCAAGAAATTAACCATAGACTCGGGGGCTACTCCCATCAGGAGCACTGTTGCGCACCCGATAAAAAAAGAATATGCGAGGACAAGGGATCCGCCGAGCTACCCGAGACCTCCCGGCTAGCAGACGCTCCAACATCTACAGGTTGTCCACCCGCGAAGCTCGGCATCCCATACTCCGGAGCTTCGGTCGCCTTCGCTGGGCTTGGAGATCTTCGGGCAAGATCATCAGCAGGAGCGGGGTCCATGGTTTCCAGACTGCTACGGAAGATAAAATCAGACAAAGAAAGGACAGAAGAAAATTCATGACTCAGAACAAGGTGCACATGACTTACTCATCCTCGTCATCATCATCGAGAACATCCTGGTTCCAGGCGGTGGAGATCTTCGACTGACGTCCCGGAGGAGGGAGCACGTTGAGGGGAGTCACCAGAAGGGGATCATTCTCCTTGACGGGGTCGTCACCCAAAGAACTATCCTTCAAGGTGACCTCATCTTCCTCCGGCATGCGGCGCTTGCGGTGGTGGAGATGCTCACTGTCCGACTCCTCCTCCTCATCCGCGTAGTCGCGTTCAGAGCTTGAATCAGCGTCCGCGACACTGGTTTCATGCGCGGCCTCAATGTTACTCGCCAGAAGATCTGAGGCATCGTCTGCAGAAATTGGCGGATAACATGTCGCCACGTCCCGATTCTACGAGAGTAAGGAAGGAAAAGAGGAAGCATTTCACTCGACGAAAAACAGGGCAGAAAAGAACGAAGGCAAACAAGAAAAATAAGGCACTCACCTCATTCGGAGGGTTCTCGGCCTCGAATGGGTTGAGAGGGCACATGGAGTGGCCCTCTCCCTTCTTCAACTTGGTGATAGCCGCGATCTTCTTGTCGAACTCGGCGTTCGAGAGGATATCGTCACATACGCGACTCGGGTCGTTGGCGCCCGTGTACTCCCACATATGGGTTGGCCTCTCTTGAAGGGGCTGGATCCTCCGACGCAGGAACACACCCGACAGGTGTATCCTGTTCAGCGGAGTCCCTATCTCCTTATCCCGGAAGCGCGCCACCTTCACGAGTAAAGGGGCGACAAATTTACCTTCTTCGGCTGTGAGTGTATGCAACCAGAACTTCCGTCGCTTCAAGACGGCGAACGGATATAACTCAGGGGCGCCACCCGCGCTGTTGTCGACGAAGTAGAACCACTTTCGGCGCCATCCCTGTGCCGAATCGACAAAATACATCTCCATGTAGGGGATGTCCTTCTTTGCCTGGATCCCGAAGCCTCCGGTTCGAAGCGGCCCTCCCATCTTCTCGCCTGGCTGCTTCTTCTCCCGAAAGATCCGCACCTTGAAGATGGCTTTCCAAAGCCCCCAATGCGGACGGATCCCCAGGAAACACTCGCAAAGCACGATATGTGCTGAATCGCTTTTGGAGGAAGGTCGTGCAGCTGTATGCCATAGACATACAACAGCCCGACAAGGAACAGGTGAAGGGGGAGAGAAATACCTCGGGAGCCATGCTCCGAGAAGATGACACGCTCGGTAGCGAGGGGGTTGGGAGTCTCCTCCTTCTTGGACAGGCGCACCCTCCTAGACGCTTCCGGCGGGAGTAATCCCTCCCGCTGCATCTCGGTGATGCTCTTCCTAGTGTTGTTCACGGCGCGCCAGACGCCCATCATCTTCACGGGAGGCGCCGCAGAAGCGCTCGCCACATCTTTGGAAGACGCCGCGACTGCGCTGCGTTTCTTCGCTCCCGCCATTGGAGGACGCTTGGTGCTCTCGGAGAAGGAGATGTGCACAAGGAAGAAGAAAGTGATTAAGGGCCGGGAAACTTACCCCTCTCCCAAAGCTAGGTACTTGTACCCAAGCCAGGCTGATCCAAGTCGTAGATCTGAAACGTGGCACCCATTGAGGCTGCCACGCGTGAAGCGAAAACGAGGCGGCGGGGGACAGTTACTCCTGCACGATCTTTACAAAAAGATCGTGCGTATTTACAGCGCGCGGCCAGCGGGAAAACCGGGACACGACCGACCGTTTCCGGTCAAAACGCCGGCACGGTGGGACCGCGTGCTCTGCCCCACTTTTTCACATCCCATCGGGAGCAGTCGAAGCGATCGAGTGCGCAGTGACGTCACTGCGCACCTCACGACACGCGAAATCTCTTTACAGCGTAAGCTTTAAAGCTCGAAATTTCTTTCGAGTGGACACCCTGACATGAAATCTCTTTCGTATGGGCACATCAAGACGCGAAATTTCTTTCGCATAGACACCCTGACACGAAATATTTTTCATTTGGGTGCATCAAAACGCGAAATTTCTTTCGCATAAACATTCTGACATGAAATTTCTTTCGTATGGACTTCATAACGCGAAATCTCTTTCGCATAAGATCAAAAAAAGGGAAATTTCTTCACCCGAAGAATCGCATGAACACGATTAAGGTAAAATAATGAGTGTGCGGCTCCCGCAACTCTGCCACACGATTTACTTACACATCCTTATCCTGGATCATTTGGCCGACTAGGCACATATGGATGCCGTATTCTTTCGAGTTCGAAGGTAAGACCCAAGGATCTCTCCCGTGGGCCTGGAATCGCACTCAAGATGCGTCCTCCGGTAAACTTTCCGTGTCAACAACACCAAGAAAAAATCCTAGCGGACGCGCCGGGTACCCCTTTAGGTTAAGTTCGACTCGGTAAGACCTCCACGGCCTAGTCGCAACGGTCACCTCGCCGGGTTCGAGTCAGAGGTCTCGAATTCATGTAGGCCTGAACTGTTTTTGCCCTAGATGCAATTAATTGGCCCTGATCTTTCGGGAGAGCCAAGCGACTGAGCCGCATCCTTCTGCAAAAACAGCCAACACGAGGCACATTTATCACTTGATGCTCGAGTACATGAGCGCTTCGCGCACATGGTATACACCCTCAAAACCAGGCGATTGAATGGACAATCAAAGAAATCAAAGACGAACTTTGAGTGCTTACCCAACTATACTCAGTCGAATAAACACTCGGGGGCTACTGACATGGGGATGACTCCTGGACCTATCGGGTGAGCCTACCCGGTCCAAGGCCCAAGACTTAGGCCCAAAGAGAGGTGATGTCCTACGTTATTAGAAGGACCAACGGAGGCCCACCCGCAAGACTTGCGGGTCAAGAAGGAAAGTCCCAACCGACCTAGAACTAGGGTTTCTAACCCCCCCCCCCCCGGACAGGGTTTGAGACCCGACCTCCAATATAAGGCTAGGAGAACCACCGAGGGGGGGATCCAATCGACTTTTCACCACGACAGCCTCGAGCTCGAGATCATACTCTTGACTTGAGCACCCCCCCATTGTAACCGATCCACCGATAATACAGATCGAAAGAGCAGGAGTAAGGGTTTTCACCTCTATGAGGGCCCCGGACCTGGGTAAATCGTGCCCCCTGTTAGCCGACGATCGTCACCAGCGCCTTTACGTTCTCTTAATCGAAACCCTATCAGATCATCCGAGGGACTTGATGAGATGACTAATCGACACCCGATGCAAAAAACCCTAGTAGAATCAGCAAAATTCCACGAAACCTTCCGTAGCCGCCATCATCGTCAACCCAAGTTTTGGGGGACAGATCTCTGTTCTGGCACCCTGCCAGGACGGGGAAGTGCCCCCAGAAGCCATCTCCATCGACTCCACCGCCATCTCTATCACCGTTGATGTCTCCTATGATGAGGAGGGAGTAGTTCTCCCCCGAGGCTGAGGGCTCTACCGGTAGCTAGGTGGTTCATCTGTCTCTCCCATGGTGTGATCTATATGTGATCGTGAGCTTTGTAATCTAGTTGAATAAGTAGATTTTACTCTTCATCTATTGTGCTACTCAAGTGTTTTATTAATATGAACTTTGGAGTCACCTTCTCCCGCGGTGTGAAGGTGACAGTGCGCACATCGTGTGTGTCTCCTCTATGAATTGTGGTGTTTTTCTAGTACCTTCTAGGGCGCTCAAGTTGACAATGTGGGGCTAACTAGACATGGGAATGCTTAGTTTAAGGAATGCTTTTTGCAGCCCTACGCAATGATTAGTGTTCGTTATCCAACCGGAGAGGGTTAAGAGTAGCATAGTGAAGAGAAGATATTTAGTTATTCAATTATGTGATCATTGTTGAGAGTGTCCACTAGTGAAAGTAGGATCCCTAGGCCTTGTTTCCAAGCATTGAAACACCATTTTACGCCTGTTCTGCTACATGTTTGCTTGCTGCCATATTTATTTCAGATTGTTACTATTACTTATAACCATCCATATTACTCGGATTTCACTATCTCTTCGCCGAACTAGTGCACCTATATACCTGACAAGTATATTGGGTGTGTTGGGGACACAAGAGACTTCTTGTATCTTGATTGCAGGTTTGCTTGAGAGGGATTTCTTTGACCTCTACCTCCCTGAGTTTGATAAACCTTGGGTGATCCACTTAAGGGAAACTTGCTGCTGTTCTACAAACCTCTGCACTTGAAGGCCCAACACTGTCTACAAGAATAGAAGCGTGCGTACACATCATCTACCACCATCTTCATCGTTGTTGCTGACTCCCATGATGAGGAGGGAGTAGTTCTCCCCCGAGGATGAGGGCTCTACCGGTAGCTATGTGTTTCATCCCTCTCTCTCTATCCCATGGTGTGATATTCATGTGATCATGAGATTTGTAATCTAGTTGAATAAGTATATGTTACTCTTCATCTATTATGCTACTCAAGTGATTTTTCTATGACATCTCCGTAGACACTTTGATCACGGTGTAAAGTTGATACTGTATGCACCGTGTGTATGATTTATATATTTTGTGTTGGACGACCCTATGAAATTCTGATGTTTGTCTGGAACCATCTAGGGCTCATAGTGATAGTGTGAGGATACCTAGATGGGGAATGCAACTCTAAGGAGTGCTTTTATAGCCCTACACAATGATTGGTGTTTGTTATCCTACCGGAGAGTGGTTCGGAGTAGCATAGTGAAGAGATGATATTTATGCATTCAATTATGTTATTATTGTTGAGAGTGTCCACTAGTGAAAGTATGATCCCTAGGCCTTGTTTCTAAGCATTGAATCACGTTTACAATCAGTTCTGCTACATGTTTGCTTGATGCCATTTTTATTTCAGACTTTTATTATCACTTATAATTATCCATATTACTTGTATTCCACTATCTCTTCACCGAACTAGTGAACCTATACAACTGACAATTGTATTAGGTGTGTGATACGTCATAAACGTATCCTTAATTTCTGATCTTACATGTTGTTTTTATGCCATATGCTACATGTTTTCCTTACACTTTATGCCATTTTTATCGATTTCCCAGGACTAACCTATTGACAAGATGCCACAGAGCCAGTTCATGTTTTCTGCTGTTTTTAGTTTCAGAAAAGTTGTTCTGGAAATATTCTCGGAATTGGACGATTCAAAAGCCAGAAGTCCTAGAAGTCCCAGAGGGTCAAGGAAGTCCAAAGGAGACCCGGAGGGGGGCCCCGGAGCCCCCACACCATGCCTGGGCGCGGGTGGACCCCTGACCATGCCTGGGGGTGATGTGGGCCCCTCGGGCACCCACCGCCATCACCCTTTCGCCTATATATGCCCCCGATGCATAAACCCTTAGGAAATCAGCCTTTTCCACGAAAAGTTCCATAGCTCCGTCGCCACCGACAAGTTTTGGGGGACATAAATCTCTGTTCCGGCACCCTGCCGGGACGGGGAAGTGCCCCCGGAGCCATCTCCATCGACTCCACCGCCATCTTCATCGCCGTTGTTGTCTCCTATGATGAGAAGGGAGTAGTTCTCCCCCGGGGTTGAGGGATCTACCGGTAGCTATGTGTTTCATCTCTCTCTCCCATGGTGTGATCTTTATGTGATCATGATCTTTGTAATCTAGGTTAATAAGTAGATGTTACTCTTCATCTGTTATACTACTCAAGTGGTTATGTTATGAGATCTCCATAGACACTTTTATCACGGTGTAAAGGTGACAGTGTGTGCACCGTGTGGTTTAGCATGATATTTATATCTTGTGTTGGATGACCCTATGAAATTGTGGTGTTTGTCTAGTACCTTCTAGGGCGCTCAAGTTGACAGTGTGGGGTTAACTAGACATGGGAATGCGACTTTGAGTAGTGCTGTTACAGCCCTACGCAATAAATTGGTGTTTGTTATCCGACCGGAGAGTGGTTCGGAGTAGCATAGTGAAGAGAGATATTTATGCATTAAGTTATGTTATCATTGTTGAGAGTGTCCACTAGTGAAAGTAGGATCCCTAGGCCTTGTTTCTAAGCATTGAAACACCGTTTACAATCAGTTCTGCCACATGTTCGCTTGCTGCTATTTTTATTTCAGATTTCAATTACTACTTATAATCATCCATATTACTTGTATTTCACTATCTCTTCGCCGAAATAGTGCACCTATACAACTGACAATTGTATTAGGTTAGAGGGATACCTTGGACCTCTACCTCGCTGAGTTCGATAAACCTTGGGTGATCCACTTAAGGGAAACTTGCTGCTGTTCTACAAACCTCTGCACTTGGAGGCCCAACACTGTCTACAAGAATAGAAGCGTGCGTAGACATCAGGGTACCTCTCACGAGCATCTCGAAGCACAGTCCTAACAAAGTAGACAGTGTGTCCGACAAGAAGGCTTGTAGAGGTGCCGACAGTGAGTTCTCCTGATGCATTGAGGCTCTCTTGAGGCTTGAGGGGGTACTCCTTGTGGAGGTCTTGCTGTGCAGCGGTGTCCTCTTGGGGAGAAGCGAGCGTGGGATCCTAGCCGGGCAAGGCCGCTTTTTTCTTGTCAGCTGGCCTTTCCGCGACGAGAACGACACTCACTGTTTGAGGGGTGGCTAAAAGGTACAGACGCAGCGGCTCGCGTGGTCGTGGAGCGACCAAAATAGGAGGGCTTGCCAGATACTTCTTGAGGTCCACAAATGCATCAGCTTATTCTGTAGTCCATTTGAATGGACCCGTTAGCTTTAGGAGCTTAAAGAATGGCACAGCCTTGTCGCCGAACTAGGAGATGAAGCGCCCAGCGCCGCAACGCATCCCGCGAGACGCTGCATGTCCTTGAGTCGCCGCAGAGGCTACATTTCTTCGATTGGTTGGATCTTCTCGGGGTTGGCTTCGATACCGCGGTGAGACACCAGGAAGCTGAGTAGCTTCCCTGCCGCGACTCCAAAGACGTATTTGTTGGGGTTGAGCATAATGTTGACCCTGCGGAGATTTCGGAAGGTCTCCTCGAGGTCATCGATGAGCGTGCGCCCTTCGCGAGTCTTGACGACGATGTCATCAACATATGCTTCAGCATTCTTCCCGATCTCGGTTCCAAGGGCGATGGGCATCATCCTCTGGAAGGTTGCTCCGACATTCTTTAGGCCGTAGGTCATGCATACGTAGCAGAAGACGCCGCATGGTGTCATGAAGGAGGTCTTCTCCTCGTCTTCCTTGGCCATTTTGATCTGATGATATATCGAGAAAGTGTCCAGAAAGCAGAGTAGGTCACACCCGGCGGTGGAGTCCACTATCTGGTTGATTCTCGGGAGGGTATATGGATCCTTAGGATAGGCCTTGTTGAGGTCCGTGAAGTCGATGCATAGCCAGCCGCTGCCGGTGTGCTTGGAGACCACCACAGGGTTGGCGATCCACTCGACGTGGATGATTTCACAGATTATCTCGGCGTCTAGAAGTTTCTCCACTTTGCAGACTATGAATACTTGCTTCTCGGGACCCTATCGTCGGGCCTTCTGCTTGACAGGGCGCGCGCCTGGGCACACAACTAGATGGTGGTTGATCACCTCCCTTGGTACGCTAGACATGTCAGACGCTGTTCGTGCGAACATGTCTGCGTTTGGCCGAAGGAAGGCGACAAGCGTGCTTTCCTATTTGGGAGGCAACCCGGCCCGATGGTGAGAGTGGGCCCCGTGCCGTCGGGGTTTATGAAGACCTTATTCGTGGCTGCTCTTACCCGAGAGAACAACTGCTTCTTCTTCGGAGGCTCGACATGGGAGTCGAGGCTGTCCTGGTCGATGGGGTGCGAGGCCGCTGCCTCCTTGTAGCCGTCCTCCATGGAGCGCACCGCATCCTTGTATGCGTGGTGCGCAATGCCGATGAATTTGGCCAGCACGGGGTAGCCGAGGATGGCGCTGTAGGGAAGCCCGATATGGGCGATGTCGAAGTCGATGTTCTCGGTGCGGTAGTTCTAGCGTGTCCTGAACGTGACAGCAAGGTGCACCCGTCTCAGGTGGACGGTTGTGCCGCTGGTGGCCCTTGTAAACGGCCTCGTGGCCTTCAAGATACAGCGAGGGACCCGCAACTTCTCGAAGGTCTCGAGCGAAATCACGTTGAGGCCCGCGCCTCCATCCACGAGCGTCTTGGATACGGCGACGTTGTTGATCGTGGGGGTGCAAACCAAGGGAATGGCGCCCACAGAACTGGTGGTTCTAGGGTGGTCCGCTATGTCGAAGGAGATTTTTGCTGCGACCACATGAGGGGTCGCTGAGGCAGCCCGTCCGCCTGATGGACGACATTGACCTCTCACGAAGTCTTCATGGTATGGCGGCTAGAGAGTGGGGCCAGCGAGCCACCCAGGATGCACGCCACGTGGCGCATTTGCGAGGTGGTGTCGCCTTCTCCTGAGGGGTTAGTGCCCGCGTTTCCATGGCGAAACGCCATAGTCATGTGACCCCAGGTTCTTCGAGGGGGAATTGATCGCAGTGCCAAAAACAGCGAAGGAAAAGCATACGCAGGGCTTCCCATGTGCTCACAGAGCTGTCAGGGAGGTTCAGCAACCATGCGAGAGGTGCACCGCGGAGCGCCAGGGGGAAGTACCTCATGAGGCACATGTCGCACCCCCCAGCCGCCCACACTCTCGCTTCGTACCTCCGTAGGAAGCCAGAAGGGGAAGCATTGCCAGTGTAGAGAGGTGGGAGGCGAGGACGGAACGCAGAAGGAGACCTTGCCTCCTAGAGGTCCCTGGAGAACGCGTAGCAGCACCCTGCCCTAGCTCTTGCGCGTCGCTCGCGGTAGCTGGGCTATTCTGGGCTTCTGCGGGTATTACCCGTAGAAGCCAGCGGTTCTGCGCCGCATGCTTGGTGAGGTTGAGTCTCGCGCACGCGAGACTTCGCAGTGTCGGCTATAGGCGTAGCCTCCACGGTGAGTTCCCACGTGGGCGACGCACCTAGAGCTGCGGACTCAGCTCCCACTACCCAAGCGAGTCCGATGGAGGGTACTGACCGAGAATTGCGAATGGCGGCATTGAACAGACAGCGCTGCGACCCCTGTGCTCCTGACAGGGCTTCCTGCAAGCACTATCGGCCGCGCTCGTGCGCGTCAGATGTCTGCAGTGCGAGTGTTGCCTGCGTATGAGACTGCAAGGACCGTGTCGGGCCCGTATGGAGCTTGCCGATGGGCATCGTGTCACGTCCGCGACACGCCGTGAGGGACTAAGGGCGGTGAGATCCACAGATGGAGAGGCTGGAGCGGGGGCCGTCGTGGGATGCCCGCTTCCAGGACCGAGACTTGTTGTGGTGCGGTCGGCGCGAGAAGAGACCATCGTGACGAGGAAGTGAAGGGACGCCTTATCCCCCTACCTAGCGCGCCAAATGTCGGAGAATGGTCTGTCAAAGACAGGATCTCCTCTAGAGGTTTGAACACTGGGGGCTAACCACGTTCACTGCGCTCCTCGAGAGACCTTGAGAGGGAACTAGGGATGATCGTCAATGGGGACACAGAGGGTTTGCCTAGGTTCAGGCCACCGTTGCGGTGTAAAACACTACTCCTGCTTGTCTATGGATTGCACTGCGATGGCTACAGTACAAGGTGTGAGATTGTACTCTCTCAGACTACTAGGGCTTTCAACATCCTCCCTTCTTGAACCCTTTCTACGGAGACCAAGGGGCCTTACTTATGCTGGCATTTTTGGTCCTCCTTCCTGCTCATTCTTGGCGGGAAAGGGCTACCACAAGGTGGCAAAGTGGAGACCAGCTGAGCTTTGTGCTGTATCCCTGGTCTTGGTTGTCGAGGACAGTGCCACTGTCCATGGAAGGGTTGTGGGGGCTCCGGTGACGTTCCCCTCTGTCTTGTAGCGCCGAACCGGTCTTCTTGCGCCAAAAGGAAAGCCTTGGGAGGGGCTTTGGAGCACGCAGCCGATGCACGCACTTTATACACGAGAATGGCAACTGCGGCCAAAGTGACCTTGTCTCTCTGCGGCGCTGTCGTCACCCCCATAGAGACGCCAACATCATCCCCACATGGGTTGTCCCCCGCGAGGGCGATTTCCTCAGGAGAGAATCTAGAGTGATGCAGAGCTTCTCTCCAGGACGCCAGCGGGAGCCTCTTTGGGGTAGATCCTTGATACGTCTCCAACGTATCTATAATTTCTGATACTCCATGATGATATTATGCTAATTGCTACATGTTTTCTCCCTTCTTTATGTAATTTTTATCGATTTTCCGGACTAACCTATTGACAAGATGCCACAGAGCCAGTTCCCTGTTTTCTGCTGTTTTAGTTTCAGAAAAGTTGTTCTGGAAATATTCTCGGAATTGGAAAATTTGAAGCTCGGAAGTCTTAGAATTCCCAAAGGTTCCACGGAGTGCCGAAGAGACCCAGAGAGGGGACACAGGGGGCCCACACCATGGGGTGGCGCTTCCCCCTTGGCCGCGCCGGGGAATGGTGTGGGGCCCCCAGGGCTCCACCGCCTTTGCCCTTTCGCCTATTTTATCCCCTCCGGAGGAAAACCCTAGGCACCTGATCAAATATCCCCGAAAAGTTATGCAGCCACCGTCATCGTAAACCCTAGATCAGGGGGTTCTGAAGCTATCTCCCAGCACCATGCCGGAGAGGAGATCATCACCGGAGGCCTCTTCATCACCATGCCTGCCTCTGGAGTGATGCGTGACTAGTTCATCCTTGGACTGCGGGTCCATAGCAGTAGCTAGATGGTTGTCTTCTCCTCCTATGCCTTAATATTTAGATCTCGTGAGCTGTCTAACATGATCGAGATTGTTCTTATGTAATTCTATGTGATGTGTTTGCTGGGATCCGATGAATATTGAACTTATGCCATGTTGATTATAGTCTTTATTGCATATGTTATTTGTGATCTTGCATGCTTTCTGTTGCTAGTGGTTGCTCTGGCCAAGTAGTTGCTAGTGACTCCAAGAGGGAGTATTTATGCTCGATAGTGGGTTCATGCCTCCTTTTCGCCTGTGCTCGAGTGACAGAAACTTGACGGGGGAGGATGTGCTGTTGCCACTAGGGAGAAAACAGCGGTGTGAGTGCCCGCGTGTACAATCATTGCTTATATTACACACATTGCTTAATACGATTATCTGTTGCTTGCAACTTAATACCTAAGGGGTTTTGGATGATAACCTGAGGGTGGATTATTAGTCATAGATGCAGTTGGATTACGGTCTATATATATTGTTGTAATGCCCGCACTAAATATCATAGTAGTCATCATGTCATGAATGTGCACTACGGTGCAACCTCTATTTGTCAATTGCCCAGCTGTAATTTGTTTATCCAGCATGCTATCTTTTATGGAGAGACACCACTAGTGAACCTATGAACCCCGGTCCATTTTTCCTACACTGTTAAACAAACCTCTACAATTTCCTGCTTTTCTTTACATACTGCAAGTATACACCATTTTCCACACTATATGTCTAATCTTTGTTTTCAGCAAGACCTGTGAGATTGACAACCTCACTGTACAGTTGGGACAAAGTATTTTGGTTGTGTTGTGTGCAGGTTCCGCGTTGTTGCTGACACCGGTGAGGCGCCATCACCACCGTCAGTTGCATCAACCTTCCGAAGATCCTCTTTCTCCTACTGGATTCATAACCTTGGCTCTTAACTGAGGGGAAATTCCTACCGCTGTGCTCATCACACCCCCCTCTTGGGGTTCCCAACACGCTTTGCCAGCATCAATCCTTTGTCAGAGCACCCCTTAAACAGGGGGCGTACCCTCGAGAGCGGGCGCTTGTGGAGGTGAACTGGCAAGGGCCTTTGTTGCGTCGATTTGGGTTGGGCTTGCAGTCGACGGCCCAGGATACCCTGGTATCCATGGGTCGGATAGAAGACTCTAGCTGAGCTACCCAGTGGAAGAGAAATACCTCGAGAAGCAAGGAGATCTAGGTACACCTATTATAACTTGCTATATAGGAGGGATAGAAATTCGTAATTCTCTTATGATTTAGGAGCAAGGGTAAGTGTTATGCCATTTTGTTTATATAAGAAATGAAATTTAGAATATTACTCTCCAACTACTATAACTTTACAGATGCCAGACAAAAGTATGAAGCAACCTGTAGGTATGATTGAAGATGTTTTGCTCATAATTGATAAACATGTTATACCAACTGATTTTTAGCATACTTGATATATCAGAGGATGAAAAAAAAATATTATATTGGGGATGCCATTTTTAAGTACTATAGGAGCTTCTGTTGACTGCGTTAAGGGAAAATAGTATTCCACGTCTATCATGAAGAATTTTTTTATTACTTCCCAAAGAAGGGTGAACCAAAAGATAGATATATCACCCAACACGCAGAACGAATTCGGTAAGTGCTCTTCCTACAGAGGATCCGAAGGTAAGAGTGAAAAACTAAGTTTAGGGAAGGTTGAGCTCGACAACCTTAAACAAGTGCTTAATGGGAGGCAACCCATAATGTTTAAAAACAATCTAAAAAATATTTATGATTATAAAACTTTTGATTATGAAAATCTCAATTCTATAATGTTGCAGGAAGAAGAAACGAAATTTTTACACGCAAGAGTAGGAGGATGAAATTTGAAGTTGTTTGAGGCTTAACGAGGAGCAGTACAGTGGTATACGACCGTCATGATGAACTTTATTTTGCAGGTTCCGAAGCGCAACAAAATTAGGGGCAAATAACGAGTGGGTACAAGCCACCATACAAGCCACCATACCAATAAGTCCTCAGAGACTTCTGAAATTCAACTTTTTTCGGGCCATATAACCAGTTGCGGTATGATGGAGAGCGACCATACAGTGACCGTATTGTGCAAACCTTCTGCAGCGATGCAACATCAGTATCGTTTAACGAGTGGCGGTACGGTGGCAAGCCGCCATACCAGCGACCGTATCATGTAAACCATTTGCGACTATGCAACATAAGTACCGCTTAACGAGTATGGTCGCTTGCGGCCGTATTGGCCACCGTACCATACCAAGTCCTAGGTATGCAAACCCTAAAACCCTTCAAAAGAACGTGCAACGACCATCGGTACGGTGGCGACCGACGGTAACCACTAATGTACCGGCTGGTTTCAAAAGTAAATAGAGATGGATGCGCGATTGGAGCTCATAGCAGCCTCCAAACGCGAGCCTATCTCTCTCCAGACCCCCTCAAACTCAATCCTAAATCATTCCAAACCTTTGATTCTTGCGGATTTTGCCTATTTGATTTGGTAGAACTCCAAATCGGCAAGTTTCTCTTCCAATTCATGGTTTATTTTCTCCGATATATGGTTATTCACATAACAATGTTAGTGGTAGATGAGTCCATCACCTATTAACCTAGATCATTCCTAGTAATTTCTACATTTGGTATTTGATTTGTTCATGTTGAACCGTCTGTTATTTACTTATGGGCCATATGTCAATCCTATTTTGTTAAAATTTTCAGGACAATGGCTTCATTCATTAAGAAGCTTAAGAGTAAAGTGACCGATAGCAGTTCCGCCGGCACGCACCACAGCAAAAGGGACGGGGAGGACCCAGAGCCCCAAGTAGGGCTGGAATAAGAACTCGAAACTCGCGAGTTAAACGATTAGCTCGCAACTCGATTCGTCTTCGCTCAAACTCATTGTCAAATGAGCCGAGCCGAGTTTTCATTTTCGACAGTAAACGAGTTTAAAATAATCGAGACGAATTACCGAGTACTTATTTAGCTCGTTTAACTCGGTAAAAAGAGTGGATACATGATATTCTTGTTTATGTCAATTTTTTTCTTGATTAATGTAATTATGGACGATAAATTACTTGACAGTGACATATTTTCATTGATTATTGCGATGATTCCATTATATATGCCCAAATAATTAAAAATAATTGTATAACAATATAAGTTAATGACTTTTCCTAGTTTTGAAAAACTAAACGAGTAGCTCGTGAACTACTCGCAAGTTCACCGAGCCGAGTTTTGATTCTGGACTCGTCTGTTGAACGAGTCGAACCGAGATCAACTCGTCACTTGACCGAGTTTAAGTGAATCTTGAACTAGTACCGCTTCACCATCGGAGGACATCACAAGAAAATCCCCTCTAGAGGTTTTGCGACATCTTCGGTTTCAAGAACACAGGTATAAAATATTTTAACAATGCTAAAACTGAACTAGCTGAGATGTTACTCACTTGGGAGCTCATCTCCATTCTTAGTAATATTGATTATTCGAAGAAAAAGATGTCCACCATCCAAAACCCCACTTATCATTATTTGGCTTTACTTGTGGGTAACACTTTTTTTGCTAGAGAGAATATGGGTGCAATGATACACCACGATATGGTAGCCATTCAGGCTATGTTAAACCCAACAATGGCTAGTTTCAACTTTGGTGCACTTCTTATGTTGCACTTTCACCGCCAGCAGTCCAAGACTAGTGGAAAAATTTGCCATAGAGGGCGCATTACTCATATTGCTATAGCCTAGAGCTTAAACTTTGATGCTTCCGATCTTGTTAAGGGCCTATTAAAATTTGTATTATAAATTTGATATGTGCTGATATTTATGGGGGTTGATACTACTAACCTTCACAAGCACGGTTATTGGTGTCTTTTCACCACGGGGAAGGAAGATGAAACACGCGTCACCAGTTGTTTCCACATGGTTTTGATTTGCAGGGACATGCGTGGTTGCTAGACCGACAGGGTCTTCAGATCGCTCGTCAACGGGCATGGCTTCTTCCCCAAGAACAAGATGAAGAGGAAGTATGGGCTAATACCGCAGCTGGACAGGGAAACCAGCAGAAGGACGAAATATGGGTGACTGGGGCTACTAACAACCACCACCAGTACCATAGGGAGCCGATGCGTACGTTCCCCGCGCAGAATTTGAGCACCTCGTGCAGCGTGTGGGTGGAGTTGAAAAGGCACTTTAGTGTGTGAGCACGAACTTCACCTACCTCAACATGAGCGTTGAACCACCTCATGGCAGAGCGGTCACCTTATATGCCCCACACAATGACAGGGAGGATGACAACGATTAGCCCAGCTAGGTCAAAAACCTAAGCTTGGGGAGGTTTAATTTGTCTACACCTTTGATTCATATTTATTTCATTTTGTTTTTTCGTTTTTGTTTCTTTCTTGTTTTTAGCATTTTTATTTACAGTAATGCATTATTAGTGAAAACGCAAAGACAAATTAGAGTAGATTATTTTATTTCATATAGATTTTCCTATTTATCTTTGTTTTTATTTGGAATTTTCAGCGGATGCCTCGGTTCGTGTGAGATAACAATGAGAAGAAACCAGGAAGATGGATCGATCAAGGCACCAAACTAGCGAGAGACGGTATGTCATTCTTATCTTCCTATATCTCGCAAGTTTAGGTAATATAATATTATTATTTGTTTGGTTGCACTTAGAACTCGTCCCTCATCTAGTCCGTTAGTTTAAGATTTTTTTCCTCTCAGTGCTAGTCTCACTATTTTATTTTTGATCTATGATGCACTATCTTAAGTTTGAAAAATCCATTGAATATCTTTTTCAAAAAAATGTCTAAGCTCGGAAAGAAAGAAGGAAATATTGCTTATTATTGTTGAAGAATGACTTTGATTTATCTCCACACTGTGAAATAAAAGATTAAATTGTTTTTGTTAATTTGGCGCTAATTATTTGTGAATCGCTTTGTGTTGTTATATGAAAAGTACACTCCAACAACTGATCTCTTGAGAGCCATTGGGTACTCAATTTAAATTTTCTCAGACCACCACTCCACTCCGCAGACTAACAAGCAATGTACCCGGAGTAATAATTGTTGACTGCTCGTCTGGCTAACGAATGATCTACCCGGGGAAATCCTGGATATCGGCTATCAGTGGAGGGATTATTGTAACAAAACGTTAACACTTCAACTTTCTGACTCTCACATCTCGGTTATGAGTGGTAAAATAATTGTACTTCTCCACCATTACATCATGAAGTATAATTGGTCTAGCTATCTTGATTATCGTAACACCTAGCGTAGTTCACATGTTTACTTTGTAAGCTGGTTGGCAAAGCACTAAAATCTTATTTTGAAACTTTAAAAGTGGAGTGGATAATTAAAGTGCATACTTTTCCTTGTTGTCTTAACAAGAAAATAATTTGAGCTGAAAAATGTTTTTACGCTCACATAATAGAGGAGCTTTTTACTATACCTCGGTCTGGCTAAATTTTTAAAACTATTTTTGTGAGCAACGTTTTTTAATAGAAAATTATTGAGCGGTTAGGCAACGAGTTTTTAAGTTGCAACCAAGCAAATGTTATCATTGTCTTATTTAAGATTGCAGGATGTATGAAGAGAGGAAATGGCATGCCATCTTAAAACTAGTGAACTATCTTATTTGACCCATCTCCCTATTTATTTTTCTTTGCTAAGTTACTGTCACAAGAACAGATGTATATAGCATTAAAATATATCTAGATACACCTTTTTTACGACAGTTAAAATGAGACAGAGAGTTTCCGGCCATGTCTCCAGCGATGTCAACTTTTTTGCTAAAATAGCAAAAAAAAAGTTTGCTATATATGTTCTCCGATTTTGCTATAGTAGTAGAACGTTTTTGCTACAATGTATCCAGCAAAGTTTCCGGCGAAGGCACAAAAAAATTGCTACAATAACATAATTTATTTTTTGCTGCAATTATTTTTTGTTTTTGCTATATTATTAGAAAATATTTGCTACTTTTTCTGTTAAATTTTGTCCACGAACCGTTTTCTGCTCACTGCAGCAAAAATGGGAGTTGTGCAGCAAAATCGAGTTTTGGGGGTTTTTTTGGGACACGTGTCAGTTAGGGGAGGGGAGGATTACTTTTCCCTCCCGACGCTCAGCACTCACCTTTTTGAAATACTATTTTCTTAATACCTAATACACTACACTTGCCTAGTGGATTGGGATAAATAGGCATTTGTTGGGATTAGGTGAAGTTTAGAGTTTCACCCGGTCCAAAAAAATCGCATAAGAAAACTAGAAACAAATAAGACCTTAACAAGGGCATTTGTAGCTTTGATGAGTCATGCTCTGCTTGGGTAGCAGCCAAGCGAGAATCTTGCATCCTTTTTAGGCGCACGATTGCTCCAAATGATGGGGCAGCGGCATCAATGGGCCGAAATCTGAGAGCCAAAGCTAGCACGGTACTGGTTTGTGTGAGTGTAGCGTGTCTTCAGCGCCCACCGGACCAGGAGTTGTTTATGGATCAACTCCGGCAGCAGGCAGATGTTCTGAATCGTGCGATCCTTGCTGCCTTGCTGATACAATCAAGCAACCGTCCAGTTGGCAGTTTTGTCCCGATTCCAAAACAAGGAACGGCACATCCTGTCCAGCTCTGTTCGAGCACCCATCTCGGCTACGTTCATGGCAGACACACCAATGGCACGATCCAAACTCTACCTGTGACATAGTGTGACAGAGTAGTGTTGCCGTGAAAACAGAGGGGAGAAAAAGTGTATTTCAACGGCTGATGTTGCCTTGTACTCCGTAGCAGTTTATCAGGCGAACACGTACGTACAGCATGCACACGGCCGGAGAAGCCAGTCCACAGGTGTGCTTTGGACAGGAGAACCGAAACACCGAGGGTTCACCGCGGTCGTCGCGCGCTCCTCCATTGCCAAGAACAAGGATCACGCGCGGTCAAAGCCTCTCTGTGTTATATATACACACTCCCCGCCATCGCCATGGCGTGTCGCTCCGGGTGCCGTACGTCGTCGCCTCGGGAGAGGTCTCAGAGAAACACCATTCCCTGAGACAACTTCCGGCGCGCGGCGAGGCAGGCGCCGGCGAGCACCACAATGGCGGCGGGGAGCCCCCAGCTGAACATTCTCCTGTGCGTCCTCGCCAGCGTCGCCACGGCAGCGGCCACGGCGGTGCAGACCACCAACGTCACCTCCGACGAGGAGTACTGGACGAAGCGCGTCGAGGAGGCCCGCGCGTTCAGCCGCGCGTCGTACGTGAGCGACCCCGTCGCCGAACTCAACCGTTTCAACAGGGACGTGCACCGGGCGACGACGCGGCGGTCGCTGGCGAGGTACCGGGGCCCGTGCGTGGCGACGAACCCCATCGACCGGTGCTGGCGCTGCCGCTCCGACTGGGCCAGCGACCGCCAGCGCCTGGCCGCCTGCGCCCGCGGCTTCGGCCACAACGCCGGCGGCGGCGCCGGCGGCAGGACGTACGTGGTCACCGACCCCAGCGACGACGAGCTCATCATCCCCAAGAAGGGCACGCTCCGGTTCGGCGTCATCCAGGACCGGCCCCTCTGGATCGTCTTCGCGCGCTCCATGGTCATCACCCTCTCCCAGGAGCTCATCGTGAACAGCAACAAGACCATCGACGGGCGGGGCGCGCAGGTGCACATCACGGGCGCGCAGATCACGCTGCAGGGCGTGAAGCACGTGATCATCCACGGCGTGCACATCCACCACTCCGTCCCGCACTCCGGCGGCATGATCCGGGACTCCAAGCACCACTTCGGGCAGCGCACGCGCAGCGACGGCGACGGGATATCGATCCTCTCCGCCAGCAACATCTGGATCGACCACGTCTCCATGTGGAACTGCTCCGACGGCCTCATCGACGTCGTCACCGGCTCCACCGCCATCACCGTCTCCAACAGCCACTTCGCCAAGCACGACCACGTCATGCTCTTCGGCGCCAGCAACTCCGAGACGCAGGACGCCATGATGCAGGTCACCGTCGCCTTCAACCACTTCGGCAAGGGCCTCGTGCAGCGGATGCCCCGCTGCAGGTTCGGCTTCTTCCACGTCGTCAACAACGACTACACGCACTGGCTCATGTACGCCATCGGCGGCAACCGCGACCCCACCATCATCAGCCAGGGCAACCGCTTCATCGCCCCCGACGACGGCAACGCCAAGGAGGTCACCAAGCGGGAGTACGCGCCCTACAGCGAGTACAAGGACTGGGTGTGGAAGTCGCAGGGGGACGTCATGATGAACGGGGCATTCTTCAACGAGTCCGGCGGCCAGAACGAGCGAAGGTACGGCCAGATGGATTTCATCCCGGCCAAGCATGGAAAGTACGTCGGCCAGCTCACCAAGTTCGCCGGCACGCTCGCCTGCACCGTCGGAAAGCCCTGCTAAATTTCCAAACAGTTTACTGGCCGAATCTCTGCTGCCACCTACATTGCCAACCCGAGAGAACGCCTCTTCTTCACCATGAGAACGATAATTCAGCTGACTGATGATGTCCTAGTGTAATTTAATTCAGCAAGTGAGCAGTGTCCCAGGTGCATATCGCGGACTGCTCTAGTTCAAATGGTGCAAGTGTCATATACATTTCAGAAAAGATTCGCTCAGCTTCTACAGTTTCGGTTTACTCTCTTTTTTCAGAAACTGTGTTGTTGGCACACTTCGGCTCCCTAGCTGAACATGAAAAATGGCAGGAAATAGCTGAACCAAAACCAGACAGTTTGACAGCCTAAACTTAGCTTCAGAAAAGTTGCCGCCTAGTGTCATTTCCTTTCTTTTATTTTGACAGATTGGTTGTGCAGGCATTGAAAGTGAGAACTGGAGGAAGACAAACCGGTGAACATGGAATTTGACAGGACACAATTAAAATTTCAAAGAATTGAAGAGAAATATCAGACACACAAATTATTCCATAAATAGGAGAAAATGGGTGACATTGTCAGCCGATTGACAAAAGAATATGACAGGTACACAAACTTGACTGTCATCTGGCTCTAACAGTACAAACAGATTATCAAATGAAACTGGCATGTTTAATAGCTCATAGATTTACAACATGATCAGCTATGTTAGTACAAGGTCCATTGAGGTCTGGGATTTCATATCCATTAGAAGCATGTCCAGTTGCTGCACATCATTAATCTATCCACCTCCTGAAAGTAAGTGCTCAGTGTCTCTGCAAATCATCAACTGAGCCCGTTCAAATGGTGCAAATGTCGTATAAAATTCAGACAGCTACACCATGAGACCTTGATTAGTTCAGTACAACATGTCACCAAAAAAGATTAATTTTGTGTTCTTTTTATTGAAGCAGAATACGTTCTATCGGTCCAACAATACAAGAACCGGCATCACCCATCCTAGATGACTACTACTCGTTAGCCGGATCGCCGCCGCCGTTCTGCTCACACTGCAGGTCGTTGTTGTCGTCGAACTTGTAGAAGCTGCCGTCGCCGCAGAGCGAAATTGTTGAGTGGGCGCTCGGCTCGGTTCCCACGGCACTGCCGTTGTCGCTGTTGCCACAGAGCGCACCGGCTTGTTGCTCGCCGCCGGCGCACATCACGGCGGCATCATCTCCGGCAAGGTATTGGCTGCTCGTATCCTGCTGATACTGCTGCCACTGCTGGTACTCGGCGTAGTAGTTGTTGTAGTCGCCGCCACACTCGGGGACGTTGCCGGAAGGATCATAGTAGGCGCCGGACGGGTCCACCATTCCGCCGCCGTAGAGAGCATGGGCTTGCGCGCCCTCGCCGTTCATCGCCGCGGCATCGTAGTTGTAGCTCGGGCCCGGTTGATCTGGGATCGAGGGGCAGTAGTTGTTGTCGTAGTCAGCCTCCGGGAGGACACACGCGAGAGGAGTACAGTAGTAGCCGGCGTTCTCGACCATGCCGCCGTCATAGGCAGCACCGTATTGCGCGCCACCGAGTCCCTCGCGGTTGCTCCTCACCAGCGCGGCAGCGTACTCGTAGCCCGTCTGCTCTGGGTCCGCGACTTGGACTTGATGTTCGGCGGCGGCGGGTTGCCTGTTGGCCATCTTGGGTGCCTTGATGCGGGTGAGCACGGTGGCTGGGAGCGGCGGCGAGACGATCTTGTACTCGTGCATGACGTAGCCGCTGCTGCGGTCGTCGTGGTTGTCGCGGTAGAAGGAGAGATCGTAGCGCTTGTACCTTATGTCGACCTCGACGCCGCCGGGGTGGAGAAGGGTGACGGTGCCCTCGGACGACTGCTGCCCCTGCCACTTGCCGCCCGGGATTGTGCGGTGCCTACGGCCGGCGTTCTGGGACGGGTCCGCGGGCGGGCCGAAGAAGAAGGCGTGGTCGAGGTCGCCGTGCCGCTGCAGGATCTCCCACGGCGGGGCGCTCGCGGGGTCTTCCTCCTTGATGGCGTCCGCGTAAGGGTTGGGGAGGTTGAGCGCGCGCGGGAGGAGGTAGTTGGCGACAATGTCGGCGTCCGTGGGGTTGAATTTGCACGCCGGCGGCATGCTGGGGCCAAACCCGAACTTGCTGGCCTCCATGGATGGAAAGCAGAGGATCCCCTGTTTCTGCTTTGCTCTGCTCCGCGTCCGGTTTCTTGCTTTCTTGCTCGGATCGGTGGATGGATCGGTGGACACAGAGTTGGGTTCGGTTCCGGCGCGTGGATTGGCATTGCTAATATAGGCGGCGAGGGTGATCTAGCAGAGCAGAGCTCAAGTCGGATTCGCCGTTCTCGTCGTACCCAATCCTCCGTACTTGCGTTGTGCCCAATCCAACTCTTTCCTAGAGAGTCTCGGACTCCAAGACGTACCTCATCCACCCGAGACGCCACTATAAGCACCAAAGCATGCGCGCATATGCACCTCATCCAATTGCTTCCACAAACATCTCCTCCCATCCGGTTTCTTTTCCCTGGAGGCTGGAGGCCAGGCATTGTTCTAGCTCTCTGTCGCGCGCGCACTTCTCTCTAATGGCGCCGCTTGCCATGGAGATTGGCGACGGCGATGACTACCTGCAGCTTTCTCCTGCGGACCAAGACGGCGACGGCGATGACTACCTGCCGCTTTCTCCTGCGGACGAAGAAGGCGAATGCAATGATGACTACCTGACGCTTTCTCCTATGGAAGAAGACGGCGACGACGATGACTACTTGCCGCTATCTCCTGTGCAAGAAGAGGGCGACGGCGATGACTACCTGCCGCTTTCTCCCGTGGAAGAAGACGGGGACGACCACCAGCACCTGCCACCCGAGACCGAGCAGGACGAAGAACATGCACATGTTCATCTCGACCTCTTGAGCAATGTAATGCAGCAGGAGCTTAGCAGGATCAGTCTAGCCGACATCATCCCGCGCGTCCGCGTCACGGCTGCTCCGGACGATTCCGAGTTGGCGGCGGCAGTGGCCGAGGCGCTGCAGACGGTGGAGGCGCCGTCCGACGACATCCGCGACTGCCCGATCTGCCTGCAGGACGATGACACCGTGGCGTGGAAGGAGACCGCGTGCGGGCACCGGTTCCACGGACGGTGCGTGGAGAGGTGGCTGCAGGCCAAAGGGAGCTGCCCCATGTGCCGGAGTCAGGTGGTCACCATGCCCACCGCCGCCGCCACTAGTGTTGCTCTACAGTTGCAGGTTATCTTGGAGGAATATGGTCTGGATATTGCCAGTACTATTTCCATGGAGGAGGATCAGCTGCTTATAATTAGCTAGAGAAATTAACGATGCTGCTTACGGTGGTTTTAGATCTTGTGACACCTCCTCGATCTGCTAGACGTAAAGAGTGTGCCACTTTTTCTAGATAGAGCTTTGATTCAGCTCGGCAAAATTTGTGAAATGAATGTTGTCAGGAAATTTAATCATATGTACATTTCCACGATGTAAAAGACGTTTTAGCATTATATCTTTATCATGTTACCATGTTAACTGCTCTAAAAAAAAGGGTACCGTAGAAGTAGACAGGAGCTTCAGGTCTGGCCTCGATCGGGCACTTGGCTTAAAACGGTAGGGAAGATGTAGGAAACAACGTATCTTGTGGAATCTATGGAGGGGAACTAATTACTTCTAGCTATAGAAGAAATTCTACCCACGCGTGTGGCAATTAGTTTAGACGCACGAACCGAACGAGGCATATGGACATTAGAAGATACTCCCTCCATTCAACGATAGATGACTTTCACATATCTATATATGGATGTATCTAGTATGAGCTTAGCATCATCCTTAATTGACTTTTACGGGAATTATTTTCTACCATGCACACTCCGCCACAAAGCAAGGGCATGTGCCTTTTTTCTCGAAATAGGGGTTCAAAATCCAGTCTCTGCATCGAGTGATTCATACAGCCTTCATCGATTATTCGTGTAATTCAGTTTTACAACTCAAAATTGAGCAGAACAAAATCACAGGTTTTCACCAACAGAATCACTAGCAGAAATAAAACTACGAAAGTCTACTAATATGTTGTCACACATGTCGGGAGAAAAAATCATGTGCCACCGAGAGAAGTCCCGTGCATCCATGCACCATAAGCTTTCGCTGGTCCGAATGTAACAAAAAAGCCCATAGCGGGATCCAGTGCACCGCCATATAAATAATCTGTAAGACATGAAACGATTTCTTTCTGTTAAAAACAAGATTGTGTCTGGAATTCCAAATAGATCAACAAATAGCTGAAACGCCGATACCTATCCTAGCCTTGGTCTTTTTATACACCCCATTCAACCAATTCCCAAACAGATTTGTAATATTGGTTGGAGGAGTTATATTATAGGTACAAAACACCACACGTCTGAAAGTAAAGTATAGGCACCTAGAGGGGGGGGGGTGAATAGGTGCTACGACCAATTTTAATTTTTCTTAAGATTTAGGCTTGACAAGAAGGTAAATTCTCTAGATTATGCAACTAGGGGTGAATTTACCTATATGACAAGGCAAGCAATTAAGGCAACTAGAACAACACTTAATACAACTAGTACAACAATAAATGTAACAAGTACTAGTAAGTAAATAGGGAGGAACGAGATAACCGATGGAAGCACACGGAGACACGATGTATTCCCGAGTTCCTCCTTGTTAAGGGAGTACGTCTCGTTGGAGGGGTGTGAGCTCGCCACGAAGGCCTACTCAACGCCACGAAGGCCTCACCCTATTCTCCGATGAACTCCGCCACAAAGGCCTAGTTCACCTTCCACTATAGAACCCCTTTGAGGCGGGGATCGAATCCTTTACAAACAAGTTTGGGGCACACACCCACAACTTAATTGGGGGCTCCCAACACTCACAAATCACCAAGAGTAGCAAGAAGCCTAGGTTCTCCACATGAGGAAACCCTAGGCCAAGATTCCTCAAGCAAAGGAGAGGGGAAATGAAATCCGGTTGGTGAAGACGTAGGTCGGGGCCTTCTCCTTCAATCCACCAAAGATCTAGGCTTTTGGGTGGTTGGATTGGGAGATCTAGCAAGGTGGTTGAGCTCCAACAATGGTGTCTTTAAGTCTGGTCAAGCTGTCTGGAGGTAGGTGGAGGGGAGGGGGTATTTATACCCCCTCATCAATGCAAAGAGCCGTTGGAGCATTTCTGTCGAAATCACACCGGAGACTCCGGTGTAAAGGCCGGAGACTCCGGTCTGGGCCGGAGACTCCGGACAGTTTCCGGTGCCCAATTCTTCAGAGAAAATCCACTCCGGAGACTCCGGTCTGGCGGACCGGAGACTCCGGTCTTGGCGCTTCGCGTGGGCACAGAGGGAGTCTGTGGTCTTGCGGTTGAGGAAAAATGTACTCACACCGGAGACTCCGGTAAGTATCCGGTAAGTCTCCGGTGTGGGTACAGTGCGCGACACCACCAAGTCCTTAGCGAAATTCTTGAAGAATATCCCACACCGGAGACTCCGGACAGTCTCCGGACACTCTCCGGTGTGGGTACAGTACGCGACACCAAAGTTCCTTAGCGAAATTCTTGGAGCAAAATCCCACACCGGAGACTCCGGACAGTCTCCGGACACTCTCCGGTGTGGGTACAGTACGCGACACCACAAGTCCATAGCAGAATAATCCAGGGAGAAATCTCCACACCGGAGACTCCGGTCTGGTGGACCGGAGACTCCGGCCTGAAGAAAACTCCAGTGAACAGACTTGGATATCTAGCTCCTTTTTGTACCACAGCACCACCATCGATAAATAAGTTGAAGTAAACCCCTGAAATACATCAACACTTATTAGAGTACATGTGTTGTTAACAAACACCAAAACAAGGTGATTTAAGCGCGTTTGCACTTTCAATCTCCCCCTTTTTGGTGTTTGATGACAACCCACATATTTTAGCAATTTAGAGCATAGCTAGGCTAAGTTTGTAAAAGATAGATTACTCACAAAGTGAGCTCCCCCTATTTTTCACAAACCAAGCCCTACTAGAGCAAGCATTTGAACAATAACAAATAGAGAGACACGGATAAGGCATAATGAATAATGATAAATAAAAGATAGCTTCACCACAAGGTCTCTCACAAATAACAACCATTGTTCACTAAACACGCAAAACGAAATCAACTAAGATAGTGGGAACACAAGTCATAAGAGGCAAATCAAGTTCAACTTGTGTTCCGAAGCAAATAAAGCAAAGTGGAGAAGACACAAAGCTACTTCTCCCCCTTTGGCATCGAGACACCAAAAAAGAGGCGAAGAGAACAACGCGGTCCAAAGGCTCAGTCCTCATCCTCGTAGTCCTCATCATCATCCTCCCCTGGTTCCGTGTCACCATCATCATCATCAGCTCCACTCACATCATCATCATCATCGTCACCGGAGGCGAAGTCACCAAGGTCCTCATCCTCTGGATCATCCTCAGGCTGATCATCAACAAAGTCTTCCTCAATCTCCGGGGTCCTAGCATGGTGAGTCGAGGTAGAAGGAGCCGAGGTGACATCCTCAAAGTCACCCCACGGAAACTGATCAATGTTCCACCCCTCATAGGACATAGTCACAGAAGCGGTGGGAGGGGTGGGTGGAGTAGTGGGAGGAGTACCCATAGGAGGTGTAGCACCAAGGCCCGCATGGTCATGCAGCTTGGTGATCATCTTCTTCAGCTCGCGTCTCTCCTTATAAGCAGCATGGTTCTCCTTGTGCACAGCTACAGTCATGCATAGAATGTTACGCTGGAACCACGTGAGCTTCTTCATCTCATCCTGAGTCTCCTCCCTGCTAGAGCGGCGAGAGGGAGGATCGGCATTCTTCCTCCTAGAGCGAGAAGGTGCCTCAACATCCCCCATGGGAGTGTCATCATCACGAGAGCGGCCGGTCAGAATCTGGAGAGAGCCAACAGGGTGCACAGTATCGTGAGCTAAGCCAGGCAGCTGGTCAAGAATGAGCCTCATCACATATGGAGCATAGACAGGCACCTTCTTGATCTCGATCATAGCACAGTAAATCTCCTCCTTAATAAAGTGCATCACATCAATCTCAAAACCCTCTCCATCAGGGCCAGCAAGGTGACACTGGAAGGCCTGATAAAGGAGGTTCACTAGGCCACCACGAATAGCATCGACATTCCCAACCTTGGGAGCAATGTTGAAGCGAAAGAGACGAAGACAAATGTTGTATACCCTCTTCAAATTCTTGGCAGTGCCGCAGCTGGAGAGCTTGTCATACATATGAGCCATGCGCTTCTTATCATAAGCAACTCCATGAACGTGCATACGCTCACCATTCCCTTCTCCCCAAGGGTAACCAAGAAGCTCAGCAAATCGTTCCATGGACGACTCGCACTCCACTGTCCCAGACATCCACTTCATAGTGACCTTCTCATCTTCAGCAAGAGTGACAGTGGCAAAGAACTGCTGAATAATAGGAGGGTTGTAGTTCTGCTGAATGCCCACAAGATGCTCGAGACCCAGCTTCCTAGTGATCCAGACTGCCTCCTCAAAGTACTCACAGCTGCCAAGTGCCTCTAAGTCAAGGACTTTCTGTGGACACACGGGCTGCCTGAACCGAGTATAGATCTCATCCATGATCAACTCGGACTCCCTCCTCCAATAGTGGGCTGTATGAGCAGTGCGGGGCATCTCGAAGAAAGGACGACCCCTCATAAGCCTGTACTCCTTCTTGCTCAAGGATACCACTGAGGATAAAGAATCATATCTTGCCTTCTTTGCTATTTCAGCATTCACTCTGTGCTCGTGCTTGTTTTTCTGACGCCTCTCACTCTCAAAGGCACCCCTCTGACCATAAAGACCGGTGGCTTCATCAGTAACCATATAGTTGCGGGAGTGAGGACGAGAACTACGCTTGACCACGGCCTTCTGCTTTGTTCCTGAAAGCCAACACAAACAAAACAACAACAGAGAAAACAAAAAAAATGAACATACATGTCCAACGAGGTGCAGAAACACTACAGATGCACCAGAAGACGCAGCTGAAAGAACCACACCGGAGTCTCCGGTCCGAGACACCGGAGTCTCCGGTCTAAGACAGCAAAGTGCAGGGTTCTTAACAGGGGGTACTACTGGTGAATCTAAGCATGTTCTTTACACAAAAAACTGGCCAGAGGAAGTTCTACCAACAGTAAGTGCAACATCCCCAAAGAAATCACCTAGTTTTTCAGATCTAGATGCAAAACAGAAAAAAAAAACGTGGGGAGATGTAGTACCCTTGCTTTCTTGGCCTGCCATTGTCCCTCCCACGGATGGGAGAGGCAAGGGGGAGGTTGGGGGACGACTTTTGGGCGGAGGAAATCGCCCGGGACGGCTCCTGGCGGTGGCGGCGGCGCAGCAGTGCTTTGGGGGGGGGGCGTGGGGGAAGTGGGGAATGAAACCCTAACTTCCCTCAGCCCCCAGCTTAAATAGCACCCGCAGCACACCGGAGTCTCTGGTGTTAACACCGGAGTCTCCGGCCTGGCCGGAGTCTCCGGTATGGTACACCGGAGTCTCCGGTCTTTTGCCAGAAACACTACCCAAAAGAACATGTAATGCTAAAAAAAAACAACAAACATGAGATTTTGGCAGGAAAAACAGAAGCAACACAAGGAGGGAAAAATGTACTCAAAAACAACGAGAAGGAAACGAAGAACATCAAATGGTGAGTACATCCCTTAACAAAAAAATGCCAAAAGCTCGCAAATAAGAACCAATTCTTCACGGAAGAGGTTGGTGGCCTAGGCCACCATGTAAGAGTTCATGGTATGCAACCGCGAAGATATATCTTGGGGGCATTGCCATTACTCAACATTGAAGCTCACAATTCAACATTAGAAAAAGAGAGATCACAATGAATTTTTGCTTTGGGCATAATGGGGGGAGGGAGAACCCAATGTGTTAGGATAACACTCCCCCTATGTCCATGCCTACACCTAGACTCGAAAACGTTTCATCTATAGGGGTGTGTGCAAGATAATCAAGTCAAGCTCCTTGAATCAATCACATTTAGCTCATTCCTCAAGAACAAGAATCTTGCATCATCAAGTGGCTTCGTGAAAATATCCGCAAGATTGTCCTTGGTGGGCACATAACTTAGTGCAATGTCTCCTCTCGCTACGTGATCACGGATGAAGTGGTGGCGAATCTCAATGTGCTTCGTCCTTGTGTGTTGCACCGGATTGTATGCAATCTTGATAGCACTTTCATTGTCACATAGAAGAGGCACTTTGTCCAAATGAACTCCATATTCCTTGAGAGTTTGCCTCATCCATAGCAATTGAGTGCATGCACTTGCGACGGCAACATATTCGGCTTCGGCGGTGGAGAGTGAAATGCAATTTTGTTTCTTCGAGGACCAACTTACAAGGGACCTACCAAGAAATTGGCAAGCCCCGGAAGTTGACTTCCTATCATCTTGATCACCCGCCCAATCGGAATCCGTATATCCATTGAGAGAAAATTGTGCCCCCTTTGGGTACCACAAACCAAATCTTGAGGTATGAACCAAATAACGAAAGATCCTATGAACCGCCATTAGATGGCAATCCTTAGGAGCCGCTTGATACCTTGCACACACACCTACACTCAAAACGATATCGGGCCTAGATGCACAAAGATAGAGCAAAGAACCAATCATAGAACGATAAAGCTTTTGGTCCACATCCTTACTCCCTTTTGGATTACGAGAGAGATGACACTTGACTTGCATGGGAGAAGTCTTGATCTTAGCATCTTGGAAGTTAAACCTCTTGATCATATCTTGGGTATACTTGGCTTGAGAAATGAAAGTCCCACGAGCCAATTGCTTGATCTCAAAGCCAAGGAAGAATTTAAGCTCACCCATCATAGACATCTCGAACCTGTCAGTCATAAGCTTAGAGAACTCATTATTGAAAGCTTGGTTAGTTGAGCCAAAGATGATATCGTCCACATAGAGTTGGCATATGAAAAGCTCTCCCTTTACTCTCTTGGTGAAGAGAGTGGGGTCAATCTTCCAACTTCGAAACCACGATCATCTAACAACTCCCTAAGGTGCTCATACCAAGCACGAGGTGCTTGTTTGAGACCATAGAGAGCCTTGTCAAGTTTGTAAACGTGGTTGGGAAAGTTGAGATTCTCGAACCCCGGAGGTTGCTTGACATATACCTCCTCTTTTAGTGGACCATTCAAGAAAGCACTTTTCACATCCATTTGTTGCAATTTGAAATTATGTGAGGATGCATAAGCAAGGAGGATACGGATGGACTCAAGGCGAGCCACGGGCGCGTAGGTTTCATCAAAGTCAATGCCTTCAACTTGGGTGTAACCTTGAGCGACCAATCTTGCCTTGTTCCTAATGACAATGCCATTCTCATCTTGCTTGTTCTTGAAAATCCACTTGGTGCCAATAACATTGTGGCAATCCTTGGGTTTCTCAACCAATCTCCAAACTTTGTTGCGCTCAAAGTTATTGAGCTCATCATGCATAGCTTCAACCCAATCGGAGTCCTCAAGAGCTTCATACACTTTCTTAGGCTCCACCATAGAGATATGAGCTTGATGCTCACAAAAATGAGCCAATTGCCTTCTAGTGGACCTTCTAGTTTGAACATCCTCCAAGACCTTGTCATCTTGGGCATCAATTTGCTTCAAAGCTCTTCTTATCCTTTTGATGCGACGGGCTTCGATCTCCTCATTATTGCGAGGAGGAATCACTTGATCATCTTGATCATTCGGGTCCCCATCTTGACCAACATGGCCTTGATCATCAACATCGTCATCAACAATATCTTCAATACTAGCTTCAACTGAGAAGAGGAAGAAGAGGATGATTGATCTTGGCCTTGATCTTGACTCGCAATTAGTGAGAGGAGTGGGTACGATTTGCGGAGTCACTTGATCAATGAGAGGAGGGTCTTGAATATGTTCTCGGTTAGGTGTAGTGGTTGGCTCCTTGGCTTGATCTTCAAATAGTAGAGGAGGGCTCCACTTGGGTAGAGCATAGTCCTTCTCGAGTCTCCATAAGTGTCCCCTCGATGGGGCGGAAGAATCCACACCATCCTTCTATGGCTTCTTGAGGCATTTCAACATCTACATTTGAAACATGAAATTGCGACACTTGGGAGCCGTCATTTTCCTCAAAAACCACACTACAAGATTCTATGACAAATCCCGATGAGGCTTTGTCAAGACTCTATAAGTGTGGGATTCGGCACCGTAACCAACAAAAATACCCTCAATAGTTTTGGATTGAAATTTCGACAACCTAATACCTTGATCAAATAAAAGCACTTACAACGAATACACGGAAGTAGGATAACGTTGGGCTTGTTGCGGTTGAGGATCTCATATGGGGTCTTGCTCAAGCCTTTGCGGATGTAGAGGGGTTGGAGGAGTGGCATGCGGTGGATATGGCCTCGGCCCATAAATATTGGGGAGAAGAGTACTCCGCCAACTTGGTCCTTGCCATATCCAAGAGAGTGCGATTCTTCCTTTCGGCACACCATTTTGTTGAGGAGTGTAAGTGGCGGAGTATTGGTGACGAATGCCTTCTTCACTAAGAAATTCATTCAATGTATAGTTCTTGAACTCCGACCCATTATCACTCTAATAGCCATGATTTGCACATTGTGTTGACGTTGCACTTCGTTGGAGAAGTCGATGATGGTTTGTTGGGTCTCACTCTTGCACTTGAAGAAATAAACCCAAGTGTATCTTGAATAATCATCGACAATCACCAAGCAATACTTCTTGCCGCCAAGACTTGCCTCGGGCACGGCACCAAAGAGATCAACATGAAGAAGCTCCAAGATCCTCTTTGATGAGATAATAGTCTTGGCCTTGTGCACAATGTCATGCATCTTCCCTTCAACACACGACCTACAAACGCGATCCTTTGCAAAGGAAACATTTTCATTTAGTCCAACAATAAGGCCACTTTTGTGAAGACTTTGCAAAGTTCTCATGTTGACATGGGATAGCCGGCGATGCCATAACCATCCCAAGTCCGCCTTCCCGAAAAGACACATTGCTTGAGTGTTGGTTGACTTAGAAAAGTCTACCACATACAACTCATTTTCAACATGTCCCACGTGAGCGACGTCAAGAGTCTTGCTCCTCAAAAGGACCACAATATCACCATCAAAGAAGACGGAGAACCCCATCTTACTAAGAGAGCGGACGGAAAGTAAATTGTAACCAAGGGATTCGACAAGCATGACGTTCACGATAGTGATATCGGGAGCCACCACAACCTTGCCAAACCCGGATACCTTAGACTTGGACGAGTCCCCATAAGTGACGGTTGCTTGGATGTCATTTGGTCGCAACTCCGTCACAAGTTCTTTGCTTCCGGTCATATGATTAGTGCATCCACTATCAAGAATCCATTTAGTCCCACCGGAAGCATAGTCCTGCAAGAGATCATTGACTAGAGTTAGGACCCAAGTTGGGCCCCTTTATGTTAGTAACAAGGGTCTTTGGAACCCATATAGTGTAGTCAATAAACCCCTCAATTGGACCAACATATTTAGCTTGCACAACACCATAATAATCAACATATAAGAAATGGTGTGGGTTGTTAGTTCCCGCGGAGGTGCTACGAGTAGTGTTGTCCCTCATGACATTACTACTTGAGGCACCATTGCTTGCTTGTGCGGGTGTGCTACGAGTAGGATTGTCCCTAATGACAATACCACCCGAAGCACCATGTTTGTTCTTCTTCTTGTTCTTCTTCTTCTTGTTCCTTTTCTTGGATACATAGCCAAGACCTTGCTTGCCCACTTGTTGCCTTGGAGCACTCAATTGTGGTCTAGAAATGACCGCATTAGAGATAGGGGCAACCATTTGTGGGGTGGCGAGCACCACCTTTTCGACTTGAGTGCTTTTGCCCTTGAGCCTTGCTAGCTCATCCTTCAACCTAACATTTTCCTCAATAATATTTGCATGATCACAAGAAGAAGTAGAAGTGCTAGGTTGGTTAGATTGAGTAAGTTGAGTTTGGAGTTGTTCATGCGACTCTTTGAGGGATGAGTGTTGGCTTTCCAAAGCTTTGTGAGCATTGGTTAGCTTTTCAAACTCCTCGGTTAGTTTGCCATGACCAACCCCAAACTCGACTTTATCCTTTTTAGCCTTTTTATATTTAGCAATAGCAAGATCATGTTCCTTAATGATTTTAGAGACAAGTTCATTATGAGTAGTTTCAATAGTTTCAAGTTCATCCTCTAGAGAAACTCTACCATCATGCTCTTCTTCAAGAGTCATTGAGAGGGATGCAATTTCATCCGCATCCCTTCTCTCAATCTCACCTTTCTTCTCAAGGGCTTCTTGGGCCTCCCCCAATTGCCTCATGAGATGCTCAAATTACTTCTTGGTCTCCCCTTGCATGTTAGACATAAATCGATCCAACGAGGCCCTTTCCTCTTCTTCTCTAAGACTAGCAATATGTTCTAGTTCACTAGGGGTCTTAGAGTTAGGAGAAGATGATACCTCCGTGGCCTTAGCCATGAAGCACTTGGCATTGCGTTGAGGAATATTTTCATTGGGGGATTCAAAGAGAGATGACGAAGATGGAGTGGAAGCAATAGCTAGAGCGGCCACTTCACTTGTGGTTTCTTCTTCTTCATCACTCCCGGAATCATACTCCTCTTGAGTCAAAAGCACAAACTTGGTGGGGGTCTTCTTGTTGAAAGGTTTCTTCTTGAAGTGAGGTTTCTTGTATTCAACCTTGGACTTGTCCTTGCGGATGAGCTTGCCGCTATGGTTCTCTCTATTCTCATAGGGGCACTCCGCAATGAAATGGTACTTGTCTTGGCAATTGAAGCAAGATCTCACTTTTTGAGCCCCATCATTACCATAGCGAGACTTGGTCTTCTCCTCAACAAATTTCTTGCCTTTTGGGGGATTGTTCCAAAACTTTTGCACGGTGAGAGCTATTAGATCCTTTAGAACGGGATCATATTCTTGTTCCTTCAATGGAGGCAATGCTTCTTCACCCTCTTCATCATTCTCAACTTCTCTTGCCAACACCTTGGCCTTCAAAGCAACGGAAGCTCCTTGATGCATTCCAATAGCCCTAGCACGGTTGTCAAGAGCATTCTTGGTTTGCACTTTGTAGGAGCTCAATTCTTGCATGACTTGGGTAGAGGTCATGGTGGAGAAATCATGTCTCCCTTGAATGCTCTTCATATCCGTGCCCTCAAAAGGCATCACGGCAATTATGAACTTCCTCTTGATCCAAGCATCATCAATATGTGTTGCACCCGCATTAGAGAAAGCGGTGGCAAGAGATTTGAGTCTTCGATACATGTCAACATGATCTTCTCCATCACGCATGAAAAATCCTTCGGCCTCATTGGTCAAGGTGTCATAGCGATTTCTTTGCATGCTCTCATTTCCAACAAACATGATGACAAGTGCATCCCATGTTTCTTTGGCGGTGGAGAAGTGTTGAAGATGCGGCATGTGATTGGGGCCCACGGCTTGATGAAGGATGGATAAAGCGGTGTAATTGAGTTGGCAATCTACAACCTCTCTTCTTGTGAGATTCTTGGGATCATATGGCTTGTATCCATCACGAGTGATTCTCCAAAGATCTATACAAGAAGAGTTCAAGTGAGTCTCCATGTAGTATTGCCATTCACGAAAAGAATATGCATCAATTTTAGGTGGATCTCCCCTAGGAATTATATGAGGAAAAGGGATGGGAGGATCGGGAGAATATTGGCCTTCAACGGCATGATATCCTTCCTTTCCACTCGCACCCTTCTTAGCGGATTGTTCGGCGGAAGCAGTTTTAAGTGGTTCACCATCAACCCCTTTCTTGGCACCCTCCGTTTCCGGAGGGGATGAGTCGACCACCTCCGGTTCCTTGGCTTTGAGGAGAGTTGTCATGAGTAGACGCAACTCCTCAAATTTAGTGTCTATGGATGAGGTCAATGATTCTCTCAAAGCATTGAGATCATTCATGGACACATTTCCTTCGGACGGAGCGTCATCTACCTCATCACCCATACTTAAACTCTTAGGCGGTTAAGCCCGATAGAAGAGCCGAGGCTCTGATACCAATTGAAAGTAAAGTATAGGCACCTAGAGGGGGGGGGGTGAATAGGTGCTACGACCAATTTTAATTTTTCTTAAGATTTAGGCTTGACAAGAAGGTAAATTCTCTAGATTATGCAACTAGGGGTGAATTTACCTATATGACAAGGCAAGCAATTAAGGCAACTAGAACAACACTTAATACAACTAGTACAACAATAAATGTAACAAGTACTAGTAAGTAAATAGGGAGGAACGAGATAACCGATGGAAGCACACGGAGACACGATGTATTCCCGAGTTCCTCCTTGTTAAGGGAGTACGTCTCGTTGGAGGGGTGTGAGCTCGCCACGAAGGCCTACTCAACGCCACGAAGGCCTCACCCTATTCTCCGATGAACTCCGCCACAAAGGCCTAGTTCACCTTCCACTATAGAACCCCTTTGAGGCGGGGATCGAATCCTTTACAAACAAGTTTGGGGCACACACCCACAACTTAATTGGGGGCTCCCAACACTCACAAATCACCAAGAGTAGCAAGAAGCCTAGGTTCTCCACATGAGGAAACCCTAGGCCAAGATTCCTCAAGCAAAGGAGAGGGGAAATGAAATCCGGTTGGTGAAGACGTAGATCGGGGCCTTCTCCTTCAATCCACCAAAGATCTAGGCTTTTGGGTGGTTGGATTGGGAGATCTAGCAAGGTGGTTGAGCTCCAACAATGGTGTCTTTAAGTCTGGTCAAGCTGTCCGGAGGTAGGTGGAGGGGAGGGGGTATTTATACCCCTCATCAATGCAAAGAGCCGTTGGAGCATTTCTGTCGAAATCACACCGGAGACTCCGGTGTAAAGGCCGGAGACTCCGGTCTGGGCCGGAGACTCCGGACAGTTTCCGGTGCCCAATTCTTCAGAGAAAATCCACTCCGGAGACTCCGGTCTGGCGGACCGGAGACTCCGGTCTTGGCGCTTCGCGTGGGCACAGAGGGAGTCTGTGGTCTTGCGGTTGAGGAAAAATGTACTCACACCGGAGACTCCGGTAAGTATCCGGTAAGTCTCCGGTGTGGGTACAGTGCGCGACACCACCAAGTCCTTAGCGAAATTCTTGAAGAATATCCCACACCGGAGACTCCGGACAGTCTCCGGACACTCTCCGGTGTGGGTACAGTACGCGACACCAAAGTTCCTTAGCGAAATTCTTGGAGCAAAATCCCACACCGGAGACTCCGGACAGTCTCCGGACACTCTCCGGTGTGGGTACAGTACGCGACACCACAAGTCCATAGCAGAATAATCCAGGGAGAAATCTCCACACCGGAGACTCCGGTCTGGTGGACCGGAGACTCCGGCCTGAAGAAAACTCCAGTGAACAGACTTGGATATCTAGCTCCTTTTTGTACCACAGCACCACCATCGATAAATAAGTTGAAGTAAACCCCTGAAATACATCAACACTTATTAGAGTACATGTGTTGTTAACAAACACCAAAACAAGGTGATTTAAGCGCGTTTTCACTTTCAACGTCTAACAAGTTTCGCTTAATGGTTTCATTGTTTCCACAAAAAGAACAATGAGTATCCCTTTCCAATTCATCTTTGCTAGATTATCTTTAGTAAACAAGACCTTCCAATTAAGGAACCACATGACCACCATAATTTTGAATGGAATTTTGAGCTTCCATAACTATTTTCGCAGATGTCTAGTATGTCCATTCATCAAATCTTCATAGATTTAACCGTAAACATATGATTTTAAGTCAATTTCTGTCAAAAAGCATCAAGATCATCAGGTATGTTTGAATCTGCAAAAACATTTTCTGAGGCTATCGTTTGCGGGTCGTGTCTTTCCCTAGCTCTGCGCTTGCCATGCTGAGGCCTCTCAGCATATCCTCGTGGACTTCTCCGCGGGGATCACCGCCGTTGGTTTTTGGACATCAGGTACGTTTGAAACTGCAAAAGCCTTTCCCGAGGCGTTCTAGGTGTTGGCTTCTCCAATGGATTGGGTTCCTTTTAGTCATGGTTGAGGTTCAACATCTTTCGAGTTCCCTTCATGGACTTGGTCGTCATATTTTCCGTCCGAGACTGTCGCTTAGGAGCGGGTGGATTCTGCACCCCACTGCCTGAAGCCTCGGCCGAGTGCATCCCTGGGGGACCCGTGCTGTCTAGCTCCATGTACATCTTGTTCAGCTTTTTTCTGTGCTAGGATAACTTCCATCTATAGGACAACTGCTCCTCTGAATTGGCATCTTTTGGGGGGGGGGGGAGGGGGGGCTTGTTCGACTAGCATGGTGACCAGCTCCATCATGGCAGCCAATACGCGCACCTGGGGGCGTTCTGCTTCACCCTTCTTGTTTTTGGCGCCGGACCCTGATACGTCATAAACGTATCCCTAATTTATGATGTTCCATGTTGTTTTTATGTTATTTCCCACATGTTTGCTATACAGTTTATGTCATTTTTATCGATTTTCCGGACTAACCTATTGACAAGATGCCACATGCCACTTCCCTGTTTTCTATTGTTTTTAGTTTCAAACAAGTTGTTCTGGAAACATTCTCGGAATTGGAAAATTCGAAGCACAGAAGTTTTAAAATTCCCGAAGGTTCCACGGAGTCCCGAAGAGACCCGGAGGGGGGGGGGGGGCTCAGGGGGCCCACACCATAGGGCGGTGCGCCCCCTGGCCGCGCCAGGGGGTGGTGTGGCCCCCCAGGCCTCCACCGCCTTTGCCCTTTCGCCTATTTAATCCTCCCGAGGCGTAAACCCTAAATATATCCCTCTTTTCCCCAAAAAAAACCCGAGGCCACCGTCATCGTCATCCCAAGATCGGGAGGGTTCTGGTTCTCTCCCCGGCACCTTGCCGGGAGGGAAATTCATCACTGGAGGGGTCTACACCACCATGCCCTCCTCCGAAGTGATGCGTGATTAGTTCATCCCTAGACTACGGGTCCGTAGAAGTAGCTAGATGGTTGTTCTCTCCACTTTGTGACTCATGTTTAGATCTTGTGAGCTGCCTAACATGATCAAGATCATCTTTATGTAATGCTACATGTTGTGTTTGCCGGGATCTGATGAATGTTTAATGCTATGTCTTCTGATTATCAATCTATCATGTTATCTACATGCTTATGTTATTTATGATCCTACATGCTCTCAATTGTTAGTACATGATTTAGCCAAGTAGATGCTAGTAACTCCAAGAGGGAGTATTTATGCTCGATAGTGGGTTCATGCCTCCTTTGCATCTGTGCTCGAGTGACAGAAACGTGACAGATGGAGGATGTGTTGTTGCCATTAGGGAGAAAACAACAATGCTTTGTCTAAGGATGATGTTATTGTTTACATTACACACTTTTCTTACTGCAATTATCTGTTGCTTGCAACTTAATACCAAACGTTTGTTCGGATGATATTCGGAGGGTGGATTATTAGTCATAGATGCAGTTGGATGACGGTTTATGTATCTTGTTGTAATGAACGCATGAATCACATAGTAATCTTTATGTCTTGCATATGCACTACGGTGCAGCCTTCATTTCTGTCAATTGCCCAGTTGTAATTTCTTCACCACACATGTTATTTATCTTTCACGGAGAAACACCACTAGTGAACTGTGGACCCTGGTCCTTTTTCCTCATACTGATAAACACCTACTGCTTTCATACTGTTTTCCTACTGTTTTCCACACCATACATTTAACCTCTTTGTGTTCAGCAAAACCGGTGAGATTGACAGCCTCACTGCTTCGTTGGCACAAAGTAATTTAATTGTGTTGTGTAGGTTCCACGTTGCTGCTGAACAGGTAGTGCGCCCTACCACCTCAGCTGCATCAACCTTCAGAGATTGTGTAACATCCCTGATTTTTGGAAACTGCAAAAAACACAAAAAATTGAAAGTTTTTGTTTTTCATGTTATGCAAGTCACAAAAAACCAAATGAGATGCAAGAAACAAAAGAAAACAATACATATTTTATTGTTATTGGGAATAAAATCCAAGTGCATCTGTTTTCCATAAAGCGTAAATCTTTTCAAATAAGTTTTTTTATTTCAAAATGGTTGCTTCTTTATAGCAAACCTTAACTAAGCAATTGTTTTCTATGTGACTATTATCATATTCTCAAAGGTCTTGTGTTTCTAATATATAATTGACCATATCTTCAATTAATTATCCTCTATGTGGAAAAATGACAATAAGCTGCTATTTGTAAATCCCTCATTCTCTAAAAAAAATCTAAAATTAAGAAAATGAGTTGAAAATGGATTTAAAAAATAGTATTTGACTACTATAATGTTTATGTAATTTTATAAAACCCCATTTCTAATTATTGCTAGTTTTCTATTTAAAAATGGTTTTAAGTACTATTAGTAGATTAATTTTATTTTCAAAATATAAAAAATTAAATGTGTTGGAAACAACAAAATGAGGGTTCTAATTAATAGATGTTTTGATTACAAATTTTTAGAAATTTAAATGAGGTCATTTGGTTTATTAAAACAGAAGTTATTAAATAAATGAGGAAACAGAAAAAAAAGGGATTGCTGACGTCATGCTGACGCACCCACGCCTTCTTCAACCTTCAACCGCAAGCACGCACACGACCCTCACCCACGATCTCCTCCACCCAGCTCCCTCCTCCCTCGGTAAAATACGCACGCGAACCCCCACATCCTCCTCTATCTTTCCCCTCCCTCGTCCCACCGAACCTCGCTCCGAGGCCACGGTTATTGCTCACCGGAGTTTCGGTATCCGCCGCCGTCCGTCGTCGAATCCGTCACGATGGGCCACCCTCTGCGCCCAATACCACCTTCACTCGACTCCGTGTGCCAATGCGCCCCTCTCTGGCCTTTTTTTTTTAATTTTTCGGAGCAGCACTGGGCTGCGCCATCTACGCCGGAAGTTCACCGGA
Source organism: Alopecurus myosuroides (assembly GCA_028641055.1). NCBI lineage: Eukaryota > Viridiplantae > Streptophyta > Magnoliopsida > Poales > Poaceae > Alopecurus > Alopecurus myosuroides. The sequence continues at coordinate 515,018,466 of CM054057.1, read as the reverse complement.
GGTCGGCGCCCGGAAGTATCTCACCGCCACCGCTGTCGCGCATCCGAGCCCCCGCCCAGGTCTCTATCGACTCCGTCGTGACACTCCGCACCTCTCCGTCCACTCCTTGGTCCCAGAAGACCGCTTGAGAGCCCCCGCCGTGAACGCCCGAGGCGCAGCGCCGGCGCGCCACCATTCTCCGGCCAACTCCGGCGAACCGAGGTGAGCTCTGGTACCACGACTATCCGATCTAAGTTCAGCGGCTTGGATTAGAACCATAACTCGAACCGGTACCAGCCACTAGGGTTGCGCCACGTCAGCCTAGGTGCCATGTAACTATCCGCCGCCCGATGGTCCCCTAATCTGGCCCAAGCCCATTACCTAATCGTTGCACCGCGCGGCAAATAGACAATCTGAATCCCAGCCCGTCTGTGATTTTGTTTCCTTATAAAAATAGAAAAACAATTTTGCAGAAAAGCCCCTGAAAATTAGAATGTTCATAACTTTTTAACCACTTAGCCAAATTTAGAAAACTTGGACTTTTTGAAATGCCCTGAACATGTAGAAACTTTTAGTACTGCCCAAATTCAAATTTGACAAACTTAAATTGGTTCAAATTCAAATATTCTTGTTTGATGATTTCTGGCATAATTCAAATTCTACCAACCCAAAAATTGCAAACAAAATATTTTTGGAATCCTTAGGATGTGTACTTTCATACCCTCTATCCCAAACTAATGTTTGAACCAATTAAAATGGATTTTAGAAATCAAATAAGCAATTGAGTATTTTGCACTTAGTTTAAATTTTATAAATCTTTTTAATTAGTTTTCTTCTTGAAAATTATTGCATTTAGTAACCTTAGACCAGATAAACCAGTACCCAAACTATTTGTGACCATACAACCCATTCCATGTAATCTTTGCCATATAGACCATCCATAGAAATAAACCATTATAATTTAAGTGTTGTTTTATGGAAACCCCCTTTAGGAAAATTGTGGTGTGATCATTTTGATCAAAACCAACACCCATGTCATGTTGACCTTATGGAAACTAACTTTTGGACCATAAACACCTAGCCCAATACCTTTTGTAAATTTATAAGCCATATTGTAAATTGCTTCAACCCTACTAAACCAAAGTCATGAAATGAATCTTGTTGATCATGATTTGTTTTCTAAAACCCTTAGAACAAAGCCTTGTGTGATCTTTGTGACCAAGACCAACCCTAGGACCCTTGAAACAAGTTTGTTTTGTCAATGTGGAAAGCCTGACCTAAAACATCTTAATTCCTTTTGTACATTGAATTAAGTGTTAAACCCTAAACCATATCACATCCACTTCTTTTGTATATTGAGTGAAGTGATATTCCTTGACAACCCTTCACCACCAATGGCAAACCCCATGACCAACCACTTAGTTCTTTTTTCATATTGAATTATGTGTCAAAACCCTGTCCATGTTAACACCATTTAAATTGAATAACTTGCTATGCTTATGTATTGTATGTTTTGTTGTATTTGTTTGTTTGTTTGTTTGTTGGTGAATTGCTTGTTTATTGTTATTCATTTGTATTGTATAGATTGTACGGAGAGCAACGTTCTATTTGTAAAGAGAGTGTCTCTATACCAACTTCCACAAGGCAAGTGATGCTCATGTCCCACCTTTCATATTGCATGAGAGTTTTCAGTAGTATGCATCATAGGTGATTTTATTTATTTTCAAAAGTATATGCTATGCTTAGAAATACCTAGTAGTGTGTAGCCAACCTGAAACCTCTACTAGATACTAGTTTGGCTATGCCAGAATATTATCACAACTATTGATGATACCTGTTGGGTTGTGATGTTTTGAAAATTGAAAATTAACAACCCAATGAAACACCTGGGTGGATTGGTATGAATGGATTATGTTGAGTGGCTACTCAGGGCCATTTTCATGGTGGATTTAGCCATGGATGTGGTGGTTATCACCTGAGGGTAGACTTGTGGATTGCCACCCATGATTAAAGAGATTTGTAGGTCTTCCCTGTTTAGTTAGCTTCCAGTGCAGCCTTGAGGTAATATGGGCTATGCCAAGATTAAGTAAGTTGTGGGGGTTCATCCTGTTGTATGACATTGGGTGGTAGAATTTTAGGAGCGTCGAGTCATGCTGGTATGGTTTAATCCCTCTTCCCAAAGATCTTGTCTCATTCTTCTCTCGGGGAAAATGAGTCTCAAGGTGAAAGTGCACAACATCTGCAGAGTTAAAAACTAAGATCTTAGCCGTGTCCCCGGTTATGGGCCAGTTGAGCAGCTAGACAGAGTTGGTGCCGAAGGATCTCCTCATCTTTTCTGAATGATATAAAACATGGTAGAAACCCCTTTTAGGGCACATGGTGGATTTAGCCATGATGCCACAATCAAACCTCATGGTGGATTTAGCCATGATGATTTACCAAACTTCATGGTGGATTTAGCCATGACGATTTTCAAACTTCATGGTGGATTTAGCCATGATGATTTATCAAACTTCATGGTGGATTTAGCCATGATGAACTGTCAACCTTCATGGTGGATTTAGCCATGATGGTTGTACAGAAGTTTTCATTTTTATTAAAATGATTTATCAAATATAGGACAAAATTGGCTTTATGCAAATAGCCCAGACTCCACCAGCCAAATATCATGTAGCTAGTTATTCCTCAAAACTGCCACCATACAAGTGTCACTTGCCAGTACATTGTTTGTACTGACTTCCTTCCCCGTGGGGGCTGCATATTCCAACGTGCAGATGAATTTGAAGACGAGTGAGGATTTCGTTTAGGATCTCGAGTCTATCGCCAACATGTTCTGCCTGTGGCGCATGAAGTGAAGAAGGCTCATTAAAGATTTGTTTCCGCTGTGTTTTCTATGAAACCTTGTTATTTGGGCTAGTCCATGTTGACTATGCCAATTGTAAGACTATTTTATTTCTTATCCACCGGATCAACGATGTAGAATGATGCTATTGCAATGATTATTTCATTTTGTCATGTGTATGCTATCATAGATCCCGGGAATAGCAGGTTACACAGGTGTTCTATCTTTATCAAAAGGTAGGGCGCTACAGATTGCTTGTCCTCCTACTGGTCGATTCAACCTTGGTTTGTTTTCTGAGGGAAAACTTGCTGTTGCACTCTTCACAACCTTTCTCTTGGGGTTTACCAACGAGGGCGTCTACACGCCATCAACAAGTTTTCTGGCGTCGTTGCCGGGGAAGAGAATTTCTGCAAGGGGAGTCTCTCACCTCCAATCATTTTTACTTTGTTATTGTTTTGCTTATTACTTGCTTTATCATGCTTGCTAGCAATGTCTTTGAAACTAGATCTTCTAGGCAAGGTGGGTTCACGAAAGATAAACAAAAATATTATAAGGAACACCGCTTGTCACAAAAAGCACTTACGGGAACAAATTAATAAATTGCATGACTATGCTAGAAACTTGTGCTCTACTTATAATGTTACTTATTGCTTTAATAAATCTCGTTGCTGTAGGAGGTATAAACATATCCCTTTTCAATGTGAGTATAATGATAATGTTACCATATCTTCTTATGTTAAGGGAAATTAGGAATTTTATGATGTGGAACAAATTGAAGAATTTATTTGTCGGGGGGTTACCCCCGAGTAGGGTAAAGGCAAGTGTTAAAGGCAAGATCAGAAGGGATGTTTGGTCGAGTAGCCGGCTACCCGGTACTTGCTACCCGGTCGACTGCTATTCGGTCCTACACATAGATGGCCAGAAGGACGAATCAAGAAAGTTATGTTCCTCCGAGTAGAAGAGTTGGCCCGAGTAGAAATGGCGGGATCCTACTCGGGCCAGAAGTCAAAGGAGCCGTTCTGACACAGAATCCCGCGTATCCCGGGTCCGTACTTTGGCACTGTTCACGGCACTGTTCATCTGAGGACGGCGTGCCTGACAGCGACAGTGTGGAAGCAGGGCGTCGCAGGATAGGGGGGACCTACTCTGTGTTCGTGGCAGTGATAACAGACTGGTTACTTGGTTTTGCCCAACGACTTTCCGCACTGGCCAAACTTAGAAGCCAAAGCTGTCAGCGGGAGCTCGGAAGAAGGACGGTGTGCACACGATGTCGACATCTGTTTGTATTTGGCTGTATCCGGCTGGGCACCGGGTATATAAGGTGCCCTGCCCCCTCCTGCGCGAGGGACGCTGACCTAGATCCCAGAACCGGTTCACATTCTTGACCTAGTTCCTCACGTAGAGAGAAGGGTGGCTACTCGGTAGCAAGAACATTTGTACTGCGGCTACTCGGAGAGACACTAATATACAGAGAGAAAGGCAGGAGTAGGGGTTTTACCTCCTCACGAGGGCCCTGAACCTGGGTAGATCGTGTTGTTTGCAGTGCTTGCTTCATACTTCACGCGGCTACTCGTCGCGTGATCCCTCCGCGAGCGCCTCCAGCGTCCTTCGTCCCCACAACTTTAGCCATCCTATGGCATCTGCCGTGACACCACCACGACAGTTGGCGCCCACCATGGGGTGACCAGCGGCGCTGGCTGGAGTTACCGTTCGGACAGGATCGATTTCTGCTACCGGAGAGCGCGTGGTCTGTGGTCTCGTCCACAGATTCGGCTCCTTCGACTTCGTCACCGACAACGCTGGTGATTTCGGCAGCAGGGCCATGCCGGAGGGCGGCTCGGTGCTTTCTTTCGGCACGCACCTCGTCTACGTCGCCACCGTCATCGACCGCGAGTACCCCGAGCTGGTGCATGTCGCGGAAGATCCACCTGCTGTCATCGCCGCGCGCGGGAAGCCGTTGGGCCGCTCCGCGGACATTGCAGAGGTGATGATGACCGGCCCTGCTGCTGACACCGGGAAGGGCGCGGCTGCTACCGCTGCGGCCGTCATCGAGGATCTCGCTGGCCCGAGTGCTGGCGGGAAGACGCACAAGCCTTACGAGAAGGAGTGCAACCTTCCGCTTTCCACTACTCCGACAATCCCCGCGTCTGCTGCGCGGACGGGTATGCCGCCTCCCACTGATCTCGAGCTACTGACCATGAAGGCGCAGCTCGACCGGCAGCGCCAGGAGCTGCTCGCTGAGCAGGCGGAGTTGGAGAAGATTAGGCTAGAGCTTAGCCTAGATCAGATTGAGTACAACAAGGCTCACGGGTTTAAGAGCTAGCAAAGTAGGTGCTACGCGTCGCAACCTAGGCGCCGAGATGGCAACGGTTGTAGAGGCTCCCAGTCAGTCTGCCACCGCAAACATCTCCACTAGACCCAGATACAGCACGCCCGCCAAAACCCTTAGAGCTGCTGAGGCCGTAGCTGCCGAGTTGCCGCATCTAGCTGGCGACGCGCGCGTCAGGCAGCAGGAGAGGCTAAACGAGCTGGTGCTAGAGGCTGCTAGGCAGAATGAGGAGTTCCGGAAAGCCAACCCGGGCGCTGGAGCTTCTCAGGTGGTACACTCGCACGTGGCTCGATCTAACGATCAGGCTTCATCACCGCATCCTAGCCGTGAGAGAAGCCGGAGTGGGCATTCCGGCAAGGGTAGGCAGATGCAGGTGTACGACCCGGCTGTTGCCGCGAAACAGCTCGCTGTGCCGCGACAGTCCGGTCAGAAACACAACACTGCAGGAGCAGGCTTTCAAGCCCATAAAGCTCAAAGCCATGCCCGAGATGGAGAGCGCCCAGGTCCTTCTCAGCATCCAGTTGCTCAGCCTACTCGGCAGCGGCAGCAGCCGCGTGCGGTAGCGCCAGCCGCCAACCTGGTGGAGCAGCCTGCAGCTGTGCAGGTAGACAGATATGATGATGGCTATTCGGCCATGGGATTGGCTGGCTATAACATCCTGGATCGTGTGGGCGAGCGCGTGCTGGCGCCTGGAGATGCAAGGCACCAGCTGGACCGGATCAGCTTGTCGGCACGGCTCGAGAACACGGGACCTCCCGGCCCCGAGTGCTTTGGCCCGCGCATCATGAACGAGCCTTCCGTGAAGAACTTCCAGCTGGCTAGGGGCACCAAGAGTTACAATGGCAGCACCAAGCCGGAGGATTGGCTCAATGACTATGTCACCGCGGTTCATATCGCGAACGGCAACCGGAGATGGGCAGTGCGGTACGTTCCGCAGATGCTAGAGGGTCCAGCTCGCACTTGGCTCAACAACTTGCCCAAGAACAGCATCAATTGCTGGCTGGACTTCTCGGAGGCCTTCATCAGCAATTTCACCAGCACTTACAAGAGGCCGAATAGGCCGCGGCAATTGTCAGCCTGCAAGCAGCGAGAAGACGAGACGGACCGCGAGTACCTTACTCGGTGGAGCACATTGCGGAACACTTGTGAAGGTGTGAATGAAGCCCAGGCCATCACTTGGTTTGCGCAGGGTTGCAGACATGGCAGTATGCTGTGGCAAAGGTTGCAGAGGGAGATGCCAAACACTCTGGCGGAGACCATCAAGATCGCGGATCAGTACGCACTCGGTGATCCTACCCAGCCCCTGATGGATTCCTCTGAGCCGAGAAGAAACTTCAACAACAATAAGCGCAACGAGTTTCGCAACAAGCGCAGGGGTGACCGAATAGATACTCGGTACGACCCTGAGGAAGTGAATGCAGTGGTTGTTGGAGCTGGGGGCAGCCAAAGGCAAAAACCTGCTGGAGCCTACGGGCAGAACCAGAACCAGGGCCAAGGCAACAAGAAACCATACCGCGCTCCTCAGTCGGGTAGCGGCAACTCGGAGCAGACAAGGAAGTTCGTCTTCGACGACATGAGGGATGGCCCATGCAGTTTCCATACTCAGCACCCCTCGAGGCCTGGTAACCACACTACCCGACAATGCGAGTGGTGGGATCTGATCAGGAACGAAGGCTTGCCTCCTCCTCCTCCTCTGCGAGCTGCAAATGCCAATGTGCAGCCTGCCCGTGCACCCGCAGCTCGGCCTCCAGTGTTTCCAAGAAGAGAAAACGTGAATCAAGTGGCTTTAGGAGCCAATCGCCACTTCAACAATGAGGGCTACCGCAACAACAACAACAACCACAACCGCAACAACAACAGAGGCAACAACAACAACTACCAGGGCAACAACAACGGCAACAATGAGGGTGGAGGCCGCAACCAGTACCAAGAACACCACGAGAGCTACATGATCTTCACTTCTGAGCCCGTCGACAAGCAATCACAGCACAGGCGTGCCATGGAGGTCAATGCTGTGATCCCTGCTGTCCCTCACTACATGCATTGGTGCAACCAAGAGATCACGTGGTCCCGAGTAGATCATCCCAAGGTGATGCCCAACCCGGGTAGCTACGCCTTGGTGCCGGATCCTACCTTCTTGGGTCCCGAGAAGAATGTGAGGTTCAGCAAGGTGCTGATCGACAACGGCAGCAGTATCAACATTGTGTACAGAGACACACTCAAGAAGCTTGGGCTGGCCGAGAACATGCTGCTACCTAGCAAAACCACTTTCCATGGCATTGTGCCGGGAGTCTCGTGCAACCCGATTGGCCGAGTGTGGATAGATGTGCTATTCGGCACCAGGGAGAACTGCCGCACAAAGAGCCTGCAGTTCGAGGTGGTTGATCATCAGAGCGCCTACCATGCCCTACTCGGCAGGCCTGCTCTGAGCAAATTCATGGCCTCTACCCACACTGCGTATCTGAAGATGAAGATCCCTGGTCCCAATGGCGTGATTACCATCTCTGGTGATTACAAGAAGTCCATGGAGTGTGCCTCTGCTGGTTCCCAGTTGGCGGAGTCCATGGTGATTGCTGCCGAGAAGAAAAAGATGTACGAGGTGGTGGCTATGGCGCAATCCGCGCAAGCTGGTGCGCAGGGCGTGCCGAGTACCCAGCACGAGACCGCGTTCCAGGCATCTCAAGAGACAAAGAAGGTCCAGGTTGACCCTGAGTTCCCCGACCGCGTAGCCATCATTGGCTCCGGGTTGGCGGAGAAATAGGAAAGCGAGCTCATCCACTTCCTCCGTGAGAATCGAGACGTATTCGCCTGGTCCAATGAAGATCTACCAGGAGTCCCGAGGGAGTTGGTTGAGCACTCGTTACATGTGCGTCCTGACGCCAAACCAGTGAAGCAGGCTATGCGCCGTTTCGGAGATGAGAGAAGGAAGGCCATTGGTGATCAGATCACCAAGTTACTGATAAGCAATTTCATCATGGAGGTGCTGCATCCGGATTGGCTAGCCAACCCGGTCATGGTCGAGAAGAAGAAGGAGGATCCCAAGGCTGCTACTAGATGGCGCATGTGTGTCGACTACACCGACTTGAACAAAGCATGCCCCAAGGATCCTTTTCCGCTACCTCGCATCGATCAGGTGATCGATTCCACTGCTGGTTGTGAACTGCTGTCTTTCATAGATGCCTACTCTGGTTTTCACCAGATAGCTCTCAATCATGCTGATCAAATAAAGACTGCCTTCATTACCCCGTACGGGGCTTATTGCTACCGTGTCATGTGTTTCGGGTTGCGGAATGCGGGTGCTACTTATCAGCGGTGCATGCAGAAATGCTTGCACAACCAGCTCGGCAAGAATGTGCAGGTGTACGTAGATGACATTGTCATCAAAACGAATAAAACACAAACTATGCTTGCCGATCTTGAGGAAACCTTCGCTAACTTGCGCAAGTATAAAATGAAGCTAAATCCGAGTAAATGCACCTTTGGCGTTCCGGCTGGCAAGCTACTCGGCTTCTTGGTGTCTAGTCGGGGCATTGAAGCCAATCCTTCAAAGATAAAAGCCATTGAGAGCATGTCTTTGCCGAGATCCCTGAAGGATGTGCAAAAATTCACTGGTTGCTTGGCATCTCTGAGTCGTTTCCTGGGCCGAATGGGCGAGAAGGCCCCGCCTCTGTACCAGTTGATGAAGAAAAGTGACAAGTTCGTCTGGACTCCGCAAGCGGACGTGGCATTCAATGAGCTGAAGGCAATGCTGGGTAGCGCTCCCATCTTGGCTAGTCCGCTACCCAAGGAGCCAATGCTGCTCTACATTGCTGCTACCAACCGAGTGGTCAGCGTGGTGATTGTGGTGGAACGAGAAGAGGAAGGCAAAAGTGTGCAGCGCCTAGTATACTACCTCAGTGAAGTGCTGTCCAGCTCCAAGCAGAACTACCCGCATTACCAGAAGATGACCTACGGCGTGTACCTGGGCGCCAAGAAGCTGAAACATTATTTCCAAGAGCACCCCATCACGGTTGTGAGCTCTGCTCCCATCTCGGATATCATGGGCAACAAGGAAGCGAGTGGCAGAGTAGCCAAATGGGCAATTGAGCTGGCCGCGTACGCTCCCGCGTATGCGAGAAGAGAAGCCATCAAGTCTCAAATTCTGGCGGAGTTTCTGGTGGATTGGGCTGAGGTGCAGTACGAACCTCCTGCTCCAGTTTCCAATTACTGCAAGATGCACTTTGATGGCTCGAAGGTGAAGGAAAGCCTTGGTGCTGGCGTAGTGCTTACGTCACCCAAACGAGATCAGCTCAAGTACGTGCTGCAGATTCATTTCAAGGCGTCCAACAATGTTGCAGAGTACGAGGCCGTGGTGCACGGCTTGCGAGTAGCCAAGGAGGTTGGCGTGCAGCGCATTATATGCTATGGCGATTCAGATCTGGTGGTGCAGCAAGTCTCTGGCACTTGGGATGCTCTGGATGCCAACATGGCATCATACCGCTTCCTGGTACAGTCTATGACAGGATTCTTCGAAGGCTGCGAGTTCCAGCATATTCACCGGGCAGAGAATGAAGCAGCAGACGAGCTATCCAAGTTGGGATCTTCTCGGCAGTCCATCCCGGCGGGGGTTGCCTTGGAACACTTGAGGAAGCCATCCATCAAGCCATCTCCCAACTCGGAATCCATATTTGTTCCTTCTCTGCCAAGTGAAGAATCCGTTCCCATGGAGATTGACTGGGAGAATGCAACAGAGAACCCGGGGACTGCCACTCCTTACTCGGGGACTGCCGCTCCCTACCCGGGGACTGCCACTCCTTACTCGGGGACTGCCGCTCCCTACTCGGGTACTGCCACTCCATACTCGGGGACTGCTGTCCTTAACCCGGGGACTGTCGCATTCATTGAGGAGGTTCTTGCCAATCGTTCAGGACTTCAGAGAAGTGCTCCCAACCCTAAAGAGCAGCCAGAGGTGCCTGTCCTGATGGAAGTGGACAAACCAGTGTTTTCTACATGAGAGACACCGAGTTGGGCCATGCCCATATTATCCTTTCTAAAGGACGGCACTCTGCCAGAAGATGAGGTAATCGCAAGGCAGATTTAGAGAAGATCCAAGGGCTACACCATATTCAGAGATGTGTTGCACAAGAGAAGTGCCACCGGCGTGCTGCAACGCTGTGTGGACCCAGAAGAAGGAAGAGAAATTCTGTTGGAGATACACCAAGGAGAATGCGGGCACCACGCCTCTTCTCGGGCATTGGTCAAGAAGGCTTTTCGGCATTGCTTCTACTGGCTCATAGCTCTGCAACAAGCTGAAGACATCGTGAGGAAGTGCAACGGCTGCCAGATGTTCGCGAGTAAGATCCACATGCCTGCTTCCGAGTTGAAAACCATTCCCATCACTTGGCCCTTTGCTGTATGGTGTTTGGACATGGTTGGCCCCTTCAAGCCGGCTAAAGGCAACATGACACACATCTTAGTCATGGTGGACAAGTTCACCAAATGGATTGAAGTGAAGCCTATTCGGAAGTGCGAGGGAGCCACAGCCGTGAGATTCATGAAGGATGTGATCCTGAGATACGGCTACCGCACAACATCATCACGGATAACGGTACAAATTTTGCTGAAGGAGCAATGGTGCGATTCTGCAGAGATAAGCACATCCGACTAGATGTCGCATCTGTTGCGCATCCCGCCTCCAATGGGCAAGTGGAAAGAGCAAACGGCATGGTGCTAGCAGGCATAAAGCCAAGGCTGATTGAGCCGTTGCTGAAAACACCTGGGTGTTGGTTAGACGAGTTGCCAGCGGTGTTGTGGAGTCTAAGGACTACCCCTAACCGGTCAACCGGCTACACGCCATTCTTCTTGGTATACGGGGCTGAGGCCGTGCTGCCAATAGACTTAGAGCATGACTCCCCCCGAGTAACCCTCTACACTGAGGTGGAGGCGAGAGAAGCTCGAGAAGATGACGTTGACCTGCTCGAAGAAGCAAGAGAGCTTACTCTGTCACGTTCAGCTATCTACCAGCAAAACCTGCGGCGCTATCATAGCCGAAAGGTGAACCCAAGGGTTTTCCGAGAAGGAGACATGGTCCTTAGGCTTGTGCAACGCACAACCGGGATGCACAAGTTGTCTCCTCCATGGGAAGCGCCTTTCATTGTGAGCAAAGCGCTGCACAATGATGCCTATTATCTCGTGGACGTGCGTCCATCACAGGAGAACAAGGCAGATAAAGCTGGGGAGGAATCTAAGCGCCCCTGGAACGTAGCCCTACTTCGTCGCTTTCATTCGTGAGCAAAGATGTGTATGTACTCTCTTATCCGAGTTAAAATTCTACTCTGCAATCTGAAATTGAGCTCGGGGACTGCCCTGGTCCAGAATTACTCTGTGTGTTTCTACCCGGCTTCCTTTCCACCCACTCGGTTGCTCTGCTTAAAATTTCATGAATACATTTGAACGGACAACGACGTCGCCTAGAGGGGGGGGTGAATAGGCGATTAAAACTTTTCCGGTTAAGGCTTGCTAAATGCGGAAATAAACTAGGTGTTTAAATTAACAAGCATACAACCTAAATATTCTATGGTCAACTAGATGCACTAACAACTTATGCTAAGCAAGACAAGTAACAAGGTGATAGCAAGATATATAACTTCAAGCTCGAAGGCTATCACAATGTAAATTGCATAAGTAAAAAGCTCGGGTATAGAAATAACCGAGGCACACGGAGACGATGATGTATTCCCGAGTTCCTCCCACAAAGGGGAGTACGTCTCGTTGGAGGGGTGTGAGCTCGCCACGAAGGCCTACTCAACGCCACAAAGGCCTCACCCTATTCTCCGATGAACCCCGCCACAAAGGCCTAGTTCACCTTCCACTATTGGCAACCTTCAAACCCGAGGCACGCATCCACAACTCAATTGGAGGCTCTCGGTGTCACCACAATCTTGGGGCACGCATCCACAACTCAATTGGAGGCTCCCAAGAACACCACAAGTCGTCTAGGGTCCAAGACCCAAGAGTAACAAGCTCACAATCTTTCACTTCCACGAATCCTCGTGGAGAGAGCAAACCGATGCAACCGATGCAAATGGCAAGAGCACAAGTGCTCAAATCCTTCACTCTCAAATTCCAACAAAGCAACAAATGCTTATGGGGGAATAAGAGAGGAAGAACAATGGAGGAGAAACACCAAGAACTCCAAGATCAAGATCTACTAAGTTTCCCTCACTAAGAAGGAAGATGGATTGGTGGAAATGTAGATCGAGATCTCCTCTACCTTCTCCCTCAAAGATATGCAAGAATCATAGGAGGGATTGGGAGAGGGGCAAGCTTTCCAAGGTCAACAATGGTGGGAGAGAAGGGGAAAAACGTGCTTGGAAGACTTGGGGACCAATGGGGAAGAAAGCCCCCTTAAATAGGTCCCCACAAAAACTAGCCGTTTGTGCAGGAATCTGGGACCGGAATATCCGGTCCAAGTTTGGACCGGAATATCCGATCCGAAGATCTGCTCGAAACCTGTTGACTTTAACCGGAATATCCGGTCCCCTTGGAAAAATCCGGTACCAATAATCCGGTCCATGTCAGTGAGCAAATTGGTCTGAAAACTGCCCAAACCGGAATATCCGGTATGCCCCGAATAATCCGGTTCAAATAATCCGGTTCATTCCAGAAGGTTCAAGCTTCCAGTCCTTAGCCATTTTTCGCAGCAACCGGAATATCCGGTCCAGGATGAATAATCCGGACCAAATAATCCGGTTGACTCCAGTAGCTCCAACCTTCCAGTCCTTAGCCATTTTTCGCAAGAAACTCCACAACCGGAATATCCGGTTTGAGATGAATAATCCGGCTCCAAATAATCCGGCTCATCTCTGTCCCGAATATGGACCAAAACTACCCTAACCGGAATATCCGGTTGCCCGGAATAATCCGGCTAGAATAATCCGGTTGAGTCCAGAACAGAGAGGCTGAACTAGAAACCCCATAACTTTTGCAAAAGAACTCCGAACGAGGTAAATCCAATTGCATTGGAAAGATAACAGCAAGGAGTATCCAAACAAAAAGTGAAAATATTGATACCTCAAAGTATGGAGAAGTTACCACACATGGAAGGTGTGGGAACATTCTCAAAGACGAACGGAATATTTTCACCACCGAAAACGCAACAAGTTTTTCTTATGAAATCCGTTTTCGAGAAACCAAGGCTTGTCATGAAGATCACGACAAGCACTAAAACCCAAAGGAGACAAAAGCCAAATAAGAACCAAGAAAGATGATATGCAAAGTATGCAAAGGTTTGAGCTCTCCATAACGATTCGATCGAGTTACTCACTTGAGAGCCCCTCTTGATAGTACGACTATCTATCCTATAACCCGGTCTCCCAAAGACACGAGACCGGTAAAATAGAAAACCTATCAAGATTATACCTTTGCCTTGAGCATTCCACTTGAGCTAGATGATGACGATCTTGACTCTCTCAAGTTGGATCCTCTTTCTTGATTGCGCTTGCTAGCACAAACTCCGCTTGATGAAGACTTGCAAGTTGCTCCCCCATACACCATTATGGGAGAGACTAGCTCCCCCATACACCATTATGGGAGAGACCCTTCGGCAAATCTTCACAAGGCCACAATCTCTAAAAGGGTGGCAAGCATCAAGCATAGGATATCTTCTAGATGCTTCACTTGAGCTTCCACGTCAAGCTAGATGACGAACACCGCTTGACGATGACAAAGACCATGGGCTATAGGAAATCTTCCTTTTGGTTCATGCCCATGGAAAGATACCTAACCACACATAGAGATGCGACACACACATATCATGGGTTAGTTCACAAAGCTATATTTGACAATTGCTTACCATACCATGAGATACACAATCCCACTTGGTACAACTTGTAGCTTTGTGTGTTGATCGCTTGCTTGATCAAACTTGTATCTTTGCTTCTCACTTCTAAAGATGATGTCTTGAAGAAGATAATGAAAGATCACCTAATCCTTTTCTTCAAGACACACTAGCAATAAGCTCAACTCAAACCAAGACCATTCTTCATATAAATCCTTGAATGTAACAATGGCCATCAAGGAAGCTAATAGAGTTCAACACATGAACTCCATTATTTCCTATGAACAAGATCTACAAAGATAACTCAATGCAAACATTAGTCCATAAGGATTGTCATTAATTACCAAAACCACATATGGGGGAACCATGCGCTTTCAATCTCCCCCATTTTGGTAATTGATGACAATCCCTTTTTATGAGGGTTTATATGATGAATAAAGCAAACATGCTAAACAAGAGCAAGGATGCAATAGCATGGAAAGGAAAATGCTTAAGAACGAAACTAAAGCATAAACCAAATTCCCTTAAACCCTCTAAACTTCTCCCCCATTGGCATCCATTGCCGAAATGGGCAAAAAGATTAGAAGGCCAATATAGTAAGAGCTCCCCCATAGAGTATGCATTCCTCATGATATGAGTGAACTCAAGTGCATATATCCAACTATAAATAGATGGAGGGAGATCAAACTATATTGAGGATCCAAAGGTTTACAAGCAAAGTAAAATTGAAGGATACTTTCACAAAGAAGCAACCAACCACAAGGATCCGAAAAACCGATTGACCAACATCAATATTTTGATAGGATCAACCAAGTGTTCTAGAAAATCAAGAGGGAACTCCCCAAGGTACATGCACAATGTTAGATTTGAATTACTATATAATGTGCACAACATGGAATCATCACTCCCTTCTAGATAATTTTGAACACAAACAAGAGCAAGATAATAGATTGGAGATGAAGCAAAGCAACTTGCAAACAAACAAAAATTGAGCAATGAAGATCAAGAAGTGACAAATAAATACTTACTCAACCGAAATAGATGTGTGTGACAAGGAAAAACATTTTTAGGAGACTAATAGGATGATAGAATCATCAACATAGTCTTTCAATATAGGAGGCACATAGTGCATATCATGTCTTTCCCATACACACAAACCATCAAATGATAAAACACATAGGTCCACAAGCTTATTAAGATGCAAAAGGAATACCAAAAGAAAAGCAAAGCTTGTGCCGTTTAGGAACCACAAAGGAATATAAAGCAATAAAAAGTGGTCACTAAAGAAAAGGAATATCAATTAAAGATGTAACTATTATCGTGTGTATATGTTTCTAAGTGGACAACAATCACAAAGATATATATCCGCAAATAAACATGTACACACAAAATAGGTACAAAAGTGAAGAACATGATATCCAAGAGAGGTTCATTAATATACCAATAAGATTTTTGCTTGAAAGCAAAGCACTAAGCTTAGTTTAATCTTAAGGGGATATAGATGAACACACAAAACTCATCAAAGCATCACAAATATCACAAGGGAAAAGTGATAGTTGGAATGCTTCGAGAAAGGTAACGCATATCACAAAAGGTTCAAATGGTTTTTGAGAATTCATCAATATTGCATATGAGAGACTTCAAGTAGAAGTTGCTAGATTAATATACTCGGGATTGGTGAATCATGAAAATGACTATAAATATCCCCATAGTATGTAATCATCACGGCTTACTCATAGTTGCAATTAAGATGATTTTGATAAGACATTTGCAAGAACCAAAAGAAATGCAACAAAGGGAAATCATGCCAAGATGCAACCTACACAAGGTTGAAAGCTAGAAATGTATGCATGAGATAGATACTTGTTACCGAGATGACATTGGTGATGAAGAGGATGCGTGTTTGATAATCATCGTAGCTTGACTCCTATAATACCATGGTGAGAACACCTTCCTTATGAATGGAGCAAGCAACCAATGTATCTCCATTGTACCTAAAAACAAAATTCAAGTACAAAATGGTACCCAAACTCATTGGGTCCAAAGTAGTTAGAATAACTACAATACATAGGACAAACTCCAAATAAATATGTGCATATTAATATGAATTTGAATTTCATGCACATCTTAGCCATTTAGGATTTGATGGAATTTATCCTATATATTGGATCAAAGAAAGGAAGCATGCCAAAAGAAAATACATGGTAAATATGCATGCACAAAACTTTCAAGAACCAAAACAAGATACACATTGGACAAAGAACTAATTAAACCAAGAAGCCACTCACACGAGTGAAAAGAAAGAGAATTGTCCAAAATATATCAAGACCCAAATCAACACATGATTGAGGAAACCAACAAAGAGAGGATACCAAAAAAAACATAAAAGAGTGAACAAACCCTCTACACTTTTCATGATAGCACACAAAGTACCAAGACGAAAAGTGTTTGTCTTCCAAAGAGACAAGTCATTGGGATAACAAACAAATTTAAAGACAACAAGTGTTCAAACGCATATAGGATAGTTCTTCCAATAATAGTGCATTATTTATGATCTTGCATTTGAATACAAAATGCACACGATGGAATCATTACTCTCCATATATATTATTCAAACACTAGTCATGTTTAAATAAAATCATTAAGAAGCAATACCAATTTAAATAATGGTGATCTACTCAATGTAGGATAGCTTCCCCAAAAATAGTGCAACCCAAAGAAGTATGACTTTGAACATAAGTGCACAAGTATGGGATCATTGCTTTTCCTAACTCAAGAAAGCATAAAACAAATTTTGAGTAGAGCAAGGAAGACACAAAGGAGTTTGAACCAAACAAATCCTTGACAAGAAAGAATGAAATTTTAGAGCAATGGCCAAAGTAAATATGATCAATAAATTTACCACATATTATTATCGCTTGTCAAAGTCAAGAGATGTATGGAGATATTTCTCGGTGGTGGAATTTTCATAATCATATTCACAAAACATAAGCATGTGACAAAAGATAGGAAATAAAAAGCATGCTAAGATAGAGATTCTTGAAGGCTTCAAATAAAAACCGAAGAGCAAGGCCACAAGAAACTCTCTAACAAACAAGATACCAAAGAAGAGAGACACAAGATATTTTGAGCAAATATGGAACTTGTTTGAGCAACATGCCACTTAGGAACAAGATAACTAACAATATCAACTCTAGGTGGCAATACCTCAAATGTTCACATTTTCTAGGCTTGTAATATGCACATAGCTTATTACTCCCCCATAATGTGATAATCCATTGAAAACAACAAGAGGCAAAAATAAATCCAACTAGAGAAAGTTAATGGACAATTAGAAATTGAATTTCTCATGAAAAAGACATACCACATAGAGATTGGATAATATTGATATATCAACACTAAGTGGTATTCCTCATGTACACACATTTTAGGATAGTAAAGTGCAAAGCATATTACTACCCCAAAATGGGATAGTCCATTAATCTCCCAAAGAGCCAACTAAGATAAGCAACAATAGCAATGAAGGCTCAACACAAAGATCACAAGTACATGGAGTGCAAACCAACAAACATAACTAGATTACTCAAGATAGGTAAGTAGGAAGCACAACATATACAAACACATGCTAGAAACAAAACTAACATATGCAAGGGAGCTAGCAACTTTCAATGTATATAGAATTAAATACAAGTTACCGCTTGGAGGAACAATGGGCAAGAGATATATATAATCCAAGTGACTTGGCTTGAGGAAATATAATTGATGAAGATCCCTTAATTCTTCATAAAATAGCCAAGTCTCCAATGCCCTCCAACACCACCTATTGATCAAGTTTGAGCTTGTTGGTCCCCAACCAAGTTGGGTCCTAAGAGGTTAGTCACAATAGGTTTGGCAACCCAAATGGTTCTTTTCTTGACACCACTTGGAGTACCAACATACTTGGCAAACACATTGCCCACATTATCCTTCCTAATAGAATAAACATCATCAACAAGGATAGGGTTGGATAATGTACCATTAGTGCATGAAGAAGCAAAGTGTCCCTTCTTGCGACAAAGGTAGCAACATCGACTCTTTTCTTTCTTCTCAATAGGCTTCTCAACAAGAGGAGCATTGGCTTTAGTCTTCTTAGGAGGTGGCCGTTGTTCAACTCGTGGTTGAGCATGAGATTGAACAAGAGGCCTCTTCCCTAGTTGCTTCTCACTAAGAGGCTTCTTCTTCAAAGGGCAAGATCTAACATGGTGCCCTTCAATCTTGCACTTGAAGCAAATAATCTTGGCCGGATCTTTGACTTGTTCTTGGCCCTTCTTCTTGTCAATAATGGACTTGTTCTTGAGATGGGAGTTGAATCCAAGTCCACTCTTGTCATTGGGAAGTCTTCGCACTCTCAACATCTTGTCAAGTGTGGAACTCCCTTCATGACACTTTTCCAAGTCTTTCTTCAAAGAAGTGACTTGGGCCTTGAGCTCTTTAATGTCCTCTACATGGTTAGAATCAACACAAGAGCTAGAGGAAGTAGATGCTTCATTCTTAGAGCAACAAGGCAAGGAAAGCAATTCATCACAAGATGTAGAAACATTATGGGAGGATGAATTACTAATACGAGCACAAGTCAATATAGCATTACTAGAAGATATTGTGCTAGTACCCTCATGAGGCTCACAAGATGTCACCTTTGTAGTGATAGCCTCAAGAGCTAATTTTAGCTTAGTATGGGATGCTAGAAGATCCTCATGAGAGCTAGATAGCTTTTCATGGCTTTCTTCCAACTTCCCACACTTGCTAGACATCAACTCAAGTTGAGCCCTTAGCTCAACATTCTCCTTCAACAAAGATGCTTCACAAGATGTGGAGTTAGTAGCACAAGCATCATTAGAAATAGAAGAAGATAACTTGGCAAGCTCATTATTTAACCTAGAGTTTTCCTCAAGAAGATTAGCATTGCCAACAACAAATTCAACCTTTTCATTTTTAAGCACTTTATATTTAGCATTGGTATGGTCACGTGCTTTAGTGAGATAGGTTATTTGTTCATTATAGAGCTCCTCGATAGATTCAAGTTTCTCCTCAAGAGTAACTCGGAGCTCATACTCTTCCTCAAGAGACGTAGTGAGGGATGCCTTTTCATCGGCATCACTTCTTTCAATCTCACCTTTAGTTTCAATGATTTTAGCGCTATAAATAGCAAAAGCCAATATTTCACTAAAAGGAGTGATAGCTTTACTACCTTTAGGGAGATCAAGAAGAACCAACTCACCCTTCTCCATTAAAGAGACTTCGTCCTCAAACTCTCCATAAAATATATCCTCATCCTCATCATCACAAGATGTAGTGGGTTCCAAAGGTGGAGATACCTTTGAATCCCTAGCCATAAGGCACATATGAGAAATGGATGGCGATGATGAAGATATACTAGAAGAGCCATTAAGGTCCATGTCTTGTTCCACCAAAAAGTGGGATTCCTCTACATTGTTAGCCACACAAGTACTAGAGGAAATGGAAGCATTGTTTTCAAGAAAACAAGACATAGGAAGCATATCATCATGAGATTGAGTTGAACAACTATTACATGATATGCAAGGACTATCAATACTAGCATGTATGGAACTTTGAGTGCTAGAAGATATTAAGTCCAAAGATAGATCATTGCAATGAGATAGAGATGAAGTATAGTCAATAGCAAATTCACTATCCACAATGCAATTTCTATCACCACTCACCATATCATTACCTTGTGACAAATCACATGTTGGTGGAGTGGAGAAAGATGTGAACTCATCACGGCCGGAAGTGGATGGAGAACAATCATCCTCAATAATATTGGACACATAATATATATCTTGAAGTTTTGTCCATAGTTCATGAGCGTTCCGAAAAGGCATGATTGATTTAATAACTACATCGCTCAAAACGCACAAGAGACCATTAGATACAAGAGTATCGAGATAAGAGTTTTCCTCATCCTCTAAAGATAAATCTTGAGACTCCTTTGGAGGAGGAAAATCCATATCTACAATTCTCTTAACATACTTTGGACCCATGTCCGTAAGAAAATTAAGAATGCGAATTTTCCAAACATCATAATTTCTACCATAGAATATAAAAGCGGGATCATTTTCTATTTCTCTAAACGACATCGTACTCTCTAGGATGTAAAGCCTAATAAAGAGAGACGAGGCTCTGATACCAATTGAACGGACAACGACGTCGCCTAGAGGGGGGGGGTGAATAGGCGATTAAAACTTTTCCGGTTAAGGCTTGCTAAATGCGGAAATAAACTAGGTGTTTAAATTAACAAGCATACAACCTAAATATTCTATGGTCAACTAGATGCACTAACAACTTATGCTAAGCAAGACAAGTAACAAGGTGATAGCAAGATATATAACTTCAAGCTCGAAGGCTATCACAATGTAAATTGCATAAGTAAAAAGCTCGGGTATAGAAATAACCGAGGCACACGGAGACGATGATGTATTCCCGAGTTCCTCCCACAAAGGGGAGTACGTCTCGTTGGAGGGGTGTGAGCTCGCCACGAAGGCCTACTCAACGCCACAAAGGCCTCACCCTATTCTCCGATGAACCCCGCCACAAAGGCCTAGTTCACCTTCCACTATTGGCAACCTTCAAACCCGAGGCACGCATCCACAACTCAATTGGAGGCTCTCGGTGTCACCACAATCTTGGGGCACGCATCCACAACTCAATTGGAGGCTCCCAAGAACACCACAAGTCGTCTAGGGTCCAAGACCCAAGAGTAACAAGCTCACAATCTTTCACTTCCACGAATCCTCGTGGAGAGAGCAAACCGATGCAACCGATGCAAATGGCAAGAGCACAAGTGCTCAAATCCTTCACTCTCAAATTCCAACAAAGCAACAAATGCTTATGGGGGAATAAGAGAGGAAGAACAATGGAGGAGAAACACCAAGAACTCCAAGATCAAGATCTACTAAGTTTCCCTCACTAAGAAGGAAGATGGATTGGTGGAAATGTAGATCGAGATCTCCTCTACCTTCTCCCTCAAAGATATGCAAGAATCATAGGAGGGATTGGGAGAGGGGCAAGCTTTCCAAGGTCAACAATGGTGGGAGAGAAGGGGAAAAACGTGCTTGGAAGACTTGGGGACCAATGGGGAAGAAAGCCCCCTTAAATAGGTCCCCACAAAAACTAGCCGTTTGTGCAGGAATCTGGGACCGGAATATCCGGTCCAAGTTTGGACCGGAATATCCGATCCGAAGATCTGCTCGAAACCTGTTGACTTTAACCGGAATATCCGGTCCCCTTGGAAAAATCCGGTACCAATAATCCGGTCCATGTCAGTGAGCAAATTGGTCTGAAAACTGCCCAAACCGGAATATCCGGTATGCCCCGAATAATCCGGTTCAAATAATCCGGTTCATTCCAGAAGGTTCAAGCTTCCAGTCCTTAGCCATTTTTCGCAGCAACCGGAATATCCGGTCCAGGATGAATAATCCGGACCAAATAATCCGGTTGACTCCAGTAGCTCCAACCTTCCAGTCCTTAGCCATTTTTCGCAAGAAACTCCACAACCGGAATATCCGGTTTGAGATGAATAATCCG
Organism: Alopecurus myosuroides; assembly: GCA_028641055.1. Taxonomy (NCBI): domain Eukaryota; kingdom Viridiplantae; phylum Streptophyta; class Magnoliopsida; order Poales; family Poaceae; genus Alopecurus; species Alopecurus myosuroides. The sequence goes on along the minus strand of CM054057.1, from coordinate 514,996,914 downwards.
GCTCCAAATAATCCGGCTCATCTCTGTCCCGAATATGGACCAAAACTACCCTAACCGGAATATCCGGTTGCCCGGAATAATCCGGCTAGAATAATCCGGTTGAGTCCAGAACAGAGAGGCTGAACTAGAAACCCCATAACTTTTGCAAAAGAACTCCGAACGAGGTAAATCCAATTGCATTGGAAAGATAACAGCAAGGAGTATCCAAACAAAAAGTGAAAATATTGATACCTCAAAGTATGGAGAAGTTACCACACATGGAAGGTGTGGGAACATTCTCAAAGACGAACGGAATATTTTCACCACCGAAAACGCAACAAGTTTTTCTTATGAAATCCGTTTTCGAGAAACCAAGGCTTGTCATGAAGATCACGACAAGCACTAAAACCCAAAGGAGACAAAAGCCAAATAAGAACCAAGAAAGATGATATGCAAAGTATGCAAAGGTTTGAGCTCTCCATAACGATTCGATCGAGTTACTCACTTGAGAGCCCCTCTTGATAGTACGACTATCTATCCTATAACCCGGTCTCCCAAAGACACGAGACCGGTAAAATAGAAAACCTATCAAGATTATACCTTTGCCTTGAGCATTCCACTTGAGCTAGATGATGACGATCTTGACTCTCTCAAGTTGGATCCTCTTTCTTGATTGCGCTTGCTAGCACAAACTCCGCTTGATGAAGACTTGCAAGTTGCTCCCCCATACACCATTATGGGAGAGACTAGCTCCCCCATACACCATTATGGGAGAGACCCTTCGGCAAATCTTCACAAGGCCACAATCTCTAAAAGGGTGGCAAGCATCAAGCATAGGATATCTTCTAGATGCTTCACTTGAGCTTCCACGTCAAGCTAGATGACGAACACCGCTTGACGATGACAAAGACCATGGGCTATAGGAAATCTTCCTTTTGGTTCATGCCCATGGAAAGATACCTAACCACACATAGAGATGCGACACACACATATCATGGGTTAGTTCACAAAGCTATATTTGACAATTGCTTACCATACCATGAGATACACAATCCCACTTGGTACAACTTGTAGCTTTGTGTGTTGATCGCTTGCTTGATCAAACTTGTATCTTTGCTTCTCACTTCTAAAGATGATGTCTTGAAGAAGATAATGAAAGATCACCTAATCCTTTTCTTCAAGACACACTAGCAATAAGCTCAACTCAAACCAAGACCATTCTTCATATAAATCCTTGAATGTAACAATGGCCATCAAGGAAGCTAATAGAGTTCAACACATGAACTCCATTATTTCCTATGAACAAGATCTACAAAGATAACTCAATGCAAACATTAGTCCATAAGGATTGTCATTAATTACCAAAACCACATATGGGGGAACCATGCGCTTTCAACATTTAGTATTGTGTTTAAACCTACATGCCAACTCTTCGACTCTGCTGCTGTCCGAAACCCGGCTTCATGGCAAGCAAGAGAACAAGCAAAAGGTCAATGAGCACAAGAAAAATTACTAAGGAAAGAAAGAGCGCATGAACCGAGTAGGGAGTCTTTTACAGTTGTTTTTGTTAACTCCTTTTCGGCTAAGTGGTGGGCTGCGTTACTATGAGTGTTTCTAAGTGGCTAAGTATTTGCAACTCCAACTTTGAATTCTTGTGACTCGAATACCAAAAAAGCAACAAGTTGCGGGTAAGAGCTGAGATAAAAAGGAAGAGAGAATAAGAAATGCAACTCGGGGACTTGCATGATAACGCAACCCGGCATCGAGCCAAGGCTGCTCAAATTGACTAAGTTAAATATCAAACGTGAATAAAACTGAGTAGCAAGAGACAAACATAATTGTTTCGATACATCTGCACCCGGCATCCCGGGGATCTGATAAAAGTTTTAAGGACAAAGTTGCAGGAGGTGATTAGGTGGAGGTAGCAGCATCCTCGATGTTGGCCTTGGCGGCATCAGCTTCGGTGTTGGTCCTGGCGGCATCAGTCTCGGAGGTGACCTTGGCAGTCTCAGCTTCCGAGTTGGTGGCGTCAGTCTTCGCCGCATCAGCTTCTGGGTTGGTGGCGGCCTGATCAGAGGTGGCCGTGGCCACCGAGATGACGTCCGTTGCCGAGGTGGAGGCAGCAGTTTGGGTGCGGAGAAGCGCCATGTCGTCGAGGGCAGCACCTGATGAAGTGCCGAATTCGAGCGCCGCGGTGTCGATAACCATCTTCTCGCTCTCGGCATTATCTTTGCTATCCGCGACGACCGCGGCGTCCCCCTTCCCGCTCTTGTTGTTAGCACTCTCGAAGCAGCTCAGGCCTTCGGACTCGGTGGCCTCCTCGTCGTCATCCTCGCCCTCCACATCCGTGTCGGGCTCGGTGACGCCTTCGATGTAGCCCGCGGTATCCGCGTAGGATGCGATCTCGTACGCAACCAATTGGCGGCGAGCCACACAGTCGGTATCCTTCTCCCACCTCGAATCCCGGCGCATCTCGAGGATAAGGTTGAGATCCAGATTGTCGTACCAGCTGCAGACGAAGAGGAGCAGCATATCAGCGCCTGCCCGAGCTCCGGATGCGCGCCACTTCTTCAGCTCGGCCTTCACACCATTCAGCTTCTCGGCAAGGCCGCGAATGGTTGCTGGCGCAGTGTCCCGAGGCCTGAACAAGTCATAGAGCTTGAAATCAGTGCGCACCAGATCGGTGCCCACGCCCCTTAGGCGCTGGAGCTGCCCCTGCATGTTCGTGAAGCAGTCTTCAATTGAAGCTTTAGTATCCATGGGCTGCCCCTTCTCGGTGCGAGCTGCTTGGGCCTTTTAAAGAGCAGGTTTGCAGGCCGAGCTCAGGTCGGGGAAGATTTCTGAAAAAGCTATCAAAAAGATTAGAAACAGAGATAGAGAAGAGAAGCGAATCAGGCAGCGGAGAAGCAAAAGGAACAGCGAAGCGCAGGGAAGCGGGTACTTACTATTCAGCTCGCAGAGTAGCGACTGCAGCGTCTTCTCCTATGACTCCTCGTCGGCAACATGCCTTTCTTCCACCCTCCGGAACTGGGCCAGCTGGAGCATGAGATCCGAGTTGCTCTTCCTCAGCGTGTCGCACTCCAGCTCGAGAGCCCGTTTCTCGGCCTTGGCAGTTGCTTCAAACTTTTTCTTCTCGGCTATTATTTTGTTCTTCTCGGCAGCTATATCAATGGCCTTTTGGAGAGCGGTTCGCAGTTGGAGTTGGAGAGGTTCCAACTCGGTGGTGTATTCCTTCTTCAGCTCCACAGCCTGGCTAGCCAACTGCTGCTGCACCTCGGCGGGTTTGAGGCAGTCGAGATGCTCCTCGACAAACTTCTTATGGTCTTCTGTGAAGAGCAAAACACGATCAGCAGAGTAGCAAAGATGGGAGGGAGGAAAACAAGCCGAGAAAAACACCAACTCACCTTCCAGCCTCTTGATCGTAGTTTGACCGCTCTCAACAAAGACGCGGCAGTTCGCATGCTCCTCTGCCAAGGTCTTAAACTTGCCTGTAGAAAGGAATCGATTACAGCAGAAAGCAGAAGCGGGCGTAAACACAAAACGCAGGAACCGCGTAGCTAAAAGCTTACTTTCGATCTCGGAGATCTGGAGGGTGCGATCCATGACCTCCTTCTCCGTCGCTTCATCAGTCTTGCGCTCCATTTCGAGGGCCTCAAGGCGCCTTCTAGCGATGCTGTGGTTCCAGAGCAATCGCCGGAACAAGTTTGTTCTCTTCAAGAGGCTATTCTGAGAAGCAGAAAGAAAACGGATCAGACACAAATCGTGAAGATTCAACCCGAGAAGACGGCAACTCGGTTGAGTAGCCGTCTACTCGGCCAGAATCTCGGGGACTGGGTGATGGATAAGAAGAAGGAGAAGAGTAGAAGAGAAGAAAAATGCAACTCGAATTGGGTGAGCGAAACTTACTGCATAAGCTTGTTCGATATCCTCTGCGGCCTTGCGGTGGACGAATAGCTTGGCGGCAAGCGTGCTGGTCTTGGACGAGATGGTCATGGGATTGTAGCCCATGTCCGCCTTGTTCCAGTCAATGCGCATATGGTCCAAATCGCCCAAAGCCAAGCCGTGCCAGGTTTTGTTGCCAAGGATGTCGATGTTCCATTCGGCGTCGATGAAGCCTACTCGGTCAATCATCTCCTCGAGCCCTCTGGACGTCACCTCGGCTTCCTGGACCTCGTGTGAGTAAATCGAGAGGGATCTATCCTTGTTCTTGGCTGGCGGCTTGGAATCCACAGCCGTGGCCTGCTTGCCCTTCCTAATAGCAAGTTTCTTCTCGGCCGCGGTTATCGGGATGTTGTGCTGTTTGCTCATCTTCACCAAGTAAGGCGGATAAGAAGGCGGGTCTGGCAAACTTGATCCAGCGGCTGCGTCAGCGGCCGCGCCGGAATCGCCAATGATAAGCTGCCCGACCTTGGCAACACGTTTTACAGTTGGTTGGGGCAGCGGCATCGTGGCAGAGTCTTGTGCAGCGCCACGAGGAGGATTCCTGCGGACGTTGGCGTCAGGCTGGCCAGTTTGCTTCTCAGAGGCCTGCTTCTCGGAAGCCTTCTTCTCAACGATTTTCTTGTCGGCGGCCTTCTTCTCGGTGGCCTCCTTCTTGGCTGGAGGGCTCGCTGTAATCTTGGCCTTCTTCTCGGCAGGATCCTTCTTGATTGGATGGCTCGTTGTAATCTTAGTCTTCTTCACCGGTGGGGAGCTCAGTGCGGTGGATGAAGTGCCCTGCTGGGTAGGCGGCACCAAGGGCGCGCTACCCTGCGCAGCGTCCGGCTGCGCGTGGCTCTGCAGGTCTTGCCCCATCTCGTCAACTATCTCAACCCGCTGCCCGGCAGCGGGGTATCGCAGTTGATCTTCTTGTCCCTCTACCCGCGGCTGGGCCGCGGGGTCAGTTTGGTCAGCAGCCCCTGTTGCTGGCTGCTCTTGGTTCTCCTCCTACCGCTCAAGGGCGGCCTAGTCGTGCTGCTCGGAGTCTTGTTCTGTGTTCTCCCCGGCTGTGGCAGCTGGGGGAGAAAGTGGTCTCTCGTTGCGAGCAGCATCCTGCGCTTCCTGTTCTGCGCGGGCCTGCTGCTCCTGCTCAGCGTCATGGACATCGGTGTACATGTACTGGAACTCGTCCTCGGCTTCTCCTTTCACAGGAGAGGGCGAGCGCACCCTGTCCCGTGCAGTGTCCTCGTCCTCCTCAGAGAGATCGATGAGCGCATCTACGTCGATGGCGGATCTCTTCTTGGACTTGGACTTAGTGGGCGCGGCAGCAGCGTTAGCATCCAAGGGGGCGCTGAAAAGAAGAGAGAATTTAGAAAAGAAAGAAGGACAGAAGAAACCGAGAAGCAATAGCAAGGAATTTAGAAAAAGCAGCAACAACGATGCGCAACTCGGGAGAAAGTTACTTACCCTGCATGGGAAGGGGTAGCCGTCTCCCCCTCTTGACCTTCATCACGGCTTGCTTGGACTTCTTGCTGGGGGGCTCTTGAGCACCGCTACCCGCCCTCTTGCGAGTGGCGGGAGCAGCAACCGCGAGCGGATCGACGGTAAGGGCGTCCTCGTCCTCACCCTCGTCCTCGCCCTCCTCTTCAGCACCAGCATCAGCATCAGCATCATCTGTAAAGTTGAGAAGAAGAAAACAGTTAAGAAACAGGAGGAAATTGGGTTGCTACTCGCGACCGAAAGAGGTGAACTTAATCACCTTCGTCGTCGTCTTCGGACCAGTCCCGAATGAACGTGTCGACGTGGTGCTTACCCGGCTGGACGGCATTAGGGATGCAGAAGCTATCCGCGGTGTCGAAGGAGACCTCGTCGTCCTCCTTTCGGTCCTCTTCCCAGTTAGCCTCGAAGAGCTCCTGGCTTTCAGCGATCTGGCAAGCAAGGATCTGGAAAATAGGCAAGCACCACAAATCAGTCGAGTAGCATAACGGCATCATACGCAGTAGGGCGTGCAAACACAAAGCACATGAAGCCTAAGCAAAACTGTTAAGTGTGCTACTCGGCAGGGCGTGCAAACACAAAGCACATGAAGCCTAAGCAAAACTGCTAAGTGTTCTACTCGGCACAAAGTGCGGATACTATGCACAACAAGCTAAGAAGGCTATCTACTCGGAATTTGTACACAGGAAACGAGAAGAGAGATACTAACCCGCTGGATGGGTTTAGTGCGGCTGTACGGCACAAAGCCGTACTGCCAGTGGTCGTGGAGGCCGGTGCTCATGATGGAGCGCGCCCAGACGGCCACATCCGCATTGCTGAGCTCGAACGTGGTCGTCCGAGTGCAATCTCGGTGGCCGCCCATGTAGCACATGAGATGCGCGCGACGCTGCAGCGGGAGCACCCGCCTGGAGATCCAGCAGGCGATGGGGTCGTCACTCTTGAGCCCCTCCTCGATCAGCTCGGCAAGGCGCTCGTCCATCTGCTTGATGTCGGAATTCACTGGCGGCTTGGTCTTTCAGTTCTGCCCGGTGGGAGCGGTGTTGGTCCACCGGGGCAGATTGATCTGATCCACCACGGCAGCTCCCTTCTCGACAGGGATGTTCTTCACGTAAAGGAAGGTCCTCTGCCACTTGCGGACAGAGTCCAAACCTTTGATCCGCGGGTGGTTGGTCCCGCCGCGCTGCACCATCATGGCGCTGCTAGTCTCCGTCATCCCGCGGCTGCTCTCCGCGCCATCTTTCCTGGCCTTGCTTTGCTTCCTAAAGAAGAAGTACCGGGACCAGGTCGTCGAGGTGGGCCGTACGCCCAGGAATGCCTCGCATACCACGGCATGGTATGAGAGCATGACGATGGCGTTTGGCGGGAGGTGGTGCGGCTGGAGGCCGTAGTGGTTGAGAAAAGCGCGGAAGAAATCTGAGACCGGGAGCCCGAATCCTCGCGCGAAGTGCGCGAGGAAGACGACGTGCTCGCCCTCCTGCGGAGTGGGGACGAGCTCGCTGCCAGGATGCCGGCAGCGAACACCAGGAGGAACTCGCCGGGTGTTCACCAGCCATTGGCACTCCTCGGCGGTGACCTCAGACCCGGCCCAGCCGGCGCGGGCATCATCGTCACGAGCCATCACGGTGGAGGAGGAATTTGGTGAGGAATCGAAGGAATTGGGTGGAGAAACTCGCGGCGGCACGATGAGATGCGCGGCGGCGAGGTGCTCTGCGGCGGCGGAGAAACGAGGAGGCAAGGGGAAAGTGAAAGCAGAAGAGGAAGAAGGAGTTACCGAGGGGGTATTTATACCGCCCCTCGGGTTGCCGTTACGAGTTGAGGAAGTGGGATCAATCGTGGCAGAAATCGTGCGGTGTGGGATCTGTGGGCCGGTTAGAAACGCACACAGCGCAGAGTGCGCGCGTAACGGCCGCATTTGATCCCACGACGCGATCGTGGGCAATTACTGTGCTTGATGGGACGTAACGGGCTGGTGGGCCCACTCCGTGAAAACTAGGCACGTGGCCTGTCAGTTCCCGGGCACCGAGGCGTCGGGGTCGTGTCCACATGACACGTGCCCAGTTGCAGTGCGGAAAGCCGGATTGTGCTCTGCCACGCAGAGATTCTGGGTGGAAATTTCACCAAGTCATCTTACTCGGATACAGAGAAGAGAAGTGGTTCTATCCTGAAGAGAAGAAACTCAAAACAATATCGAGGGCTACTCGGAGGATCTACTCGGTATCCTAAGGTTCAATGGCAATATTGGCAAGGTTGGTTTTAAGCTGGCAGGGCCCAGTGAACGAATTCGCAGGACTCTACCAGCTTCGGGGACTGCTGTCGGGGGGTTACCCCCGAGTAGGGTAAAGGCAAGTGTTAAAGGCAAGATCAGAAGGGATGTTTGGCCGAGTAGCCGGCTACCCGGTACTTGCTACCCGGTCGACTGCTATTCGGTCCTACACATAGATGGACAGAAGGACGAATCAAGAAAGTTATGTTCCTCCGAGTAGAAGAGTTGGCCCGAGTAGAAATGGCGGGATCCTACTAGGGCCAGAAGTCAAAGGAGCCGTTCTGACACAGAATCCCGCGTATCCCGGGTCCGTACTTTGGCACTGTTCACGGCACTGTTCATCTGAGGACGGCGTGCCTGACAGCGACAGTGTGGAAGCAGGGCGTCGCAGGATAGGGGGGACCTACTCTGTGTTCGTGGCAGTGATAACAGACTGGTTACTTGGTTTTGCCCAACGACTTTCCGCACCGGACAAACTTAGAAGCCAAAGCTGTCAGCGGGAGCTCGGAAGAAGGACGGTGTGCACACAATGTCGACATCTGTTTGTATTTGGCTGTATCCGGCTGGGCACCGGGTATATAAGGTGCCCTGCCCCCTCCTGCGCGAGGGACGCTGACCTAGATCCCAGAACCGGTTCACATTCTTGACCTAGTTCCTCACGTAGAGAGAAGGGTGGCTACTCGGTAGCAAGAACATTTGTACTGCGGCTACTCGGAGAGACACTAATATACAGAGAGAAAGGCAAGAGTAGGGGTTTTACCTCCTCACGAGGGCCCTGAACCTGGGTAGATCGTGTTGTTTGCAGTGCTTGCTTCATACTTCACGCGGCTACTCGTCGCGTGATCCCTCCCCGAGCGCCTCCAGCGTCCTTCGTCCCCACAACTTTAGCCATCCTATGGCATCTGCCGTGACACCACCACGACATTATTGCTTGGAAAGGTCATTCGAAATTGCCTATTTGCTTGTAAGTATTGATGACGCACCTTATAAACATGAGATTTATGCGATACTTGAATATTGTTTTGAAAATTACAATGATTTTAATTACTACATAATTGAATATCTTAAAACATATTTAAAACATAAAAAACTGATGTTTTTATACCGGCAATGATGCATCGTACAACCATGCAAAACCACAACGATGAATTCTTTTAATTTTGGGCTACACAAAAATATGACAAAATTGATAATACTTTATAGTTTAAAAAATATGCATGTATTATTCACTATACTCAGATCCATCGTTTTATTTTTCCTGTAACCCATAATATTGGCACGTTTATAAGAGACATCATTGAGTATGTCAACAATTTCTTTTCTAAATGTTCTGAACTTGTAACTCCTTTGAAAGAAAAATGAGATCACTGGATCTCAGGAGCTACTCATGTATAGGAAGCCGAGCGAGGACGTAGAGCATCCAAGAAATCAACTTGAGTTTTTTTTTTCTCTGGGTTTTTTCTAGCGGAATTTTCTTAGAGTTTGGGTTGCGAGAAGAACGTGAGCAGATCACCAGAGTACAGTACAACTGCCAAGGCAGACGTACGAATCCTGGCCCAGCAGCACGAGTCCAATGGCCCAACTGGCTGATCAATACGCGTACATATATATGCGCATCCCGGCCGCTCCGAATCCGACTCCTCCTACCAAACGAACTCGACAAGAACATGTACCTCTCGATCGATCATCGATCCACTATATAAAATACTTCCGAAGCATACGGTTCATGTAAGGCTTAGCTCATAGTTCATCAGCACGCACCCTACCAAGAATCGAGCAAGCGCTGCGCTCCGACTCGCGTGCAATTGCCTGAATATGGCGTCGATTGCCATGGACATCAGCGACGACTACTTCGAAGGAGAAGAAGACAGCCAGGAGTACATTCGTCCCGAGGATTTCACTGGCATTGCGCTGCTTTTAGACCAGACCGCCTACGTAATCGCGGACTTCCTAGATGCGCAAGACGCCGCAGCGAGGACGGCCGGCATCATCCCAAGCGTCGGCGTCGTGAGTGCTTCAGACGATTCGGAGTTGGCGGGGGCGGTGGCCGAGGCGCTGGTGACGGCGGAGGCGCCGTCCGACGGTCGCGACTGCCCAATCTGCTTGCAGGACGACGATTCGGCGGCGTGGAAGGAGACCCCGTGCGGGCACCGGTTCCACGGACGGTGCTTGGAGACGTGGCTGCAGGCGAAAGGGAGCTGCCCCGTGTGCCGGAGTCAGGTGGTCACGGTGCCCACCGCCGCCTCCACTAGTAGTGCTTTAGAGTTAGACCTGCCGGCTATCTTGGAGTTCTATCGTCAGCTTATTATTGCCAACTCCGCTTCCATGGAGGACGAGTAGGCGCTTAAGTAGCTAGAGAAATATTCACCTCGGCAAACTTTGTGCAATGATGTCAGAAAATGTAAATCATATCTATATGTATAGAGTACAACTATTCACATATGATCTTTTTCTTTTGAGTTTTCACCGGGGGCAGCACAAAGGCCACCACCTGAATTTCCCATTTCAACTATATATAAGGAGACAGTTTACAGTGTGGGAGAGGGGAGCCAGGAGGAGAAGGGCGGAGAGCCAGTTGTCTACATCAACTCGGTGCCCGGAGGGAGGCGGACACGCCAGAGCACGGCGTCCTCACGACAAAGCTTCAGAACTCTGTTGAGGGAGGGGGTGTCACCGTTGAAGACGACGCCGTTGCGGTGCTTCACCGGTAGAAAACAGACCTTTAGTCCCGGTTCGCAAATGTCATTATTCCCGGCCGTGCAACGGGGACTAAATATGCGCGACTAAAGCCCACCCCCTTTAGTCGCGACTCTTACGGACCGGGACTAAAGCCCCCCGTGGGCGCCAGGAGTCCGTCGGGGCGGATGAGATTTAGTCACGGTTCTCGTGGCTAACCAAGACTAAAGGCCTCCTCCGCAGGTTTAGAGTTTTAGCCCCCCTAAATCTGGTTTCTTTTTAATTTGTTTTGTTTTATTTCTTTTATATTTTATTTTGTGTTTTATTTTAATTTTGATGAAGTTTCAGTACACATATATATTCTATGCTACTATATACATGCATATGAAATTTAAAACAAGAAGAATTCAATACGAATATATAATATATATTCAATCTCGGGTGACCATATACAACTTCGGACAAGTTTCCATACACAATTACGATGGATGACCATACACAACTTCGAACAAGTTTCAATCTCGAAGATGCATAAGGAAAAATTCTGCTAATTCCTCTTGAATTGGTCGTCGTCGGACGTATAGTGTTCTCCTTTAGGATTGATGACATGCCTAAGGAAAAATCCTGCTAATTCCTCTTGAATTGGTCGGAAGCGAGCTTCTGGACTAAGCTTCCTCCGCAAGTTACCCGTCGACTTTCGCACGCTATCCGACGCCTTCCTCTCAGAGGTTTGTCTCCGGATGTTCTCACAAACATAGTATCCACATAGATTGGTCCCCGGTGGCTGCTTATCCACATTAACTAAATTTCTAAATTCTAACTAATGTTTGAATTCACCGATAATTTGTTCTAAGAGCCATTTTGCCAATTCTCATATAGATTCCTTTTTCGATATTTCCATTTAGAGTACATTAGTCCACAACAACAGTTTTTACAAAGTTTAGCTTTAAGTGGTTTGTAAATTTCTTATAGTTTATGCTGGATAAAATACCATGTACATGGAAATATAATATATCATTATATCCAGCAGAATTGTATGCTTTCCTGACTCTTTTTCTGCCTTGAAACTGCAGGACTAATCTGGAACATGATAGGTTATATATAGCTTCTGCACATCAGGTTAGTTCTATATAAAATGGCTACTACAGGTTTGCGTTCTCTTAACTCATATGGCTTTGCACTTATGGACATGATCCATTGAAAAATTAAGTATTAGTCCCATTATTTAGTTGACACATTTATTGTAAAATGGAGTGGACGAGTTTATTTAGGACCAGTTAGTTTGATAGCCAATATGTTACCATGTACATGGAAATATAATATATCATTATATCCAGCAGAATTGTATGCTTTCCTGACACTTTTTCTACCTTGAAACTGAAGGACTAATCTGGAACATGATAGGTTATATATAGCTTCTGCAAATCAGGTTAGTTCTATATAAAATGGCTACTACATGTTTGTGTTATCTTAACTCATATGGCTTTGCACTTACGGACATGATCCATTGAAAAATTAAGTATTAGTCCCATTATTTAGTTGACACATTTATTGTAAAATGAGTGGACGAGTTTATTTAGGACCAGTTAGTTTGTTGTTTGCTGTTTCATCCCCTTTCAGATAGCCAATATGTTTTAGTTGATAAAATATATCTTTGGACCATACATTAACTGTTATGGAGTTTCAAACATCATAGGTGAATAGTTAGTTGGTCATGAGAATCAATAATCTCTATCTAATTGGTAATTCTTTATTACAAGGGAGAACTATATCTGGATTTTTGCTGTTGCACGTTTCATGATTTCTTACAGTTGTAAATAGGATGACTCATATATCTTTTAGTGTCATGTCTGGGCATTTGTTTCTTAATTTGCTGTATTTTGTAAACAAAAATGCCATGCGAGTTTGGTAATGTAACATGGATGTCCTAGGTGGTGGCGAAAATGCACAGTGAAAATGCATTATAGAAATAAGTTTTCTAACTTGCAATTAAGAAGTTTATACCATGCTTGTGCGATGCTGTCTGTTGCATTCTTTTCTTAAATGTTTGTAATGATACTTTGATATCCTTTGGAAACAATAATATAAGAATTGCTACTTGGTGAACTGCACATGTTTCCTTTTAATGGATTCTTCTAACATTCAGATTATATATTCACTGTGCATGACCCTACTTGAACTGCTGCTGTTGCCTTTTAATGGATTCTTCTAACCTTCAGATTATATATTCACTATGCATGACCTGTCAGTTGACATTTGGTTTCCTTCGGAAAAACTAATCTAAGTAACCATTTACACATTAGGCTTATATGCAGTTTGCCTGCTTGCTTGCCGCTGGAGCTTAATTTTTTTATTTATAAATTTTTTTATTTATAAATTTACGAGTTAGAAGAAGCGATAATTTTTTTAGTTTTAGAGCTCATATCTTTTTGTCAGGTAATTTACCTTCTACTTTTTTCTTATTGCATCAGTGTTAGATATTGATTTCCTATTTGGAAGTAACCGTGAGTTGCTTTCGTAGGTGACGTGGAATTCATTGTATAAGTTCGCCACTTAGTGTTGTACTTCCTCCTTTACCTGTTTGATCGTTACTACATAATTTTAGAGTGGAAGTGTCTTTTGGTACCTTATGTGAAAGTTTTACGTCGATTTCTGAAATCTAGCATGCTCGGTTAGGGGCACTTCACACACTTTATCTGCACGGCATTATACTTCTTGCATCAGTTGGCGAATCACCTGGGTAGGTGAATAACTTGATGCTATATTATCTCAATTCTACCTGAAGCCGACAGATCTGATTATAAGACAGAGTATGTTTATCACGGTGCCATGAATCATTATTTATAATGCAGATCTTGCTCATTACAGTTTGCCCATCTTCTTTACATCCTTGTGACATTATGCATCAATATCCAACATACAGAACGGGGGTTAGAGGATTCTGGCTCATAGCAATATAGTACAAAACATGGTTAGAGGATTCTGCCTCATCTTTTGATCTTTGAGATTAACCGTGCCTGATAAATGTTTTAATTTCTCTCCGCAGTGTAGGATGAACCAAGACTGGTTATAATTCTCTATAGAATGATGCTCAATCTTAAGAAACAAAAACTCTACATTACAGAAGATAAATATTGACGTGAAGCATGCGAATATGGTTGGGTTTGTGTCACCGTTCTTTCAGCACTTCTGTACTATGTTCATAAGGCGACCAAGATGCTGACCAGAGATTTCACTTACGCATGATTTGAAACAACTAGCAATAGAAGAAGGATCTAAAACAGCAGCTCAGAGTCAGAAACAAAGATAAGGCTTGCTAGATGTGGTTACTTGCTGTAAGGTACAGATGAGAAGCATTGTGGCTCTTAACTTTAGTCTTGGAGAAGCTGCAGTGGACAGGATACAAATAGACTTCTCCTCGATGTCGCCATATATGGCTCACAATTTTAAATTAGGATCACACATTCCTAATGTACAGGCTATGTTAGGGCTAAACACTGTGTTCCCATGCCTGTACAGGTCACTAGGCCACTCCTTTAGTAGCATATTTCTTTTGTGCTCAATTTTTATATTTCCATCGTGGCATGCACTCCTCCCCTCTACCTTGGATTAAAAAGCTAGATCTATAGATTGCCCTTTTTTCTATAGGACTTAATTCAACTGTTGTTTTACTGTCCAATGTATCTCAGATTCTTGAGCATTCAGACATTGTGCTACTACCATCTCTGTATGGACCCTTTTTGTTAGTCGTGCCACAGATAGCAAATTTGGCTTCACTTCTCTATTAGTATATATTGTCGTATTATATATTCGTTATGTTATTTAGCACCGTGTTATCATGCCTGAACCTATTAAACCTAATGCCTCAATTTTGATACTTTTATTTATCGTCGCGTAGATAACTACTCAATTTTGATGATTTTTATTTGTCAAAACATGTATGTATGTAAGCTGTCTTATTAATGTGTACAATACACAAGGATTGCGGGCAAAATAATATTAGAAAGAATAGGTGGTGCGTGGCAAGCCGCGCTTCTGAAACTAGTAAAACATACATATAAAAGTATATAGCTCCATTTTTTTATAGACACAGGGGTTCCGGATCCCCTCTTTTCGGAAAACACTATTAACTTGTGCCTACGTCGTATACCCCCCTAGAAGGGCATCGAAGCGGGGTGAACAGTAGAATCTCAATTTATTTTATGCATAATTAGGTCATAAAATATGTGAAGACAAATTTTTACCAATAATTCTATAAGATTCCCTCGGTTATGCCCTCTACGAGTGATCCGTGGTTTTCGGTCCCCGCTTATAGGGTGAAACTCCCATATCGGACGAAACATCGGGAATCTTCCGAAGAGTTGGGTTCTACCTATGTGTTTTGTGTTCCTATGGAATATCCTAACACAACCAAGCAACTTGTTCCATATTGCTACCCCTTTCGACGTTGTTACCGCTTGTATCCGTATAAGTCCGATATTTCTCCAGCGGGTCTAGGTTTTCACCGGAGGGGGGCTACGGAGCGTCCGGGTCCCCACACAAGCTAGGGGGTGCCATACCGGGAATTTTCTAACCCCGTTTGAGAAAAAAGTCAAGGCGGCGGGCATGACTGTTCGTAGCTAGGGGTTGAATATTGAGAAACTCTTGTTGTATCTATGTTGAAATAGGTACTTGTGTACCTAAAAATGATTTTTGCCAAACATCATGAGTAAACTATGAGGTACCTGTAGTTCAAATTTGACCAGTTTTCAGCGGAATCGGCAGAAACTTGTGTTCTTCAAAAGAGATGGATGGAAATCTTTTCATATAAAACAAATTGGTTATTTGTGCATCTAACATGGTCTAGTATTTTCAAAAATTATAACTCTCAAGTTTGGCAACATATTTATGGTAGGTCCTTCACAAAAAAACCCTTTTTTACACTAGGAACATAGAAAATGGTTTTTTGCTTCAATGAAAAGGAAAACTTCCTCCGTCAACATTGTCCGTACTTCCAAAATGCATGTTTGTGTGTAATATGGGAACATTTGAACAAACTATGCCATGGATATGACCATAACACTCGTCATTTGGCCCGAAAGCCTAGAATGTTCGGAGGAGATAGCTAAGTTTTGTGAACACATTTTCAACACAACTGTCGTATTCCAAGTTTATTATTTTTGGTGTATATTAGGACCTATATAATGACACCACGCGAAGGTCTCGCATCATTTTGAGTTTTTTGAATTTTTTGGAATTTTCTAACCCCGTTTGAGGAAAAAGTCAAGGCGGCGGACATGACTGTTCGTAGGTAGGGGTTGAATATTGAGAAAATCTTAGTGTATCTATGTTGAAATAGGTACTTGTGTACCTAAAAATGATTTTTGCCAAAAATCATGAGCAAACTATGAGGTACCTGTAGTTCAAATTTGACCAGTTTCCAACGGAATAGGTAGAAACTTGTGTTCTTCAAAAGAGGTGGATAGAAATATTTTAATATGAAACAAATTGGTTATTTGTGCATATAACATGGTCTAGTATTTAAAAAAATTATAGCTCTCAAGTTTTGCAACATATTTATGGTAGGTTGTTCACAAAAAAACCCTTTTTTTACACTAGGAAAATAGAAAACGGTTTTTTGCTTCAATGAAAAGGAAAACTTTCTCCGTCAACATTGCCCGTGCTTCCAAGATGCATGTTTGTGTGTAATATGGGAATATTTGAACAAACTATGCCATGAATATGACCATAACACTCGTCATTTGGCCCGAAACCCTAGAATGTTCGGAGGAGATAGCTAATTTTTGTGAACACATTTTCAACACAACTGTCGTATTCCAAGTTTATTATTTTTGGTGTATACTAGGACCTATATAATGACACCACGCGAAGGTCTCGCATCATTTTGGGGTTTTTTGAATTTTTTGGAATTTTCTAACCCCGTTTGAGGAAAAAGTCAAGGCGACGGGCATGACTGTTCGTATCTAGGGTTTGAATATTGAGACAATTTTGGTGTATCTGTGTATATGTACTTGTGTACCTAAAAATGATTTTTGCCAAAAATCATGAGCAAACTATCAGGTACATGTAGTTCAAATTTGACTAGTTTCCAGCGGAATCGGCAGAAATTTGTGTTCTTCAAAAGAGCTGGATGGAAACCTTTTCATATGAAACAAATTGGTTATTTGTGCATCTAATATGGTCTAGTATTTTCAAAAATTATAGCTCTCAAGTTGTGCAACATATTTATGGTAGGTCCTTCACAAAAAACCCTTTTTTTACACTAGGAAAATAGAAAATGGTTTTTTGCTTCAATGAAAAAAAAGTCTTATATATGATGGAAAATATTATATGGATGTCATATTTGAATTACTCTCATTTTTCTAATCGATATAGACATATTATTTGTCAAATTTTGATTTACGGATTTATAGATATAAATTATTCAATATTAAATAGAAAAAGCAAACATGTTAATTATTGTTTAGATTCAAGATTATTTGAATTCAAATTTATTATTAGTTATTATATTTTATTTAATTAGTTGTCTGAATTCACAAAATAAAAGAGTGTGACATGATGGTCCAAGCGTTAAGGTTAACAGGATTGATTGGATAATATTATAAACAACACATCCGTTGTTTCTAGGTAGATCACAGCGAAGGAACTACGAAGTTAAGCGTGCTGGGTCTGGAGCAATCTCATGATGGGTGACCGACCGAGAAGTGTTAGTAGAAACGAGTAATTTAGATTAGAACTAAAAATTGTTAAAGATAAAAACAAATGTGACTATAGTGTGATTAAGTTGTGATTAAGTGGTTAAACAAGTGAAATAAAAAATATGTAGAAAAAAATTCAAAAAAAAATTGAATTTTTTTTCAAATAATTTCGTCCCTATACGCCGACGGGGATCCTCGTCGGCCTATACGGGATACGCCGACGGTGACGTATACGCCGGCCGACCTATACGCCGACGGCACTACGCCGACGGTCCCCGTCGGCCTATAGCTACGCCGACGGCAATCTTGCATACGCCGACGGCCCCGTCGGCGTATCGCCTGCGTCCTGTAGTGAATCTGGACCGGAAGAAGGCTTCCTCTTTTTATTATTAGGTAAAGATACTCAGATCCATACGTTTTATTTTTCCTGTAACTCATAATATTGGCACGTTTATAGGATACATCATTGAGTATGCCAATAATTTCTTTTCTAAATTTTCTGAACTTTGTAACTTTTTTTTTAGTTTTTTTAAAACGAGATCACTGGATCTCAGGAGCTATTCGTGTATAGGAAGCCGAGCGAGGACGTAGAGCATCCAAGAAATCAACTTGAGATTTTATTTCTCTGTTTTTTTTTAGCGGAATTTTCTTTGAGTTTGGGCAGCGGGAAGAACGTGACCAGAGTACAGTGCAACTGCCAAAGGCAAACGTACGAATCCTGGCCCACGAGTCCAATGGCCCAACTGGCTGATCAATACGCGTACATATATATGCGCATCCCGGCCGCTCCGAATCCGACTCCTCCTACCAAACGAACTCGACAAGAACATGTACCTCTCGATCGATCATCGATCCACTATATAAAATACTTCCGAAGCATACGGTTCATGTAAGGCTTAGCTCATAGTTCATCAGCACGCACCCTACCAAGAATCGAGCAAGCGCTGCGCTCCGACTCGCGTGCAATTGCCTGAATATGGCGTCGATTGCCATGGACATCAGCGACGACTACTTCGAAGGAGAAGAAGACAGCCAGGAGTACATTCGTCCCGAGGATTTCACTGGCATTGCGCTGCTTTTAGACCAGACCGCCTACGTAATCGCGGACTTCCTAGATGCGCAAGACGCCGCAGCGAGGACGGCCGGCATCATCCCAAGCGTCGGCGTCGTGAGTGCTTCAGACGATTCGGAGTTGGCGGGGGCGGTGGCCGAGGCGCTGGTGACGGCGGAGGCGCCGTCCGACGGTCGCGACTGCCCAATCTGCTTGCAGGACGACGATTCGGCGGCGTGGAAGGAGACCCCGTGCGGGCACCGGTTCCACGGACGGTGCTTGGAGACGTGGCTGCAGGCGAAAGGGAGCTGCCCCGTGTGCCGGAGTCAGGTGGTCACGGTGCCCACCGCCGCCTCCACTAGTAGTGCTTTAGAGTTAGACCTGCCGGCTATCTTGGAGTTCTATCGTCAGCTTATTATTGCCAACTCCGCTTCCATGGAGGACGAGTAGGCGCTTAAGTAGCTAGAGAAATATTCACCTCGGCAAACTTTGTGCAATGATGTCAGAAAATGTAAATCATATCTATATGTATAGAGTACAACTATTCACATATGATCTTTTTCTTTTGAGTTTTCACCGGGGGCAGCACAAAGGCCACCACCTGAATTTCCCATTTCAACTATATATAAGGAGACAGTTTACAGTGTGGGAGAGGGGAGCCAGGAGGAGATTACAGGCGGGTGGGGAGAAGGGCGGAGAGCCAGTTGTCTACATCAACTCGGTGCCCGGAGGGAGGCGGACACGCCAGAGCACGGCGTCCTCACGACAAAGCTTCAGAACTCTGTTGAGGGAGGGGGTGTCACCGTTGAAGACGACGCCGTTGCGGTGCTTCACCGGTAGAAAACAGACCTTTAGTCCCGGTTCGCAAATGTCATTATTCCCGGCCGTGCAACGGGGACTAAATATGCGCGACTAAAGCCCACCCCCTTTAGTCGCGACTCTTACGGACCGGGACTAAAGCCCCCGTGGGCGCCAGGAGTCCGTCGGGGCGGATGAGATTTAGTCACGGTTCTCGTGGCTAACCGGGACTAAAGGCCTCCTCCGCAGGTTTAGAGTTTTAGCCCCCCTAAATCTGGTTTCTTTTTAATTTGTTTTGTTTTATTTCTTTTATATTTTATTTTGTGTTTTATTTTAATTTTGATGAAGTTTCAGTACACATATATATTCTATGCTACTATATACATGCATATGAAATTTAAAACAAGAAGAATTCAATACGAATATATAATATATATTCAATCTCGGGTGACCATATACAACTTTGGACAAGTTTCCATACACAATTACGATGGATGACCATACACAACTTCGAACAAGTTTCAATCTCGAAGATGCATAAGGAAAAATTCTGCTAATTCCTCTTGAATTGGTCGTCGTCGGACGTATAGTGTTCTCCTTTAGGATTGATGACATGCCTAAGGAAAAATCCTGCTAATTCCTCTTGAATTGGTCGGAAGCGAGCTTCTGGACTAAGCTTCCTCCGCAAGTTACCCGTCGACTTTCGCACGCTATCCGACGCCTTCCTCTCAGAGGTTTGTCTCCGGATGTTCTCACAAACATAGTATCCACATAGATTGGTCCCCGGTGGCTGCTTATCCACATTAACTAAATTTCTAAATTCTAGCTAATGTTTGAATTCACCGATAATTTGTTCTAAGAGCCATTTTGCCAATTCTCATATAGATTCCTTTTTCGATATTTCCATTTAGAGTACATTAGTCCACAACAACAGTTTTTACAAAGTTTAGCTTTAAGTGGTTTGTAAATTTCTTATAGTTTATGCTGGATAAAATACCATGTACATGGAAATATAATATATCATTATATCCAGCAGAATTGTATGCTTTCCTGACTCTTTTTCTGCCTTGAAACTGCAGGACTAATCTGGAACATGATAGGTTATATATAGCTTCTGCACATCAGGTTAGTTCTATATAAAATGGCTACTACAGGTTTGCGTTCTCTTAACTCATATGGCTTTGCACTTATGGACATGATCCATTGAAAAATTAAGTATTAGTCCCATTATTTAGTTGACACATTTATTGTAAAATGGAGTGGACGAGTTTATTTAGGACCAGTTAGTTTGATAGCCAATATGTTACCATGTACATGGAAATATAATATATCATTATATCCAGCAGAATTGTATGCTTTCCTGACACTTTTTCTACCTTGAAACTGAAGGACTAATCTGGAACATGATAGGTTATATATAGCTTCTGCAAATCAGGTTAGTTCTATATAAAATGGCTACTACATGTTTGTGTTATCTTAACTCATATGGCTTTGCACTTACGGACATGATCCATTGAAAAATTAAGTATTAGTCCCATTATTTAGTTGACACATTTATTGTAAAATGAGTGGACGAGTTTATTTAGGACCAGTTAGTTTGTTGTTTTCTGTTTCATCCCCTTTCAGATAGCCAATATGTTTTAGTTGATAAAATATATCTTTGGACCATACATTAACTGTTATGGAGTTTCAAACATCATAGGTGAATAGTTAGTTGGTCATGAGAATCAATAATCTCTATCTAATTGGTAATTCTTTATTACAAGGGAGAACTATATCTGGATTTTTGCTGTTGCACGTTTCATGATTTCTTACAGTTGTAAATAGGATGACTCATATATCTTTTAGTGTCATGTCTGGGCATTTGTTTCTTAATTTGCTGGATTTTGTAAAAAAAATGCCATGCGAGTTTGGTAATGTAACATGGATGTCCTAGGTGGTGGCGAAAATGCACAGTGAAAATGCATTATAGAAATAAGTTTTCTAACTTGCAATTAAGAAGTTTATACCATGCTTGTGCGATGCTGTCTGTTGCATTCTTTTTTTTTTTTTTTGATAAAGGGAAGTATATTAATATCGAGGAGATACAAATTACACCCGGCCTCTGCAACAACGCAATGGATGCACACAGCCGAAAGACAATAAAAAGAAGAAATAAAAAGAAAAGTCCCGCTACAGAGTTACAGTCCTCGCGGTATCCGCACAACCACCACCTAAACAACAGCTGATGTCCATCTCTTCGAAAACAACGTCTCCAAGAAGAACGGTGCCAGGCACAACCAATTAAGGCCAGACCTTGGGTTTTCACCCTGAAGATAATCCTCTCTTTCAAAACAACGGCTCCAAGAAGACCAGTGCCAGGCACAACCAATTAAGGCCAGACCTTGGGCTTTCACCTTGAAAGGTAGGATTTTGGACTTCACGCATGTTGTCGCCCCCTCTTACATACGGCTGCCATGGATCTTGTAACTCGAAGCCAGTTCCCCATCAATGCAAAGACTCCGAACACCGTTGTTAGTCCTCCAATCTCGCCTTCGATGACTGAGCATTGTGACCGAATTCCACCGATCCAGCAATCTCCAGGCGTCGCCCATGGGAGTTGCCGGCGGAGCCTTTCGGGTCGACACCCTGGCTTGATCAAAGAGAATCTACATCAGCATCTTCATCTTCGCGCGATGGAAAACCCAAGGACCACCTCCTTTATTCTGATGTCTCGCAGCCCCGACGCCGCGAAACGACTCCCAGCAGGGAATTTGCGGGAGTTCCACATTCGCCGCCACCGGGAGCCCTGCCGCCGGCGGTCCCTAGCACCACCGCCTCCCGCTGCCAAAGACAGAGGAGGCCGCGCCGCCCGGGAGCCAAGCCGATGGTGGCGTCGCCGCCACGCGGCCGCCGCACCATGGCCGAGCCACCCCAGATCCCATCGGCGGCGCCACCACCCGTCCAGCGCTGGCTGCCCACGCAGACCCAGCCACTAGCCGCCGCCAGAAGAACCAAGGCCGCCGCCCCGGCGTCCGTGCTCCGCCGTCCGCGCAAGCCGTCCAGGGCCGACCAAGGCATCTGGCCGGAGGCCTCCCGCCGCGTTTGTGCTGAGGAGGCGAGGACCCGCCGTCCGCCGTCCGCCACGCGGAGGGTTGTGCCCCCGATGGCTTCCTCCGGCGGCGGCGGGTGGATGGGGAGGAGGGGGTGTGGGGGCGGCGGCGGCTAGGGTTTCGCCCGTGCCGCTCCCCTGGGAGCAACGCGAGCGAACTGATGGATTCTTATGGTTTGTTTGTCACCGTTGCATTCTTTTCTTAAATGCTTGTAATGATACTTTGATATCCTTTGGAAACAATAATATAAGAATTGCTACTTGGTGAACTCCACATGTTTCCTTTTAATGGATTCTTCTAACCTTCAGATTATATATTCACTGTGCATGACCCTACTTGAACTGCTGCTGTTGCCTTTTAATGGATTCTTCTAACCTTCAGATTATATATTCACTATGCATGACCTGTCAGTTGACATTTGGTATCCTTCGAAAAAACTAATCTAAGTAACCATTTACACATTAGGCTTATATGCAGTTTGCCTGCTTGCTTGCCGCTGGAGCTTAATTTTTTTATTTATAAATTTCCGAGTTAGAAGAAGCGATAATTTTTTTAGTTTTAGAGCTCATATCTTTTTGTCAGGTAATTTAACTTCTACTTTTTTCTTATTGCATCAGTGTTAGATATTGATTTCCTATTTGGAAGTAACCGTGAGTTGCTTTCGTAGGTGACGTGGAATTCATTGTATAAGTTCGCCACTTAGTGTTGTACTTCCTCCTTTACCTGTTTGATCGTTACTACATAATTTTAGAGTGGAAGTGTCTTTTGGTACCTTATGTGAAAGTTTTACGTCGATTTCTGAAATCTAGCATGCTCGGTTAGGGGCACTTCACACACTTTATCTGCACGGCATTATACTTCTTGCATCAGTTGGCGAATCACCTGGGTAGGTGAATAACTTGATGCTATATTATCTCAATTCTACCTGAAGCCGACAGATCTGATTATAAGACAGAGTATGTTTATCACGGTGCCATGAATCATTATTTATAATGCAGATCTTGCTCATTACAGTTTGCCCATCTTCTTTACATCCTTGTGACATTATGCATCAATATCCACCATACAGAACGGGGGTTAGAGGATTCTGGCTCATAGCAATATAGTACAAAACATGGTTAGAGGATTCTGCCTCATCTTTTGATCTTTGAGATTAACCGTGCCTGATAAATGTTTTAATTTCTCTCCGCAGTGTAGGATGAACCAAGACTGGTTATAATTCTCTATAGAATGATGCTCAATCTTAAGAAACAAAAACTCCGCATTACAGAAGATAAATATTGACGTGAAGCATGCGAATATGGTTGGGTTTGTGTCACCGTGCTTTCAGCACTTCTGTACTATGTTCATAAGGCGACCAAGATGCTGACCAGAGATTTCACTTACGCATGATTTGAAACAACTAGCAATAGAAGAAGGATCTAAAACAGCAGCTCAGAGTCAAAAACAAAGATAAGGCTTGCTAGATGTGGTTACTTGCTGTAAGGTACAGATGAGAAGCATTGTGGCTCTTAACTTTAGTCTTGGAGAAGCTGCAGTGGACAGGATACAAATAGACTTCTCCTCGATGTCGCCATATATGGCTCACAATTTTAAATTAGGATCACACATTCCTAATGTACAGGCTATGTTAGGGCTAAACACTGTGTTCCCATGCCTGTACAGGTCACTAGACCACTCCTTTAGTAGCATATTTCTTTTGTGCTCAATTTTTATATTTCCATCGTGGCATGCACTCCTCCCCTCTACCTTGGATTAAAAAGCTAGATCTATAGATTGCCCTTTTTTCTATAGGACTTAATTCAACTGTTGTTTTACTGTCCAATGTATCTCAGATTCTTGAGCATTCAGACATTGTGCTACTACCATCTCTGTATGGACCCTTTTTGTTAGTCGTGCCACAGATTGCAAATTTGGCTTCACTTCTCTATTAGTATATATTGTCGTATTATATATTCGTTATGTTATTTAGCACCGTGTTATCATGCCTGAACCTATTAAACCTAATGCCTCAATTTTGATACTTTTATTTATCGTCGCGTAGATAACTACTCAATTTTGATGATTTTTATTTGTCAAAACATGTATGTATGTAAGCTGTCTTATTAATGTGTACAATACACAAGGATTGTGGGCAAAATAATATTAGAAAGAATAGGTGGCGCGTGGCAAGCCGCGCTTCTGAAACTAGTAAAACATACATATAAAAGTATATAGCTCCATTTTTTATAGACACGGGGGTTCCGGATCCCCTCTTTTCGGAAAACACTATTAACTTGTGTCTACGTCGTATACCCCCCTAGAAGGGCATCGAAGCGGGGTGAACAGTAGAATCTCAATTTATTTTATGCATAATTAGGTCATAAAATATGTGAAGACAAATTTTTACCAATAATTCTATAAGATTCCCTCGGTTATGCCCTCTGCGAGTGATCCGTGGTTTTCGGTCCCCGCTTATAGGGTGAAACTCCCATATCGGACGAAACATCGGGAATCTTCCGAAGAGTTGGGTTCTACCTATGTGTTTTGTGTTCCTATAGAATATCCTAACACAACCAAGCAACTTGTTCCATATTGCTACCCCTTTCGACGTTGTTACCGCTTGTATCCGTATAAGTCCGATATTTCTCCAGCGGGTCTAGGTTTTCACCGGAGGGGGGCTACGGAGCGTCCGGGTCCCCACACAAGCTAGGGGGTGCCATACCGGGAATTTTCTAACCCCGTTTGAGAAAAAAGTCAAGGCGGCGGGCATGACTGTTCGTAGCTAGGGGTTGAATATTGAGAAACTCTTGTTGTATCTATGTTGAAATAGGTACTTGTGTACCTAAAAATGATTTTTGCCAAACATCATGAGTAAACTATGAGGTACCTGTAGTTCAAATTTGACCAGTTTTCAGCGGAATCGGCAGAAACTTGTGTTCTTCAAAAGAGGTGGATGGAAATCTTTTCATATAAAACAAATTGGTTATTTGTGCATCTAACATGGTCTAGTATTTTCAAAAATTATAGCTCTCAAGTTTGGCAACATATTTATGGTAGGTCCTTCACAAAAAAACCCTTTTTTACACTAGGAACATAGAAAATGGTTTTTTGCTTCAATGAAAAGGAAAACTTCCTCCGTCAACATTGTCCGTACTTCCAAGATGCATGTTTGTGTGTAATATGGGAATATTTGAACAAACTATGCCATGGATATGACCATAACACTCGTCATTTGGCCCGAAACACTAGAATGTTCGGAGGAGATAGCTAAGTTTTGTGAACACATTTTCAACACAACTGTCGTATTCCAAGTTTATTATTTTTTGTGTATATTAGGACCTATATAATGACACCACGCGAAGGTCTCGCATCATTTTGAGTTTTTTGAATTTTTTGGAATTTTCTAACCCCGTTTGAGGAAAAAGTCAAGGCGGCGGACATGACTGTTCGTAGGTAGGGGTTGAATATTGAGAAAATCTTAGTGTATCTATGTTGAAATAGGTACTTGTGTACCTAAAAATGATTTTTGCCAAAAATCATGAGCAAACTATAAGGTACCTATAGTTCAAATTTGACCAGTTTCCAACGGAATAGGCAGAAACTTGTGTTCTTCAAAAGAGGTGGATGGAAATATTTTAATATGAAACAAATTGGTTATTTGTGCATATAACATGGTCTAGTATTTTAAAAAATTATAGCTCTCAAGTTTTGCAACATATTTATGGTAGGTTCTTCACAAAAAAACCCTTTTTTTACACTAGAAAAATAGAAAACGGTTTTTTGCTTCAATGAAAAGGAAAACTTCCTCCGTCAACATTGTCCGTGCTTCCAAGATGCATGTTTGTGTGTAATATGAGAACATTTGAACAAACTATGCCATGGATATGACCATAACACTCGTCATTTGGCCCGAAACACTAGAATGTTCGGAGGAGATAGCTAATTTTTGTGAACACATTTTCAACACAACTGTCGTATTCCAAGTTTATTATTTTTGGTGTATACTAGGACCTATATAATGACACCACGCGAAGGTCTCGCATCATTTTGGGTTTTTTTGAATTTTTTGGAATTTTCTAACCCCGTTTGAGGAAAAAGTCAAGGCGACGGGCATGACTGTTCGTATCTAGGGTTTGAATATTGAGAAAATTTTGGTGTATCTGTGTATATGTACTTGTGTACCTAAAAATGATTTTTGCCAAAAATCATGAGCAAACTATGAGGTACATGTAGTTCAAATTTGACTAGTTTCTAGCGGAATCGGCAGAAATTTGTGTTCTTCAAAAGAGCTGGATGGAAACCTTTTCATATGAAACAAATTGGTTATTTGTGCATCTAATATGGTCTAGTATTTTTAAAAATTATAGCTCTCAAGTTTTGCAACATATTTATGGTAGGTCCTTCACAAAAAACCCTTTTTTTACACTAGGAAAATAGAAAATGGTTTTTTGCTTCAATGAAAAAAAAAGTCTTATATATGATGGAAAATATTATATGGATGTCATATTTGAATTTCTCTCAATTTTCTAATCGATATAGACATATTATTTGTCAAATTTTGATTTACGGATTTATAGATATAAATTATTCAATATTAAATAGAAAAGGCAAACATGTTAATTATTTTTAAATTCAAGATTATTTGAATTCAAATTTATTATTAGTTATTATATTTTATTTAATTAGTTGTCTGAATTCACAAAATAAAAGAGTGTGACATGATGGTCTAAGCGTTAAGCTTAACAGGATTGATTGGATAATATTATAAACAACACATCCATTGTTTCTAGGTAGATCACAGCGAAGGAACTACGAAGTTAAGCGTGCTGGGTCCGGAGCAATCTCATGATGGGTGACCGACCGAGAAGTGTTAGTAGAAACGAGTAATTTAGATTAGAACTAAAAATTGTTAAAGATAAAAACAAATGTGACTATAGTGTGATTAAGTGGTTAAACAAGTAAAATAAAAAATATGTAGAAAAAAATTCAAAAAAAAATGAATTTTTTTTTCAAATAATTTCGTCCCTATACGCCGACGGGGATCCCCGTCGGCCTATATGGGATACGCCGGCGGTGACGTATACGCCGACCGGCCTATACGCCGACGGCACTACGCCGACGGTCCCAGTCGGCCTATAGCTACGCCGACGGCAATCTTACATACGCCGACGCCGACGGCCTGTAGTGAAGCTGGACCGGAAGAAGGCTTCCTCTTTTTATTATTATAGGTAAAGATACTCAGATCCATACGTTTTATTTTTCCTGTAACTCATAATATTGGCACGTTTATAGGATACATCATTGAGTATGCCAATAATTTCTTTTCTAAATTTTCTGAACTTTGTAACTTTTTTTTTAGTTTTTTTAAAACGAGATCACTGGATCTCAGGAGCTATTCGTGTATAGGAAGCCGAGCGAGGACGTAGAGCATCCAAGAAATCAACTTGAGATTTTATTTCTCTGTTTTTTTTAGCGGAATTTTCTTTGAGTTTGGGCAGCGGGAAGAACGTGACCAGAGTACAGTGCAACTGCCAAAGGCAAACGTAGGAATCCTGGCCCAGCAGCACGAGTCCAATGGCCCAACTGGCTGATCAATACGCGTACATATATATGCGCATCCCGGCCGCTCCGAATCCGACTCCTCCTACCAAACGAACTCGACAAGAACATGTACCTCTCGATCGATCATCGATCCACTATATAAAATACTTCCGAAGCATACGGTTCATGTAAGGCTTAGCTCATAGTTCATCAGCACGCACCCTACCAAGAATCGAGCAAGCGCTGCGCTCCGACTCGCGTGCAATTGCCATGGACATCAGCGACGACTACTTCGAAGGAGAAGAAGACAGCCAGGAGTACATTCGTCCCGAGGATTTCACTGGCATTGCGCTGCTTTTAGACCAGACCGCCTACGTAATCGCGGACTTCCTAGATGCGCAAGACGCCGCAGCGAGGACGGCCGGCATCATCCCAAGCGTCGGCGTCGTGAGTGCTTCAGACGATTCGGAGTTGGCGGGGGCGGTGGCCGAGGCGCTGGTGACGGCGGAGGCGCCGTCCGACGGTCGCGACTGCCCAATCTGCTTGCAGGACGAGGATTCCGCGGCGTGGAAGGAGACCCCGTGCGGGCACCGGTTCCACGGACGGTGCGTGGAGACGTGGCTGCAGGCGAAAGGGAGCTGCCCCGTGTGCCGGAGTCAGGTGGTCACGGTGCCCACCGCCGCCTCCACTAGTAGTGCTTTAGAGTTAGACCTGCCGGCTATCTTGGAGTTCTATCGTCAGCTTATTATTGCCAACTCCGCTTCCATGGAGGACGAGTAGGCGCTTAAGTAGCTAGAGAAATATTCATCTCGGCAAACTTTGTGCAATGATGTCAGAAAATGTAAATCATATACTCCTATATGTATAGAGTACAACTATTCACATATGATCTTTTTCGTTTGAGTTTTCACCGGGGCAGCACAAAGGGCACCACCTGAATTTTCCATTTCAACTATATATAAGGAGACAGTTTACAGTGTGGGAGAGGGGAGCCAGGAGGAGATTACAGGCGGGTGGGGAGAAGGGCGGAGAGCCGGTTGTCTACATCAACTCGGTGCCCCGGAGGGAGGCGGACACGCCAGAGCACGGCGTCGTCACGACAAAGCTTCAGAACTCTGTTGAGGGAGGGGGTGTCATCGTTGAAGACGACGCCGTTGCGGTGCTTCCATAAGTGCCAGATGCAGAGGATTCTGAAAGTGTTCGCCGATCGAGCGGGGATACCGCAGGGAAGCGGGCAGCTCGCCGCCTCTGCAGCGGTGGTGACCGGGGGGGCACGAACGCCGAGCGCCGCCCAGAACTGCCGGGCGAAGGGGCACAGGAAAGCTATGTGGGCTTCAGTCTCCCAAGCGGCAGCACACAGCGGGCAACCACTTTCATCGGGGGTGAGGATCTGCATGTGGAGGAGGTTGGCGCGGCATTGGGTGCGCCCAAGAACGAAGAGCCAAGCAAAGAATTTTGCCCTCGAGCGGGCGCCGTTTTGCCAGATGAAATCGTGGTGGGGCGACGTCTCGCCGCCCAAGGTGCAGAGGCGGTAGAGGGAGGAGCAGCTGAGCTTGCCATCCCGCGCAACACAGTGGGATAGGCGGCGTGAGTCGGTGTCCTCAGACAGCTGCACCTGAGCGATCATGCGCAGGATGGCATGGCGCTGCAGGGAGGCGGTGGTGGAGAGGCGCAGAACGAGGAAGACATCGAGCCCACGCGTCACGACTTGACGCACCGTGGCGCACGGGGAGGTGCAGTGGCTGAACAGTTCCGGCACGGAGGTCTTGAGCGCGCCGAGCGGCGTCCAGGCGTCGTGCCAGAACGACACGCGCTCCACGCTCCCAACATGCACGATGGAGATAGCATGGAACAGAGGGAGCAACCGTAGCAGGGAGTTCCAGTGGGCGCCATGGAGGCCCGCAGAGCGCCCGACCTCGTCGATCGGAGCACCGTCAAGCGCGGCCCAGGCCCACCGTGGCCAGGACTCCGCTGGTGCAGAAGCTTCATCTGCAGACAGATGTTTTGCTCACCGAGGGCCCGGACACCTAGGCCACCTTCAGCTTTCGACTGGCAGACCACGTCCTAGGCCACCATGCACTGTGCGCCGGAGACGCGGTTAGTTGCAGCCCAGAGGAACGCACGCCGGTGCCGGTCAAGGGCGGTGATGACGCCAACAGGGAGGGCGAGAGCGCCCATCGCGTATGTGGGCAGCGCGTCGAGCACGGCGTTCAGGAGCACAAGGCTCCCTCCCAGCGACAGCAGCAACATACGCCAACCAGACAGATACCTGTCGACCTTCGCAATGAGGGGGTAGAAGGCCGCCAGCTTGAGCTTCTCCGCGGACAGGGGAGGCCGACGTAGGACTGCGGGAAGCCCTCGATTCGGCATTGGAGCTTGCTCTGGATGTCAGCAAGTGCCGTGTCAGGGACGTGCATTGGCACGAGAGTGCTTTTGGGGAGGTTGATCCGGAGGCCAGTTACGTCCGCGAATTGTTGAAGGAGGGCGCGCAGTTGCAGCACGGAGGCGACATCCGCGCGCATGATGATGAGTGTATCATCGGCATACTGGAGGACTGGACACTGCTCATTGTCGGAGAGCGGGTGTCACAGCGCAGCATCACCGCGGATGAGGCGTTGGAGGACATCGGAAACCAGGAGAAAAAGATAGGGGAACAGAGGGTCACCCTGACGGAGACCACGAAGGCACCGAATCCACTTTCCCGGCACGCCGTTGAGGAGAATGGCTAAGTGGGAGGAGCTCAAGATGGATGCAATCCAATCACACCAGAGGACTGAGAACCCGCGGGCTAGCATGATGGTGCGCAGGCTAGTCCAATCAACAGAGTCGAAAGCTTTTTCGAATCGAGCTTTAGAACAATGGTGGGGGCGCGCCTACGGAAGCAAGTTTGCACCAGCTCGGTGGCATAGACGAAGGTCTCGGAGATGCTCCTGCCAGCGAGGAACCCCGTGTGTTCAACATCGATGAGTTTGGTGATTTGGAGCTGGAGCCTGGATGTGAGAGTTTTGCAGATGATTTTCATGGAGCAGTTTTGGAGGGAAATGGGGCAGTAGGAGGCGGGTGAGAGGACTGTCGGATATATACTGAATAGGGGTATATCAGATGGTAAGATTACCCGGGTGGCCCAAATGGTAGTGGGCTACGGTCCATTGGGCGGCCTAGTAAGCTGGCGCACAGAAGCCGGATTCTAGAAGGACCCGGATCACGGCCCACGTGATCTGGCTTGGAGTAGAAGGCGGATTCCTTACTTTCCAAGTTAATAGTTACCGTAGTCTTCTAGGTTTCCTGCTCTGTATGCCCTAACCCGGCTATTATATAAAGCCGGACGGGAGATATGATAGAGAGAGAAGAAGCTACTAGCTAACTCGCCGAGAGGTTGATCCTCGACGAATAGCCAACAGAACCTCACACTGTACTTTGTATACACAGGCTTTAGACCTGAATAGTGAGATTGCAGGAGTAGGAACGTCGTATTACTACGACGTACCGAACCTGGGTAAAACCTGTGTCTTTGTCCTTAGCGCAACCACGTTCCCCCACGTCTCTACCCGTAGTCTCATGGCCTCCCCCCCACCCCCCCGTCTATGAATTCTACCACGATGTCTCGACAGTTGGCGCCCACCGTGGGGCAAACAGCGTCAGGCATTAAATTTCGATCTGGGATACTTGGCGGAATCGGCAGTTCCATAACTGTCGGAAGCCTGGAGTTCGACGACGATGTTGGACGCTTCCTCGACAATGGATCTTACATACCGGCGCAAAATCATCTGGTAAGTGCCTGCGTGTTACCGATTGGATCTGCAAATATCTTTATCGGACTAACTGCATAGGCCATGGGGTTTTGCAGTGGAAGCAAATTTTTCCCACCCGCCCTATACCCAGTCGAAGATGACTACGATACCGGGTTTTGCTCAGATCGCCGACAAAAAAGTGATTCACACTTTATCGGTATGGTGCAATCCGAGGTCGCCGAAAACAAGGATGAAAGTAATCCCGTGCAAGAGGAAGAAAACAGCAAACCCACTACAGAGGTGGAAGATCCGACATCCGCCAATATAGTGATGAACTCGGAAGCTGACTCTGTGCTAGCCGCCATTGAGGCGAGACTAGGGCCAGAAACCGGATCAGATGACTTTGATTCCGAAGACGAAGACGAGGATGCCTTCGAAAGAAAGGTTAAATCTTTTCAGGAAGGATTCCATGAAGTACTAATGGCGAAACCGGCTGAAAACACGGACGCCGACAGTCAGGGAAGCCCTAGAACTCCTCCGCCAGAGGAAGAGAGAGAAGACAGAGAAACCTCTCCAATATTTCCCAATGTTAAAGAACTGACAGAGGATGAACCTGTCAAAAAACCTCCCTCTTCGAAGAAAAAGCACAAGGCCGCTAAAAAACTCCAATACAAACTCCGGAAGAAGAAATCGGCTGATCCAGCTGATGAAATCCCAGAAGCAGGAGATGCAAGCGGAATAAAACCTGCAGAGAAGAAAACAAAAGAAATCCTTGTTCTGCCAATGACAGAGCAACAAGAACAGGAATTGCTACAAACACCAGTGGGATTGCATGAACCCCCTGAAGTGCTAGAAGCCAGGAGACAAGCTCTCCAAAGGCAACAGCAACATCTATTCAGAACTCGTGAACACCTCCAAAAAACCTAGGATGACATCAAGCTCATGAAGGAAGAAATCGAGGAGTACGAGAAAAAGAATAGATCTGTCATTAAATCTACAAGGTTACCCGGAATCGTAAGACCGGAAGTACTGCCGCCAAAAGAAAGGTTTCACAACCCATCTTGGCAAAAGCAGGTAAACGGCAAAGATGCCAGAGGCGAACCAATATACAAAACCGCAGAAGAAAACGCGGAAGCAGCGTTCGCCATCCTCAACAACGATATGTACTCCAACGGCGAAAAACTTCAAGGGGTGTATGCTTTCCTCGGAAAAGCATTGCAACAGCAACAGCTGGGGCAAGAGCGATCAGGGAAGTTGCATGACGACTCCGCCCTATGCAAAACATCTACTTGCGCCGCTGGAGCACCTGGACCGGAGGAGCCTAGAGATTCAAACAACTCAAAAGAGAGGAAAACGGACCCGAGAAAAGACAAGAAAAATCTTGATAACAAGGATGAAGCGTCTAGAACCGGATCCCATCTCCCAAAAGGTGGACTTAGCCCCCACGATCGGGAAGAAAAACACCGGAATGACGGCAAAGCAATGCCACCTCCGAGACACCCAGCTGAAAAAGCTAGAAGACATGGTATACCTCACAGGCGTGAGAGATCCCGGACACCCCCCAGGGATAAGGAAAGGTACAGGAGTAGAACTCCACCTCATCCAAAAGGGCGTGATATCGGAAGAAATAGAGATGATCCCGGAAAAGCGCGTCCGCGCAACAATGGAAAAGAAAGGAGTAGAACCCCTTCTGTCCATTCAGCCGGCAGGTACTCCGCACACATGGATAGGGCAGAAAGGGATGATCTATACTTTGGACCTAAGTGCTTCACAGACAGGATCCGAAGGATAACCCTGCATTCTGGTTTTGCCAAAGTTGGTCCAACATACCAAAAATACACCGGTAGTACAAACCCGGATACCTGGCTCTCAGACTATTATACAGCCGTCCAGATTAACAATGGGACAGACCTGGAAGCTGTAAAGTTTCTTCCCCTAATGTTACTGGATGGAGCCAGAGATTGGATTAACGGATTTCCTTCCAGAACTGTCGACAGCTGGGATGATATGGCTCGAGTATTTACTCAGCATTTCCGGGGAACCTACAAACACCCGAATAGCGTCAACCAGCTAAACTGTTGTACCCAATTTGAGGACGAACCATACGTGGATTTCATCTCAAGATGGACTGCAATGAAGAATAGCTGCTCTGGAGTAACTGACGTACAAGCAATGCATGCTTTCGTGTGACGCCCCGGGATCGGGCACTATGCAGATTTCAGCATTTCCGCCAAAATCCACATAATAACCGATTCCAGGTTGCCACTTGTGATAACATTACAACAGATCACGAATATTCCGCAACAACAACAGAAGAGATATATACAAGACGACTCAAACGAGTCAAGAATACAACTGATATAATACAAAGATCCAAATAACAGCGGAAGAAACAACATAGCGTCCGACTACAGACAAGATACAAATTGGACTAAGAGTCCTGGAGATAACCGATGGCGTCCAATCACTGCCCAGGCCAAGCCGGAGGGATTCCCAAGCTAACGTCGTCAGAATTCAAACCTGCTGACTGCAATGTGGAATATGCAGCCACGAAGGGAGTCGTGGGTCAGTACTATTAAGTACTGGCAAGTGGATAAACCATACTCACAAGATACCAGCGTAACCAATCATCACAAGATACAAATACTTTGGCTACAACGGAAAGGAAGGGATTATTGCAAAGAAGCGGCAGCAGGCTGCACTAACTAACTACAGAGACGCATTACAACATACGGCTAAAAGAAAGGGATAAGATAGCGTATCAGAACCAACTACAACTACTCACCAAACAATACCCATCCAGTGTTACCCCCTACTAAGGAAGCAACCCAAGGAAACTCACACGGTTGATTAAGGTGACATTCATTTTTATGGTGGAGGTCATCTATATTACTAGTCAAGTTATCATCGTTAAGTGTAAGTTGTCTGAGTACTTGTTAGCCAACACTTTCACCAAGTCATCCATAACCGCGGACAACACGGCTTCTCGAGAAGATTTAACCCTGCAGGGATGCACCAATTTGGCCGTACACGTAAGAATGACCCGCCAGATGGAAAGGCCCTTCCACCAAGCGGGGCACTCAACACAACCTAACTCTTCTTCGCATCAAGTCCAAAGAACCCCGTGCAATTGAGCGCACGGCTAATCAAGCCCCACGAAGAAAAGGGGACCCTCATAGCACTCTAAGAACGTGTCTCCCTAAATGCCGACTACAAAAGTTCCACCCTGGCGCCAAGGGTTCGCACCTGCATATGCATGCGGCAAATGGAAAACCCGAACTAAATAAGGCGATTTGGACGATATGCGAATCGAATCAAAGTTGCGGGGGGCGCCCATACTCGCTTCCCACATGCGGTTAGCGCGCTCATCATGGATCGGAGGACAAGACCCTTTTCCTAATTAAGGTCGACACTAGCAGGCCTCAAAACCACGCCGGGCCTCCTGCCGGTGCCTTATCATCAATTATTATTACCCCAAGCATTAACATGTTGTTGATTGAATTGAAACCCAACTATCGACTAAACAGGTGATATGAAAAAGGACAACAAGACTTGAGCGCAAACAACACTAAGCATGCAACTACGACACGAGGGCCAACAAGGTAAACAAAAAACAGTTGATAGGAAGTGGAAGAAAGGCTATATCATGGCTGCAAGGTAAACATATGATAGGATCGAGACACAAGCATCGAATCATAAGGTTAGAATAAAGGCAACGGGAAGAATCGGTAACAAGTGATGAAAGGCAGCCATCGGTAGCAAGTGAGTATACTTGCCTGGGATCCAGCAAGTAGAGGTACATCCGCAGAACTTGTCGGTGCTCACAACATCTCAACATCCTATCCGCGAAGAAGCCACGAACTAGAACAAACACCGGATGCAATAATTACTACTACGGCAAAAGATCCAGCATGATCCTATTTTATATGCATGACAAGTTAAAGGGTGCATCAAAATAAACTAAAGGACACAAGGAACAATTTAAATGGGCCCATATGCAATTTGAATTGCATTTGGAAAATCCCATATGCATTAATAGTTGATTAATTGAACTACAAATAAACATTGAGTTAAAGTGGATTAAATGCAACATAATTGATGAAAACAGAAGGTAAACAACATTAGCTTCAATTTGATACCTCATTTGCCAAATTTGGAATTTTAAATATTTAATTATGAATTTTTGCAATTTAAAAGGTTTAATTAAAGCATTGAATCATTGCACCACTTTTAATTAGGAAAAAAAGTAAACAAATTGTATTTAAAAGGTTGAAAACATGTAGTAAATGTTTCAGTGAACATTTTGAGCTATTAAACATAATTTTTGGATCATTATTGAATTTATTATGCATTTTTCCATAAGCATTTTCATTCTGCCCTTTTTAGTAAACCGAAGGAAACATGTTCAAATTTAATTCAATTGTGACCAAATAAAAT
This sequence comes from Alopecurus myosuroides, assembly GCA_028641055.1. Taxonomy (NCBI): domain Eukaryota; kingdom Viridiplantae; phylum Streptophyta; class Magnoliopsida; order Poales; family Poaceae; genus Alopecurus; species Alopecurus myosuroides. The sequence goes on along the minus strand of CM054057.1, from coordinate 514,961,251 downwards.
ACCACTGTGTAGAGTTTGTTAAGACAAAATTTTAGAGCCCAAGTTTGCTCAATTTGGGTGAACAGAACTCAAGTTATGAATTTCCAATGTTTCAAATTTTAATAGCCAGTTCTGTATTTAATTATTTAGTGAAAAATTTATTACAGAAACGTGTTTTAACTTTGTTACTAACAGAGGGAGCACAAAATTCTGAATCCATAGAAATTTGAATCATTGAAATTGGAGCATTTTTCAATTTGTTATTGATTTTACAAATAAAGATTTAGTTCTGTTTTTCTAGATTTTCGAGAATAAAAGAAAATGGAGAAAAAAAGGGGTGGCTTTGCCACGGGTGGGATTCGAACTGGAGCCTGCGGGGAAGCAGCGCAGGGCGGTAGCCACTGGGATGGTGCTCGGGTTGTGATAGGATACAGCCCTCACTGAATATGAGGTGGTAGTCGCGGTTTAACTGAATTTCCAGAACGGAAACACGTACAGATGCAGACTTCAGGGACACGGACGAGCTCGTCCATGGCATGGCGGACAGAGAGATGACCAGCGCACTATCGCACAACGACGAGTAACAAATTAAGGAAAATAGCAGGGGAGATGTCCGCGGGGGCAGGTGCTCACCTTGGTCACGCTCGAGGAGGGCCAGCGCGCGGCGAGGGACGCCACGCCCTGACGGAGATGCAGGCGGGCAGCAGCTGCGCGCCGGGAAGAAAACGGCGACGGCGCGGGGCTCATGGCGGCTCTCCGACACCAACGAGGAAGCGGAGACGGAGGTGGACGTGCCCCGGTTCCATTCCCGCCGGAACCGAGGCCCGTCGACGATCGTAGCGGCGGCGGCATGGCTTCCAACTCCCGGCCATGGAGGGTGGCTCCGGTTCAGGAAGGTTCAGAGAGGGGTGTGGTAGAAGGAGGTAGAGGGAGGGGAAAACGGCGGCGCAGGAGGGGGAAGAAGAGGGAGGGGTTGGGCTAGGGTTTGGGAGGTGGGAGGTGGCTTGGAGGAGGGGAAGATGGTAAAGAAGGGGAGCGGTGCTCTGCTAGAAAGCGACATGAGGGGGGGGATCACGCTTCTGTCGTGCCGTCCGTACGAAGAAGAAGGAAAAGTGGGCTGGGCCTCAAGGCCTGTGGGTCGTAGGTGGCGAGGAGGGGAACTTGATCGGAAGTGGGGCGGGGGAGCGATTTGAGGGAGGAGTTGGGGAAGACCAGGCTCCATTCATGGTTGAAGAGGACACGATCCAAACGAGCGAGCATGGGGTGTGGGTGTTTGTTAGTCCATGTGTAGAGGCGATCGGTCAGAGGGAGCTCAAAGAGAGCAAGGTTCCAAATCGAGTCATTAAAAGCTGAGGCGAGGTTGTGGTCGAAATTGTAAGTGTTCTTCTTCGAGGGATCGCGAGTCAGGTTGAAATCACCGAGAATGATCCATGGGAGGAGGAGAAGAGGACCAAGCTGCTCCAGATCGACGAGGAAAGCGCGGGAGAGGGCGTGGTTCGCGGGGTGTAGACATTTTTCACGGCGAAGGTAAGATTAGTGAGGGTGGAGTTGAGGATGGTGGTTAGCGTGTACTACCTTTGGTGGCAGGAGGAGAGGGGGTAGAGCCCGGGGTTCCAGGCTGTGACAATGCCCCTAGAGCTCCCGAGAGCGTCGATGTGTTCGAAAGCAGTAAGAGGCGCGGGGAGAAATCTGGCGGTCGAGAAGCGGTCGAGGCTGCACAATTTGTTTCCTGAATGCAAAGAATGGAGGGCCGAGTGGTGGAGATCGCGTCGCGCACGATCGGGCGTTTCTTAAGGCTACCCAATCCCTGAGTGTTCCAAGACACGAGAGTAACATCACGGTGGAGACTAATCATGGGGGAGACGAACACCTGGGATTACACCGGGGGCGCGGGAGAGCAGAAATAAAACATGCATGGGGGGCGAGGGAAGCGGGTGAGCTAAAACCACGCTGGTAGGGGCTTTTCTGCCACAGCCCTGGAGGCAAGCGACAGAGGGGGAGCTAATAATCAGTGGGCGTGGTCACCGTGGCGGAGGAGATGGTGGCCGCAAGGGCGTCAACAATGTGTTTGCGCAGGGGCTTGGTGCACGTCGACAGCACTCCGTGCTTGAGCACCGTCTTCTGGAGCGCACCAGTGCATCCTCCGAGGGCGTCACGAAGGCCGCGCGGCTTCATGGCACGGGTAGCCATGCTCTCGTAATGCTGTGGCGCTTTGCTGGCGAGGCGCGTGCTGGTACGGCGGGGCGGGACGGCGGGGTCGTTGGCAAGCTCGGTGATGACGACTCCGTGTTGATGGACGACATCAATTAGAGGGCCTGATCCAAGCAAGGATGGCTCGGATAGCGACCCTACGCCCGAGCACGAGGAGATGGTGAGAAAGGACACAGTGGAGCTCGGGGAGCCGGGCGAGTCCAGCGAGCGCGCGGGGGAGCTTGCCAGGCTGTCCAGCAGGAACAGCAGGGCGTCGTGGGCGAGCCCCGCATCGTCACGCCCACCTGGCATGGGGTCGCGGTCCTCCGCCTCCGGGTTGTGAAGCTGGATGAGCGGTGGCACGAGGGCAAGCCTGCCTTGCCCCCGACGGAAGAGAGGCGGAGGGGGGCCCAAAGAATGGAACGTACACGCTGTTGTCGTTGTAGGACTGATCCGCCCGCCAGACACGAACGCGGGTGAGCTGGAAAAGCCTAGAACCCCACGGGGGACGAGAGACGAGGATCTTGGGGGGGGGGGGGGAGGGGACATGGTCCTGGTCCCTGAGAAGGACCACAACACGCACCAAGGCGCAGTCGGAGCCGGAGAGGCTGGCCGCGTCCACCTCGAGCGTTTCACCGAAGCAACCGAAGCCGGAGGAGACGCCAAGTTGGCTAAGCTGCTCCACGGGCATACGCTTGGCGGTGACTGCCGCAACAAAGTGCATGTGGCATGGGACGCGGTCGGCATCCTCCTCCCGGACAGGGCGAAAGGTGGAGCCGTCGTGGACGAAAGGTTGGTGGTCAAGGGCGACTTCCCGGTCTTCCACAGTGAGGAACTGGGCGTACATGTCACCGATTGACGAGGGGACCATCGTGACATGTAGGCCAGGTAGCTCAGCGCAGATAGCCTCCACGATCGAGGAGGCTGGGGAGGAGAAAGCAGCGGGAGAGTCGATGTAGACCATAGCCATCCTCTGAGCCGCGACAATGTCACCCGGGGGCATGAACACCTCCGGGATAGGAGGGAGAGCAGAAACGGCGTCGTCTTCCTCGTCAGACTCCACTTCCTCATCGTCATTGTCCTCGGAGGCGGGAGGGGTGGGCGCGGCGGGGGTTGGGACGGCGTGGATGACACGCTCCTCGGCGAGGGGGGGTCAGGCTAGAGGAGGAGTCACCCGACTCGAAAAGAGCACCAGCACGCGGCGACGGCGGCGCATCTCGCCGAGCTAGACGGGCGCCAGTGCATGGGGAGAGAGGCACGAACAGGGTCGAGGGGTATGGGGTGGCGGGGCGGACATTGGCAACCATGGACGTTGCAGGTGGGGAGGTGGAGGTGGGCACGAAGGTCGGCTGGGGGAAAGGCATGTCGCAGTCGCGGATACGGTGGCCGGAGCGCTTGCAGCCGCGGCAATGAATGGGGTCACGACAATTTCTAACGAGGTGTTCGATGGAGAGACAGCGGTAGCAACCTTCCAGACTGAGGAGTTTGTGATGGGTGGGCGAGACGTGAGGGCGCAGTGCGGGAGGGAAGCAAGCGACATGAAGGAAGGAGCGCTCGGAGGTTCCATCGCCATTGAAGGCGCTGTACTACGGAAAGCCGGAGAACCGAGGGCGTCATAAAGATCAGCGCTAGGCACGAGGAGGGCAGAGGCGGCGAGCATCGCGTCGTAGCTTGGCGGGGGAGCAGGTAGAGGCGGAGTAGCCGGGGGCAGAGGTGTTGCTTCCGCGGACGTGACCGTGAGCGTTGGGAGTAAATTGTTCGCATGGGGGCAGAGGGGGTGGGCAGGAGTCCGGGCCCCGCAAATCCCGACTTGCAGCGTGGAAAGCGCGACCAGCGAGGGAAGCGTTTTGTCCCTCGGTGTTTGGGGGCGAGACTGACGAGTGGGGTCGAGTCAGTGAGCGTCAGGGCCGCGTCAGCAGCGGTTTCAGGCGAAGCGTGGAAAGAGAAACCAAACCGCGCGCAGTGGTGCCCGCCGGCAGAGACCACAAAGGCAGCGACGTCGGGGGAGGTGTCGTGGGATAATCACGGCAGACGTTACAGGGGGTAACTGATCTTGGGGAAAGACGACACAGGCGTTTAGGAGAGGGTTTAGCTCAGAGAAAAACATGATGGTACTCGATCTGGTAGCCGGCAATCAAGTCGCCGAGTCTCCGATCTCGATATATTAACTCAACTCTCGTGTTACACTGGATGCTCGATATCAAGCGATATTGCTAGAACTCTTGGATCTCCCTCAACTAGTCCTAGGGGCCGGTTTATAAAGCACCCGGACCCCCTGGCTTGCCCTCCAAGGCGCACACTGAATCCTACCCGGACGCTGCATACAAACCCTAGCCTTCCTTATCGTAACCCACAATCCGGGTTACCAAGCCTATGAACTTGGGCCTTCTAGAAGTTCCCTTACCCTTAGCCGGATTCTGTGCAGCGTCCTTTAGGCCGGGTTATACCTTGGCGTTGGCCCACCGGGTTACTATCCCTCCATCAGTAGTCCCCAGAATAGCTTGGGCTTCACGAGATTCTCTTTGAAGCGCACGCTATTCCCTGCAAAATTATCAAACTTACAAATTCAATGGAGGCCGGGTTAAATTCCTTTAATAAACAGCTAGGCCTAACTCCAAGGTGGCCATATAATAACCCGGCTTTCTCCAAGTCCTTCACTTAGCTTTCCGGGTCAACGCCCTAATAAGAATGTTAAAGATCCAATTTTCTGTACTCGATAATTGCCCCTAATGTTGCGGAGAAGATCTCCTTCTTATCTCTGCCCGGATATCTCGTCGAGCACTTAAAGCATATCTCGCAAAATCTGTGCAGATGGCCGCTACTCCAAAATTTTCGGTCCCCGCTCGTTGAGCCAGGTTTTATCCACCCACACCCTTATAAATAAGTGCTTAGGGGCAAACCTAACCCCAACGACTCATTTCCCCCTTTTCCTCTTTCTTTTCGCTTCCGCATCTCTTGCGCTCGCACAACACCATTACGGAAACCTCGCGCACATCGCCGGAGCCCATCTGCCGCCGGCTGCGCTCCGCCACGGCGCGCCCCGCGCCGCCGCCAAGATCCGCCGCCGCGCCCCCGACTTGCCCGCCGGGAGTCACAAAGGGGAACCAAGACTGCGCTATTTGCCTCCGTCGGGCTTTACTCAAATCACCTCCAGTAAGCTTCCTGTATCCATTAACTTGACCTCGCAATTTCTAGATTTATTTCAGATTGGATCTAAGTCAACCCGCCGGTCATTTTTCTCGCCACGCCGAATTAGGTCGCTCAAATTCGCTTTACCTTATCCAATGGATTGAATATAGATCCCATTTCATTCCCCTACTGCCTATAGTCATTAATTTCACCATGAATCTGGAAATGAAATCTCCAATCTAGGCTCGGGCCGCCCAAAATTTCCGCGCTTGCCATTGACACCCGGCAAATTCTCTTCTTCCGCCTCTTTTGTTTGCAGTAGATACATGGGTAACCATCCATCTTCCCCAAACACCTTTCAACACGTAAGCACTTCATAGTTTTTGTAACGATGTTTGATACCCGGATAACTTGTAACCTTGCTCCGCAGAATGATACTCGGATAATTCTTTGCTTCCATGTTTTCTCGATATCACTCGCAAATATTCGGATGACTCATGGTTTCCGAGTCTTATTTCTTGTACCCTTCTATTTTGTGCTTTGCAGGTTAATCCCATGGCTCCCAAGAGGCAGGGGAAACAGCCGGCCAAGGCCAAGACCACCAACTCCATATCCGCCAATTGGGCGCGATCCACTGTTACGAAGGCCAAGTTAGAAGAACTGGCCGAATTAGGAGTCTTCCCCTCTCAAAAGGATATCCATTGGAGGGTGCCGGGTGACGAGACCCGGCCCACGCCTGCCAACGATGAGGTAATATGTTTTGTAGAGCACGTGACCCGGGGGTTCCGTCCTCCAGGTCACCCTTTCTTTCGAGATGTTCTGAGCCACTATGGCCTCCGGGTATTTGACATAGGGCCTAACTCTGTGTTAAATATTTCCCACTTCATCGTCCTTTCTGAGTCATACTTGTGCACTCCGCCAAGTTTGGCTCTCTTTATCGAACTTTTCCAGTGCAAACCGTGCCGCGAAAGCGGTGACGGGGCACTTCTTGCTTGCGGCGGGGTCTCTATCCAACGCCGCAAGAATTCTCTAATGCCACCTCTTACCCTTAACTCCCACGTCAAACACTAGCAACTCTCATAATTTTACTGCCGGGACACCTCCCCACCCGGCGAAAAGAGGTTGCCGGGTTACTCAGAGGGCCTCCTCGATATCTCCGAGACCTTCAACGCCTTTGCCCCTGACTCGGACAGGGAGGCAATCCAACCCTTGTTGGCCAAAATAACTATCCTCTCGGCCCAAGGTCTCATTGGGCTCAATCTGGTAAAGACTTGGGTCGATTTCCGGATCCAACCCAACTCCATCCGCACAAAGTTAATGTGCGAGTATTCCGGGCACACCACGGACTCGCTCCGATACTCCACCAATAGCTTTGCAGCCAGAGACACCAACAAGACTATCAAGGGCTTCTTGACAGAGAAGCTGGAGGTAATCCGGAATATAGCCGGGTTAGCACCCTTCACTCGTGAGAACCCGGCGCCTGAGGTAAATATCCGACTTTCATACTCTTACCTTTACACTTTCTACTCGATACAGCTGTTAACCTTCATTCTTACGTCTTCATCTTAGGCCGATGATGCTTTTTGGAAGATTGATACTCCCCCTAACTCTGGGAGCCCAAAGGAGAAAGAGGACGCCGTTAACTCGGATGAAGGTTCATTCCGAGTTTTACTTAGTTACTTTAAGCTCGTCGTTGCTCTTTCGTCATTTTCCAACTATAAACCTTGATAACTTTCAGAACAAGAGGACAAAGACGAAGAAGAAGAAACTGAAGGCAAGGTAGAATCCGCCAGCGACGAGGAAGAAGCTGAGCCGACGGTCAAGGCCGGAACAAAGAGGAAACCCCAAGGGGTCGTCTTCAAGGTTCCATACCTTTTCCTTGCCTCTAAACCATATTTCTTTGATAACATGCACGAGCTAAACCGGAAATTATCCACTTGGTCGTACTTGAAGGAACCGCTCGTGACCAAGCCCCGAATAACTCGGAACTTTCCCGGTGATGGCACTCTTAATGCGGGTATTCCGTCGTCTCCGGCTCGACGCGCTGGTATTCTCTTAATCCTTTCTTAAGTATCAAAGTCTTCCCAAACCATCCCCTTACGGGACAATTCCACGTCTTGCTCGATGTTTTTCAGTTTCGTCCGGGTCCAGCAGCGAGTTCCCCTCGGACTATATGGTGAATCCCGGGTAAAATTCCTTTCCTGATGCTTTATCGTTTTTTTTCATCACTTTTTCCCAGTTGTACGCTAACTGCTTTACTTATACTGCCCGTAGGGCCACGATCACTACCAGCGACCAAGATGATATGGAAACTGACGACCCGGGTAAGGAGAACCTGACCGATGATATGCATGCCGCAACTGGCGGAGAAGAACAACAAGTGCCACCAATAAACCCAGCCGACCGAGAGGCTGATTATCCCATAGCCTCGCACGTACTCGAGGAAGAAGAAGCTGCAGACTTGGGCGTGGGAGAAAGGGCACCAGACTCCAATACTCGGACGACCCGGATACCCTCTCTCACCAAGAAGAGAGTCCCTTCTCCAAGTCCCCAAGGTCCCGGGTCTTCCAATTTGGGCAATGATACTTTTGACCAGATGATCAGCACTCTCCTTGCATGAAGGCCTCGGAGAGAGATGTGCTAGAACGCATGGCAGCAGAGCACCAGGTAATGTTACCTAATATCTCTTCTTATCCATCTAGTCCCCAAGTGCCGAGTATAATTTGTTGAAATTGTGCTCGGTATTCTGCGCGATAATCGGCTTTGCCATGATACCCCACTAATTCTCATACTTTGGTTTCTCACAGGCACAGACCACCCGGTCTGATGAACTTTTGCTCAAGACCGAACAACTGCTGCTTGCCGAGGTAAAGCGGAGAGAGGCCCTTGAGGATGAAGTGGAAACTTTGAAGAAAAATGTTTCCAAATATAAGAAAAGGTGCACCACTGCTCGAACCGCCCTGAAAAAGCTGTCGGAGCAAATTACCGATACTTATCGTATCTTGCTTAGTAAGTTTCTTGCTGCTGACTGCTTTCATGCCTCTACTTTGTTACATGATACTCGGAATTACTGATATGGCCTTTCTTTCTTTCAACTGCAGGTGCTAACCTTGCAACCCCAGAAGAAGATGCTGTTGCCAAGGCTAAAACTTTAAAGACTGTGCTCCGGACTTTCTTTGCCGGCACCAAGTGGATATTGGATGCCGTGCAGTGGCCAACTGAGGTATATCCGGGTGAAGAAAATCTTATCCAAGCCTGCTCCACCGTGCCTGCATGGATCGAGATCTGGAAGCGCTCGGCATGCCGGATTGGTATGACCCGGGCCTTTGCGCTAGCTAAGGCTTACTTCCCTAAGCTTGAGCCGGCAAAGGTTATATCCGGGTTTCCAGAATTCAAAGCGGATGGCTCCAAGTTTGGGCCCAAGGACTTCAAGGCCGTACAATCCGCGGTGCGTCACTCGGCAACCACTTTGGCCGATAGTATGGATCTTCGTACGCTTATGAGTTCGTACGATGCTGAAGACAAAATCGTGAAGGAGGAAGCACCCCCACCCTTCGACATTTTGGAGAAATGGGCTGCCGATTCAGCCAGGAAGAGGGAAGAAACCGCGAAGAGGGAGGCCGAGTTAGGATCAGAGCCAACCACCTCTACACCGGCTGTCCTCCCGCCTGTCCGTCCTGATGCGAAGAATCCGGGTGACGATGCCGGGAGAGCTGCAGAGCAAACCCAGGACCAAGACCCGGAGCGCAAGGGCAAGGCTGTGGACCCTATTCAACAAGCCGAGTAAACAAATGTCATCACGATACCTTGGCCGTGTCGATGCTCTTGTTCGAAACAGATATTATTTTGTTGGTGCACCTATGCACCTTTGATACTAGTACCGAGATTTGTGACGTACTTTAATTCCTTGATATACCTCGTGCCTCTTCTGGCCTCTGGATGAACTTGATATTTATCTGGTTTTTGAGCTTATTCTCGATATCCGGCTTTCATTATGGTTCCTTTTGTGAGACTCGGTTTTCCGAGCATCGTGGGTTCTGACAGGCGGACTTTTCTCTAAGTCCCCAAGTCCCCAAGATTCGGATGTTAGGGTTTTTTTGAGCTTAGTAACAACTTGTTTCTGTTTCAAAATCCCCAGTCCCCAAGGCCCGAAATCCGAGTCTGGGATGTGTGGTCTTTTCCAGAGAACAAATTGTTTTTACTAAGCCCAAGCCCTAGAGCCGTTTCACGCGAGTATTGAAGTTATGCTTGATAAACGTTGAGTTTCCAGCTATTAGCCTTATACTCTGCATAACTTGTGGTTTAGATGACCCTTTTGACAATCTTGTACTATAAGCCGGCTTTCGCGTGGATACCATGTTGTTACATCTATACGAAAACAGGGTCAGGCAAGTCCCATTGGGCTTCATGGCTGATTGTAATCGTAAGCGAGCAAATCATGCCACTTTAGTGCGAGTCACATCGAGCTTAAGTAAGAAAAGCCAAGAAAATTTGGCTCCTTTGTCCGGTTATAAGATTGCAGCCGTACTCGTTTGCGAGTAATCGGCCCTTATAACTCATAGGCATCAAGGCCGGGTCTTTGAGTTTGTAACTGTGCTATTCAAGTAATCAGCCCTCAAGACCTATATATGTGCAACATACTTGGTTATACTGATGTACTGGTAGAAATAAATAATACTTACCTGTAACCGAAGTAAAGATCATAACAAGATAAGACTTGATACACTGGTAGAAAAATGGCCTTCGGTATGCCAGCATCAGTCCCCAAGCGTCGCGCCCCGTGACTAATGAGTCTTTATTCCCGGGTCGCCAGGAGACCCGCGACAGACCAATCAGACGTCGCGGTTTGGGAAACGCGTTGCCGCGCGTGGAGGGAATTAATTCCGGTTGACCTCGCCGCCCGGGACTATTGGTCCTTTATTCCCCGTTCCCGTGGCCAACCGGGACCATTGGCTCTTTATTCCCCGTGCCCGTGGCCAACCGGGACTAAACATCGGCTTCTCGCCTTCCCGCGGCGGTTTTTATTTCGCGAAGAGGCAGAGGGCGCCATTTCCACTGCTCGCTCTCTTCTTCCTCTGTTCTTCCTCGTTCTTCCTCTGTTCTTCCTCTCTCGCCATTTCAAGCACACGCACGCAAAATGGCTGAATGGACGGAATACGATGGGAAGACACCATGCGGCAAGGATTTGGACGTGCTCTTCAGCAACAGTTGCGCGCGGCTGCCTGAAGCTCTAGGTCGTTTGGCCGATCTGTATTGGGCAGCTCCCGAAGAACACCGGTTCTTTGGGCTCGATCTGGAGTACACGGCGAATCAGCAGGATGTTGCCGTCATCCAGATTTCGTTCAAGGAGACGGTGTTGGTCTTCCAATGGTCAAGGTACGTAGAAGCTAGCACACGTCCACGTACAAATCTTGCATGCATGCATTTCGGGTTTTTTGGTTGCATGTGAAGATCATATGTGCTGCAACTAATCTAACACATAGCCTATTTTTGTTGTTACAGTAGCTCAAGGCATTGCCCGGACCTTGTTGATTTTCTTGTCTACAATGGGTTCGACTTTTGCAGCGTTGACATCACGCAAGACCGCGTGAAGTTGGCGCGCATCGGTGTTGTGATACCTGAAGATCACTATATTGATCTTCAGAATCTTATCCAGTTCACCGGGCCAAAGACCGGGATGGCTGTCATGGCAAGCTACTTAATCGACCCCTGCTATCACCGGATGAAGACTGATTTCCCCCGGCAGAATCACAACTATTGGGAGGAGACCCCATTGCGCATGACGAACCTCAAGTATGCGGCCGTAGATGCATATGTTGCGTACGAGTTGTTCCGCATCTACTCGGCGGGGCCATAGATGATGTATGCGTTCGATATTGCGCATGTAATGGTTATCTATAATTAGTAGTATATATATATGTAATGGATAACTTTTGTGATCGACTCTATATATATATGTTAATTATGAAATGTGATCGACTCTATGTTTGTGTTATGTGTGATCGACTCTATGCATGTAATTAATATTGTTTGTATTATTGTTCTTTATTTTTTATATATTTTTTCATTTTAAGATTTTAAAATGAATTAGTATTATTTTTCTTCATTTTTTGATATATTATTTGTATTTTTAAGATTTTAAAATGAATTTGTATTATTGTTCTTAATTTTTGATATACTATTTGTATTTTAAGATTTTAAAATTAATTAGTATTATTGTTCTTCATTTTTGATATATTATTTGTAATTTTAAGATTTTAAAATGAATTAGTTCTATTTTTCTCAATTTTTGGATATATTATTTGTATTTTTAGAAATAATACAAATTAAAAGTTAATGTTTATTTATTTATTCAAAATTATTAATTACATCATTACTTTTGTTTATTAAAAGATTTATTTGCAATTCAAACAATTAAGAAATGTGGCTTCGACTAACATGTTAATAAGATTGATATGATACTACTATCACATACATGCGTGAGAAACACTTGGATTCGGGACGGGATGGAACTCGGAAGTTAAGCGTGCTAGTGCTAGAGTAGTGGGAGGATGGGTGACCGAGCGGGAAGTATGACCATGAGTAAGTAATTTGACTAGGGATAATCTTAGTTAGACACTAAGCAAAGCAAATAATACAAATTGTGAAAAAAAGAAGGGAGTGAAAAAAAAGGGAGAGGGAGTGAAAGAAAAGGGAGTGAAAAAAGGTGAGAAAAATAATTAGAAACCAAATGAATTAAAAAAATTACGAAATAAATCTAGTCCCGGTTCATGTGGCCAACCGGGACTAAATGTCCTCCGACCCCAGGCTCCGCCACCCGCCCACGTGGACGGGCCTTTAGTTCCGGTCCGTAAGTAGCGGGACTATAGGGGGGGGCCTTTAGTCGCGCGTAGCTAGTCCCGGTTGCCTGGACGGGATTAATGGGCCTGGCGAACCGGGACTGTAGGCCTTTTTTCTACCGGTGATAACCATCTCTTTATTGATACGAGAAAGTTTTGGGTCAGCAGGCCGCCTCATTAAAAACCTTCCAGTCCCCTTAGGTACCCTGGATAGGAAAAGAGTGCGTCTGGAACCTGCTACCCGTTACATTGTTTTAGTTCTTCTGGGGATTCTGTCCGGAACTGACGTAATCGACGCACATTCTCCACTTGTTGATCTTTTTTACTATGAGTACCGGGTTTGCCAGCCAATCCGGATAAGGTGTTTCCATGACGCGGCTGGCTGTGAACGGCTACGCAATTTCTTCTCTTGTGGTGGATTGTTTGAGTGAATCACCCTTGATGAAAGCCACCATCTTGGTATCTCGTGCTTCCTTGAGCTTTGCCCTTTCGCCTTCAGTACTCGGCTTTTTCAAGGCTGTTCTGTCATCCGGGTCTGCTTGAGACCGGTAATATTTGAGTTCCTCTTTTCTACAAGCTTGTTCAGCCATTGCTGCATCTCCTTTATCGCATTCAGCCGCTATGTTCCGGCTTCCATGTATGGTGATGGTCTGTTTAGGACCCGGGATTTTCAGCTGTAGATACACATAACACGGCCTGGCCATGAATTTAGCATAAGCCGGCCTTCCGAATAGTGCGTGATAAGGACTGCGCAATTTGACCACCTCGAAAGTGAGCCACTCAACTCGATAATTATCCTTTGATTCCCCAAAAGCTACCTCCAATGCGATTTTTCCCTCGGGGCACGCTGAGTGACCCGGCACTATCCCATGAAAAATTGTTGAACTTTTTTGTAGCTGAGACTCCTTGAGACCCATGCGTAGAAAGGTTTCCCAATATAGTATATTGATGCTACTTCCACCGTCCATCAGGACCTTTTTCAACTCATAACCATTGACCTGTGGTGCAACTACCAATGCCAAGACTCCCGGGTGTTCTATTCTTTCCGGGTGATCCCTTCTGCTCCATGTTACGTCCTGTTCTGACCACCTCAGGTATCTCGGAACAGCCGAAGACACCGAGTTTACCGCCTGTTTCAGTATCTTCTTGTCCTTGTTGGAACTTCCTGTAGTATGCACGTGATATTGACCCAACTGCTTGGGGTTGGCCTGGAAACCTCCAGCTCCCCCTTGGTTGTTACCTTGATTTCCGGCTGCCGGGTTACCGGCTGGGGGTGGGCCATTGCCCGGGTTTCCACCTGGACCCGGTCCTCCTCCCCGTCCTGCACCTCGCATGGCTCTGTTCACTTCTTCATTCTTCCACCTCTGTAAGTCGGCGCACTGCTCCAAGGAGTGGTTAGCTGGCCTACCGTTCCTGCTGTGCTTCGGGCACGCCATTCTGAAGATGTCCCAATTGTTATTTGGCCTTGGTGGCCCTTGGTAGTTTCCTCCATTGTGATTTTCAGTATTGAAATCTCCTTCTGCCCTGGGTCTTGAAGATCCGGCTTCAGTGTTGGCGACAAACTCGGAGCCTCCCTCAAACGGGCGCTTGTTCTGGCTGTTTCCGTTGTTACCCGGCGCTGATCCATTGCAGGTTCTTCCATTATTATTTGTGTTTGCTTTTGCTTTTTTATCGTCAGTTTCCTCTTCCGTAGTGTCCGTTGCGGCGTGTTTGTTGCATGCATCCATCAGTTCCCCCATCGTAACCTCTGAAGCATTCCGACTAGATTTCATACGAGTTAATTTTTGTACTAAAGGTGTGTACTTGCAGGTCTTTGCCATAGCTTGCAGCGCATCCTTGGGCTGAATATCTGTAGATGAATGAAGTATTTCTATAACCCGGCGCACCCAGCTGCGCGCCGATTCTCCCTTCTTCTGAACACATCGCTCTAGGTCATCAATAGTGAATAACTTTCTGCACGTCCCGTGAAAGTGCTTGATAAACGCAGTTTTCAATTCTCCCCATGACTTGATAGATCCTTCCGGTAGATTGGTGAACCATAACTTTGCTGCTCCCTCTGACCTCATTAGATACATGAATTTGGCTTGAAGATTCTCGGACGCATTGCGAATCGACATCGCCATCTCATAACTGCTCAACCATGTTTCCGGATCCATAGTCGGCTCATAATTCACTACTTTACCCGGTTCTTTGAACTTTTCTGGGTAAGGTTCAGCCCTGATGCTATCCGAAAGACACTTAGGTCCTGCAAGAATGGTCGAAGCTGGCCTTACTCGGGAAATGTGTGATCCTGCAGGGGGTACAGCTGGACGCGGTACTGCTGGTGGCCCATGTACCGCAGACCCGGCCACGGCTCTCCTGGCTCTGGAACTGTCCACGATGGCCTGTGTGCTGATGCTGCTGGTACTGCCTGAATGTGTGGAGGAGGCGGCATTTGCTGCTGCTCTTCCCTCCGCCGTGCCGAACTTGTCTGGATATTGCCGGTATTACCTCGCTGTTGGCTGACATATGGTGTCCCATGCATTCCACTTCGGTGATCCGGGTAATTAACTTGTTGTGCCACCGCAGTGCGCAGCATATCTATCGCCCGCCGGGTCTCCTCTGCGTGGGATGACTCTCTCACGGGGATTTGATTCAGTGCAAGCGTTGCCGCGTACACGTTGTCCATGGGATTGTTGTAATGACCCGCTGGTGTGCGAAAACGTGATGGTGGTGGTGGTGGTGGTGGTGGTACAGTATTGCCGGTAGTAACTCCAGTCTGTGGTACGGGTAACCCGGCCTGCGTGTCTACCGGTCGTACTCCTCCGGTTGTTGGCTGAGGGGCGGTTCCTTGATTTGCCGCTGGGATCGGCTGATCCTGAGGCGTGATAAATAGCGCAGCCGGGTTTATGACTCCTCCCAATGCTGGCAATCTGGTTTGGTGCCTTTGATGTATTCTAGTCGTTTCCTCTCGGAGCCGGGTTTCCAGTGCATCCAGCTCGCGCTGTCGTGTGGCCATCCCTTGTCTTTCTGCTTCTACTTGCCTTCTCTGCTACTCCAATGCACGACGGGCTACGTCCAAATCCCTAACACGTTCCGCCACGTTCTCTGGAGTGATAACTGTGGCAAGAACTGTCGGATCTAGGATCAGATTGTTGTCGAACAGGGCCGGATGTTGTGGATTGGAAGGACCCGCTCCTGGTGTCCGGTTTGCTAGGAATCCAAACGTGTTCGCGTGTAACTCGTTTTCTGGCGCTTGACTGGTAACCGATGCCGACTCTCCGTCAACCTGGGCCAAAACCGTGTTTCCGTTAGCCGGTCCCTGCTGCCGGGTCAATGCTTGTGCTGCCCCGGCTGCGGCCACGGTTACGTTCTCTTGGTTGAGATTGGTCGCGGGAGCCATGTAAACCGCAACCCGGCGCACAATGCTTGGCGCGAATCCATACTGTTCCTCTTCGCTGCTGTGTTCCTCGTACCGGTTCTCCAGTAGATGCAGGATAGATTCGGTATCATCTTCTTTCTCGACCCGGCCACGCGGGGTCCATGCCGGCTCCTCCGGCTGTTCCCACTTCGTGGTGGGCTCTTCTGTCGGGTTTGTTGTCCCAACTAATTCTTCTCCATCTGATTGGATATAGCTGGTCTTCCCTGACACAGAATCAAACCCAAAGTCGTCAGGGATCGAACCGGAAGTACGTACCATACCGATGAAGACGCTGATCTGGCCGATTGTCATGATAGATCCGGATTCGAGGTGATCCGACTCTGGCCCCCAGCCGGAATCGTCCACCATCTTCTCTCCTTCGTGGTCGATGTAGATCTCGCCGATGACTAGATTCTCCATGTTCTTCCGAGCTTCTCCCGTGATGTAAACACCTTTGGACGCAGGCCCCATGGTGGGCGCCAACTGTCGTGGGATAATCACGGCAGACGTTACCGGGGGTAACTGTTCTTGGGGCAAGACGACACAGGCGTTTAGGAGAGGGTTTAGCTCAGAGGAAAACATGATGGTACTCGATCTGGTAGCCGGCAATCAAGTCGCCGAGTCTCCGATCTCGATATATTAACTCAACTCTCGTGTTACACTGGATGCTCGATATCAAGCGATATTGCTAGAACTCTTGGATCTCCCTCAACTAGTCCTAGGGGCCGGTTTATAAAGCACCCGGACCCCCTGGCTTGCCCTCCAAGGCGCACACTGAATCCTACCCGGACGCTGCATACAAACCCTAGCCTTCCTTATCGTAACCCACAATCCGGGTTACCAAGCCTATGAACTTGGGCCTTCTAGAAGTTCCCTTACCCTTAGCCGGATCCTGCGCAGCGTCCTTTAGGCCGGGTTATACCTTGGCGTTGGCCCACCGGGTTACTATCCCTCCATCAGGAGGACACGGGCAAGCGGAAGGTGTGACTCGAGTCGAGCACCACGTTCAGAGACTGCGCGGGCAGGCAGAGGAGGTAGGACAGCATGCGCGAGACACAGAGGGGTGTGAAACACGGGGAGGAGAACGGCGGCGTGACCCAGACCGAACTGGGGGTGGAGCCGTCATGGTGGGAAAGCGGAGCGGAGAAGCGATCTAGAATGCGTGCATGGAAGACAGTACCTGGGGAGGTCGCCGCGCTTGAGCTAGCTGTCAGGGACGAGGCGGCAGGGGCGACCTGGGGACAGGAACCTTCCGGGTGCGAGCGACCAGGGAGCGGTGGTGAGGGTGCGACGGCAGGGCGCACGGCCGGACTAGATGCGTGCAAGGTCGCAAGGAGTGTATGGCGAGGGGCGGCGGGGGTGGCCGCCGGCTGCCGGGGCGGCGGGGGGCGGTTCTCCCGCGTCGCCTACTGCGTCGCGAGAGCTACTCATCTGGCGGGGATTCTGTTCCTTCTTCCACATATGATCTCTATCATGTTATCATGCCAATTGCTCTCAAACGTCCGCTCTAACCTCTAGATCCTTTTCATTTATTATGATTGAAGTTTATAGAATGGCATTGGCAGCGTGAGGAGTAAAATGTAAATGAATCAAATCAGCCTTTTGGTTAGTCAACCACTGAACTTTGATAATAGCAGGGTAAACAAAAGGCCGAGTTTGAACATTAAGATTTTCCTAAATGGTGCCGAGTTTGGCAGGCTGTAGAAAGAAAACGGTTGGTCCTCCCTCCCGCGTCGCCCTCCTCTGGCTACATGGGGAAACCTAGCCCACCGCCGTCAGTAGAGGACCCGGGCCCCTCCCTCCCTTTGCCGCAGCCGGAGGGGGAGCCGGTGAAGCCGCGCGCGCACCCCAGGGAAGGTGGCGGCGGGGCGGTTTTCCTCTCGACGCGTCCCTGTTTTCATCTCGATCTACGAGGGCTGGCTGGAGGGGCGCGGTGGAGGTACTCGCCGCTGACGCTAAGTGTGGTACCGGCAGGGGCTACATCGGGTGTTTGGCGGTGGCTAGTGGTGCTGAGGCAGGGCCCGATTTGGGCCCTTCTTGGCTTGGCGGGCCAAGGTGGCCAGGCGAATCTACGTTTCGAGGCGGTCGCTGCTGCGTCAAGTCTGTGAGCGTCGTCAGCGTGGGGTGGCTTGGCGGAGGAGCTGGTTCAGGGAAGATTGGGGTGCGATGCTCCATTTTCATGCGCCCTTTGTGTGCTCTTCCCCCGGTAACCCCTCATACGGCGGTGGCGGCCCGACACCGGCCGGGAGGTGGCGTGGCAGCGGCGGTGATCGTGGACGGGCATGGCGGCACGGGATTCCTGGTGCCGACTTGCAACAGCGTTCGCTGGCCTTGGCGGCCTAGATCTGGGCCCGTTGGGCCTATCTGGGTCGGAGGACTAGGTCGGTCTAGCCTGTTGTCTGCTATGCAGGGGGAGGCGATGGTGAGAATGCCGGGGAGATGACACTGGTGGCCGACCTATTGTAGCGCGACGGTGGGATTTACGAGTCCAGAATGGACGGTCGGACCCTATTAGAATTGGTGTGCCCTTGGGGGGGCTTTACAGGACCGCTGGGCCAGGCCGGACCTGACGGGGACCGGTGTGCCTTGCGACCACGTCCGGCCGACTACCGTCCTTGACGGTGGAGGTAGTTCCCTACCGCGCGGCCTCGGTAATGCTGTCCCCGGTGGCCATTCCTTGCTTCCATCTTGCAGACTTCGTGACGTCTACCTTGGAGAGACGACGGTGGTGACTTCGTAACCGTGGTGGCACATGTTGGTGGGTGGTTGGTCTGGTGGTTGCGAGGATCGTTCTCGTGGGGCTCCTCTGTTACGGATTGTCCAGGATGGTGGTTAGGGTTTTCGGGAGAAATCCTTGTCGGCTTGCTGACACCGGCGCGGTGCCGCCTACGGGTGGCATCCTCCCTTCCTGAAGAGCGTCGTGGCTACCCTACATCCGTTGCCCCGGTGTGCTGGGGGAATCCCTAGGACTGGTCCGGGCAGCAGCGCGGCTCTCCTTCCTGAAGGTGTTGCTTGGTACTCGACGATCTGTTGCTAGGAGTGTGGTGGTTGTCTTTAGTTGGGCGCAACGGTTGCGAGTCCTTATCGTTCTGTCGATCCGCCTATGTCTTCTTTTCTTTCTTTTTTTCTTTGGGTGTGTGTTGGCTGCCGTCCCAGCCGGTGATTGTTTTAAAACTGATGTATCAGGTGGTTGCTATATTAATATAGCGGGGCTACGGCCTATTTCGGCATTATTCTAAATGGTTTCCCACTCTGAGATTCAAGGGCTGCTCCAGAATGAACTATTTCTATCAAAGATTTCATAAACAAAATTTAAGATTAAAAGAGGTTTTACCTTGAGTATATCTCCAGATGGAAGTATCATGATGGTATTTCTCTTTGAGAATTAAGGAAAGTTGGATTTGTGGTTCTCTTCCCAATATCCAAGCCGCCAAGTGAATAAGCCCTTATTAGTTCATGCCTTCAGGTTTCAAACCCCCAGTCCACCAATTTTCCTTTCAGTGCAAATGCTAGCCCATGACATTAGGCCAAGCTCTTTGTCGTAGTCTCATGTTTGATTCTTGTCCACCAAAAATTCCTAATGAAAGAGGCGAGATTTGCACCGAATTTCATGGAAAAAGAACGTTAGACATGTAATATCTCTACTATATAATACGGCCTAAGTTTCTCCGTCGTCCGTTTTTCGTTGGTACGTCTTTGCTCAGAACGTCTCGTACGTATCGTTTCCCGGCTCCTCGCACGCACCTTATGATGATAGCTTAAAACACGGAACGATGGTTCACGGCTTCACGGTCGTCAGACTTTGGTCAGTTCTGAAACGTAATGTAACTCTGACCTACACATTGACTCCATTGGCAGCTAGAAAAGGAACGCGAGTACCTTTCCCCTCCCTGCACCCGAGCCTCCCCCGTCCATCCCGCGGTCCTACCTACCCGCGGCATCCTATCGCGCCCTGCATCTCAGCCGGCGGCGCACTGCCCCGCCGCTGCAACCCGAGCGGGCGGCAACTGCCCCGCCGCTGCAACCCGAAACGGTGGCGTCTACCGATGCCCCGAGTGCCTCCGGCCAGTGAGGAAGACAAGCCCGAAAGAAAGTCGTGGCTACCTCCACATCCCCCCTCCCCCACCCTCCACGCCTGCACGCTCTCCCAATCGCATATTCTTCCTGATCGGGCTGGAGGTTTTCGACGAGTCCGTTCCAGGGCTGCATGTAGATTATTCAAGATTTGTTGTATTTCTCTTCTATTTCAAGATTTCATGTGAGTTCTTCATGGTCTGTGCAGCTGTGCCAAGTTCAGTAGAAATCAACAATCATAACAGTCTATAATCTCCTGAACCCAGAAGATTTTTGTTTCTGTAGGACAGCTCTTTTAACTGAAGTGGATGCATTGGCAGTTTTCCACGAGGTAATAGCTGTTGAACATAATCCTGCTACATGCTTAGTGTCGTTTTCAGTTAAGGTTCAGAATAAACCTGACTGGAAATGTGTTCTTGTACTGTTGTACACACCCCGATCCAGTCTTAGCTTGTTCCTATCTTCAGTACAAAGAGATAGATGCTACGACTGCTGTTTGGATTAGAGCCCTCAGCAGCCCTGCCAAAAAATTGGCGTTGACTGAGCGGTTTGTTCTCTGTTTGGTTGGAGGCCAATAAATTGGCTTCCTATGGCTTTTCTGCACAGTTCACGCCAACATTTTGGCGAGACGAAAGCAACTCCTTCACCAAATATTTGGCGTGCCCGCGAATTGGCAAGGCTAGCCCAGGCGGCATCCAAACAGCCCCTAGGTATTGTGGGATGGCACGGTGTTGTCCTGGTCGTAGTATCCGTAGTGGCATGCACACGATGAGCACTATGGGATGGCATGGCCGTAAGCATAGAGGTGATTGCCCTTTTTCAGTTAGCTATTCTGGTGGATTGACTGTATCCATAATTCCATATAAAAAAAGAGTAACAGAAAATGTCGCAGTTCAGTGCGCGACACCAAAACCTCTCGTGTTCATCCATCATTGAATCCTCTCTCACGTGTGTGTTCTGTGCTGTTCCAGTGAGCTCCTCGAACTGATGCAATTCTGCAGGACAAATGCAATGGTACTGTACAATAGAAGAAACTGATTACGCAAGGCTTAACTGACCATCCATGAGATCATTTCCGACCGCACAATACAAAAAAGGAGAGTTGCTCCAAAAAAAAATACAAAAAAGGAGAGCAAATACAGTATATGAACAAACATATGGCCACATTTGAAACTCAGCAGAGGAGACAGAGGCACAAAAGAAGGAGATATTCAGGGAGATATCAAGTTTTTTAACTAAAAATCACTTTTGCAATCAATGGAAACACAAGACAAAGTTGTTATTCTGGGATGTCTAAGTACTTTCAGTGCTAATGATGAATTGAATGCATTATCTGTTTTTCCTAAACCCCATCTTCTATTTTGAAACTTGTAGAGCCATTGTAGCATTCATGTGAACTTTGGTTTCTGCAGCATATGCAGCAACTATATGTATACTGGTGTATGAATTTGGTGGAAACCACAATGGGCGTTATCTTAGTTACCTTCAGGTTGTGAAGCTACATGTAATAATGCATCATGTCATATCCATGCATCGTAGTTACCTTACAGATGGTGAAAATATGAACAAAAATCATCTTCATACGCAAAATTGATATTTGTATAATTTCTTTAAAATTGCGTATTAGACGTGCCCTTTTTTCTGTAGCGAAGCACGGGCATTGTGCTAGTACTGGTATATTGGTAAAGACAGATTTAGTAAGGGTAAGCGTGGCAGCATGTGACAGCTTGTTAGCATTGTGCACAGTTAATGTTTGTTTGAATTTATCATAAACAAAGTATGCCTTTTACAAATAGAATAAGAGGGTGACCTAGGCCAGGCGGGTAGTGTTGTTATCCAAGTCTGGAGAAAGATTTGTTTGAGATCATGCTTCACCTGCAAAGATACATATTTTGTGAATAAATGACAGATTTATTCCATTTTAGAACTTGTCTTCATGCACGACAAAATTAATCTAAAATGCTGGGATTGTTGAAGCTTCCTCCACATTAGCCTTTTTGCAAATCAATAAATCATCGACAAGCATTACAACATCTCTAGCAGTACCTAAAAGGGCATAAATCTGTAAAACTCCGGAGATTTCACGGTTTTTGGTCATATTTTGTCCATAACAGAGACCGTAAAACTTTGCTGACCCACATGCCACCGAAAATGCAAGACTCCAACTTTAATGTATAGGGGTTGGAGGGTAATATGGGTCACAAAGTGGCTGGAATTCTCCTCATGCCGACGTCCATGCCCAAAATTCCAGCCGGCGATTTCTCTCGTCTCCGATAAATGTTAAATTTTTGTTTAAAATTTATCACTTGTTGCGCTCGGACCATGGAAGTCTGTACCAGCGTACCTGGCCGTTTCGGCCATGTCGCCGACGCCACGGAAAGGCTCCGTCCGCGACGGGGCACACGGGGCTTCGTGCCTCCACCGCCCGGCCAGAACTATCGAGAGCTCTATAGCTTCGTGCTACGCCGTCCGGGAAAGCTTTGTGCGTGCGTTGCTTGCTATTTTGACTGGCCTTGCTATTTTGACTGGCCTGACTCTAAGTTCCGTCGTCGGCCTGGCTAGTAGCTTCATGGAGCGTAACAAGCTCTAAAGTTCCGTCGGCTGGCCTGACTAGTACTAGTCGATGGATCACTCTCTTCGAGCTCTTCTCTCACTAGTACTTGCCTTCCATCTACTCCCTCCCTCCGTTCCTAAATGTAACATGTTTTAGCCCTTTTCCACATTCACACATGTGGACATGTATCTAGACAACTTTTAGTGTATATGTTCACTCATATTAGTACGCATATAGACAACATGACCAATAGCTACAACATCTTATATTTAGGAACGGAGGGAGTAGTATTTTTCTCTGCGTGTGATTTGGGGAAAAAGATGACTGGGAAAAGAAATAAAAAATACATTGAATGAAATATTTTTTTTTACGGGTTCATTTTTCGCTTGCTACTCTCCCTCGTGCGTTTTTAACCTAGTAAGTCGCCAAAACTTGACCTGTATCCCACTTTTATAGGTCGGAGGGATAGGGCTCTGCTAGAGATGCTCTTAGAATTTGACAGAAACACTAACCATGAATACCTCTAGTGCGTGCGTGTATTTGTGCATCCAGAGGGGTGGTCGTCGTTATTAGACTGCTCCAAGTTTAGTTGTATGGTACAAACCTAAATAACCAACGATTAACCCTTTCTAACCTAATTAACCTAATGGTTAACCTATTTTATCCCTTTATACCAAATGGTTATTTAGGTTCGAAACCGAAAGGTAAATGGATAACTAAATACGACCGATAGTTGTATCTCAGCTTGCAAGGATTGGATTGTATCCACAACCCACATTCAATTTCCTCGTGCCAAACCCTCTCAATGGGTGGTGGAGATGAACCAAACCCTGTATCTGCTGTCTATATCCATTGTTGACCCTGTTGTTCAAGAATCTACCTCTCCTGGTAATGGTCCTAGTGGGAGTGTGCCTGTTGCAAGAACCTCTACCGACATGGAAACTGATCACTCTTCTCGACCTGCTCTTCTCCCCCTACAAACAATGTTGGGCTTCCTTCAAACAATGAGATGCAGAAAGACAATGGTAAAAAGGTGATGGAAGATGTCTGTATTAGCTGCCCTGAGCTACAGAAAGATAGTGAGCTGCCTGCTTTACATAATCCCTCTAGCCCAACTGGTTCCTTGCCATGCAACTTGGATTATGGCAGTCTAGATGATGGTGTGTGGGACTAAGAGGTGCCTAAGTCCAAGCAAACTGTGATTGATGTTGAGGCTGTGGAGGCTAAATGTATATGACATGTGGGCTCCACTACCATCAATCTGGCATATTGTAAAAACCTCTTGGATGCTAGAATGGATACTAATGAAGATGGCCCCGAAGAAGAGGAAGCTCGCCCTGAATGTCTTGAGAACCTTACTTCCTTTCCTTGATGATGCTTCTACCAATATCGCTCAGCCCCCTCCTCAAGCCAAGAAGTCCAAATGGGGTCCCACTTTTGCTGCTCATAGGAGTGCTAGGAATCATGGTGCTCCGAATATTGTGGAGAAAGCTGAAAAGTATCAAATGAAGAAGAATCGGGAGATCCCTCTACCTTTAAAGGTAATTATTTTGCTTTTCTTGGATCTACTGTCCCGGTGACATGTTAGCTAATGTTCATTTAGTTTGTGGATCTTCCTAGTCCGAGGAAAAAAATATTATTCAACAGCTTGTTGACAATGAGATTGCTTGCAATCATAAGTCTGTTGTAGAGAATCTTGTGATGTCTCTTCCTTTTACCCTTGATTTAGGTTGTATAGAACAGTTTCATGACCTTGCACCTACTAAAGTGGATAGTGATACTAGTCAGCTACGTAAACAATTACCTGTTACTGAGACAGGTGTCCCTAGCTCACCATGGAGTCTTGTGACCAAAAATAAATCCAAAAATCATGATAGGGAGAATTTGGAATAGTAGAGCTACAGAGAGACCTGGCCGAAGACAAGCCTTAAATGACTTTATAGTTAGGCATACGCTTGATTTTGTGGGAATCCATGGAAATAAAAGAATGACTTTCCCTACACATTTCTCAGACTATATCTCTGGTTTTGATGAATTTTCTTGGCTCACCTTTCCTGCAAAGAATACTGCTGGTGGTATTCTAGTAGGATTTAAGAAGGAGAGGTTTGAGATCATAGGCCACTCTTGCCATGAATTTTGTGTGTCTATGACTGTTAATGATCTATTGGAAGATTTTTCTTGACAGTTTGTTGTAGTGTATGGCTCTCCTTATGCTGAGTTTAAACTCCATTTCATTACCGAGTTGCATGATGTGATGGAGATGAGTTCTCTCCCCACCCTCTTGGGGGTGCTTTAATCTTGTTAGAAATGTATCTGAAAAGAGCAATGGGGTGGCTAATGCTAACTGTCCCTCCTCTTTAATGATTGGATTAATAGACGGGCTTTGATTGACTTTAAGTTGGCCAATAGGATCTATACTTGGTCTAATAACCAAGACACTCCCATTATGGCCACCTTAGACAGAATGTTGGCTAGTACTGAGTGGGATCATAAGTTTCCACACTCTACTGTTTGAGCTTTGCCAAAACCAGTTAGTGCCCATACTCCTTTAATTATTGATACTTGTTCTGGCAGCCCCCTCCTCCGAAATTATTTAGGTTTGAGAAGTGGTGGTTGACCTATAATGATTTTTGGGCTATGGTTCACAGATTTTGGGCTATCCCTTGTAATCTCCCTGCTCTTATTGATAGTTGGAAATTTAAGTTGACATTGCTTAGGAGACATTGCAAAGGGTGGGGCATTAATGTTGATGCTGCTAACAGGAAAGAAAAAATTGACTCATGTAGGAATTTGATATTTTTTGACACCTTTTCTAGAATCATGTCTCCTCTCTGCAGAGGAAAGTGCTAGGCTTAAGCATATTAGGTGTGACCTAGATATACTCTCTAGTATTGAGGAGATCAAGGCCTGGAAGAGATCTAGGGATAGATATATTAAAGAGGGTGATAGGAACATTGCTTATTTTCATGCAATTGTCAATCAAAGGAGGAGAAAAAGCAGATTACTGTCCTTGATGGACCCTCTGGCCATGTGGAGTCCAATAAAGAAATGCTTAAAGTAGATTTTGATTTTTACAAATCATTGTTTGCTGTTGAACCTAGGGCAAATCTATCTCTGGCCCCTGGATTTTGGGACCATATGGATATGATAACTGAGGAAGAAAATGCATTGCTGCAAAAATCCTTTTCTGTTGAAGAAATTAAGGAGGCTGTTTTGGGCTCTTATGCTAATGGTGCTTCTGGTCCTGATGGATTTTCCTTTTTGTTTTATCACAAAAATTGGGAGCTCATTAAAGATGACTTCATGGCACTAGTTAGGGATTTTGAACAGGGCACCTTGTCCGTTGCCAGACTAAATTATGCTATTATCACCCTGATCCCTAAGGATCCTCATGCTAGAGAGATGAGGATGTTTAGGCCAATTAGCTTAGGTAATTGTAGCCTGAAAATTATATCTAAAGCCATTAATAATAGGCTTGCTTTTATTGGTAGCAGGATTATTTCCAATAACCAGGCTGCTTTTATCAGATGCAAATTTATCCTGGAAAGTATAGTCTCAGCTCAAGAACTCATTCGTGCTGCCCACTCCGGGGGGGGGGGGAGGGGGGCTCTGCTTTGGTTCCTAAATTGGATTATGAAAAAGCCTATGATAGGGTAGATTGGTACTTCCTTTATGAGATGTGATGGTGTAGTTCTTGCACTTGTTGGTAAACCCCAAGAGGAAGGTATGATGAGCACAACAGTAGTTTCCCCTCAGAAAGAAACTAAGGTTGAATCGACCAGTAGGAGAAAGGAGTAACTTCAGAAGGTTGATGAAGTTGAGATGGTAGGGAACACTACCGGTTCAGCAGCAACGTTGAACCTACACAACACAATCAATCCACTTTGCCCCAACGAAGCAGTGAGGTTGTCAATCTCACCGGTTTTGCTGATAACAAAGAGGTTAAATGTATGGTGTGGAAAACAATAGTAAAAAAAATCTGAAAACAGTAGTAGCAATGTGAAAGCAGTGGTTGTATTATCAGTATGATAAAATGGACCGGGCTCCACAGTTCACTAGTGGTGCCTCTCAATAAAAGATAGATAACACATGTGGTGAACAAATTACAGCTGGGAAATTCATAGATATTGAAACATGCATGACATGATGATTACCATGTGATTCATGCGGGCATCACAACAAGATACATAGAACGTTATACAACTGCATCTATGACTAATAATCCACCCTCCGAATATCATCCGAACAAACGTTGGGTATTAAGTTGCAAGCAACAGATAATCGTAGTAAGCAAAGTGTGTAATGTAAACAAGCTAAACATCGTTTTTTCTCCCTAGTGGCAACAACACATTCTCCATACGTCATGTTTCTGTCACACGAGCACATATGCAAAGGAGGCATGAACACACTATCGAGCATAAATACTCCCTTTTGGCATTACTAGCATCTACTAACAACAGAGAGCATGCAAGATTATAAATAACATACACATGAAGATAACATAATAGATTGATAATCAAGAGACATATCATTCAACATTCATCGGATCCCAACAAACACAACATGTAGCATTACAATAAGATGATCTCGATCATATGAGGCAGCTCACGAGATCTAAACATGAGGCATAAAGTGGAGAAGACAACCATCTAACTACTGCTATGGACCCGTAGTCCAGGGATGAACTACTCACGGATCACTCTGGAGGCGGGCATGTTGGTGTAAAGCCCTCCGGTGATGATTTTCCCTCCTGGCAGGGTGCCAGGGACAACTCCAGAACCCTCCCGATCTCGGGTTGACGATGATGGTGGCCTCGGTTGTTTTTCGTGGAAAAGTGGGATATATTTAGAGTTTACTTAGCGGGGGGGGGATAAATAGGCAAAATGGCGATGGTGGTGGACGCCCGAGGGGCCCACACCATCCCCAAGTGCGACCAGGGGCCGCCCTGCTCTATGGTGGGGCCCCCCAAGTGGCCCCTCTCCAGACCTCTTTGGGACTCCATGGAACCTTCGGGAATTCTAAGACTTCCGAGCTTCAAATTTTCCAATTCCAAGAATATTTCCTGAACAACTTTACTAAAACTAAAAGAACTGGCTCTGTGGCATCTTGTCAATAGGTTAGTACCGGAAATTGATAAAAATGACATAAAGTGTATAGCAAACATGTAGGAAATAACATGAAAACAACATGGAACATCAGAAATTATAGATACGTTTATGGCGTATCAACATCCCCAAGCTTAGTTCCTACTCGTCCTCGAGTAGGTAAACGACAAAACAAATAATTTCTAAGGTGACATGCTACCAACATGAACTTGATCATCAATATTGTAAAAGCATATGTAATATGAGATCATAGTACTTTAAACACAAGCATGGTAGATATAATTCTAGCAATAAAACATAGCAATCACTTTGCATCATGAAAAGTAAAGCAAATAGAAGATCATGAATAACAATGCATTAAAAGTTATACGTTTGTTTCAAGTATAGAGAAAACATAGCAAAGTGATATTTTCCTTGTCCTTAAGAGTGGGGCAAAACATAAATGCCAAGACAGCTTCAAAGTTTAAGACGAAGACTAGAACAAATAATTTGAGATAAAGTAATAACACATCATGAATCAATTAATAATGTTTCTGTGACAAATGCACATTAAACTCAGAATGCTAACTATGCTCCCTCAACTGTGCCTAAAGTTAGAAGATGGTGACTCAACATAAAAGTAAAAGAAAGGCCCTTCGTAGAGGGAAGGATGCATCACTCATGTGCTAGACCTTTTATTTTATTAAACAGAGGTATTCAAAATGTTTGACACTCCTCCCAACCTTTCTTACACAAATCATGGCTAACCAAATCCTCGGGTGCCTGCCAACAATCACATACCATGGAGGAGTGTCTAATTTTAGAGAGGTGTGTATGTTTATGTCAACGAATGGTAAACAGAAAATACAGTACGTCACAAGCCACCTAGACTTCACAAGAGCGCTCCCAATGAACGACGCAACTGGGTAGAAGGTCATCCCTCTTTCTCTTTTGTTTACACAATTATGCTTTGACCGATAAATTAGGGGCAAAAATAGTGAAGAGAATTTGTTTGTATTAATTTGGGACTGGGCACCCTGCTGCCAACTCTTCTATCAGTTGGATAAGCAGATGAAGCCACTAGTCCAGGGTGTGAAATCCAATCAACAAGTGAGATAAAGATTCTCTATTTACGTCCTCATGAGCTAAAACATGAACACAAAACAGGAGTAATTTTGAAGGTTTTAAAGGTAACACATGAGCAATTTACTTGGAGTGGCGGTTAAATACCACATGTAGGTAGGTATTGTGGACACATTTGGCATACTTTGGTTTTTTAGAGTTGGATGCACGAGTAGAGCTCATATTTAGTACATGTGGAGGCTAGCAAAAGACTGCGAGCGACAAATCAAGAGAGCAATAATGGCCATAATCATGCATAGCGACAAACACATCATTAATCAAAGCATAAGTGGTACTACAATTTCAAAAACTAAATGATCATAGAGGCTATAAGTGACTGGTTTTAGTCATAAACATGGTGTAAGCATGCGCCAAGTCAACCAAATAAAACATTCAAAGGAGAACTCCACAATTTTATGCTTCAATATGACAAGAACAACTCATGATTCTTTCAATGACACATTAAACAGTCTCAGATATTTGAGACAAATCATGCTAAAAATAACCACTAGGATTTAGAATTAAAATAACATCTAGCATGACATGAAAAAAATCTAGCCACAGTCTATACAAGCTTCTATTTGCATTGTTCTAAATTCTACCACATGCAGTAATTTATTTTCCAACAAGCACCATACAAAATATGTTTTAACAAAAAATCAATTATACAGAAATAAAGCAAGAGAGTACTCACATAACTCTACTAAATAACATCTCTAAATAAGAGATGCATGAAAACAGAACAAGAACTAAAAGGATTGCAGTAACTAGAAGAAAAACTAAGAATACATGCATAACAAGTATTCAAATGAAAAAGCGGAGTGTGTTTCTCTCCCAAACAAGAATGATACGTTATAATGATGTTTATTTCAGAAAGGAAACAAAATAAATTAGAACGAAAAATAAAATACACTCCAAGTAAATTTCATATGATGTGACCAAATAAAAATATAGTTTCACTAGAAGTGACCTGATAATTTGTTGATGAAGAAGGGGATGCCTTGGGCATCCCCAAGCTTAGACACTTGAGCATTATTAGAATTTGCTGGGATGAAACACAGGGGCATCCCCAAGCTTTTACCTTGCACTCTTCTTGATCACATTATATCAGCCTCTTCTCTTGACCCTTGAAAACATCCTTCACACACCACACTAAAAAAGTAATTCGCATTAGAGGGTTAGTGCAACAATAAAAAATTCATGGGTTCTTCATGGGCACAAGTGATATTGATACTCTTAAACATTAGCTACATACACTGATGTTTCGTGAAGCAAGGAAATCCACTTTACGTCGTAAAAGAGCAAATGCAAGAAAAATGGTAGAATCTGCCAAAACTAGAACAGTCTGGAATAACGAATTTTTTCGGGGCATTTAAGTTGGTCAAATAAAAAAAATTAAATAACAAGAAAGTTTTGGAATTAGCTAAGGAATAAGCACAAAACTTTTCAGTTCATTTCAATATTTCTGTGAATTATATGATTTTTTACAGTGGACAGCAGAAATCTGTTTTCTGCGCAGAAATCCAAAACCAACTCCAACTTTCGTTATAAACTTTACTTGGCACAACTAATACATGAAAATAAAGATACAAGGGAGTTTCTATGAAGTATAAAGCCCCTTTACTCAAACAAAACATATAAAACCAAAGCAAAAATAAAAACACGGGTATCTCCCAAGAAGTGCTTTTCTTTCACGCCTTTAAGCTAGGCCCATAAAAGTGGAATCAAGTGTTTTAAAGTGAAGAACCATCCAAATCAAGATAAAGAAATTCCTCAATAATGCATTGTATTTTATCTAAATGAGTTTCATATGTTCCTCTCTTAGAACCTTTAGGTTTACTATTCTCATCAAATAAATTTTCAGGAACGATCGAATCAAAAAACAATTCTTGGGCTTTATGAAGTGCTACTAATTTAAAGGGAATTAGTGTTTTCTCCTCCTTTTCATTTTTAGGTTAAAATCCTTTGAGATAACCAACAACATTTACACATGAGGCTAGCATATTAAAATGATCAAAACCTTTTCTAGCTTCTATAGGAACATCTCCAAATTCTTTAAGCATGGTTTCTAACATAAAATCTCTTTTTCGATATCTTCAATATTATTTAAGTTGAGGAACATATGCTGAAGTATCGTATGAAGGTTAACACACCTAGCTTCTAACATGTGAATCAAGGAAGTTGCAACAGTTTCATAATTCGGAGCAAGCTCTACTATGGATTTTTCCTCAAAATTCTCATGCTTACTAACATGATTAAAGAATTTTTTAATGGTATACTTTCCAAGTATAGAACCACTACCAACTGGAAGATCTTTGAGGGTAAACTTAGGGAGCAACATGATGAAGATAAACAACACGATAACAAAAATAACAACTAGAATAAGAACTAAATTTTTTGTGTTTTTGATAAAGAGAAGCAAACAAGATAAAATAAAATAAACTAAGAAAAACAATAACAAAGTAAAGAGATTGGAAGTGAGAGACTCCCCTTGCAGAAATTCTCTTCCTCCCCGGCAACGGTGCCAAAAAATAGCTTGATGGTGCATGTCTTGCACTCGTTGGGAAACCCCAAGTGGAAGGTATGATGAGCAGAGCATCAGTTTTCCCTTAGAAAGAAACCAAGGTTGAATCGACCAGTAGAAGAAAGGAGTAACTTCAGAAGGTTGATGCAGTTGAGATGGTAGGGCGCACTACTGGTTCAGCAACAACGTGGAACCTACATAACACAATCAATTCATTTTGCCCCAACGAAGCAGTGAGGTTGTCAATCTCGTCGGTTTTGCTGATAACAAAGATGTTAAATGTATGGTGTGGAAAACAATATGAAAACAGTAGTAGCAGTTCGAAAACAGTGGAAACAATGGTTGTATTATCAGTAGAAGAAAATGGACCGGTGTCCACAGTTCACTAGTGGTGTCTCTCCATAAAAGATAGATAACATATGTGGTGAACAAATTGCAACAGGGAAATTGATAGATATTGAAACATGAATGACATGATGATTACTATGTGATTCATGCGGGCATTACAACAAGATACATAGACCGTTATCCAACTTCATATATGACTAATAATACACCCTCCGAATACCATCCAAACAAACGTTGGGTATTAAGTTGCAAGCAACAAATAATCACAGTAAGTAAAGTCTGTAATGTAAACAATGTAAACATCATTGTTTTCTCCCTAATGGCAACATCACATCCTCCATCCGTCACATTTCTGTCACTCGAGCACAGCTGCAAAGGAGGGATGAACCCACGATCGAGCATAAATACTCCCTCTTGGAGTCACTAGCGTCTACTTGGACAGAGCATCTACTATCAACGGAGAGCATGCAAGATCATAAATAACATACACATGAACATAACATGATAGATTGATAATCAAGAGACATATCATTCAACATTCATCGGATCCCAGCAAACAAAACATGTAGCATTACAATCAGATGATCTCGATCATGTGAGGCAGCTCACGAGATCTAAACATGAGGCATAAAGTGGATAAGACAACCATCTAACTACTGCTATGGACCCGTAGTCCAGGGATGAACTACTCACGCATCACTCCGGAGGCGGGCATGGTGGTGTAGAGCCCTCCGGTGATGATTTTCCCTCCCGACAGGGTGCTAGGGAGAACTCCAGAACCCTCCCAATCTCGGGTTGACGATGACGGCGGCCTCAAGTGTTTTTCGTGTAAAAGTGGGATATGTTAAGGGTTTACGTATCGGGGGGGGGGGATAAATAGGCGAAAGGGCGATGGCGGTGGACGCCCGAGGGGCCCACACCACCCGCAGGCGCGGCCAGAGGGCACACCGCGCCCTATGGTGTGGCCCCCTGTGGCCCCTCTCCGGACCTCTTTGGGACTCCGTGGAACCTTCGGGAACTCTAAGACTTCAGGGCTTCGAATTTTCCAATTCCGAGAATATTTACAGAAAAACCTTTCTGAAACTAAAAACAGTAGAAAACAGGGAACTGTCTCTGTGGCATCTTGTCAATAGGTTAGTCCCGGAAATCGATAAAAATGACGTAAAGTGTATAGCAAACATGTAAGAAATAACATGAAAAAAACATGGAACATCAGAAATTATAGATACGTTTATGACGTATCAAGATGCTTCTATTCAGATTGTTGGATCCTCTTACTAGAAAATAGGATAAAAGTCTGTTTGTGTGTGTGTGTGGGGGGGTCCCTTTGTGTTAGAATTAATATTGAGAATAGTTTGTAATTTAAAGTAGGAAACGGTCTCAAACAGGGGGGGTACTAGCTCTCCAATCTTATTTAAACTTGTGGCTGATGTGTTCTCTTAAATGTTGTCCAATGCTGGGCTTATCACGGGGATGCTCCCTCAGGTGGTTCCAAGGGGAGTTATTAGTTTACAATATGTTGATGACACCATTATCTTCCTTGAGGCTAACCTTTCCTATGTCATGAATTTATAATGTTTTCTTGCCTATTTTGAAAACATGTCTGGCATGAGAATCAATTACTACAAATCTGACTTGATGTCTATTCATGTGGATCCTGAAACTCTTCAGTCTTTTTCTCAAATCTTCTGTTGTAAGCTCAGCGACTGATGCCTTGGGGAGTGTTGTTCGTTAGGTTACTCCAAGCGCAGAGTTTGATGTAGAATAGCAGCAAGCTTTCCCTTGAAATTAAGCAAGGTTATCAAATCCAGGTGGACACGGAGGTTCTTAAGAAGGTTGTCAGCGGTGCAACTGACGTGGAACCTACAAACAAACAAACACACTACTTTTCCCCAATGGAACAGAGAGGTTTTCATTCTCTCCAGTCTTGCTAAAAACAAAGGGATTAAACGTATGGTGCAGAAAACAGTGAACAATTGCAGGAAACAGTTGAGAATAGTATCACTGCAGTAGGTGGTTTAACAGTCTGATGAAAATGGACCAGGGTCTACAGTTCACTAGTGGTGTCTCTCCATAAATGTTTTTAGAATGTTGGGTAAACAAATTACAACTGGCTATTGACAAATAATGAGGGCATGACAATGCAATATATGACAAGATGTTCACTATGAGATTTAACATGCCATTACAAGAAAGTACATATACTTTGTATCCAACGCATCTATGCCTAAATAATCCACCTTCGGGGCAACATCCGCATCACTTCTAGTATTAAGTTGCAAACAACAAATTATTGCATGAAGTATTGTGTGCAATATAAACAATGCAAAAGACACGTAGACTAAGCATCATTATTTTATCCCTAGTGGCAACATCACAGCCACAACTGTGCATGTTTCAGTCACTCGAATGCTGATTTCTGGAGGCATGAACCCACTATCGAGCATATATACTCCCTCTTGGACTCACAAGCATCTACTTGGCCAAAGCATCTACAAGCAACGGAGAGCATGCAATATATAAAAAACATAGACATATGGATAAATAAAAAAACTTTCTCATAGT
Organism: Alopecurus myosuroides; assembly: GCA_028641055.1. Classification (NCBI taxonomy): domain Eukaryota; kingdom Viridiplantae; phylum Streptophyta; class Magnoliopsida; order Poales; family Poaceae; genus Alopecurus; species Alopecurus myosuroides. The sequence continues at coordinate 514,927,443 of CM054057.1, read as the reverse complement.
ATCAGTATTCATCGGATTCAGCAAACACAACATGTAGCATTAGATAAGAATGATCTTGATCATGTAGAGTGATGACCCACAATTATAGGGGGTGTATCGCAGTACTTTTGATAAATAAGAGTGTCGAACCCAATGAGGAACAGAAGATGTTGAGAAGCAGTTTGGATAAAGGATTCATTGTAAACACTAGCAGACAAGTTTCCAGGGGTTTTTGATATAGAAGATAAATAAATTACGAGTAAATAAAACAAAGTAATAATAATTGCAGAAAGTGTCCCAATCATTTCTAGAACAAAGGACAAGCCGGTTGGTTTACTTATGATGACTAAACGTTCTCGAGGAAACCCTAACATGAACTAATACATACTTGTGATTATACCCTTTTCAAGCATCTGCAACTATAAGAAAGTAATTAAGATAAATCTAACCACAACGTTAAACTCTGGGATCCTACATTCCCTCGTGCATCGGTTTCCTAACAGGGGTTTAGGTTTCTGTCACTCTGGCAACCCCACAATTATTAGCCAAATACACAATGCATCCCTCTAGCCCCATAAAGTGAAGTGCCATGTAGTCTACGTTCACATCACACCACTAAAAGAATAGCACCACAACTTAAATATGAAACCATTAAATATTAATCAACATAATTCCACTCCTAACATTTCGACTTCTCCCATGTCCTCAAGAACTAAACAAACTACTCATCAGACATAATATATGGATCATTATCAGAGGTGATATAATGGTGAAAAACAATTTTGTCATAAGGTACATACACCGATAAATCTCGTAAGCATCAACTACTAAAAGTAATTCACGCCGGGAGAGAGATCTAGCGGAAAACAACGATATAGAAATCTAGTGGTTACAACGGGACGGAGATGGATGGTGAGGATGATGGTTCTGGTGGTGATGACGATGACGATGATGATCTTGATGATGCCCGATGCAATGACGATGACGATGGCGATGATTTCCCCTCCTCGGGAAGGAATTTCCCGATAGATTTCTCCCTGCCAGAGAGCTTTTCTCTCTTTGTTGTTTTCCGCCCCATAGAGGCGACCGAATAATTCCTCGAAGATTCTATATGTCTTAGGGTTTCGGCGGTGGGGGGGGATGAATTACGCGAATGGGGGCTGCCAGTGGTGGGCCAGGGCAGCCACACCATGTTGTGGCGCGGCCGAGAGGAGGGGGCGCCACCACATGGTGTGGGCCCTTGGTGGCCCCCTTTGATGAAATAGGAACTCTCCGATGTTTCCCTTCTTCTTCTATTCTTCAGAAATATAGTATCTTGACGGTGCTTTTTCTAGCAGAAATCTCGTCCCGATAGATTATTCTCCAATAATTATAAACCATACAAAATAGATGAGATAACATAAGTGTCATCTCTAAATATGAAATATATCGATGACTAGCAGTAAATTATGATAAAAAAATAGTGATGCAAAATGGACGTATCAACTCCCCCAAGCTTATACCTCGCTTGTCCCCAAGCGAAACTAAACTCGGTAAGCTAGGCCACAAGTTTATGGAGTGAAGTGTCGATAAACATAATACGAACAAGATGCATCACATTTATCGATACACAAGTCATCCTACACAACAAATTTCTCTCATATAATTTAACTTGAAAAAAGTAGAGGGAGTCACAATAAAGGCGCAAAGAGAAAATCATAATTGGTGATGGAAAACTTTGCTCTGGTCAGACAACAATTAACATATTGTACTTATCTTTCGATCAGAGTCATTATACTAGAGCTTATATTGAAGAGTTTAACATGCTCAATCATAACAGTCTCCTTACAGTCATTGATAACTTTCAAAGGTATATTCAGTCAGATAAAAGCATTGTACTTAACAAGGAAGGATGAAAGACATAGTTGAATAAATCAACATATAGATAGTTGGATAACAACAAATTAAATGCTTGCTTGAGATAGAAGGGAGTATGTTTATTGACTCAACATAAAAGTAAAAGATAGGCCCTTCGCAGAGGGAAGCAGGGATTAACTCATGTGCTAGAGATTTTGATTTGATAAACACAGGTATTGAAAATTATTTTTGAGAGAGGTGTATGTCTATGTCAACGAATCAGCAAGAAGACAATACATTAAGTCACAAGCTAACTAAACTTTACAAGAGCGGCTCCCATTGAAGGACGTACTTTCTACTAGGGTAAGTAGATCAACCCTCTTCTTTTTTGTTTACACACTTATGAACTTTGCTTACGGATAAATCAGGGAAAAAAGAGTGAAGAGAATTTTTAGTAACCAAGTTTGGGGCTACGCACCCTGTTGCCAGCTCTTCTAGCAATTGGATAAGCGGATGTGCCACTAGTCTAGGTGTGTAAAGTCTAATCAACAAGTGAAATAAAGACAGTCTATTGCGTCCTCCTGAGCTAATACCGAGCACAAAACAGGTATAACTTTGAAGGTTTTAAAGGTAGCACACGAGCAATTTACTTGGAGTGGCGGTTAAATACTACATATAGGTATATATGGTGGACACAAATGGCATGGTTTTTGTCTCAAGGTTTGGATGCACGAGAAGCATTCCCTCTCAGTATAGGTTTTTGGCTAGCAAGGTTGGGTATAAAGCATAAGAGTTGAGGGAAACAAACAAATAGACATGTGATAGAAAACAATCATGCAATTTTCCTTGGAAGTACAAACGATCTTAATCTTGAGAATATTAATCTTATGAGCAACAAGAAAGAAAGATAATGGAATAATGCATCTACATGCATCTCCCTCTTTTATACTTAAGCCTCAAAGTATTGTTGCTACTGACCAATGCTAAGTTTGCCAAAACCAAATAGATTAACTTGATGCTCCCAAATTGCTACCAATACTAACAACAAGATTAATCATATAACAGAAATTGCAAACTAAAATAAGGTGTGCAGAAAGTAAATGATAAAACTTCTCATTAATATTCCATAACGACAACTCACACCAAGGGATACATAGATAACCAACTAAAGGAGAGATACCTCCACACTGCAAACGATCCTATATGATAAATTCTCTACTCGTGATATGACTCTACTAAAAAGTAAAAAAGGTTAAAGATAAAGGTGTGATACCGCGGCACTCCCCCCAAGATTGGAACAATCAAAGGGGATGCCAATACCAATGACGAACTACTCCTTCAGTGGTTGTGGTGAATCCTTGATTAAGGTAAGGACGCTCCAGCATCTCACTAAGTATGTTGTTCTCCTCTTGAAATATCTCCACCTCCATCCTTAGAGATTGATATCGATCACAAAACTTATCTATGACTCGAGGGCTTCCTCTACTCTAGGAAAAGGGCTGAGACTTGGAACTGATGGTATTGGTCCCTTATTTACTTCCTCCTTGGGATTAGAACCATGGAGATCATCTTCCATAAGCTCCTTCCCCTTGTTGTTGTTGGCGGAGACCATGGTGCCTCTGAAACTGAGAATAATTCCTCACGGAAACAAATCGAAACGAAAACACGACGAGAAAACGATATACAGACCTTGGGGGATCCGGGGGATTATAGCTTAAAGTTTCATAACGAAAGGGAGGTACAAGGTGAAAACGTGCCGGAGACAAGCTCCGAGGCACCCACACCATATGGTGACACGGCTAGGGGTGGGCCCGTTCCGTGGCATGGTGTGGTGCCCTCGGGAACCGTTTCCTACCCTTTTTCGTCTCATAATTTTTCACATTTACTAAAAACAGCAAAAATATAAATTTGAAATTATAAGCTAACTTTTTCTTACCAAAACTGTTACCTATTTGAAAACAGACTCTGCAGCTTCTGGAATTTGCTCTTTAATGAACACTTCCGGAGTCACCACTTGAATAATATCAACCTCTTCATTACAAGAATCTCCAGAAATTTAATGTTTGAGTCTTTGCCCATTCAGCACTTGTGTAGTGTTATCATTAAGTGAAACAATTTTGATTGCACCCAAACGATACACCTCTTCAATAAAATAAGGTACTTCCCATCTCGAGAGTAATTTTCCTGCAAAAAATCTGAGATGAGACCTATACAATAGAATATTCTCACCAACATGGAACTCTCTCTTAGCAATTCTCCCATCATGCAATTTTTTTTACTTTCTCTTTAAAAGTCTAGCATTTTCATATGCTTCACTTATCCACTCATCCAAAGAACTCAAGTCAAGCAACCTTTTTCTTACCGGCAAGTTCAAAATCTCTATTAAGTTCTTTCACTGCCCAATAAGCCTCGTGTTCTAATTCTAAAGGCAAGTGACAAGCTTCTCCATAAACCATTTTGTAAGGAGACATACCCATATGATTTTTATAAGAAGTTATGTAAGCCCATAAAGCATCATTTAGCTTACTAGACCAATTGTTCCTAGATTTATTAACAGTCTTTTGCAAGATATATTTAATTCCTCTATTTGATAATTCTACATGCCCACTTGTTTGGGGATGATAATATGAGGCAATTATATGATTAACATCATATTTAGCCAGGTTTTTTCTAAAACCTCAATGAATAAAGCGAGAACCTCCATCAGTCATAAAATATCTAGGCAGACCAAACCGAGGAAAAATAACATCTTTAAGCATTTTTAAAGAGGTTTAATCATCAGCACTCTTTATAGGTATAGCCTCTACCCACTTAGTAACATAATCAACAGCAACAAGTATATGAGTATAACCATTCGAAGGAGGAAACATACCCATAAAATCAAATCCCCGGCAGTCAAAAGGTTCAATAATAAGAGAATATTTCATAGGCATTTCATTGCGTCTAGAAATATTACCAACTCTTTGACATTCATAACAAGATAAAATAAACTTTCGTGCATCTTTAAAAAGAGTGGGTCAATAGAAACCTGATTGTAGAACCTTTTGTGCAGTTCTATCTCTGGCGCGATGTACTCCATAAGCACTACCATGACATTTTCTCAATATCTCTCGTTGTTCATGTTCTGGGACACATCTTTGCATAATACCATCTACTCCTTTATATAAGTGTGGGTCATCCCAACAATAATGCCTCAAGTCATAAAATAATTTCCTTCTTTGCTGAGCTGTAAAGGTTGGAGGCAAATACTTGGAAACAATAAAGTTAGCATAATCTGCATACCAAGGACTATATCCCGATCTTAGTTTTATTGCAGCCAACTGTTCATTTGTAAAACTATCATTAACAGGAATAGGATCATAAGCAATGTTTCCCAATCTAGACAAATTAGCAGCAACAGGATTTTCATCACCCTTCCTATCTACAATATGCAAATCAAACTCTTGTAAAAGCAGCACCCATCTAATAAGGCTAGACTTAGCATCTTTCTTTCCCATAAGGTACTTAATAGCAGCATGATCAATATGAATAGTAACTTTTGAATCAACTATATAAGGTCTAAACTTATCACAAGCAAAGACTACAACTAGGAACTCTTTTCCAGTGGTAGCATAATTATTTTGAGCAGAATCAAGAGTCTTACTAGCATAATAAATAACATTCAAATTCTTATCTATTTGATGTCCAAGAACATCACCTACATCAAAATAACTAGCATCACACATAATTTCAAAGGGTAAATTCCAATCAGGAGCAGAAATTAAATCCTTCTTTAGAATTTCCAAAGCTTTTTTACAATCAACACAAAAAACAAAAGGTACGTCTTTTTGGAGAAGATTAGTAAGAGGCTTTGATATTTTAGAGAAATCTTTAATAAACCTCCTATAGAAACAACATGACCAAAAATACTATGAATACCTTTTACATCCCTAGGATATGGCATTTTCTCGATTGCTTCAAATTTAGCTCTGTCAACTTCAAATACCTCAATTTTATGTCCAAGAAAAATTCCTTCATTAACCATAAAGTGGAATTTTTCCCAACTAAGAACAAGATTAGTTTCCTCACATCTCTGCCAAACTTTATAAAGATTGTGCAAATAGTTATGAAAAGAAGTTCCATAAACGGAGAAATCGTCCATGAAAACTTCGACAATTTCCTCACAAAAACAATAAAAGAGAGCAGACATGCATCTTTGAAACGTAGAAGGAGCATTACACAAACCAAAAGCCATACGTCTATAAGCATAAGTTCCATAAGGACAAGTAAATGTTGTTTTCTCTAGATCTTCCTTTTCAGCAGCAATTTGAAAAAACCCAGAATAACCATCAAGAAAGCAAAAATGAGTTTTCTTAGACAACCTTTATAACATTTGATCAATAAAAGGTAAAGTATAATGATCTTTCTTAGTTAATTTATTAACTTTCCTAAAATCAATGCACATTCTATAACAATCTACTACTTTTTGAGGAATAGCTCATCATTTTCATTAGGCACAACAATAATTCCTCCTTTCTTAGGAACACAATGCACATGACTTAGCCATCTACTATCAACAATAGGGTAAATAATACCAGCATCAAGGAGTTTCAATACCTCATTTCTTACCACTTCATTCATCTTAGGAACTAAACGGTGTTGATGTTCAACAGCTGGCTTTGCATTAGGTTCCATATTAATAGCATGCCGACATATAGCAAAGAAAGTCCCTTTAAATCATCAATAGTATATCCAATAGCTCCTCGGTGCTTCTTCAATACTTCCAATAACCTTTCCTCTTCCTTACCTGAAAGTTTAGAACTAACAATAACATGATATGTTTTCTTATCATCAATATGAGCATATTTAAGATTATCATGTAAAGGTTTTTAATAAAAAACGGGATCCTCCTTAGGTAGTAGCGTGGTACCCGAATCTTCCACCGGTAAATTGTGTTTCAGGATCTCTGGTTGACGAAGAAGAACCTCGTTAATCTTGTTTCTCTCTTCCATAAAGACCTCACTCTCGTGGTCCTCCATGTAATGCTGCATAATATTGTTAGGAGCAAGAGAAATAGAGGCAAGTTGTTCAACTTTAAAATCTGCATTAGGCAATTTAGTTTCATAAGGAGCTTTAGCAAATTTAGAAAAATTAAACTCATAAGATTCTCCATGAAATTTACTTAATATTTTCTCCTTCTTACAATCTATAACAGCACCACAAGTGTTCAATAAAGGTCTACCAAAAATGATAGGACAAGTTTTACTAGCAGCTGCACCACATACTAGAAAATCAGCAGGATATTTAGTTTTACCACATAAAACTTCAACATCTCTAACAATAATGATTGGAGAGATAGTTTCTCTATTAGCAAGGTGAATAACCACATCAATTTCTTCAAGTTCACAAGAACCCATTTCATGCATGATTTCTCTACAAAGCTCATAAGGAATACTTGGACTTGCACCAATATCACATAAACCATAATAGCAATGATCACCTATCCTGACAGAAAGCACATAAACACTAGTTTTCCTATATCTACTAGGATGTGAAACAATGTTAGAAGCATCTTAAGAGAAGATAATGTGTCCATCTCCTAATCTTTCAGTGACAAGGTCCTTTACTATTGCTAGTGTAGGTTCAATAGTTATTTGTTCATCAGGTTCTATAGATTTCTTTGTACTTTTGTTAACCACATTAGCTATAATAAAATGGACCATTGCCTTAACAGGGAAATGCATTTTCTAAATATAAGGTTCAGGCACAACAGGATTAACAGTATGAACTTCTATATTTCTAGCAGGAACAGAATTAACAGTATATTTATAAGTTTCATGGTACTTGTTCCAATCCTTTTTGGGAATATTAAGATAAGAGGCAAAAGCCTTAAAACATTTTGCAAATATCTGAGAGTCAATACCACAAACAGCAGTAATATTATGAAAATCATCGGTTCCCATAAAAGATTTAATGCATTCACAATAATAATTTATACCTGATGTTCTACCTTTGTCATTCTCTCATCTTTAGTATTTTTGTGAATACGGTAAAGAAGATCCTGTTTAGCTTCTCCTTTCATACGTGTAAATGATCCAGAACAAGAAACATCCAATAAATCCTTATCATGAAGAGAAAGCCTTGCATAGAAATTATTAATAACAATATTACTGCAGAGCTCATCAATGGGGCATTTGAACATTAGTAACTTTGAACTCCCCCACGCTTGGGAAATACTCTCTCCATGATGAGTCCAGAAATTATATATTTGATTCCGATCCTTATGAATCTCATTGGGAGGATAGAATTTAGAATGAAAGAGATGTAAAATTTACTCCCATCCAATAGATCGGCCATTCTTCAGAATTTTATACCATTCTGCAGCTCTGCCCTTCAGTGATAAATAGAATAGTTTCCTCTTAACTTTGTCCATTGAAATACCAGCAATCTTGAAGAACTCACATAATTCATGTATAAAGAGTAAATGATCACCAGGATGAATAGTTCCATCTCCAAAATAGCAGTTATCCATAATGAGTTCAACAATTTTGATAGGTATTTTAAAAGGATCAAATTGAGCAGACGGCGGGTCATCTACTACCCTAGCAGTGGCAGCAGTTCTCCCAAATAGGGAATCGAATGGAGACCTCTCTGTAATAAAATAAAGCAGCAGAAAGAAATAAAAACAACATTCACAGTAAAAGTTTCACTTGCCAATTCCATTTACCAATAGCGCTCCACTCCCCGCCAGCCGCGCCTAAAAATTGGTGACCCAAAATTATAGGGGGGGGGGGTGTCTTGTAGCACTTTCGGTAAATAAGAATGTTGAACCCAATGAGGAGCCGAAGGTGTTGACAAGCAGTTTGGATAAAGGTTTCACTGTAAACACTAGCCGACAAGTTTTCAGGGGTTTTTGATATAGCAGATAAATAAATTACGAGTAAATAGAAGATAGTAATAATAATTGAGCAAGTGTCCCAATCCTTTCTAGAACAAAGGACAAGCCGGTTGGTTTACTTACGATGACTAAACGTTCTCGAGGACACACGGGAATTTCTTCAAGTGCTTTTTCTTCATATAGTTGATTAATCTTTAGTGTTTTGATTGGTGTTGTGTGGGTGAACCTATGCTAATGCACTGCCCTAACTTGGACTAATACATACTTGTGATTATAGCCCTTGAAAGCATCCGCAACTACACGGAAGTAATTAAGATAAATCTAACCACAACCTTGAACTCTAGAATCCTACACTCCCTCGTGCATCGGTTTCCAAACGGTGGTTTAGGTTTTTGTCACTCCGAAAATCCCACAATTAGTATCCAAATACACAATGCATCCCTCTAGGCCCATAAATGTGAAGTGTCATGTAGTCTACATTCACATGACACGACTAGAAGAATAGCACCACAACTTAAATATCAAACCATTAAATATTACTCAACATAATTCCACTACTAACATCTTGACTTCTCCCATGTCCTCAAGAACTAAACGAACTACTCACGAGACATCATATGGATCATGATCAGAGGTGATATAATGATGAATAACAATCTGGTCATAAAGTGCAGACACCAATAAATCTCGTAAGCATCAACTACTAAAAGTAATTCACACCGGGAGAGAGATCTACTAGAGAACAGTAATATAGAAGTATAATTATTACAGTAGGAAGGAGATGGATGGTGAGGATGATGGTGCTGGTGGTGATGATGATGATGCCCGGTGCGATGATGGTGATGATAGCAATGATTTCCCCCTCCGGGAAGGAATTTCGCTAGCAGATTTCTCCCTATCGGAGAGCTTTTCTCTCTCTATTGTTTTCCGCCCCGTGGAGGCAGAGTAATATTTCCTCGACGATTCTGTGTGTCATATGATTTCGGGGGGGGGGGATGAAGTACGTGAATGGGGGCTGCCAGTGGTGGGCCAGGGCAGCCACACCACGTGGCGGCACGGCCAGTGGGCGCCACCGCATGGTGTGGGCCCTTGGTGGCCCCTCTCTGGCTATGCTCTTGGCTGGCTCTGGCTTCTGCTGAAATATGAACTCTCCTATGTTTCCCTTCTTCTTCTTCTAGTCTACAGAAATATAGTATCTTGACGGTGCTTTTTCCAGCAGAAATCTGGTCCCGGCAAATTATTCTCGAATAATTATAAAACATATAAAATAACATAAGTATCATCTCTAAATATGAAATATATCGATGAATAACTAGTAAATTATGATGTAAATAGTGATGCAAAATGGACGTATCATAGGGAGCTCACAAGATCTAAACATGATAGCAGAAAGTGGAGAGACTACCATGTAGCTACTGCTATGAGCCCGTAGTCCAAGGATGAACTACTCACGCATCACTCCAGAGGTAGGAATGGGGGTGTAGAGCCCTCGGGTGATGATTCCCCTCTCTGGTAGGGTGTCGGGAAGAGCTTCAGGACCCTCCCAAACTAGGGTTGATGACGACGGCGCCTTCTAGATGTTTCGTGGTTTCTCGATCTGGTATTTAGGTTTTTGGTCTAGAAGAAATATATAGGCAAAAGGGCGTTGCTGGCCACACGAGGGGCCCACGCCACAGGAGGGCGCCGACCAGGGGTGGGCCGTGCCCAGGTGTGGTGTGGCCGCCACTTGGGTCAACTCCTCCTCCCCTTCGGGCTTCTTCGATCTTCTGGTGTATTATGTGCTAAAGCCAATTTTCGTCCAATTCTGAGAATATTTTGCACCTAGCTTTTCTGTAAGAGAAAAAAAGCAGAAAGCATTAACTGGCACTGTGGCATCTTTTTAGTAGGTTAGTCCTACAAAATGCATAAAAATTCTATCAAGTGTAAACAAAACATGTGTCAATTGATATAATAACAACATGGATCATCAAAAATTATAGATACGTTTGAGACGTATTTGTGACTTCCCGTGTAAGTACCTTGGAGTACTCTACACTTCCCAAAGATTAGAAAATAAGATTTGCAGCCTGCTTTTAAAACGTTTGCTGGCTGGAGGAGTAAACTCCTTAACTATCAGAGTAGGTAACTGCTTTTAAAAGCATGTATTGCCATCATTCCCATGTATCTCTTGTCAGTTATCAAGTTTCCCAAATGGGCCATCAGGGCTATCAATTCCCAAATGTCTCACTTTTTGTGGAGTAACTCATAAGAGAATAGAAAATATCATTTAGCTAATTGGGATCTTGTGACGGAGAACAAAGATTTTTGGGATCTAGGGGTGCAAAATTTGAGAGACTTCTGATACGTCCATTTTGCATCACTATTTTATATTGCTATTTTCTGTTATTCATTGATATATTTAATGTTATGATGCATTACTTATGTTATTTTATCTTATTTTCATGTTTGATAATTATTGGAGAATATACACCGGGGCCAGAAATCTGATGGAAAAAAGCACTGTTAAGACACCCTATTTCAGAAGATCAGAAGAAGAGGGCGAACACCGAAGAGGTCTTAAAAGTTCAGAGGAGGAAGCTAGCCAGAAGGGGCCACCAGGGGCCCACACCATGGGGTGACGCGCCCCTGGCCACGCCGCCAGGTGGTGTGGCCACCCTGGCCCACCTCTGGTCACCCCCTTTAGCGTACTTGACCCCCATGGAACCCTAAGCCCCAGAACATCATCGAGGAAATATTCCGCCGTCGCCTCTAGACGGAAACAAAAGATAGAGAAAAGATCTCCGGCAGGGAGAAATCTATTGGGCAAATTCCTCCCCGGAGTGGGTAAATCGTCGCCATCGTCACCGTCATCACTCCGGGCATCATCAAGATCATCATCGTCATCGTCCTCACCACCAGTACCATCACCTTCACCGTCCACCTTCATCCCGCTGTAACAATTAGGGGTCTTTATCGTTGTTTTCCACTAGATCTCTATCCTGGTGTTTGCACTTTATGACCAGATTATTATTTACCATTATATCACTGCTATGTGTTGTTGGGAACCCCAAGAGGAGGGTGTGATGAGCACAACGGTAGGAGTTTTCCCCTTAGTTAAGAACCAGGGTTATCAATCCAGTATGAGAAAGAAGATCTTCGGAAGGTTGATGCCACTGACGGTGGTGCTGGCACTTCATCGGTGTCATTAACAACGTGGAACCTGCACACAACACAACCAAAATACTTTGCCCCAACGGTACAGTGAGGTTGTCAATCTCATCGATCTTGCTGAAAACAAAGATTAGACGTATAGTGTGGAAAACAGTGTATGCTTGCAGTAAGTAAAGAGAGAAGGAAATTGTTGTGGTTTGTTTAACAGTGTGGAAAATGGACCGGGGTTCATAGTTTCACTAGTGGTGTCTCTCCATAAAAGATAGTATGCTGGGTGAACAAATTACAGCTGGGAAATTGACAAATAGAGGTTGCACCGTAATGCACAATATAACATGATGACTACTATGATATTTAGTGCGGGCATTACAACAAGATACATAGACCGACATCCATCTGCATCTATGACTAATAATCCACCCTCAGGTTATCATTCGAACCCCCTTAGGTATTAAGTTGCAAGCAACAGATAATTGCATTAAACAATGTGTGTAATGTAAGCAATGATTATGCACGCGGGCACTCTCACCGCTGTTTTCTCCCCAATAGCAACAACACATCCTCCCCCTTCACGTTTCTGTCACTCGAGCAAGGAAACAAGGAGGCATGAACCCACTATCAAGCATAAATACTCCCTCTTGGAGTCACTAGCAACTAGTTGGCCAGAGAAACCACTAGCAACAGGAAGAATGCAAGATCACAAATAACATATGCAATAAAGACTATAATCAACTTGGCATAAGGTCAACATTCATTGGATCCCAGCAAACACAGCATATAGAATTACATAAGATCAATCTCGATCATGATAGGCAGCTCACGAGATTTAAACATGGAGGCATATGAGGAGAAGACAACCATCTAGCTACAGCTATGAACCTGTAGTCCAAGGATGAACTACTCACGCATCACTCCGGAGGGAGGCATGGTGATGTAGAAGCCTCCGGTGATGATTTCCTCTCCGACAGGGTGCCGGAAACAGCTTCAGAACCCCCCTGATCTAGGGTTGACGGTGACGGCGGCTGAGGAACTATTTCGGCGATTTTGATCACGTGCTTAGGGTTTTCCATCCGAGGGGATTAAATAGGCGAAAGGATAGAGGCGGTGGAGGTCCAGGGGCCCCACACCACCCCCTGGCGTGGCCAAGGGGGGCCGTGCCACCCCATGGTGTGGGCCCCCTGATGCCCCTCTTCGTCTCCTCTTAGGTCTTCTGGATGCTTCAGGGGAAAATAGGACTTCCGGGCTTCGAACTTTCCAATTCCGAGAATATTTCTAGAACAACTTTTCTGAAACTAAAAACCGCAGAAAACAGGGAACTCGCTCTATGGCATCTTGTCAATAGGTTAGTCCGGAAAATCGATAAAATGACATAAAGAAGGGAGAAAACAAGTAGCAATTGGCATAATATCATCATGGAGCATCAGAAATTAGGGATACGTTTATGACGTATTAATCACCTCTGATTATGATCCATATGATGTCTCGTGAGTTGTTCGTTTTGTTCTTGAGGACATGGGAGAAGTCATGATGATAGTAGTGGAATTATGTTGAAGTAATATCTATATGATTTGATATTTAAGTTGTGGTGTTGTTCTTCTAGTGGTGTCATGTGAACATTGACTACATGACACTTCACCTTTATGGGCCTAGGAGGATGCATTGTGTATTTGGATACTAATTGTGGGGTTGCTGGAGTGACAGAAACCGGAACCCCCGCTAGGAAACCGATGCACGAGGGAGTGTAGGATCCAAGTATGCTTGAAGGGGTTTTAATCACAAGTATGTATTAGTCCTAGTGGGGCGGTGCATTAGCATAGGTTCACCCACACAACACCTATAAAAACAATAAATATTAATCAACTATATGAAGCGAAAACACTTGACGAGATTCCCATGTGTCCTCGAGAACATTTAGTCACCATAAGTAAAACAACCGGCTTGTCCTTTTCTCTCAAAAGGATTGGGCCACTCGCTGCAATTATTAATACTGCTATTTATTTACTCGCACTTTATTTATCTGTTATATCGAAAACCACCAAAAACATGTTTGCTACTGTTTACAGTGAATTTTCTATCCAACCTGCTTGTCAACACCTTCTGCTCCTCGTTGGGTTCGACACTCTTATTTATCGAAAGTACTAAGATACACCCCCTATACTTGTGGGGTCATCAAGACTATTTTCTGGCGCCGTTGCCGGGGAAGGAAGCGCTATTGGTAAATGGAATTGGTAAGAGAAACTTTTACTGTGAGTGTTGTTTTTATTTTTGTATGCTGCTTTATTTTACTCTTGATACTCCATATGGTTCTTTGTTTAACGGCACTACTATTACTGCTAGGATAGTAGATGACCCGTTATGTGCTGAATTAGATCCTTATAAAATACCTATGGAGATTGTTGGACGTGTTATGGATAACTGCTATTATGGAGATGGAACTGTCCATCCTCGTGATCATTGGCTCTTTATACATGAATTATGCGAGTTATTCAGGTGTGCAGGTATTACAATGGATCAAGTTAAAAGAAAACTATTCTCTTTGTCACAGAAGGGCAAAGCTGCGGAATGGTTTAAATTGCTGAAGAGTGGTCAATCTATTGGATGGGAGGAAATTGTACCTCTCTATTATTCTAAATTCTATCCTCCCAGTGAGATTCATAAAGACCGGAATCAAATATATACATTCTGGCGTCTTGATGGAGAGAGTATTGCACAAGCTTGGGGGAGAATGAAGTTATTAATGCTTAAATGCCCCGTTCATGAGCTCCCGAGTAATATTGTTATCAATAGTTTTTATGCAAGGCTTTCTCTTCATGATATAGATTCATTGGATGCTTCTTTTTCTGGATCATTCACAAGTATGAAGGAAGAAGCTAAATGGGACCTTCTTGATCGTATTCAAGAAAATACTGAAGGATGGGATAATGAAAAGGGCAGAAAGTAAGGTATAAATTACGATTATGAATGCGTTAAATCTTTTATGAGAACCGATGATTTCTATAATGTTAGTGTTGTTTGTGGTCTTCATTCTCAATTTTTTTTAAAACTGCCTTAAAGACTTTGTTTACTATCTTGATATTCCTAAAAAGGAGTTGAACAAATATCATGCCCCTTATAAAGATATTTTTAATTGTGTTCCTGCAAGAACCATAGAAGTGCATGTTGTTAATCCTGCTGTGCCTGGACCTTATATTGAGAAAATGTCGTTCCCTGCTAAAGTACAGGAACATTCTATGGTAGCTAGTGTGGTTCACAAATGTATAAAGAAACCTATTGAACCTGGTGAACAAATAACTATAGAACCTACAGTAGCTATGGTTAAAGATCTTGTTTCTGAAAATGTCGAACCTTGACACATTGTCTTCTATGAGGATGCTTCTAATATCGTTTCACATCCCCATAGACCTAAGAAAACTAGTGTTCCTATGCTTTCTGTTAAGATTGGTGATTATTGCTATTATGGTTTATGTGATATTGGTGCAAGTTCTAGTGCTATTCCTTACGAGCTTTATAAAGAAATCATGCATGAAATTGGTTCTTGTGAACTTGAAGATATAGATGTTGCTATTCAACTTGCTAATAGAGAAACTATCTTTCCGACTAGTATTGTTAGAGACGTGGAAGTTTTATGTGGTAAGACTAAATATCCTACTGATTTTCTAGTACTGGGAAAAGGTACTAGTAAAAGTTGTCCTATTATTTTTGGTAGACCTTTTTTGAACACCCATGGTGCTGTTATAGATTGTTGGAAGGAGAAAATATTGGCTTAATTTGATGGAAAATCTTATGAGTTTAATTTATTTAAATTTTCTAGAGCTCCTTATGAAGCTGAATTGCCTAATGAAAATTTTAGAGTTGAACAGTTTGCTTCTATTGCTCTTGCCCCAAACAATGCTGCAGCAATACATGGAGGACCATGAAAGTGAGTTCTTTATGGAGGAAAGAAATGAGATTGACGATATTCTTATTTGTCAACCGGTGATGTTGAGACATAATTTACCTGTAGAGGATTTGGGTACCACATTACCACCCAAAAAGGATCCTGTTTTTGATTAAAAACCTTTACATGATGATCTTAAATATGCTTATATTGATTAAAATAAAATATATCATGTTATTATTAGTTCTAAACTTTCAGGTGAAAAAGAGGTAAGGTTATTGGGAACATTGAAGAAACACCGTGGAGCTATTTGATATACTCTTGATGATTTGAAAGAGATTTCCCCTACTATATGTCAGGATGTTATTAATATTGAGCGTGATGCAAAGCTAGTTGTTGAACATCAACACCTTTTAATTCCTAAGATGAAGGATGTGGTAAGAAATTAGGTATTAAAACTCCTTGATGCTGGTATTATTTACCCTATTGCTGATAGTAGATAGGTAAGTCATGTGCATTGTGTCCCTAAGAAAGGTGGAATGACTCTTGTGCCAAATGAAAATAATGAGCTTATTCCAGAGTGATTACTAGTTGGTTATAGAATGTGCATTGATTTTGGAAAGGTTAATAAAGTTACTAACTATCATTATCCTTTACCCTTTATTTATCAAATGCTAGGGAGGTTGTTATTTCTTGATGGTTATTCTGGGTTTTACCAAATTGTTGTTAGAGCAAAACTTCAACAAAAAACAACCTTTGCTTGTCCTTATGGAACGTATGCTTATAGACGTATGCCTTTTGGTTTGTGTAATGCTCCTGCTACGTTTCAAAGATGCATGCCTGCTATTTTTCATGGCTTTTGTGAAGAAATTGTGGAAGTATTCATGGACGATTTCTCCGTCTATGGAACTTCTTTTGATAACTGCTTGCACAATCTTGATAAAGTTTTGCAGAGATGTGAGGAAACTAATATTGTTCTTGGGTGAAATGCCACTTTATGGTTAATGAAGGAATTGTTCTTGGAGATAAAATTTCTGAAAGAGGTATAGAAGTTGACAGAGCTAAAGTGGAAGCAATAGAGAAAATGCCCTGTCCCAGGGATGTAAAAGGTATTTGTAGTGTTCTTGGTCATGCTGGTTTTTGTAGGAGGTTTATTAAAGATTTCTCTAAAATATCAAAGCCTCTTACTAATATTCTCCAAAAATACATACCTTTTGTTTTTTATGATGATGTCAAGGAAGGTTTTGAAACTTTAAAAAAGGCTTTAATTTCTACTCCTATTGTTCAACCAGCTGACTGGAATTTGCCTTGAGAAATTATGTGTGATGCTAGTGATTTTGTAGTAGGTAATGTTCTTGGACAGCGAGTAGATAATAAAAATGTGATTCATTATGCTAGTAAGACTTTTGATGCTGTAGAAAAGAATTATGCTACTACTGAAAAAGAGTTCTTAGTTGTAGTTTTTGCATGTGATAAATTTAGACCTTATATTCTTGATCCAAAAGTCACTATTCATACTGATCATGCTTCTATTAGATACCTTATTGAGAAGAAGGATGCTAAGCCTAGGCTTATTAGATGGGTGTTGCTTTTACAAGAGTTTGATTTGCATATTGTGGATAGAAAGAGTGCTGAAAATCCAGTTGCGAATACTTTATCTAGATTGGAAAAACATTTCTTATGACCCTATTCCTGTTAATGATAGTTTTCCAAATGAACAACTAGCCGCAATAAAAGTAAGCTCATGAGATAGTCCATGGTATGTATATTATGCTAACTTTATTGTTTCCAAGTATTTGCCTCCAACATTTACAGCTCAACAAAGAAGGAAATTCTTTTATGATTTCATGCATTATTTTTGGTATGATCCACACTTATATAAAGAAGGAGTAGATGGTATTATGCAAAGATGTGTTCCAGAATATGAACAACGAGAAATATTGAGAAATTTCATGGTAGTGCTTATGGAGGACATCACGCTAGAGATAGAACTGCACAAAAGGTTCTACAATCAGGTTTCTATTGGCCTACTCTTTTTAAAGATGAACGTAAATTTGTTTTATCTTGTGATGAATGTCAAAGAGTTGGTAATATTTCTAGACGTAGTGAAATGCCTATGAATTATTCTCTTGTTATTGAACCTTTTGATTGGGGGGGCTTTGACTTTATGGGTCCGTTTCCTCCTTGAAATGGTTATACTCATATTCTTGTTGCTATTGATTATGTTACTAAATGGGTAGAATCTATACCTACAAAAAGTGTTGATGGTGAAACCTAATTAAAAATGCTTAAAGATGTTATTTTCCCTAGGTTTGGTGTGCCTAGATATCTTATGACTAATGGAGGTTCTCATTTTATTAATGGTGGTTTTAGAAAAAACCCTTGCTAAATATGATGTTAATCATATAATTGCTTCAGCTTATCATCCCCAAACCAGTGGGCAGGTAGAATTATCAAATAGAGAAATTAAATCTATCTTGCAAAATACTGTTAATTAATCTAGGAAAAATTGGTCTGATAAGTTGAAAGATGCTTTATGGGCTTATAGAACTGCTTATAAAAATCCTATGGGTATGTCTCCTTATAAGATGGTTTATGGAAAATCTTGTCTCTTGCCTTTAGAATTAGAACATAAAGCTTATTGGGCAGTGAAGGAACTAAATAAAGATTTTAAACTTGCTGGTGGGTAAAGAATGCTTGGTTTGAGTTCTCTAGATGAATGGAGATGTAAAGCCTATGAAAATTCTAGACTCTTTAAAGAGAAAGTTAAACAATGGCATGATAGGAGAATTCTTAAAAGAGAGTTTCATGTTGGTGAGAAAGTTCTATTGTATCGGTCTCGTCTCAAATTTTTTGCAGGAAAATTACTCTCGAGCTGGGAAGGACCATATGTTATTGAAGAAGTATACCGTTCGGGGGCATTCAAAATTGCTTCCCTCAAAGATAACACTATACAAGTGGTAAATGGGCAAATACTCAAACATTATATTTCCGGAGATTCTTATGATGAAGATGTCGATACTATTGAAGTGGTAACACCGGAAGAGTTCATAAGGAAGAAAATTCCAGAATCTACAGAGTCTGTTTTCGAATAGGTAACAGTTCTGTTAAGAAAAAGTTCGTGGATTACTTTCCAAGTTATAAATTATTCATGTATGGAAAATATAAAAAATATCGAGCCGAGGAAGGGTAGGAGATGGTGCCCGAGGGCACCACACCACCTGGCGGCGTGGGCCCACCCCTGGCCGCACCATCCTATGCTGTGAGCGCCCCGGAGCCCCTCTCCGACTCGTTTTCAACTTGCTCTTTACTTTTGTTATTCATATTTTTTCTATATAATCCCCCGGACCCCCCGAGGTCCGTATATCGTTTTCTCGTCATGTTTCTGTTTTGACCTGTTTCTGCCAGGTTTCATCTTCATATTTAGAGCCACGATGTCATCTTTCGGGCCTCCCAAAGACAGTTTCTTTGTGAACGTCGTCAACCCGTACATGAACGAGTTGAATATGCATCCCAAGGAGTTGCTGCTCAAGGATGGAGTGGTGCAGAAAGAAGATGTTCGGGGTCCTAAGGGGGAAGGTAGCCTGGAAGTCTTTAGGTACAACAAGATGGCGGAGCTTGAAGTGGACATCATCCACAGAATAAAGATGGAAATGATTGATGAGCACAAGAAGGAGATTTCAAAGCTTCGGGAGGATATTTTCTCACTCACCATGACCTCCAACAAATTACAAGCACAACTCTACGACGTGCAGAACCAGAACTGTGAGTATGAGAACCGGTTTAAACGTATAAGTTCTTCTGCCAGTTTCAGGATATTGGAGACCTGGTCATCGTTTGTTGATGGAGAGCCTTTACGTTGGAAGTCCGATGACGGGAAGGATTCACCACCACCACAGAAGAATTAATTCATCATTGGTATCGACATCCCTTTGGCTTGTTCCAAGCTTGGGGGAGTGCCGCGGTATCACACCTTTATCTTTCACCTTTTTACCTTTTAGTAGAGTCATATCATGAGTAGATAAAATATCATATATGATAGTTTGCAGTATGGGAGTATCACTCTTTAGTTGGTTGTCGTTGTATCCCTTGGTTTGAGTTGCCGTTATGGAATATTAATGGGAAGTTTCATAATCTTCTACACTCTATTTTATCTTGCAATTTCTGTTATACGGTTGATCTTGTTATTAGTATTGGTATCAATATGGGAGCATCACGTTAATATAGTTGATTTTGGCAAAGTTAGCATTGGTCAGTAGCAATAAAACTTTGAGGCTTAACTAGAAAAGAGGGAGTTGCATGTAGATATGTTATTCCATGATCTTTCTTTCTTGTTGGCTCATAAGCTTAGTATTTTCAAGTTAAGATTGTTTGTACTACCAAGGAAGATTGAATGATTGATTATATCATATATATGGTTGTTTGTTTTCCCTCAACTCTTATGCTTGCTACCCAACCTTGCTAGCCAAAAACCTGTACTGAGAGGAATACTTCTCGTGCATCCAAATCTTGAGCCCAACACCATGCCATTTGTGTCCACCATACCTACCTATAAGTGGTACTTAACCGCCACTCCAAGTAAATTACTTGTGTGTTACCTTTAAGACCTTCCAAATTACACCTGTTTTGTGCCCTTGTTTTAGCTCATGAGGACCCAAATAGAGAATCTTTATCTCACTTGTTGATTGTACTGTACACACCTGGACTAGTGGCTTCATCCGCTTATCCAAATGCTACAAGAGCTAGCAGCAGGGTGTCCAGCCCCAAAATTAATTACAACAAATTCTCTTCACTATTTTTGCCTCTGATTTATCAGTCAAAGCATGATTGTGTTAAAAAAAAGAGAAGAGAGATGATCTGCTGATTTCAGTTAGCGTCCTTCAATGAGAGCCACTCTTGTAAGGTCTAGTTGGCTTGTGATGTACTATAATTTCTGTTTGCCATTCGTTGACATAAACATACATCACTCTCAAAATTATTTTAAATGACTCCGTGTATCAAATAAAAAGCTCTAGAAGATGAGTTAATCCCTGCTTCCCTCTAGGAATGTCCTATCTTTTACTTTTATGTTGAGTCATTAAACCTACTCCCTTCTATATTAAGTAGGCATTTGAGTTGTTGTGATCCATCGATTCATATGTTGATTTACTCAATCATGTCCTTTATTCATTATTGTTTAGTACAATTGTTTTTATCAGAATGAATACCACTTTGAAATTTATCAATGATTCCAAAGAAATTGTTATGATTGAGCATGTTAAACTTTGCAATATAAGCTCTAATATAAAGACTCTGATCGAAAGATAAGTACAATCTGTTAATTGTTCTCTGACCAAGAACAAAGTTTGCCTTCACCAATTTTGATTTCCTTTTTGCACCTCTATTGTGACTACCTTTACTTGTTTCAAGTTAAATTATATGAGAGGGAGTTGCTTCCTAGAATGACTAGTGTATTGATAGATGTGATGCTTCTTGTCCGTACACCTCACTCCATAAAACTGTGGTCATGTTTACCGAGTTTAGTTTCGCTTGGGGACAAGCGAGGTCTAAAATTGGGGGGAGTTGATACTTCAATTTTGCATCATTATTTTATATTGTTACTTTCTGTTATTCATCGATATATTTCATGTTATGATGCATTACTTATGTTATTTTATTTTATTTTGCATGTTTGATAATTATTGGAGAATAAACACCGGGACCGGAAATCTGATAAAAAAAACACCGTGAGGACACCCTATTTCAGAAGATCAGAAGAAGAGGGGGAACACCGGAGAGGTATTAGAAGTTCAAAGGAGGAAGCTAGCCAGAAGGGGAGCCAGAGGGGTCCACGAGAGGCCCATAACATGGGGTGGCGCGTCCCCCTGGCCGCGCCTCCAGATGGTGCGGACACCATGGCCCACCTCCGGTCGCCCCCTTTCGCGTACTTGACCCCCAGGGAACCCTAAGTCCTAGAACACCATTGAGGAAATATTCTGCAGCCGCCCCGGGGCGTAAAACAACAGAGAGAAAAAAGCTCTCCAACAGGGAGAAATATGTCGGGGAAATTCCTCCCCTGTGAGGGGAAATCGTCGCTATCGTCACCGTCATCACTCCGGGCTTCATCAAGATCATCATCTTCATCGTCCTCACCACCAACACCATCCCCCTCACCGTCCACATTCATCCCGCTGTAACAATTAGGGGTCTGTATCGTTGTTTTCCACTAGATCTCTCTCCCGGTGTGGATTACTTGTTAATATTTGATGGTTGTGAGATTTATCGGTGTTCGCGCTATATGACCAGATTGTTATTTACCATTATATCACCTCTAATTATGATCCATATGATGTCTCGTGAGTAGTTTGTTTAGTTCTTGAGGACATGGGAGAAGTCATGATGCTAGTAGTGGAATTATGTTGAAGTAATATCTATATGGTTTGATATTTAAGTTGTGGTGTAATTCTTGTAGTGGTGTTATGTGAACGTCGACTACATGATACTTCACCTTTATGGGACTAGGAGGATGCATTGTGTATTTGGCTACTAATTGTAGGGTTGCCGGAGTGACAGAAACCTAAATCCCCGTTAGGAAACCGATCCACGAGGGCGTGTAGGATCCTAGAGTTTATGGTTGTGGTTAGATTTATCTTAATTACTTCTTCTATTTGCGTATGCTTGCAGGGGTTTAATCACAAGTCTGTATTAGTCCTGGTTGGGCGGTGCATTAGCATAGGTTCATCCACACAACACCTATGAAAACAATAAATATTAATCAACTATATGAAGCGAAAACACTTGACGAGATTCCCATGTGTCCTCGAGAACGTTTAGTCACCATAAGTAAATCAACCGGCTTGTCCTTTGCTCTCAAAAGGATTGGGCCACTCGCTGCAATTATTATTACTGTTATTTATTTACTCGTACTTTATTTATATGTTATATCCAAAACCACCAAAAACCTGTTTGCTAGTGTTTACAGTGAATTCTCTATCCAATCTGCTTGTCAACACCTTCTGCTCATCGTTGGGTTTGACGCTCTTATTTATCGAAAGTATTACGATACACCCCCTATACTTGTGGGTCATCAACTTCAACCTTTGTTTGATGGCCACTTGGATTAGACGATATGATGTTGACGCTGATAAGATTTGGAGGAAAATTGTGGACTTTAAATATAATCCTAATCCTAATGTCTTTTCTCACGTCCCTGATATTTGATCTCTCTTTTGAAAGAGGGTGATGTGGGCAGCTAGACATGCTACGTGTGGTTATAGGTGGGTTGCGGGTAATGGGGTGAGAGTGAAGTTTTGGAGTGATATTTGGATAGTATCTTGTAGTCTGGCTATGTTGTTTTGGGATTTATTTATAATTTCCAATGAACATGAGATTACTGTTGCTCAAACCCACCCAAATAATGAGCTTAGACTCAATTTTAGGAGAAATGTCTCCCCTGAGGGGTTTCAGAGGTGGTTGGAACTCTCTCAGTTGGTTAGCATTATGACTTTGTCAACTGATGAGGATGATCCTTCTTGGATGTTTCACTCATCAGGTGTTTACAGTGTTAGATCATTCTATGTCGTGGTCAATGACTGGGTTGTGGTTCCTGTTAATTCTCCAGCTGTCTCGAGCTTGAAAGTGCCCCCTCGAGTGGATGTTTTCCTTTGGTGGTTGTCCCATAATAAACTAATAACTAGAGACAATCTTGCCAAAAGGAGAACGGTGATTGATGCCTTCTGTCTGTTCTGCTGATGAAGCAGAATTTTGTCACCACCCGTTCTTCGACTGTTTTGTGGCCAAATTGGTTTGGCAGACCATCTCTAGCCTTGTGGGTCCGGGGGTTGGCTCGGATTTTGAATATGTAGCTAGATGGTGGATTAGTGAGAAGAAGACCTCGCATTATAATACCATCTTCACTGCTGTCATGTGGTCAATTTGGAAACTTCCTAACGATATGTGTTTTCAGGGCAAGGTCTAGCCAGGTGTTCAGAAGTTGGTGGTGTAGAGTGGTATTGGAGTTGGACCAATGGAAGATCCTCTCGAGCCCGCAATCACTGAGCGTCATCGACCGGATCGGTTTTGGAACTGAGCAGGCTGTGTGGCGAGATTTTGCGCATCGCTTGGGGTTGATGCCTTGCCACTGAACAGGGACAAAATACTGTTTCGACGTTCTTGTCCAGTTTTGTGCGAACCGTTGTCGTTTGATCCTCCTTGCCCCTGGTTAGCAGACTACTACGCTGTCGTTTTTGTAAACTCGTTGTTGTTGTTTCAATGAAATCGAGGGCGACCCTTTTTAGTCTAAAAAAAAAACCTGGTGCCATGTTCAACTCCAATTACAGAATTCCCCTATTCCTTCCCTGAAAAAAAACCTTTTAAATAATAAATTCCCTTTTATGAAAAGAAGAAAAAAGAATTCCCTAATTCCAACATCCAAAAGACGTGCAAGTTCCATCGGAGCATGTGCAAAAGTGCACTCAGATTTGACACGGCCGTGCAGTCCGACCGGAGCTGTGCCGTGCCGTCCAAGTGCAACGCCCGCTTTGTCGCCACTCGCCAGGCACAACTTACCACATCGGGACGGAAGCTCTGTAGAGCTCCACAACCACAAGGTAGCTCACCTGCTCAACTCACACTCTTAGGGTGCGTTCGGTTGTAGAACGCGGTGGAATGGAATGGAATGGAATGGTTCCATTCCACCGTAATGGAACGGTTTTATACTCGTGTTCGGTTCGGAACAAAAGATTGTAATAGAATGGTTCCATTTTGTGTTCGGTTGTAGAATTGAAAAGTGGAATGGAACGACCGATATTTGTTTAACATCCACTTAAATAGGGTATAAACTTAATTAGGGTCAAAATTAATTGTTTGTGCGACTGTTTGACGTGCGACTGCTAATTGACTAAACTAGACCAGCTAGTCGCACGTCCCGCCTTGCTCCGGGCCGCATCTCGCGCTGGGCTAGCTGGTCGCCGGCGCCGCCGCGCCGCGCTGGATGGTCGTCGCGTGCTGGTCCGCGCCTCGCGCTGGGCTGGCTGGCCGCCACGCCGCGCCGCGCGCCGCGCTGGCTGGTCGCCGCGCCGGCTGGGCTGGCCGCCACGCCTCGCGCTGGTCTGGCTGGTCGCCGCGCTGGCTGGCCGCCGCGCCGCGCGCTGGGCTGGCTGGTCGCCGCGCCGGCTGGGCTGGCCTCCACGCCTCGCGCTGGTCTGGCTGGTCGCCGCGCTGGCTGGCCGCCGCGCCGCGCGCTGGTTCGCGCTCGGCTGGCTGGCCACCACGCCTCGCGCTGGTCTGGCTGGTCGCCGCGCCTCGCCGCCTGGCCGCCGCGCCGCGCTGGTCGCCGCGCCTCGCGCTGGGCTGGCTGGCCGCCACGCCGCGCCGCGCGCTGGGCTGGCTGGCCGCCGGTCCGCGCGTTGGTCCGCGCGCTGGGCTGGCTGGCCGCGCCGCCGCTGGTCCTCGCCTCGCGCTGGGCTGGCGCGCCGCCGCTGGTCCGCGCCTCGCGCTGGCTGGCTGGCCGCCGCTCGTCGAGGGGGAGAGAGAGGAGAGCCTTGGGCTGGCTGGCGCCGTCGAGGGGAGAGAGAGAGGAGGTTAGCGGCAGGGGAGAGAGAGGGGATTCGGGGGTGAGGCCACGATGCCTTTTTTTTTTCTTCCATCGCCATCGGTTCCACCTCGTCCCGCCGATTTGGTCGAACGGGTGCGTTCCGCATCTGCATAGGATATTCTCTTTTGCGGAATGACCTGGTTCCATTTCAATCCAACAACCGAACACTGGAACCATTCCACTCCGTTTCCACTATATTCCACAACCGAACGCACCCTTACAGTTGATAAGCTGCAGCCAAGGATCCGTTTTCTTTAGCTCGCCCGATCTGCTACGCTGTGTCCTCGCGCGTGCGTGCATAATACAGAGTCCCAAAAAGACAATGGAATCAGCAGCCGCCGGCGATGGCTTGGAGTTGGTGGTGTTCCCGTGGCTGGCTTCGGGCACATGATCCCATTCCTGGAGCTCTCCAAGCGCCTTGCCGCTCGGGGCCACGCCGTGACCTTCGTCTCCACGCCGCGGAATCTTGCCAGGCTCCCACGCGTGCCGTCGGAGCTGTCCCCCCGCCTCCGCTTCGTGCCCTTGCCGCTGCCGGCCGTGGAGGGGCTTCCGGAAGGCGCCGAGTCCACGACCGACGTGCAGCACGGCGAGATCGAGCTCCTGAAGATGGCCATGGACGGACTCGCCGTCCCGCTGGAGGCTTTCCTCGCGGACGCCGTCGCCGCTGGGAGGAGGCCGGACTGGATCATCGTCGACTTCTGCCACCACTGGGTCCTGCCTCTCGCCGACCAGCACAAGGTACGGGAGTCCAACGCCGTGTACGTCGTTAACAGTTAACTACGGAACCGGATTGCAGGGCATATATACACTGGATAGCAATGCTGACTGTGTGCAATTACACCTACTCGATCCTGTATTTAAATATCTTTTGCACCTGATCGGGATGCAGGTGCTTTGCGCGCTCTTCCTGGTTGCCTATGCCACCTGTTTGGCCTTTTTGGGGCCGCCGTGGTCCAACGCCGCTCACCCGCGCACCAAGCCGGAGGACTTCACGGTGCCACCCAAGTGGATACCCTTCCCGTCAACCGCCTTCTTACGCCGTCAGGAGTCCGAGTGGGTCACCGGCTCCGCCCATACCAACGCGTCAGGTGTGTCCGACGTAGAGCGTTTGTCCCAGGTCATGGAGCGTTGTCGCCTCACCGTCCACCGGAGCTGCCACGAGCTGGAGCCAAGGATGTTCGACCTCCTCTCTGATCTCTACCGGAAGCCCGCCATCCCCGCAGGGATCTGGTACCGCCTGACGAAGAAGACCACCCGAACAGCTCAAGGGTCGCCCGTTCCCAACTCCTGCGGTGGCTTGACGACAAGCCTCCCAAGTCGGGAACAGAATCGCCCCTGACGCTACAGAACATCCATGAAGTCGCCTCGGGCTGGAGCTCACCGGGGTGCGCTTCCTCTGGGCGCTACGGAAACCGGCAGGCACCAACGACGACGAGTTGTTGCCGGCCGAGTTCGAGGAGCGCACGTGGGCGCGCGGGGTGGTCTGCACGGAGTGGGTGCCGCAGGTGAAGATGCTGTCGCACGACGCCACGGGAGCGTTCCTGACGCACTGCGGGGTCACTACACCACGGTATATATTTTGGGGCACTTTGGTAGGGGCACTTTCAATGCCACTATATGCATGACCTATAGTGACACTTTGCCAAAGTGTCACTAAATGACATACCTCTAGTGGCACTTTGGCAAAGTGCCACTAATTTTTTTAAGATAAAACGAATGATGCTCAAAGAGGAACAAGTAGGCAGTTGTTGATTGCTTCGTGCTGCACCGAATAAACAAATGGAAATCCATGTCTCTTATGTCGAGTAGAGCCATCAACCCATCCGAGTTTATAAGTTATTTGTCACGTGAATGTGATGGAAGAGAGGCACTTTGCCAGCGCTGGTGCGGTGCGTGTGTCCCACCTGGAAGTTGGCACCACGTGGAGAACCTTCTCACTATGTTCCTTGCCGGGATAATTCTACTCCCGATCAGGCCATACTCGTACGTGACCAACCTCACTTCGTTAATCCCCTCACTGTACGCGAGGAAGTTTTCGTAGTATGTGAAACAACCCTCACTTCGTTAATCCCCTCCATATGCATGACCTATAGTGGCACTTTGCCAAAGTGCCACTAAATGGTTGTTGCACGAGAAACATAATTTCAACTACCGAAAACAACAGAATTATCTAGTGGCAACAGAATTAGCCAAATCAACCTCACAAACTTAGTAAGCATCATAATTTTGTGCACGAATTAAATTACATAGACCAACGCTGGTTCTTCAACATTAAACTGTGGTAGAATGATCTTGAATCATACCTAATACGATACTACTACAACACATCCTAGTTGATGATTTTAATGAACTTAAGACCAATTTCCCGCGCAAGAGGTTCCACCTTGACTAGCAGAACAGACCTTGCGCCTATATGCGCAGCATTCCTGAAGTCAGTCCACCCTTCAGTGATTGCAATGTAGTCGTCGCCTTCGATGTGGTATAAGCAGTCAATGCTGTCTTCAACTTCATCTCCATCTTTAAAGACTAGGCCATCTCTATAGAGTAGGGCTGTCCCATTGACATTGTACCCATAGCCCTGGACTGCCACTGGAGATATGTACTGATATTTGAGAAGAACAATTGGATGTGTTAGTTTTTTTTGGATTCTAGCAACATAGTACAACAGATAATAATATTGTGATTTCACTGAAGAACTAACCAGTGCATCAAAGTGTGCATTCTCCTCATTCATCCTGTGCACAACAAACTGCTTCTGTGCAATTGGTTCATAGAAAGAATCTTCTGCTGGGCAATGCACATTTTTGAATATGCCAAACAGGATGTCTGCCATGTGCACTTCAGTGATATCTCCAATATCAGAGAAAATGGTTCTGTGTAGAATGCTGTGAATGCTTGATGGCACATCAGCCAGAACTGTCCAAATAACAAAACAGTTAGTCAATAACAGACAGACTACCCAATTACTGCACCTACTTGAAGATCATTACACTGAAAAATGCAATGCAATGCAAGAAAACTGCCTGAATTGCTACTACTTCACCTACTCGAATATTAGTATCTGCATCTTTCAAACAATGGCCAATGGAATTAGCAACTTACCAAAATCATTAGTATCTGCATCTTTCACACCCCCAAGACTATTGTAGACAGTGAACTCGAATAAGTTTTCAGTGCTGTTAAACTGAAAACGAATGATGTATCCAACGACAACGTTGTAAACCCTAGTCAGAGAGAGCCAGTAGGGCCCAGTTAATGCATTCCTCAATGGCTCCTTTCTAAGTAGGAAATCAAACTTGCGAAACCTCGGGCTCCTGGCAACCATCCACTCCCCTTGAACAAAGTGGTTCAACCTTTCTCTGAAGTAGCAAGGAATGACCTGCAAATTAAATACAAAATCATCATGAATGCATGAGACAGATTTGCATAGAAACAATTGATACAGAATTGAAAATACATGCTACTTACCACACTTTGTTGCTGCCCACCCTTGATCACAATGTCAAATGAGTCTACATGCCTCGCAGAACGACCACAGTAGGCTGCTGTCTGCATACAGAACTGACAATCCATCCCTACGAATTATCATGTAACAAGGTAACACTTATAAGCCTGAGATAAAGGATTGATGTACAATCGTATCACAGAGGATTCCAATATCTAGATAACTTACTAGGAAACTTCAACAGGAGATCTTCAATGAGCCTCTCGAAAAACTGCAAACGAATATTAGACAAAATGCAAA
Organism: Alopecurus myosuroides; assembly: GCA_028641055.1. Taxonomy (NCBI): domain Eukaryota; kingdom Viridiplantae; phylum Streptophyta; class Magnoliopsida; order Poales; family Poaceae; genus Alopecurus; species Alopecurus myosuroides. The sequence goes on along the minus strand of CM054057.1, from coordinate 514,898,405 downwards.
CGCTGCTAGAGAAATCACATATGAGAATAGCATTAGAATGAACTCGCGCGCTCACATTCCAGTAATGACAACAGCAAATAGAAATGATAACTCCCACGATAAGAAAAGGAACTTCCACTTCACACTCGTTGGCCATTTTAAAGGAGGCCCCCCCGAGTCAGTTTCCCCACGAAATGACAGTTCCACCCCAAAATGACAGTTCCCCACTACGCCACTTCCAAATTTTTTTTGTTTAACATTTAAAAAATACGCAGTAGTTCAAGCATTTATTTTCATCTTTCATTATTGTCAGTAAAAAACCTACAACTTCCTTCTTGATTAATTATTCTTCCACTGTACAAAACGGCTCAATTTGACATGATCATGAAGGGTTGAACCTTCCTCATTTGACTGTGCTGGTTATTAAGTATTTACAATTTCCTTCATGATCATGAAGGGTTGAACCTTCCTAACTGTGGTGGCATGCTAGTCATGAAAGTATAGTCAAAATGAAGCCACACAAAAAAACAAATTGAGAAAATGTTGACTATTTGCCATTGTCAGGAAGGGTTAAGCCTTCCTAACTGTGGTGGCATGCTAGTCATGAAAGTATATAGTCAAAATGGAGCCACAAAAAAAAAAACAAATTGAGAAATTGTTGACTATTTGCCATTGTCAGGAAGGGTTAAGCCTTCCTAACTTAGCTGGCATGCTAGTCATGATTGTAGGGTCAAACATACGACAGATAGCTAATACTTGGTTCAAATAAAACTTATTAAAACTCCTCAAAGTTCACTTAAACATGGAAGACTACTCCATCAGTTCACAAAGTACTAGTTCATATACCTACTTCTCTATCAGTGCACCTAACTTAACACTGATGGAGTCCATAGCAACACCATTTTTACATTCTAGGCCATTAGAGGCAATTCACACTTGCACAAGCATGATTTCGAGCACATAGTGCTTAGATTTGCAGAAGGAGAATAAGTAGATTTATCCTTCATTCAACCTAAAGTACTCAGCAGCTTTTGCCCATCCACCAGATAGCATGGCCTTCCCAGATCCTTCTCCAATCTTCATCTTCACCATGCGATGCTTGTCCCTGCTGGTGCAAGTAACATGCACCTTCAATGGATTCTTCAGATACTGCTTCAGATACTCGTTTGTGTAGTCAAGTCCAAATTCCTGATCAAAATCCAAGTTTGCAACATCACTAAACCATAAATAAATAAATTTATACAGCTAAACTTATTTCTTGAACTAAACTTCATGCATTACCAATTCATTAATCTTATGCAAGTAACTTGTAATATTAAGAAGAAAATTTTGCCTCAGCTTCACAACTTTTCTTACCATCTTGGCCTTGTCCTTTACCACAGAAGAATAAATCATCTTGTACACATAGTACTTGAATGGTTTTCCTGAGAATTCCATGGTAAAATCTTCCAGATGTTCACACTGATTGTCATCAAGCTCCATGTAGTTTGCAAAATAGCATTGATCATCAAAGTAGCAAGTTCCTCCATACTGAGGTCATGCATACAGTAAGTTAATATATGACCGCCAGTTCATGCATTGCATACAAAGTTGTGAAAATCGTAAATGTTTCGCTATTTTCTGGTGTTTCTGTTAATACCTCTCTTGTATAGAATTTTTGATGGACCCTCATAAGCTTCTTCAGTAGGAACCATCTTCTGCTTTTTTGATGGTCCCTCGGAAGAGATCAGAGGCAATACATGAACTTGTATAGGCAGTTTGTCTTTATTCTTTACACAAATGTCAAGAAACTTGGCATATGATGGGTCAATGTCCTGCTCATCTTCTGGGTCGCTGCCCTTCTTCAGGTTAAGCGTTTTTATGTTACCCATCCTACATTTTTTTAAACCGTCTTGCATTAGTATTAATTCGTCATATTCCAACATATACGAACCATACAAATGCAGCAATATCGGAAGCAATTTCAAACTCATATTTGCATCAAACTGAAACTCAAACACGTAGTTCTTCTTGATGTTCTGAATTAAACACACAGTTCTAAACCCTATAACATCAAGAACCCACAGCACTGAAACTCCTATCTGCAGCAAAATGAAACTAGGCCAGAGGGCGCATTTCTTTTTATGTTGCCTCTGATGTTGAGGTAAGAATATTCTCATTTGACCCAAGAAGCACATGAAGGACACACAACACTGAAAATGTAAGCCCTCTGGCCTACAACTATGACAGAATAGTAAGTTTAGATCTAGGTTCATATAAAGATCAACAACATTGACAAATCAAGCCCTAGGAATTTAGATCCATACTTATCCAACAGAGGAACAGATTCAAGAGAATTAGATCCAATAGAAACAGAGCAAGAAACAGATCCAACTTTTAGGTCAACAGTGGAGACGTGATCGTGCTTACCTTGCAAGACGACGGCGAACGATGTAATCGCCGGTTTGAGGATGGGACTTACTGTCTGTCGGCAGAGTTGGATTCGCTTGTGGATCTTGGTGAAACCCTAACCAGAGAGGAGTACAAATGAGTCCAGTCAAAGCGGCGTTCCTACTTATATGATACGCAAATTAACAAGGAAGTCCCTTCATCTTTCATAATACATGTGTCCCTCCACCGCTGTTTTATTTCTAGAAACATCCTAGATGAAAAAATAGACAAATGGTATGTAGGTGCCGTTGTCCACTTCTAACAAATGGCCCACTTGTCAGCCACTTGTAAGTTCCAATCGGTAGTAATAAGTAAATAACGCACCCACACCCACTACATTGCATTTAAGCCACGGTCCCCCACTCTCTGCAGTCATAATCCCCACCCCCTCACACCTTCGCCTATTCCTCTCCTCATCTCACCGGAGCTCTCCAAGTCGCCTTGGATTGATTACTTCGCCATAGCTCTCCAGGCCAACCAGGTAGACCTCCTCCCAATCTCTGTATCTATATTCTTCTTCTCTGATTTCCCTCTATATCTTCCTCTGTTTCTTTGTGTTCTGCGAATCTACATGAACTAGGGTTATGAAAGTTTTACTGTTTGGATGTTTGATGTGGAATGCATGGATTAGGTTGTTTGATAAGGGGTTTTTGATTGATGATAGGATGGCTTCTGTGGTGCTCATTTCTTCTGGTAGCTCCTCTGATGGCACTGACACTGAAGAGGTAGTTTGTGAGGACTGCCAGTTTGAGGATGACAACCAATGCAAACTCAAAGGTACTGAGCAAATCTAGTGTCATATATGAAATGCAGGTTTGCACATGCATGTAAATGTTCAGATTGGTGCTGGTCCCAACTAGGAAACATATGTCCTTGTATGATCTTTATATGTCAATTTTGTAGGACCTAAGTATGCTAGTCAGGACAGTTATGATGAGTACTGTGTCTACCCCAATCGTGTGTCACTGTTTCGTGACCAAGAATGCATTCTGAACAACATCTATGAAGAGAACACTCCAAGGATTCCACTGTATGTGTGCACCATCAATTCTGGAATGGTGGAATATGGGGGAAGAGGCAAAATGGTATGTTTCAGTCCCTTGTTTTCTTAGTTGTAGTACTTTCATTAATATGCTTCAGTACCTATTCTTAGAAGATCCATGTTTCTATTGTTGTAGTACTTCAACAAGGAGTTCACCACAACCTATCTGAAGAAGTACTTGTCAAGGACTGGATATCTCATCAGGGTGTACTACCACAAATCCAAAAAGATGGAAGAAGTGAGGATCAAGATGGACAAGGCCAAGAAGCATGCTATACTGACATCAGATTGGATGTCTGTTGTTGATGCTGAGGAGTATGGAGAAGGGGATGTGCTGATGTTCTGGTTCAGGAGGAATTCTGAGGGCAGCCTTAAGCTGTTAGTTGACAGGATTATGCCAGGTGCATTTGTACTAGGTACTGACAAGCACCTTCACCTCCTTGATGAGGAACTAGGACTGTGAAGTTCCATGAAGCTTGTTGATATGTCTTGATATATGCCAAGAACTAAATGAAGTAGTTTATGTTTCTAGGTGCTATATTATGTAATGAACCTAGTCTGTCAGATGCTATCTTATCTTATGTAATGAACTAAGTCTCTGAGTTTCTATGTTATGTAATGAACCAACAAAGTTTGGTACCATGTCTGTTTTGGTCCTATGATATGTGATGAGTCATGTTCTATTTGGGACCAGCACTTAGATTGCATTATCAAAATCATTGACAAATTTAGTTCATATATGGCTATACTGCAGTACAAGTACTACAAATTCAATATTTGTAGGGCTCAAATGCAGTAGAAGTAGTACAAATTCAGTACTTGTATTTCCCCTACCTCCTCCTCTTGAGATGGCTCCTCCTCCTCCTCTTGCCCCTGCAACTGAGCTGGCTCCTCTTCCTCTTGCATTTCATTCAGAAAAATTCAGTACAATGCACTCTTCACTACCAAAACAACTGCTGGCCATGACAAAAAAATATATTAAATCTACATATTAGATTGGCCTATTTCACATGCATTATGCACTGCCACATCAGATGGTTCAACTTTGAACAACATAGTTCACATAGTACTACTTATACACAAGCGACGCGTAGAGTAAACTTCTATATACAGTACTCCTGAATACAACAATAGACAGTACTAATATTTATCTTGCCCTGGTTCCACCCTTCATTGCCCTAGTTCCACCCCTCTCCATGTATTGTATTGGCCTTGTCCCACCCCTCTCCATCTTGACTATACACTGGTGTCGGTATTTCGGTGAAGGATTGAGTATAAATTCTTTTTGGAGTACGGAGCACTCATAGCCCCTTGAGGATGCACTGCAGTTTCCTATACAGCTCAATGGAAACAAATCCATCGACATCAGCATATTTCAAGTTAACCTCGTTGAGTGGATGCTTCTCCCAGACCTTGTGTCCATTTTCCGGAAATTTGGTCTTCATTTCTTCATAGGAGTCGTCGATTAGTTCACCAGCGAGGGAAGCCATTCCAGTCCTGGGGCCACGCCCAGGAATGTGCTAGACATCTTGGATATCCTTATGAAACTTCAATGGGATTTAAAACCCCCAAGTTCTTTCCATCACCTTTCTGTCCCCCCTTATGTCCACGCTCGCAAAGTTACTTAATACTTCCTGAAACCAACTGAATAGCGCCTCGCAGCATTCTTTCGGCCTGTATTAGTAAGAATATAAAACTGTAAACTTATAGAATTTGCAGTAGCAATAAAAACTTATAGTACCAAGCCAATTGCTAGACCATAAGCAGATAAATAGAATTTTGGAGAATTTGCAGTACTAATAAAAACTTACAGTACCTAGCCAATTGCCAGACCAATACAGTTCGATCCCCACATAGTTGAACAACCGCCACCTCTTGATTTTCCTTCTCTTCATTGGTATACTCGAAATCCAATCCCATGAACTCATCATAGGCTGGCATCTTCAGTTTCTTCCTGATGAGCGCATCAAGGGTTTCCTCGACAGTTGCAATTGTCGTTCGTGTACACCACCTCTATCTCCGTCGTGCCATGGGCTATGTACTTCTTCCTCATGGTGCAAAGAAGTAGGTATTTAACTTCAATTAATACCTCTGAACAACATGTCTTCAGCTACTTCTTTCTTTTTGTCATGAGGAGCTCCTTTTCTCTTCTTCTGTGGACGATCTACTCTGCTTAGCATAATCTTGTTATTCTCAATCATCAAGTTGCTAGGACCAGGAGGACTAGCAATTGTTCCATCTTTTTTCTTCTTCTCAAGTCCCTCCCAGAAATCATGAGTTGGACATCGTGGACACAAGCTCATAGGAGTAGGACCAGGAGGAGTAGGAGCTACTACTTCCTGTTCCTGAATGTTCTTGAAGTACTTGTACATGTCAGGATCAATTGTTCCATCTTTTTTCTTGTTGTCAAGTCCCTCCCAGAAATTTTAAGTTGGAGTAGTTCCCTTTTTCACCTTGTAGTTAGCAAAGTCTTCCTCTTCATCATCACTGTCACTGATGAGGATAGCCACCTTCTTGCTGTTTCCAGTGGTTGTACCTATAATAATAGAAAAAACTGTTAAATGGTAGTCTGCAATATGTGGTGAGAGTTAACTGGTACAATACAACACATTTCAACACTAACATACCATCTACAGCCACCTTCTTGATGTTCTTGACCTCTCCAAGTTTCGGAGTGCTTTTCAGCTTGTCTTCATCATCACTGTCATCGATGCAAATGAGATATCTCTTTCCAGAGGCCATTGTACCCCTGAAATGTTAAGACAACCAATATTCAGTTAACTATAAATAAACTCATCTGATGTAAATAAACTCATTTGATTTACCAAAAATAATAGCACTCTAGTTAAACATCATCTACCAAGAACACTGACAGTCTAGTTCAACTTCTGTCGCACCCTGGCTTCTAAGGGATACTCATCGGACAAACTGGATAGCAGGTGCTTGGATTATGGGGCATAACTGCTCCCACGTCCCAGCTTCCTGGTAGGCCTGCGCTTATGCGCGACAACACAAGCCCTGCTATTCCACCGTCGATGTAAACTATCCACTAGAAGTCATAGGCACTACTGTCGACGTACTTCATATCAATCACGCACGGTACGTCAACAGCTTTGAACGAATGATGATCACAACTCATCTCTAAGACACAAAAGATTGAAATAAGGTAGCAAATGGCCTTCACTAAGGCAGAGATAGCAAATACAATCATCCAGAGGACACATGTCCCAACATAGCATTCATTACATCAGCGGAAGCAATCAAAGGTGTCTGGGTACAGACAAATCCAACAGGCTTAAGAAGCCGGAGAAAATAAAGAAGACGAAGCCCATCCACGTAGGTTCTGGATCCAGCCCTGGTCCAGCTAACTACTCGTCTGCAGTCTCGTCAAACTCCACGAAGTAGCCATCCTGGTGGTCATCGTAGCCGTAGTCGTAGTCTGCGTAAACCACAGCCCCAACGGGGTCAGTACATCCAAGTACTGGCAAGCAAGACTCACAGTTCACCAAAGTATAACCCGTCAACACAAGCACAGATGACTTGGGTTCAACGGAAAGAAAAATGGTATATAAGATGCTGCAACTGGCTGCACTAACCAACTACAGAGATTCTATCACTTCCAACTATCAGAAAGGGGATAAGATCGAGGGTTGTAACCAACTGAAAGATAACATCAAACAAACCCATCCTGGATCTCGCCCCTTATCCAAAGAAGCCATCCGAGGATAACTCACACAGTTGGATTAAAGGTGAATCAAGTTATTGTGTCATAATCCTATTACTAGTCAATTTGTTAATCATGGGGTGTGAGATAGTGAATCATTAGGTTTAAGTTGTCCTGAGTACTTGTTAGCCAGTACTTTCACCAAGTAGTCCATAACCGCGGAAAACACGGCTTCTCGAGAAGATTATCCCTGCAGGGTTGCACCAATTTGGCCGTACACGTATGAATAACCCGCCAGATGGGATGCCTCCCACCAAGCGGGGCACTCAACACAACTCAACTCTTCTCCGCATCAAGCCCAAAGCACCTTGGGCGCACGGCTAATCGAGCCCAGAAGAAAATGGACCCTCATAGCACTCTAAGAACGTGTCCCCCTATATGCCGACTACAAAAGTTCCATCCTGCGCTGGGCTCGCAAAAACATGCATGCGGCAAATAGAAAGCACGAACTAAATGAGATGATTTGGACGAGATGCGAATCGAATCAAATTGAGGGGGGCGCCCATACTCGCTTCCCACATGCGGGTAGTGCGCTCATCATGGATCAGTAGACAAGACCCTTTTCCTATTAGGGTCGACACTAGCAGGCCTCAAAACCACACAGGGCCTCCTGCCGGTGCCTTATCATCAAATTATTATTAACAGTAATAATATTAGCATGATTGATTGATTGATTAACATCGAGCCCCCAGAACATAATGAAATATAGTAACTGAAAGTAACGGGTAACAGACTCGAGCAAAACAACCTAAGCATGCTAGTAAGACACTGGCTCAATCAATAGGGTTGTAGGAGTGGTGGTGAGGCAATATCAGGGTTAAAGGATTCATGTGATAGGTTCGTAACAGAAACAACTACCACTAAGGCTAGCAAGATATAGACAACGGAAAGTATCGGTAACCAGGGTTGAAAGGAACACAATGGTTCATGTGAGTGATAACTTGCCTGCAAACTCAACAGCCGGGTACTGAGCTAGATCCTCAGAAGGGGTGCTGTAAAGGTCGTCTGTCTCAGCGTCGTCGTCTATTCGAGAAGAAGCAAACAAACAAAACAGGAATGTAAACAATCATTATCATGGCATTGTGCACAATCAAGATGATGCATGACAGTTAATGGTTGCATCAAAATAAACTAGCTAACATGATAACACAATTTAAATGGACCCCTATGCTAATTGAGTTGCATATGGAAAAGGTCCATAATTAAGTGGAACAAATGATTTACAATTAATTATTATGTGATAGTTGTTATCATGATGCATGCATGATGATGATGACAAGATAACAACAAATAACAATAATAGATGCAAAGGAAAAGGAATAAAACAAGTTTGGAAATTATTTATTAAGTTTGGAAAAATTTGGTTACTTAAACATGTCACACAAACAATTATTGTTTTCATCAATTTAAAGTGTGCAAAACAATTAACAAAATTTATATTTGAAAAGAACATCAAATTTTAGTTGGATTACATGTTTCAAATATTGAAATTTGAATTAGGATGAATTTATTATGAATTAAACAATATTAAACAAGTTTTAATTGAATTTGAAACAAGCTTAAATATTATTTGAATTTTATTTGTTCAAATCATAAATTCAAATTCACATTTGAAAAGTTCACACTTTGATGGTTTGAAAACATATTTTGCATGTTCAAAAATATTTTATATTAAGCAAGTTATGATTTTATCAAATTTAATTGAATTAAACAAGTATTAAATTATTTAGGCAATTTAAATTATTCAAACAATGAAACAAATTTTATATTTGAATAGGATATTCAAAATGGTATGAAAAACATATTTTATTTGTATTATTTGGGATTAGTATGAATTATTTATGAATTATTGCAAATTACATTTGAATTATTCAAATTTGAAATTTAAATGTATTTTGAAAACTCAAAACAGAACACAAATAAGTTATTTGGAAAGATTATTAAATTTGGAGCAATAAACATATAAAACTTGTAATTATTGGAATTATAGAATAAAAGATATTAAAGTTTGAAGTTTTATATTCAAATCTGTTATTTAAAATGGTTTTGGAATTTCAGAAATTCGCACAGAACTTTTGTTACAGCGCTGGTAGCTAGCCACGGCCACTGCCGCGTGGGCCAGCGGCCAGCGTGGCGCTGCGCACGCACGCGTGGCAGGGGCTGTCGATGACAGGTGGGCCGCTGCGCGCTGTGGAAGCAAAATAGCCAAAAAAGATTGGCGCTTGCGGGGCTCGAACCCGCGCCCAGCGCCTGCGCGCACAAGTGCAGTACCACTGCGCTGACTGAATTCATTTGACAGTAACGGGGACGGATACAGGTTATCGTTCAACGCGTGCGTTAACTGAATTTTAGTCTGACGACCAAAACCTTGCTCGTCCGTCAGAACAGAGGTTCGCCGGAGTTGATCCACGGCCGTGCTCGCTGCGGTTGGGGCTGGACGTTGCAGATCGTGCACAGATGCGAGGCGGATGCAGTAGAAGGGAGAGAGGGGAAGAAGAACGGCGCTCACCACCGGCGTCGAGGTAGCAGAGGCCCGGTGACGTACGGTGACGACGGCAGCCGCGGCGAAGTCGAGGACGGCGCCGTCGATGTAGTCGCTCCCCGGTTGCGCTCCCGTGTCCAAAACGTAGAGGAAGTAGAGGCGAAGCGATTACAGGTGGTAGGTGGCTAGGTGGGGCTGGTACGTGGCGGCGCCATCGACGGATTCAGTGTAGCTGTCGCCGGTGAGGTGGAGCAGAGGAGGAAGACGATGGGGAATTGGCGATCGACGGCGGCGGAGAGGGGAAAGGAGCCTAGGGGGTCTAGGGTTAGGTCTGCGGGGTCTAGGGCTCGTTTTATAGGCGCGGAGGCAGTGGGTGGCCGCCGGCGTCGCCGCGCGGTCGCGGTGGCGCCACGGATGCGAAGCCGTACGAGGGGAAGATGAAATGCACGATTTTTGAAGCGTTACGCGCGCGCTAGGCAGGCTGGGCTGCGCTTAGCTAGCTTAGGTGGGCTGGGCCAGCTGCTAGCTGCCGCGCGCGCTGCGTTTTGGTTCGTTTTTATTTTTTCCTTTTCTCTTTTTTTTTGTAGCTTTTGCTTTTGGAAGAGAAAGATAGTTTTTAAGTTAGGGAAAAATTTGGAAAAATTAGGATGAATTCCTTAGGTGAAATGCAAACATTTGGTAGCTTTTGTTTTCAAAATTTTAAATGTTTGCTTGCTGTTTAAAATTGAACCAAATTGATTGAAATTTGCAATATTAATTAATATTAGAAAACAAAGTATTTTCCATAGGGTTTCCCCTAGGGTTTTAAAGTGATTTAAGAATACCAAGTTGTGGTGAACTTCATGGATTCAAAAAGGTACTGATTTTGAGAATTGGTTTGAATTTGAAAATGTTTTAGAATTATTTGATTGGATTAATGGTTTGATTAAACCAACAATTTAATGAGTGAATAACAAGGAATAAAATGGTTGTTTTTATTTGTTATTTTTATTCCAAAAGTTGTAACAGATCAAGTATGAAAATAACCATTTGAAATAGTTTGAGTTTGATTATGAAAACAAGATAAATAGATGGAAAACAAATAGTAACAATTGCAAACAAAAATAAAACAAATGCAAAGAGATGATGACATGATGCATTGCTTGAATTAAAACAAGGAACAAAGCATTCTAAGGGATATTTCATACTTGGGATGTTACAAAACGCCCCCCCTTGAAGGAATCGCGCCCCGAGATTCCTTACTGAGATGTGAAAAGGTCCGGATACTTCTTGCGAAGATCCTCTTCGGTCTCCCACGTTGCCTCTTTATCGGAATGATGCGACCATTGCACTTTCAAGAACTTGGTGCTCTTGTTGCGAGTCTTACGCTCGGTCTCATCGAGAATTCGAATAGGGTGCTCCTCATAAGATAGATCATCTTGCAGTTCAATGGAATCATGATCAACTGCACGATCTGGATCTTTGAAACACTTCTTGAGCTGGGACACGTGGAACACATCGTGCACCTTGGATAGTTTTTCTGGAAGTTCAAGACGATAAGCATTTTCTGCACGCCTTGAGAGAATGTTGAAAGGACCAATGTATCTTGGTGCAAGCTTTCCTTTCACACCAAAACGATGAGTGCCTCTGAGGGGAGTTACACGGAGATATGCCTTATCACCAGGTGCATAGATCATATCCCTGTGCTTGCTATCATAATAGCTCTTCTGACGAGACTGAGCAATCCTGAGATTGTCACGAATGATACGAACTTTCTCCTCGGCTTCCTTAACAATGTCAGGGCCTAAGAGTGAACGTTCACCAGCTCCAGACCAATTGATTGGACTCCTGCATCTGCGACCATACAGTGCCTCAAATGGTGCCATGCCTAGGCTTGCCTGGTAGCTGTTGTTGTAGGAGAATTCAGCATATGGAAGGCAATCCTCCCATTTCATGCCAAAGGAGAGACCACATGCTCTGAGCATATCCTCGAGAATCTGATTGACTCTTTCGACTTGCCCCTGAGACTGAGGGTGATAAGCTGTGCTGAACAGAAGTTTAGTGCCCAATGCTTCTTGAAAGCTTTTCCAGAAATGAGAAGTGAAGATACTTCCACGGTCTGAGCTTATTTCCAATGGAACACCATGAAGAGGAACAACCTTTGCTGTGTAGAGCTCTGCTAACTGGCTAGCTGAGATAGTTTCCTTGACAGCAAAGAAGTGAGCAACCTTAGTGAGACGATCAATAACAACGAAGATTGCATCGTTGCCCTTCTTGGACTTTGGAAACCCAGTAACGAAGTCCATTTCAATCATGTCCCACTTCCACTCAGGAATTTTCAGAGGTTGGAGTAGACCTGCTGTTTTCTGATGGACTGCCTTAACACGTTGACAAACGTCGCATTCAGAAACGTATTGAGCAATTTCACGTTTCATGCCAGACCACCAATACAGAGTCTTAAGATCCTGGTACATCTTTGTACTTCCAGGGTGGATGGAGAGAGGAGTTTCATGAGCCTCCTTGAGAATGATATCCTTGAGACTTTGAATCTGAGGAACTGCAATGCGTCCTTCGAAGAACACAGTTCCCTTGTCATCAATTGTGAAGGACTTGAATTTATCACTGCCCTCCTTGATGTGCTCTACAATCTTCTTGATTTCATTATCACGAAGTTGTTCAGAACGAATCTTGTCCTCGAGAGTTGGGCTGGCTGTCAAGCTAGCAAGGTATCCTTCAGGGACAAGACCAAGGTTCAGCTTCTGGAATTCTTCATGAAGTGGAGGTTGGCTTTCCATGATCATGAGATTATTGCAATAGGATTTGCGACTGAGAGCATCGGCCATAACATTAGCCTTGCCTGGAGTGTAAGAAATGGTGAGATCAAAGTCTTTAATCTTCTCAATCCATCTCCTTTGCCTGAGGTTCAGATCTGGCTGAGTGAAGATGTATTTCAGACTCTTATGATCGGAAAAGATTTCAGTTTTGTTACCCAACAAGTATTGTCTCCATTTCTTGAGGGCAAACACAACTGCTGCAAGTTCAAGATCATGAGTGGGATAGTTTTGCTCATGTGGGTTCAACTGACGTGAAGCATAAGCCACAACTTGACGTTCTTGCATAAGAACTGCTCCTAGGCCTTGGAGAGATGCATCACAGAATATCTGGAAAGGTTTGGTAGTATCTGGGCCAACCAGAACTGGGGTGGAAGTGAGTTTAGTCTTCAGGAGGTTGAAACTTTCATCACATTGTGGAGTCCAAACGAACTTTTTGTCCTTCTTTGTGAGATCAGTGAGAGGTTTAGCAATCTTGGAAAAGTTTTGGACGAAACGACGGCAATAGCTAGCCAAGCCAAGAAAACTTCTGACTTGCTTCACCGTCTTAGGGGGTTTCCAGTCAACAATTGCCTTAACCTTTTCAGGATCAATGGCTATGCCTTTGGCAGAGATGATATGACCAAGATATGCAACTTCTGGAATCCAGAACTCACATTTGGAAAACTTGGCATACAAACGATGCTCGCGAAGTTTCATGAGAGTGAGACGAAGGTGTTCTCCATGCTCTTCCTCGGATTTTGAGTAGACTAGAATGTCATCAAGATATACCACAACGAACTTGTCGAGGTATTCATGGAAGACAGAATTCATAAGTCTTGAGAACGTTGCCGGTGCATTGGTGAGACCAAAGGACATGACGGTGTATTCATATAGACCGTAACGAGTGGTGAAAGCTGTCTTAGGAATATCTTCCTTTCTGATCTTTATCTGATGGTACCCCATCCTCAAGTCCAACTTTGAGAATATTGAGGCTCCAGCAAGTTGATCAAAAAGATCATCGATACGAGGAATTGGATACTTGTTCTTGATTGTTTTCTCGTTGAGAGGACGATAGTCAACCACGAGTCTTTTTGTTTGATCCTTCTTGGCAACAAACAGAGTTGGGCAACCCCAAGCGGAGGAACTAGGCTGAATGTAACCTTTCTCCATGTACATATCGATTTGCTCCTTCAACAATTTCAGTTCAGGAGGAGCTATCTTGTATGGATGCTTAGAGATTGGAGCAGTACCTGGCTCAAGCTCGATCACGAACTCAACTGCTCTGTCCGGAGGCATCCCTGGCAACTCTTCTGGAAAGACGTCAGGGAATTCACAAACCACCGGAACATTTTCAATTGCAGGAAGGGGTTTGGCATCGAGGTTGAACAGCTGAACAGAACTTGATCCATATGGAGAATAGACTATCTGGCCTGAAGTGTGGGAGAGAGTTATTGACTTTTGAGCACAGTCAATTTTTGCTTTGTGGGTCTTCAACCAATCCATACCCAGAATGACATCAATGTCAGAATTTCCCAGCAACATGAGTGAAGCAAGGAATATGCGACCTCCAATTAGGATCTCATTGTCCATGCTTATCTTGGATGTCAACATTTGCGGTCCCGGAGAGTGAACAGTCATTTGATTGCTTAGCGGAACCAGAACTAGGTTGTATGCTTTTGCAAAAATCTTTGACACAAAAGAATGCGATGCTCCAGTATCAAACAACACTTTAGCTGGAATAGAGTTTACGGGTAATATACCGAGAACGACGTCAGCAGCTTCCTCAGCTTTGTCGGCCTTGATATGGTTCACCCTCGCGGTCCTCCCGACAGGCCTGTTGTTGGAGTTGAAGGCTTTAGCCGGGGGAGCACGAACCATTGCCTGGTTGGTGTTGGGGCGAGGAGGTGGAGGTAGCTGCCTCTGAGTGCACTTATCAGCGTAGTGCCCAGTCTCCTTGCACTTGAAGCAAGTGACGACACGAGGAGGACCTGGCCTTGGCTGCCCCATTGGAATCCTCTGACCCTGCATCTGAGATGGGTTGGGTGGGCGGGGACCAAAGCCTGGAGAAGCTTGGGCATTTGGAGCCCGAGTGACAGCACCATTTGGCACCCAGATGCGGCGCTTCTGCGGAGGGGTGGTCATGTTGGAGGAGGAACCACCCTCACGCGAGTGCTTGCGCGACTCTTCGAACGCCTTGCGCCCATTCTCCTCATTGAGCGCGGTGTTCACAAGCTCCACGAAGTCCTTGCACTTGATGTTGGTGAGAGCGTACTTCAGTTCCGGGTTAAAACCTCGGCGGAACCTTGCCATCTTCTTGGCTTCAGTGGACACTTCGTCACCAGCGTACCGAGCAAGACGATTGAACTCGTTCTGGTAGCCGAGGACGTCCAGCTTGCCCTGTCTGAGAGAGCAGAATTCCTCACGCATCCTTTCCATGAGACCATCTGGGATGTGGTGCTTCAGGAAGGCATCCTTGAAACAACCCCAGGTGATAGGATAGCTAGCTCTCATGGTCTGGTAGTTCTCCCACCAGGTAGCTGCCTGACCCTTCAGTAGGTAGGTGGCATACTTGACCTTATCTTCCTCAGCAACATGAGCTATCTCCAGAGCCCTGTTCATCTCCCTGATCCAGTCATCAGCATCCAGAGGCTCACGTGTTGCCACGAAAGCTCTCGGCCCCATGCTCAGAAACTCCTTGATGCCGACTCGCGGAGCATTCTGGTTGGTGTGCTGGTTAGCCTGGATCTGGGCCATCTGTGTCACCACTTGGGTCATCTGAGCTAACAGTTCCCCCATTGGTGGTGGCGGAGGCGGGTTGTTCCTGGTTGGAGGCATCCTGAACAGAAATGCATTTTAGCACAACAATAGAACATGATAGACTTGGTAACCGAAAGATAGATTATTCCGACGCATGAATAGATAACCAACAGGTACATCATCACATGTTCAAATACATCAGAATATCCAACAGACCAATACATGGTTCGAAAGACAAAGGATAACTAAACATAGCTAGGAATGGATACATCGGTACTCCCATGCTCATCACGCAGGACGGCGGTGAGTAGTACGACGAGAGATACGGTGCGGAGGAATCCCCCGGAAGTAGGTATGACGACGATCCACGTAGAGCAGGACTGCCCTGAGAGCAACTCTCGGTGTGGTGAAGTAGAAAGCGTCATCTCCCTGTGCTCCAAAGCGGGGAATCCCAGTGTAACCAGGACCAAGGTCGAGAAGTGGACCTCTGATCGGCTCGTAACCTCCAGCATCTGGCAGCGGTAACCCAGCTGTCTGAACGCAACGTGCAAAGCGCTCATCTCGAACGAAGTCTGTGGTGTACGTCGCCAGACGAGTGAGAGCAGGTGGAGCTGCTCTCTGACTGAGGCTAACTCCTGAGAAAGTGTGGAAGCCACTGCGTCACTATGCCTCACGAACTGAGCAGTGGTGTGCAGCCTGGAGCTATCAGACTCGTAGGTATCCAGGTTGCTGTGGAGGGTGAAGTGAACTCCCGCTGCCGTGATGTAACCACGGGGGATGTGACGATAGATGGAATCATCAAACCCCCAGTAGTCAGCACGGAGGACGGTGAGACTCACGTACGCTGCCTGCTGCACGGCCATATCCACTGTGGAACCTACTGCCTCGTAGCGGTGGACAATGCTCCTGCCATCATCCGACAGAATGTAGACGATAGCCCGGTAGCAGGTCTGGTCAAACTCTCGCTGCTGCTCGTAGACCTGGTACTCTGGTGCCCAATGGAACCCCAGATAGGTAACCATGTCTCTCAGCATCTCCGGATAACCGGCGGTGCTCTCACAGCGAGTCATCCGAACCACCTGCGGATAGAACCTGAGATCCATCTGCAGATGATCGGGGAAGTTTTGATTAGACTCCGGTAGACGAAAAAGGATGTGGAAAACAACAACAAGATTTCAACGGACGAAAGGTTCTTTAGAAGAACAGGATATCGAAGCAACATCGGGGAAAACGAGACAAAAAACCTGAGGTACTACGGAGAACCCAAAACACGTGAAATCCTAACTTGAAAGTTTAGGTGAGAACAGAAAACAACGTTGCACTTCCTTACCAGAAAAGGGTGGGTGGGTGGGGAAAGAAGAAAAATGGCAGAATTCCTACTCTCACGTTTCATTTTTCCTATATAGCTACAAAATAGTTTCTAGACTCAACTGCGACCAGTAAAAGGGGATCCTACAGGCAGACAGGCTCTGATACCATTTGTCGCACCCGGACTTCTAGAGGATACTCACCGTACGAACTGAACAGTATTTTGGTTGGATTACGGGGCTTAACGGCTCCCGCGTCCCCTTACGGGTAGGCCAGCACTTATGTGCGACAACCAACCGTTACTGTTCACCGTCGATGTAAACTATCCTGTAGAAATCAGGACACTACCATTGACGTACTTCATACCATACACACATGGTACGTCAACGGTTTTGAACGAATGATGATCACAACTTATCTCTAAGACACAAAAGATTGAAATAAGGTTGCAAATGGCCTTCACTAAGGCAGAGATAGAAAATACAATCATCCAGAGGACACATGTCCCAACATAGCATTCATTACATCAGCGGAAGCAATCAAAGGTGTCTGGGTACAGACAAATCCAACAGGCTTAAGAAGCCGGAGAAAATAAAGAAGACGAAGCCCATCCACGTAGGTTCTGGATCCAGCCCTGGTCCAGCTAACTACTCGTCTGCAGTCTCGTCAAACTCTACGAAGTAGCCATCCTGGTGGTCATCGTAGCCGTAGTCGTAGTCTGCGTAAACCACAGCCCCAACGGGGTCAGTACATCCAAGTACTGGCAAGCAAGACTCACAGTTCACCAAAGTATAACCCGTCAACACAAGCACAGATGACTTGGGTTCAACGGAAAGAAAAATGGTATATAAGATGCTGCAACTGGCTGCACTAACCAACTACAGAGATTCTATCACTTCCAACTATCAGAAAGGGGATAAGATCGAGGGTTGTAACCAACTGAAAGATAACTTCAAACAAACCCATCCTGGATCTCGCCCCTTATCCAAAGAAGCAATCCGAGGATAACTCACACAGTTGGATTAAAGGTGAATCAAGTTATTGTGACGATAATCCTATTACTAGTCAAATTGTTAATCATGGGGTGTGAGATAGTGAATCATTAGGTTTAAGTTGTCCTGAGTACTTGTTAGCCAGTACTTTCACCAAGTAGTCCATAACCGCGGACAACACGGCTTCTCGAGAAGATTATCCCTGCAGGGTTGCACCAATTTGGCCGTACACGTATGAATAACCCGCCAGATGGGATGCCTCCCACCAAGCGGGGCACTCAACACAACTCAACTCTTCTCCGCATCAAGCCCAAAGCACCTTGGGCGCACGGCTAATCGAGCCCAGAAGAAAATGGACCCTCATAGCACTCTAAGAACGTGTCCCCCTATATGCCGACTACAAAAGTTCCACCCTGCGCTGGGCTCGCAAAAACATGCATGCGGCAAATAGAAAGCACGAACTAAATGAGATGATTTGGACGAGATGCGAATCGAATCAAATTGAGGGGGCGCCCATACTCGCTTCCCACATGCGGGTAGTGCGCTCATCATGGATCAGTAGACAAGACCCTTTTCCTATTAGGGTCGACACTAGCAGGCCTCAAAACCACACAGGGCCTCCTGCCGGTGCCTTATCATCAAATTATTATTAACAGTAATAACATTAGCATGATTGATTGATTGATTAACATCGAGCCCCCAGAACATAATGAAATATAGTAACTGAAAGTAACGGGTAACAGACTCGAGCAAAACAACCTAATCATGCTAGTAAGACACTGGCTCAATCAATAGGGTTGTAGGAGTGGTGGTGAGGCAATATCAGGGTTAAAGGATTCATGTGATAGGTTCGTAACAGAAACAACTACCACTAAGGCTAGCAAGATATAGACAACGGAAAGTATCGGTAACCAGGGTTGAAAGGAACACAATGGTTCATGTGAGTGATAACTTGCCTGCAAACTCAACAGCCGGGTACTGAGCTAGATCCTCAGAAGGGGTGCTGTAAAGGTCGTCTGCCTCAACGTCGTCGTCTATTCGAGAAGAAGCAAACAAACAAAACAGGAATGTAAACAATCATTGCCATGGCATTGTGCACAATCAAGATGATGCATGACAGTTAATGGTTGCATCAAAATAAACTAGCTAACCTGATAATACAATTTAAATGGACCACTAAGCTATTTTGAGTGGCATATGGGAAAAGGTCCATAATTAAGTGGAACAAATGATTTACACTTAATTATTATGTGATAGTTGTTATCATGATGCATGCATGATGATGATAACAAGATAACAACAAATAACAATAATAGATGCAAGGGAAAAGGAATAAACAAGTTTGGAAATTATTTATTAAGTTTGGAAAGTTTGGTTACTTAAACATGTCACACAAACAATTATTGTTTTCATCAAGTTAAAGTGTGCAAAACAATTAACAAAATTTATATTTGAAAAGAACATCAAATTTTAGTTGGATTACATGTTTCCAATATTGAAATTTGAATTAGGATGAATTTATTATGAATTAAACTATATTAAACAAGTTTTAATTGAGTTTGAAACAAGCTTAAATATTATTTGGATTTTATTTGTTCAAATCAGAAATTCAAATTCACATTTGAAAAGTTCACACTTTGGTGGTTTGAAATCATATTTTGCATGTTCAAAATTATTTTTATTTTGAGCAAGTTATGATTTTTATCAAATTTAAATGAATTAAACAAGTATTAAATTATTTAGGCAATTTAAATTATTCAAACCAGTAAACAAAAATTATATTTGAATAGAATATTCAAAATGGTATGAAAAACATATTTTATTTGTATTATTTGGGATTAGTATGAATTATTTATGAATTATTGCAAATTACATTTGAATTATTCAAATTTGAAATTTAAATGTATTTTGAAAATTCAAAACAGAACACAAATAAGTTATTTGGAAAGATTATTAAATTTGGAGCAATAAACATATAAAACTTGTAATTATTAGAATTATAGAATAAAAGATATTAAAGTTTGAAGTTTTATATTCAAATCTGTTATTTAAAATGGTTTTGGAATTTCAGAAATTTGCACAGAACTTTTGTTACAGCGCTGGTAGCTAGCCACGGCCACTGCCGCGTGGGCCAGCGGCCAGCGTGGCGCTGCGCACGCACGCGTGGCAGGGGCTGTCGATGACAGGTGGGCCGCTGCGCGCTGTGGAAGCAAAATAGCCAAAAAAGATTGGCGCTTGCGGGGCTCGAACCCGCGCCCAGCGCCTGCGCGCACAAGTGCAGTACCACTGCGCTGACTGAATTCATTTGACAGTAACGGGGACGGATACAGGTTATCGTTCAACGCGTGCGTTAACTGAATTTTAGTCTGACGACCAAAACCTTGCTCGTCCGTCAGAACAGAGGTTCGCCGGAGTTGATCCACGGCCGTGCTCGCTGCGGTTGGGGCTGGACGTTGCAGATCGTGCACAGATGCGAGGCGGATGCAGTAGAAGGGAGAGAGGGGAAGAAGAACGGCGCTCACCACCGGCGTCGAGGTAGCAGAGGCCCGGTGACGTACGGTGACGACGGCAGCCGCGGCGAAGTCGAGGACGGCGCCGTCGATGTAGTCGCTCCCCGGTTGCGCTCCCGTGTCCAAAACGTAGAGGAAGTAGAGGCGAAGCGATTACAGGTGGTAGGTGGCTAGGTGGGGCTGGTACGTGGCGGCGCCATCGACGGATTCAGTGTAGCTGTCGCCGGTGAGGTGGAGCAGAGGAGGAAGACGATGGGGAATTGGCGATCGACGGCGGCGGAGAGGGGAAAGGAGCCTAGGGGGTCTAGGGTTAGGTCTGCGGGGTCTAGGGCTCGTTTTATAGGCGCGGAGGCAGTGGGTGGCCGCCGGCGTAGCCGCGCGGTCGCGGTGGCGCCACGGATGCGAAGCCGTACGAGGGGAAGATGAAATGCACGATTTTTGAAGCGTTACGCGCGCGCTAGGCAGGCTGGGCTGCGCTTAGCTAGCTTAGGTGGGCTGGGCCAGCTGCTAGCTGCCGCGCGCGCTGCGTTTTGGTTCGTTTTTATTTTTCCTTTTCTCTTTTTTTTTGTAGCTTTTGCTTTTGGAAGAAAAAGATAGTTTTTAAGTTAGGGAAAAATTTGGAAAAATTAGGATGAATTCCTTAGGTGAAATGCAAATATTTGGTAGCTTTTGTTTTCAAAATTTTAAATGTTTGCTTGCTGTTCAAAATTGAACCAAATTGATTGAAATTTGCAATATTAATTAATATTAGAAAACAAAGTATTTTCCATAGGGTTTCCCCTAGGGTTTTAAAGTGATTTAAGAATACCAAGTTGTGGTGAACTTCATGGATTCAAAAAGGTACTGATTTTGAGAATTGGTTTGAATTTGAAAATGTTTTAGAATTATTTGATTGGATTAATGGTTTGATTAAACCAACAATTTAATGAGTGAATAACAAGGAATAAAATGGTTGTTTTTATTTGTTATTTTTATTCCAAAAGTTGTAACAGATCAAGTATGAAAATAACCATTTGGAATAGTTTGAGTTTGATTATGAAAACAAGATAAATAGATGGAAAACAAATAGTAACAATTGCAAACAAAAATAAAACAAATGCAATGAGATGATGACATGATGCATTGCTTGAATTTAAAACAAGAAACAAAACATTCTAAGGGATGTTTCATACTTGGGATGTTACAACTTCATCTATCAAGACTAATTTGATGTAAATGGACCTAAATTTGTAGTCATCTGACAGAAGCAAAAAAAAAGTGCATGTACATGAGGAATCAATTTTTCACATAAGGAGTAATTTAATTAATGCACACTTGTTAAATTACATTCACAAGGAAGTCATTTCACAAGTGATTTTCACTGTACATAGTTAATTTAATTAAAGAACACTTGTTAAATTAAATTCACAATTTTAGATTCAGTTAAATACTGCAAGTAATTATGTTACCTCCATTTTTCTAGTTTCAGATTTATAGAAACATACTTCCTAATAATCAAGAAGATAATGACAATGAACCGTATCTGTAGATACACCATGGCAGAAATTTTGTTGTGAGTTTTAATTTTTGCCATGGCCTTTTGTGGCATAAGCTTTCATATTGTTTGGTGGAACTTCCTGCCACCTAGTTACTGCTTTCTCTTATTTTTAGGAGCAAACATGTTTCTGAAAAAAAATGTATAATGGAAAATAGCAGGTTTGCTCAAAAGGCCATGGAAATGGTAAGGATCACATACAACTGAGAATCTTAGTATAGTAGTCATTCTAGTGTATCTCTGATAGATCACATCCAATAACACAATGATCACAGGGGTCTAGATCACATCCAACTGCACATAATTTCATCACTAGGATGAACTAGAGCACCAACAACACAATGAGATAGACGAGTTCATCACTAGAATGAACTAGAACTACTCCACACAGCTACCAAGAACACTAGAAGTCTAGTTGAACATCATCTATCATGAGAATTAACAAGACAAGTGAGAATCGTAGCAGTCTAGTTGAAATGATCTACCAGTTGGGCATGATATATCAAGAAACCTATCAGTCTAGTTGGGCAAGATCAAGATCTATCAAGAAAACTACCGGTTGGAACGCAATCCAGATCTAGAAATCAACAAGGCAGATGAGAATCAAACCGCGCAGTGTTCACTTAAGTTGCTATGAAACCAACGTATACCACAACTGATGACTGTAGTTAAATTGACTTCACAGTAGTTAAATTGTTGTTACTGAATTGATACTGACAGTGTAGCTTTCTGAACACTTGTTCTGCTAGACTCGCTCAGTGGCAGTATAGCTTTGTGTGAAATTAAATTTCGATTTCTTGTATGGTTGGAACAACTAGGATTAATATTAGTTGGTGTGTGCAAGAATTTGCTGATACATATTTTGGACCGCATTGCTGTGTTCCTGTTCTTATTTATCATGGACAAGAGTTGGATAGGAGCACCTAGATCCACTGTTGAGTTTGAAGACGGTGTTAGGAGTTTCTTAGATTTTGCTGCAGCTAATGCTGGAATGTTCCATAGAGTGCTCTGTCCTTGCAAAAAATGTGGAAACAGATACTAGAGAACTGAATATGTAGTTACTGACCATTTAGTATGCCATGGTTTCATGGCTGGTTATACAAAGTGGGTATTTCATGGAGAAGATATTGGAGAACCTGAACTTGACCATGCACATGACAATGACCTACAAGATGAAATTGAAATGAACTATAGGAATGAATCAGATCAATATGCTAACAGCCCTGAGATGGACCAGATGTTACTTGAAGCTTTTGGAATGTATGATACTAATCAGTTAGGAAGTGACGATGATGAAATTAGTGAAGACGATGATAGTAGTGACGTCCCTGATCCTGATTGCGAAGCTTACAAAGCCCTAGTAGAAGATGGAAGCAAGGATGTATTTCATGGTAGCAAATTATCAAAGCTACAATTTGTAGTTAAGTTGCTGAACATAAAAAACACATGGAAAGTCCCAAATTCTTGCTATGATGCCATCCTTTCCTTGATGAAAGAATTGTTTCCTGATGGTCACTCCTTGCCTAAAAATTATCATGCATCAAAAAGATATATCAAGGATGTTGGTATAGGTTATGAAAGTATTGATGCTTGCACCTATGACTGCATCATGTTTAGAGGTCAGCATTCTAATGCAAATGAGTGTCCAGTATGCAATACCAGTAGATGGAAAAGTGTTAGCACAGGGGTCAATGGAAAAAGGGAGTACAAGGTTCCTCACAAAGTTATAAGACGCTTCAAACTGAATCCTAGAATAAGAAGACGGTTTATGTCTAGCAAAACAGCACCAAACATGACTTGGCACAGTACTGACAGAACTAAAGATGGAAGGATGAGACATCCAGCTGACTCTCCAGCATGGAAATACTTTGACTCCAAACACAAATGGTTTGGTGCTGAACCAAGAAACATTAGGTTTGGAATTACAACTGATGGGTTTAACCCATTTGGGAACATGAACCTATCCTACAGCATCTGGCCAATTGTTCTAATTCCTTACAACCTTCCTCCATGGATTTGTATGAAATCTTCTAATTTCATACTGAATGTACTAGTGCCTGGAAGAAAATCTCCTGGAAAAGAACTGGACATCTACATGCAGCTCACAATGGAAGATCTACAGGAGTTTTGGAAGCCTGGAGTTTGCACATATGATGTTGTTCTTGGCAGAAAATTCAGATTGCACGCAGCGTTGCTATGGACTATCAGTGACTGGCTAGGAAGGGGCAGGATGAGTGGTGAAAGCTTACTTGCTTGTTCTTTCTGTCTTACTAACACTTGTAGTAGGTGGCTAAAACATGGAAAGAAGACATGCTTCCTAGGAGACCGTAGATTCCTAGATAACAGTCATCCATACAGATTAGATGAAGACTCTTTCAATGGAAAAGTTGAGCTGAGAGAGCCTCCAATCCAACCTTCAGGGAAAGAAATATCAGACATGACAGCGTGCCTGCATACAGATTATGGGAAGTTACAAAAACCAAACAGGTCTGCAAAAAGAAGGAAGAAAAATTCTGAACAAGATGAAGAGAATGTTGACACATTTGAGCACAGTGTTGCATAAACATTCAAAAAGAGGAGTGTGTTCTTCAACCTTGAATATTGGGAGACAGGGCTTATGAGACACAATTTAGACATTATGCACATCCAGAAAAATGTTTTCGACAACATTATTGGTACAATTCTTGATGTTGACAAGAAATCGAATGATGGATTGACTACAAGGATGGACCTCAAAGAAATGAACATAAGAACTGATCTGCATGCTGATACTAGTGGTCCAAAACCTATACTTCCAAGAGCAATTTACCAGTTGACCCCACAGGGGCAGACAATTTTCTGCACTGTTATAAAATATGCACAATTTCCACATGGTTATGCATCCAACTTATTTCACAAGGTACTCCTAGAGAAGAAAAAACTAGTTGGCATGAAGACACATGATTGCCACATTCTAATGCAAGATTTGATGCCATTGGCACTGTGTAGAACATTGCCTGAGAGTGTATCTGTTCTATTGATAAGGCTGTGCAACTATTTCAAGGTGATGTATGGTAATGTGATAGATGTCAGGGAAATTGAGGAGTGGGAAGCTACAATTCCAGAAATCTTGTGCCAGCTAGAGATGATATTTCCTCCTGCTTTCTTTGACATCATGGTACATCTAACTATTCACCTAGCAACTAAACTAAGAATGGTTGGACCTGTACACTACAGAGACATGTGGTCGACTGAGGTGTATGTAGGAAAGTTGAAAAACATGGTACGAACCACAAGTCATCCAGAGGGTTCAATTGCAGAAACATATCAGTTTGAGGAGAGCCTGAATTTTTGCTCAAGATACTTGGTAGGCCGTGCTACCTTGATTAATAAACCCCCAAGACATGATGATAATTGTTTGTCTGCAGTTGATAGCCATATTTATTTGAGGAAAATTGGCAAGCCTTTGTCAGGTTTTGCGGCAAATCAACTAGATTTTACATCGTGGACACAAGCTCATAGATGTGTTCTCATGAGCTATACCAAAATTGAAGAATACACCCAGTGAGATACTGACACACTTGTTATTTGAACTATGCAGAAATAATTTTGTGATAGGGCTCTAACTTTTCCCTGATTCTTGTACACAACACAAAAATATACTCAGAGCTGGTACAGAGAAATCCAAAATAGAGATTGAGAATGCTCACCACAATAGTTTTCATACTTGATTTGCTGAGCATGTAAGTAATGAACTACATAGTAATGTAGGTAGCAATCTTTCAACGTGATTATTTTTTGACAACATATCTTGTATGTTAGGTACAAAAACTGATATCTCAAGGAGTTGATCTTCCAGAGGAAGTCATTGCATTGGCTCAAAAACCATATATGATGGTCAAGTCTTACAATAGTTATTGCATAAATGGAAGCAATTACCATACACACTCCTATGGGTTAGGAAAGGTTACACAATGTGATGGCATTTCAGTTGCTGCAAGAACATCAAGTTATGATAGTGCTAGGGATGGAAACCCAGCTGAAGGCAATGTTACCTATTACGGCCGAATTACTGATATTATTGAGTTAAATTACTCAAATATAGGTCATGTAGTCCTCTTAAAGTGTGATTGGTAAAAAGGAATGCAATCATACATATGAAATTGTTTGGAATAATAGAGGTAAAATTGGACCAAATGTGCAACACAAAAGACAAAAAATGTGAACCATATATTCTAGCAAGTCAAGCCAAACAAGTATACTATGTCCAAGATCCAGTAGATACTGAGTGGCATGCTGTTGTTACACCTACAGTCAGAGATTACTATAATATGGAATCTGTTTTGGACGATGTGAGTATTTGTTTCGCGATACAGTCTGTGTCATGTAATGCATTATATGGAATTGAACTAACTACAATATTATTTGATTGTTCATAGGAGCAACAGTGAACAATGAAGAGGAAAGGAGATTGCTTAGTGGCATTAACAAGAGGCTGAAGGAACAAGATCTGCCTGAAATAGATGTACATCAGATAAGAGCAGGAGTCCACCGTACTAGTCTTCTTAAGATGACTAGAAATTATGAATCTCAAGATTACCATCAGTTCGAGTATAAACGAAGATGTTCTGAGCAAGAAAACCATGAAGAGTAGCAGGAGTACTCCTCTAATGATACAAGGGATGGGCAGGTGGGAAATTATGAAGAGAAGCACTACGGCTATTCCACTGATGCAACATTAGATGATGATGATGATGATGAAGACCTAGAAGATTATCAGCAAGAAGATCAAGCAGGAATTCAGCAAGAAGTAAAACAAGAGCAACAAGAACATGATAAATCACTAAATGGTATGTACTTATACCTTATATTATGGATGGAGCTAAGTCATCATTCAAATTGAAAAATGTATTGTACCATACACAAAGGTATTTTGGGTACTGATAACTCATGAATCATTTTGCAGAAACCGTGAAGAAGAGAAAAAGGGGTCCAACAGAAATGATGAAATTTTGGGAAAAGCATGGGCCACATAACAAGGTTAAAGTAGTATTCAACAGTCAAGGATAGCCTTGTTGTCTGAAAACTTCAAAATTATCAAATTTTATAAGTAATTTAGTCAGAGGAAAGGATGTGTCTGTTTCTGCTCGAAATTGGAGGAAGGTCCCACATTCTAAACAGAAACTTTGGAATACTATCAAGGTGCAAAACTTCTTCACTATTTATGATGTACTTTACTTTAATGAATAGGGATTCTTCATTCCTAGTCTTAAGAGTACTTTACTAGCTTCCTAATCTTAACTGTACTTCATTTTGATGAATAGGGATTCTTCATTATTGATGATGTACACAAAGTTGGGTACTAAAGTTTGCAAGCAAAAAATGGAGGGCATTCAGATCCCATTTGAAGCATAGATTTTATGATGCAACTAAGTCCACAAAAGAAAATATTGATAATGGATGTGGGGATAGAATTCAAGTTGATCAATGGGAATGGCTTGTGAAGTATTGGAAAAGTGACACGTATCTGGCAAGTAGTCATCTTATTTTCTGATAATGTAGACAATGACAACTTTTTAGTACTAACTTATTTTGGTCCTGTATGCAGACAATGTGCAACAAAAATAAGAAAACAAGGAACAAGTCCCAGGATAACTCTAAGCACACGGCTGGAACCAGACCATTTCCAGTTGTACATGACCAACTAGTAAAGCTATGATAATTCCTTTGTGAATGAACATAATATTTTGGATAAACAATTTTGGATAAGAATGGGCCACATAACAAGGTTTTTCATTATTGTTGAGAATGCTCACCACAATTGTTTTCATGCTTGGTTTACAGGAAATGCAACTGGGTAGACCAGTATCCAGGGCGGAGCTGTACCGTGTTGTCCACACAAGAAAGAATGGACAACTAGTTGATGAATTCTGCGCAAACAAAATTGTAAGCCAACAATAAATTTTGTACATGCATAAAGTTATTATGGATATCAACATGCATACTAATGCTATTATTAATGCCTTAACAGACTGAGATAACAGATAAGTTCCAAAAAGACCCTTCTCTAATGGCAGAGGCTCACAGAGATGGTGATGTCTACTCCACACTATTCACAAAATCAAAGCAATGCCGATTGCACGGGCTTGGACTGATTGTGGGTGGAAGATCATCGAAAGTGCCGAATGAAACAGTAGCGGCATTGAAAGATGCAATACAAGAGAACAATATGCTCAGAGAACATGTTGGCACAATGCACAGCACCCAGACAGAACTATTGCAATGGAAGGCACAAATAGAAGAGAAGACTGATCTGATCCTAACTCAAAATGGAGGGCAGATACCAATCCAAGCAAGAGGAGAAGTTAGGAAGAAAGCAACTGAAGAAAGAGCATCCAGATATGAGTCAGATGAAGATGGTCATACTGGAGGGCAGATACCAAGCCAAAGAAGTGGAGAAGTTAGGAAGAAAGAAACTAAAGAAAGAGCATCCATATATGAGTCAGATGAAGATGGTCAGACTGGAGGGCAGATACCAAGCCAAGCAAGAGGAGAAGTTAGGAAGAAAGCAACTGAAGAAAGAACATCTAGATATGAGTCAGATGAAGATGGTCAGACTGGAGGGCAGATACCAAGCCAAGCAAGAGGAGAAGTTAGGAAGAAAGCAACTGAAGAAAGAGCATCCACACATGATGCAGATGAAGATGGTCATGAAATGGAACTGAAAAAAAAACAGAATAATAATACAGCAAGCTAAGAAAGCAATGGAGTTAGTGCACAAGCAGATTGAGAAGGAAGCATCAGAGATGAAGATGGAATCAGTGACTGAGAAGCAAAGCAACCAAGTAACATCAGAAGTAACAGCAGAGAGCACTAAACCGGGCAGAAGAAAAGTAACAGCAGAAGAGATACATAAACCTTATAGCAGTCAATCAACAGTAACATAGATTACTAAAGCTAGCACTGGACAAGCAGAAGAAGCAGCAACAGAAGCAACAGAGATTACAAAACCTAACAACAGCAAGGGAGCAGCAACAGAAACAACAAAGATTAATAAACCAGTGCAAGATGATCAAGCACTTGCAACATCACATCAAGGAACTGACTCCATTGCAGGAGGCATGCCAAAACGATGAAGGAGAGTCAAAGTCATAGAAACACCTACACCACCTACATCGACCAGAGCAAAAGTAAAACAAAGGAAAAGAAAGAAAACAGGTGAAGAAACTGAAATGAGCCAGTTGGAACATCAGGACAAATAGGACACTGAAATATGTGAAGCAAGTCAGACCTTGAGCCAGAAGAAGAATATGAGAAAAAGGGAGTAAACAAGAGGACAAAACTGAAGATTGTGAAATTGAGTTGGGACACAGTTGTCAGAGTCGACACAGTTTCAGAAAATAAAGGAAGAAAAGGTAGATGAGATGAAGACAAGCTCGAAACAAACTGCATTTGAAGTTAAATCCGCAGGGAAGTATGAAACCAAGCACGATAATGATTACTTACACCCAAGGAATCCAATAAAGGTTAGTGTGATATGCACTTACTGACATGTAGATCCACTGTTAATTTTGTATTGAAGTTGGTTTCTGCTCTTTTTTGACATATGCAGAGTGACAAAATCAAGGCAGGCATGGAAGTTGGTTTAACATCACCAAACAATGAAAGGTTGGTTGCATTGGCAACTGTGCAGAGTGTTGGAGCGGAAGAGCTCGTTAATGTTACTGTAAACATAGTCTTACATAGTGCAACTCGCCTACCTCTACCTAAAGGAAGGCTCAGTACTTTGAGGCATGCTCAAGCACGGTGCATCAAATGGCCGAAAAAAAAACGTAAGTTTCGATTGGCTGTAATATTTTAATTGTCGGTACATGCTATTATATGGACCTAGATAGATAAAATTAACTGAACATAGATGCTTTTAGTAAGCATAATGTAATGTGAGCCAAAAATTAACTGAACACCTTGTTTGTGACAGATTTCAGAGGCAAACCTACATGAAAACGTTGCAAAAATGTGCAGCAATATCGAGAAAAATATACCAGCTGCAGAGGTTAGATATGTCGATACAGTTACTGGGATAGGGAATTTTTTGAAAATGATATATCCAGGTATGCACTCATTGTCATTTCGTCGTACTAATTTTGCATTGTAGATACGGTTGAATTCCAATTCTTCCATATGAAAAAAATTAGTGACTCCCATTCTTTGAACTGCTTGGACTCTTTACTCGTACATTATGCATTGTTTTGAACATACGTTGGGTTGTCTTCCAAGTTCAGTAGCTTTTGAGCTATATAAAATATAGGTGAAAAGCTACAGGGCAAATGACAAACAGCTAACTAAATGCTCGTTACCTGAGGGCTGAGGCCAACTTTTCTTGTTATATTGCTCGTTATTGGTTTATGTATTTTGAGGTTTGCTAATTAATGAAGATGCACCTTGCATTCTATCTTCAATGAGCTTATCCTATAGTTCTATTCTCATGTCTATGCTTTTAAGTAATGAAGTTATAATGTGGTTACATCTTGCTATGCAGATACAGAGGCATAAATACTTCAAGTTGTCGTCGAATGGTGATGAACAATAGTTATCATAGGTTGTTAATCATGAACTACATATATGAACAATTGTTAATCATGTTATATCTTGTTGTGACAGTTGATTCATGTTTAATATACAGTACATGTGAAGTGATGATATATAATGGTTAAAAGTACCTGTATTACTACTGCTATGACGTATTGAGAAATTTATGTTTTAGTGCCGTTGTGAAAGAAAAAAAACTCGACAGAGTGCCACTAATGCAATCGGGGGCACTTTGGCAAAGTGCCACTAATGCAATCAGGGGCATTTTGCCAAAGTGCCCCTAGTAGTTTTAGTGATGCTTTGGCAAATTGCCACTAAAAGGTTTTAGTGGCGCTTTGGCAAATTGCCTCTAAAAGGTTTTAGTGGCGCTTTGGAAAAGTGCCTCTAAAAGGTTTTTAGTGGCACTTTGGCAAAGTGCCACTAAAACATTTTAGTGGCACTTTGAAAATGTGCCTCTAAAAGGTTTTAGTGGCACTTTGACAAAGTGCCACGGTTGATCGTGACTCTATAGGGTTTTAGTGGCACTTTGGCAAAGTGCCACTAACTTTAGTGGCACTTTGCCAAAGTGCCACTAAAACCCTTTAGAGTCACGATCAACCGTGGCACTTTGTCAAAGTGCCACTAAAAGGTTTTAGTGACACTAAGTGCATATTTAGGGGCCCAGGGGCGGCAGGAGCACTACATCCTCGACCTTGTGGAGCACCTTAGACGTTACAAACATGTGTGATGTTCTGAAATTATATTGATCGTATTTCCTTCTATTGTCTCCATGAATATATGTAGAATCCAAAGCTTGATATTCGTATGATTAATGTCATGATTATTGATTAATAAGGTTGTCCACAATGTACAAGGCATGCATGCAATACATTAGACATCATGCAACATTGTTAACTAGTCGAATGATAGGAACAATTTGCCTTTTCTCCACCCAGTATCGTTGATGCAAGCAATCAAACTACAGAAATTTTCTGCAAGCTTGCGGTTTCAATCATCTCAGTGGTATACTTGGAATGTGCGTGTATGTTCTAGGAGCTTGGAACCTTTATCAATCGTTTTAGAAGAAATGTACAAAGTGTAAGTTTCAGATTCCAGAATACAAGTGCGCAACATTGGAGGGGCCAGCCTCCTGTGAAAGCGGCTCTAGGGAAATGTACAACTTAGTCAAATAAAAGATATGTAACAGTGACACAACAAACACTAGACTTACGGGCAAATTGCCTACGGAAGGACTCTTACAGGCATACGTGTCTGATCCTAATTAGTCCCTTCCCTCTAAACGTAACCCCCTGAATTTCCTTGGAGGCCCACCCTATAAACGTAACCACTCACCTCATCCCGTAATATCTGTTCCGCAAACAATTTAACCATAAGTCTAGTGTTTCCGGTGACATAACATTGGAGGGGTCAGCCTCCAGCAATGCTACAAAACTACCGCGACAGATTTCTATAGAAATAAACCTGCACACAGACGTGGAGAAATGGCACAGGTCTGCAGCCCGAAAATCATGGAGGATGGGAGGAATCCAGCCAATCATAGCATGTGAATTCATTCCGTAACTCCGGGGTCCGTAGAAATCATCCGTAGGTGTAGGATTTCCGGTCAGCCTCCTATGAAAGTAGCGGCTTACCGTCCGTGCTAAGCTCCAAGCCCGCAAGTTAAGTTATTGGCTTAGCGATTGACTGAGAGAGACTATCGCTAGCTTCTCTTTGACCTCCCAATTCGAGAAGTGCTTAGTAACATATTGCTTTTAATAACTACTATTTATTCTTTTTTCTGTGCGACCTAGACAGGGCTTTCAATTCTTTATCCCGTTCCAGCACTCTAAAACATTTGGCTAATTTACATTTTGTCCTAGGTAATTACAATTTTACAATGCCCACCTAATAACTCAATAGTCTATCATAGAAAAAAGCAACATTATGTTGTGGAAGCGTCATCAAAGGTTAGAACATTACGTCAAAAATTTATAACATGCCATTTTTGTTGCATGGGACCATATAACTTGATACAAACAACATGTGCTCCACAAAAGAAAAAGTATGGGTATTCGCCGATTTTCCTGGTCAACTTTATTCTACTTTATGAAAAAGCAGAGTTTGTGCTAATTACGAAAGAAAAAAAAGAAACAATATTCATGAAGTATTTGGAAGAACTGTTTGATTATTTGTGTAGTATATATAGTTTTATTTGTGACATAAATTTCGGGGTATTGTTGTGCCACTAGATAGAACATTTAAATTATAGAAAACCCGGTGACGAATTATTTTATTTGGTTATTGGTTTTGCACTCCCACTTAGCGACTTGCCCTCACGTGAACTACTACTCTGACCCCCTATCACTCACCAGTAAAGTAGCAAAAACAAATGTATTAGGTATGTTATGTTGTTGCTAAATAATTTTGTTGTAGGAGAACAGAAGGTTGATTGTCCTTTGTGCACCATGCAAAATTACAAATTTTCACACGAATATCTATTCGCTTCATATTCTTTGGTGACGAACTTTTTCATGAATATCTTTTTTAAGAAATTTGTCACTAAGAATTGAATCTAAATACCAATTAGTTGTAATTCTTTGTATCCTCTCTCTCCATCTCCTCACGGGCATAATGCACTTGGATTTCTTATTTTTCACATTCTTCATATCTATATGTTTCTAGCATCTATATTTTAATTGAAAGTTGAAACTAGGCCAGTTTTGCGGTACCTTTTAGTACTATTGAGAGACGAGTAGTATGAGATCCATCGGACCGTTGAATCTTAAGGATATAATAGAATTTTTAGGTATGAAATAATTTTATTCAGGTGCACTAATGAACCTTCACTACAAGAAATATGTTGATACGTGACCCTCAATTTTTGTCACTAGAAGGTCACGTAGGTTGATTCATGACCCCTTTTTGACCAAAAATGGAAAGTCACATACCGAGCGTCTTATTTCATCGTCAATGACTAATTGGATGGAATTGTCATAGACTCTATGACCCAATCAGAGGGGTCATAACCCTATGACCAACTGATTTGGTCATGTGATATCCTGCCATAGCCACGTCACATCCTACGTGGCCAATCCTACGTGGCAAATATTATGACCAAATGACTAGGTCATTGAAGAGATTCAGCCCAGTCCATACTGCTCCACCAAATGGGCCAGCCCAATGTTTTAGCCCAATAATTTTTTTTCCCTTTAATTTGTTGTCAGGTTAAAAGGCTCATGTGAAATTTCGTATGGGCCTAGGCCTTTTCCATCCATTTCGAATCTGGGCCTTGGCCTATTTATGGTCCAATGTATTTCCTGGCTGTTGACTACTTTTGGTCCATTAAAATTGAATTTTTTTTTTTATAATTGAATACAACCCACTAGTAGTTGGGCTGATGCCATGGGCTTTTTACTGTTAAGCCCAATTGCATATAGATAGGTCAAATTCAAATCCATACATACAAATTTGAATTCCAGTAAATTTGAACTACAACTCATTCCAGAATGCAAATCCTCACAGAACTCATATTCAAGGCACATCATTCTCACAGAATTCATACATTCAAGGTTCACAACATTCTCACAGAATTCATACATTCAAGGTTCATTCAAATCATCTAGAGCCATAACTCATTGAAGGCAAAACTGATACCACCAGGTACCAACGAAAAAAAGTAAAACAGAAAACAGAATAGAAACTCTAGTATCTTCTATCTTGAACTCCACTTCTACTTCCAAAAAACTCTAGTATCTTCTATCTTGAACTCCACTTCTATCTTCCACTTCCTGTTATCTGACCTGAAAAAAGGAACAGAACAGAAACTTCAGAAAACATAGAGCTTCAGAACAGAAAGTGCATTGAGCAATACAGAAAAGAACTGAAACTGGAATCATTTCAGCTATAGCTTCACAGCCAAACATAGAGCTTCACAGTTTAAAATCAGAACATGCATGATGGTCACAGAAGAAAGAACCCAGCAAACACACAGGGGAACTTACCATCAGAGAGCCTTGCTTCCAAACAACGCCATCATGTGAGCTAGTTGCGCATGAGTTTCGTCCATCTTTTGTTGTAGCAGAAGATGCTCCTTGTCACGTACAGCTTGTGCAACTTCTGCTTCTTCGGTCCTCTTCTTCATTTCAGCTAGCTCTGCCCGCATTGCTTCATTTTGGATTTGCTCCCTCTCCAGCTTCTCCTCTAGCTCAATGACATGCGCAGCCACAGCAGGATCTGATTTACTGAACTTCCTGGATGAGCTTGATTGAAGACCAACATTCTTGAGGAATGTGCTTGAAGGGCATTTCTTGGTAAGCACATCAGCAACAACAGCGACATCAGACTTTTGTTGGCCTTCTTGTGCTGAATCATCCAACATATTCTCCATGTCCTTCTGCAATTACAGATGCACAACATACATACACATATTAAAATTCTGTTATAGCAAATTGGAGCTAACTTAGCAGGCAACACATCTGAAAATATCATATAATAGGCAACACATCTGAAAATATCATATAACAGGCAACATATATACTACCATGTAACAAGCTAGAGAGAATTGCTGGGCACCAACCAAGATCACAAGCAGGTCATGTAGAAGCATAGTGCAGAACTGTATTAACTATACTTGCTAAAAAATCCATCTAAACCTATCTGTTTTGAACACATGTAATAGATCATCTAACATCAAGTATGCCTTGAAGAATTCCTGGGAGAGACAATACATAAGTTTTCATGGGGCACAAGTAACTTACTATAGCTGCCTGCACTTCCTGGGAAAAACCCTCTTTCTTGCTGTTATGTGTAGCCTTAAACAGGTCTACCGCAGTCAAGGTTTCGCCCTTGCGATCCTCCTTCTGAAACATTTTCCATCAAGACAGCAGGCAGACTATAAGCTTTCAAGGCAAAATATTCTTAGGCCAATTGAAAAACATGAGTTTTCTTACAGTTTGATATATGTGGGCAGCGTAGCATCGAGAACCTGTCCTTTGCTGAAACTTGACTTTACTTCTGTTTTTCTTGGCACTTTCACAGGTTTGCTACAATAGAATAAATGAGCAAAGTACAATCAAGAACAGCAGCAGATACATCACAGCAAGCATTAACAAAACTCATAGCGCGTGAACATACATACCTTGTGTTTCGGGGTAGACCACAGTTCTACCAGCTTTTGCCATTCATTGTCTGACAAGCCTTCCATCGGGGACTTGGCGCTAACTTCATTAGCTGCCACGTCGTTGAAGAAATCCTTCTTGATCAAGTGGCGTCTATTCTTTGATACTTTCTTCAAGATGTCTTTGCAAGTCTTCTCAAGAGTCTCTTCAGTAGCGTCAATGTGAAAATTGGCCTACCAAAATAGGAAACAAGGCAATGGGACAATCAGATAATCATATTGCCAGGGGTATCCGTAGCAAGAACATGAGATTCAGGTTCAAAGCAGTTAGCTTACAGAAACTTTCCCAATGAAGTTCTTGACAATGTTGGGGTCCTTCTTGTACTCCTTAAAGTGAGGCAGCACCGGCAGAATAGATCTTGCAATATAGCCACACTCTAATGCAAGCAATGCAGCCTGCATCGGCTTCTCTGGACGGTTCATCCCTTGAGCAATTTGGATGGTGACCTTCTCACCCAATCCCTTGGTTAACCGCTCTAGCCCTGTTCCCCTTCTCTTGTGTTTAACCAAAGCAGTTTCATCTGAAAATGTAAATATAGCAGAATGTCATATATACATGCATGCCATCGGTTAACAGAATACACTAGTAAGGTGGCATGTTCTACAGATGGATACATCAAACCAAATGTAGGAATGGCATAGGAGTGACTTGCCTCCATCAGAAGTATGTTGATTCTGTTCAGTGACTTGCATAGTCCTTTCTCCATCCATGTTCCCTGAGCTTCCTTCATCCACATGCAGCGGGCCTTGTACATTGTTGCATAGCAAGCTTCCACCATCAATGTGCATTGTCCTTTCTCCATCCATGTTCCCTGTGTTTCCTTCATCCACATCTTCATCCACATGCAGGTGTGGTGTGGTTTCTTCCATGCTGGTTGGAGCCAACACCTTCTTCTGCCTTTTGAAGAGACAGTTGTCATCTTGATCTGGTCGGATATCAGCTAGCATTCTTTTAGTTCCTTCTAGATCTGGAGCCACCACCCTTCCAGGAGCCATTGCAGAAGATTGAGTTGAATCAAGTGTGCGTATCCGTGTGCTTGTCCTTCTGCTGCTTATCTTCTTAACATCACACTTCTTCCTTCTAGAAACCTTGGGTCCCTCGTAGAAACAACAAATACAATGGCATTAGATAATGAGTAAGAAAAGTCTTTGCACACATTAAACAAAGAGCACACAAATTAAGCCCCCCCCCCCTTCCCACCACCACACCCACCTTAACTTGCTTCTTCACTACGGTATCATCACTTTCATCTTGACCAATCACTCCATCGTCCTCAGGACTGTACTCTGAGCTTGAGTCTTGAGTTATGGCAGATGTTGAATCATTGGTTGTAATTGCACTAGCTTCAGTAACAGCATTTTTTGAATTCCTAATCATGGATACTAGTGCACCGATGCCAAGGGACTGGAATATACGATTGTTCCTCAACATTTGCTGAACCCTAATCTTCTCGTATTCCGTGGCAGGTGCTTCTTTTTGAAAGATAAAATTAAGTAACCATGAGTTTGATTTGGTTGAATTGCATTGAGAAGCAAGATAACGAAAATAAGTAAGTTGAATCTTTGAAACATGGTATTGAGTACAATTAATTCATTAGGAACTAATAAACAACCCCATTCTAGGCAATTTATCTATCCTATCATGTTTTATTTATCCTTATTCCTGGTACCTTAACAAGCACAAGAAAAAATATGACCATAGCTAGAACAGGACATAATAGCATGCAATACAATGAAAAAATATAACCATATATTACAAGAACAACATGTAATAAGCTAGAGATACATGGAAGCAAACATAGACAAGGTAGCAGGAAAAGCATAAGGAACAAGGTTACTTACCAGCCAGCAGGTTCTTCTTTGACATCTTTGCCATTGATGATCTCAACCTGGGGTTTTGATCTGGTTAGTAAATAATTATAATGAAAAGAATTTGTTCACACGAAAATTTGATGTAACAGGAAATTAACTTCCTTCTTAGGAAATATAGCATTCTTTCTTAGCAAATATGATTTCATATCAGAGTTATTGTAAAACTAAACAACAGTAGCATCAATGAGCCCTAACCTAAACAACAGTAGCATGAATGAGCCCTAAAATAAACAACAGTAGCATCAATGAGCCCTAAACTAAACAACAGTAGCATCAATAAGACCTAAACTAAACAACAGTAGCATCAATAAGATGGATCAAATCATGCAGGTGGGGATCAAATCATGCAGGTGGGGATCAAATCATGCTATGGAGAAGAACCCTAAACCTAGAACAAGGAGCTAGCTAAGGGAGATGGACGGGAAAACTCACCGTCGACGAGGTTTAGATCGATGGTGTCGCGGTCGTCGTCGTCGTTCCCGTCGCGCCTCATGTCCCGCCTCCTGCCGCCGTCGTCGAGATAGTGGTGATGTGCGGTGGTGCGGTGCGGTGGGGAGAGGGTAGAGGGGATAGTGGTGCAGTGTGGTGGCGCGGTGAGGTGGGGAGAGGTGGGGTGAGGTGTGCCTCCTCCGTCGCCGTCGGGAGAGAGGTAGGGTGTGTGGCGGTGTGGTGCGGTGCGGTGCGGTGGGGAGAGGGGGGAGAGGTGGTGCGGTGAGGTGTGATGGTGCGGTGGTGCCTCCTCCGTCACCGTCGGGAGAGAGGTGGTGCGGTGGTGCGGCGTGCGGAGAGAGGATTGGATCTGAGCGGTGGAGAGGGGAATGAATTGGTCGGGGGCGGGGCAGGACAGGAGGCGGGACAGCGGGAATTAATTGGTCGGGGGCGGGGATCCCGAAATATTTTGGTCGGAGGCGGGACAGCGGGAATTACGATTTGGAACCTAATTTTTGAGTTGTCTTTCTATTTTTGGCCTCACATGTGAAACTTTAGAATAATAATTGGGTATTGATTAATTCAAACCAACTATTTCGGTTGCTATGTCACATAACATGAATAACTTTTCCATTTGTTTTGTATTTTTACGAATTTCTATCACTTGTTTCTAGACTGGTTCGAAATCGCCGCGGTCACCGTCCGCGTCTCGAGGTTGAATCATGCTTTGTACACTCTGTTTACACAAAGAACCTAAAATGTGTTATATTTGATCTACAAATAACCAAATTGTTTGCACAAAAATGACGACGGAACCTAAAACGTACGAAGATTCATGGCTTTCGGGTGAAATGACGGATGTTTTGGTCACATCCATGGCATAGTTTGTTTAAATGTGCCCATATTCCACACAAATGTGCATATTGGAACAACTAACAATGTTCACGAAGAAAGTTTTATTTTTCGTTGAATAAAAATACCATTTTTCCTTTCCGGAGTGTCGAAACTGGCTATTTTTGTGAAGCACATACACAAAATATGTTTCAAAAATGTACAAACTAAAATTCTAAATATATCATGTCATGTTTGATCTACAAATAACAAACTTACTACCTCTGAATAGCTCAAAATACACCTCATTTGAAAAAGACAAATTTCTGCCGATTCAGCTGAAACCGGGCCAAATTTGAACTACACGTGACTTGTAGTTTTCTCTTTATTTTTTGAAAAAATCATTTCTAGGTAGCCAAGTACCTATTTCAACATAGATATACCAAGAGTTCATCAAGATTCAACACCTAGGTACGAACGGTCATGTCCCTCGTTTTGACGGTTTTCCGAAACCGGCTTTGAAAATTACAGAAAATTCAAAAAAATCGAAACGATGCAAGATCTTCGCGTGGTGTTGTTGTATATGCCCTAGTATCCACCAAAAATAATAAACTTGGAATACGACAATTTGGTGGAAAATGTGTTCACAGAAATGAGCTATCTCGTACGAAGATTCATGGCTTTCGGGTGAAATGACGGATGTTTTGGCCACATCCATGGCATAGTTTGTTTAAATGTGCCCATATTCCACACAAAGGTGCATATTGGAACAACTAACAATGTTCACGAAGAAAGTTTTATTTTTCGTTGAATAAAAATACCATTTTCCCTTTCCGGAGTGTCGAAACTTGCTATTTTTGTGAAGCACATACACAAAATATGTTTCAAAAATGTACAAACTAAAATTCTAAATATATCATGTCATGTTTGATCTACAAATAACAAACTTACTACCTCTGAATAGCTCAAAATACACCTCATTTGAAAAAGACAAATTTCTGCCGATTCAGATGAAACCGGGCCAAATTTGAACTACAGGTGACTTGTAGTTTTCTCTTTATTTTTTGAAAAAATCATTTCTAGGTAGCCAAGTACCTATTTCAACATAGATATACCAATAGTTCATCAAGATTCAACACCTAGGTACGAACGGTCATGTCCCTCGTTTTGACGGTTTTCCGAAACCGGCTTTGAAAATTCCAGAAAATTCAAAAAAAATTGAAACGATGCAAGATCTTCGCGTGGTGTTGTTATATATGCCCTAGTATCCACCAAAAATAATAAACCTGGAATACGACAATTTGGTGGAAAATGTGTTCACAGAAATGAGCTATCTCGTACGAAGATTCATGGCTTTCGGGTGAAATGACGGATGTTTTGGCCACATCCATGGCATAGTTTGTTTAAATGTGCCCATATTACACACAAAGGTGCATATTGGAACAAATAAAAATGTTCACGAAGAAAGTTTTATTTTTCGTTGAATAAAAATACCATTTTCCCTTTCCGGAGTGTCGAAACTGGCTATTTTTGTGAAGCACATACACAAAATATGTTTCAAAAATGTACAAACTAAAATTCTAAATATATCATGTCATGTTTGATCTACAAATAACAAACTTACTACCTCTGAATAGCTCAAAATACACCTCATTTGAAAAAAAAAAATCTGCCGATTCAGCTGAAACCGGGCCAAATTTGAACTACAGGTGACTTGTAGTTTTCTCTTTATTTTTTGAAAAAATCATTTCTAGGTAGCCAAGTACCTATTTCAACATAGATATACAAAGAGTCCATCAATATTCAACACCTAGGTACGAACGGTCATGTCCCTCGTTTTGACGGTTTTTCGAAACCGGCTTTGAAAATTCCAGAAAATTCAAAAAACATCGAAACGATGCAAGATCTTCGCGTGGTGTTGTTATATATGCCCTAGTATCCACCAAAAATAATAAACTTGGAATACGACAATTTGGTGGAAAATGTGTTCACAGAAATGAGCTATCTCGTACGAAGATTCATGGCTTTCGGGTGAAATGACGGATGTTTTGGCCACATCCATGGCATAGTTTGTTTAAATGTGCCCATATTCCACACAAAGGTGCATATTGGAACAACTAACAATGTTCACGAAGAAAGTTTTATTTTTCGTTGAATAAAAATACCATTTTCCCTTTCCGGAGTGTCAAAACTGGCTATTTTTGTGAAGCACATACACAAAATATGTTTCAAAAATGTACAAACTAAAATTCTAAATATATCATGTCATGTTTGATCTACAAATAACAAACTTACTACCTCTGAATAGCTCAAAATACACCTCATTTGAAAAAGACAAATTTCTGCCGATTCAGATGAAACCGGGCCAAATTTGAACTACAGGTGACTTGTAGTTTTCTCTTTATTTTTTGAAAAAATCATTTCTAGGTAGCCAAGTACCTATTTCAACATAGATATACCAAGATTTCATCAAGATTCAACACCTAGGTACGAACGGTCATGTCCCTCGTTTTGACGGTTTTCCGAAACCGGCTTTGAAAATTCCAGAAAATTCAAAAAAAATCGAAACGATGCAAGATCTTCGCGTGGTGTTGTTATATATGCCCTAGTATCCACAAAAAATAATAAACTTGGAATACGACAATTTGGTGGAAAATGTGTTCACAGAAATGAGCTATCTCGTACGAAGATTCATGGCTTTCGGGTGAAATGACGGATGTTTTGGCCACATCCATGGCATAGTTTGTTTAAATGTGCCCATATTACACACAAAGGTGCATATTGGAACAAATAAAAATGTTCACGAAGAAAGTTTTATTTTTCGTTGAATAAAAATACCATTTTCCCCTTTCCGGAGTGTCGAAACTGGCTATTTTTGTGAAGCACATACACAAAATATGTTTCAAAAATGTACAAACTAAAATTCTAAATATATCATGTCATGTTTGATCTACAAATAACAAACTTACTACCTCTGAATAGCTCAAAATACACCTCATTTGAAAAAAAAACTGCCGATTCAGCTGAAACCGGGCCAAATTTGAACTACAGGTGACTTGTAGTTTTCTCTTTATTTTTTGAAAAAATCATTTCTAGGTAGCCAAGTACCTATTTCAACATAGATATACAAAGAGTTCATCAATATTCAACACCTAGGTACGAACGGTCATGTCCCTCGTTTTGACGGTTTTTCGAAAAACCGGCTTTGAAAATTCCAGAAAATTCAAAAAACATCGAAACGATGCAAGATCTTCGCGTGGTGTTGTTATATATGCCCTAGTATCCACCAAAAATAATAAACTTGGAATACGACAATTTGGTGGAAAATGTGTTCACAGAAATGAGCTATCTCGTACGAAGATTCATGGCTTTCGGGTGAAATGACGGATGTTTTGGCCACATCCATGGCATAGTTTGTTTAAATGTGCCCATATTACACACAAAGGTGCATATTGGAACAAATAAAAATGTTCACGAAGAAAGTTTTATTTTTCGTTGAATAAAAATACCATTTTCCCTTTCCGGAGTGTCGAAACTGGCTATTTTTGTGAAGCACATACACAAAATATGTTTCAAAAATGTACAAACTAAAATTCTAAATATATCATGTCATGTTTGATCTACAAATAACAAACTTACTACCTCTGAATAGCTCAAAATACACCTCATTTGAAAAAAAAAATCTGCCGATTCAGCTGAAACCGGGCCAAATTTGAACTACAGGTGACTTGTAGTTTTCTCTTTATTTTTTGAAAAAATCATTTCTAGGTAGCTAAGTACCTATTTCAACATAGATATACCAAGAGTTCATCAATATTCAACACCTAGGTACGAACATTCATGTCCCTCGTTTTGACGGTTTTTCGAAACCGGCTTTGAAAATTCCAGAAAATTCAAAAAACATCGAAACGATGCAAGATCTTCGCGTGGTGTTGTTATATATGCCCTAGTATCCACCAAAAATAATAAACCTGGAATACGACAATTTGGTGGAAAATGTGTTCACAGAAATGAGCTATCTCGTACGAAGATTCATGGCTTTCGGGTGAAATGACGGATGTTTTGGCCACATCCATGGCATAGTTTGTTTAAATGTGCCCATATTACACACAAAGGTGCATATTGGAACAAATAAAAATGTTCACGAAGAAAGTTTTATTTTTCGTTGAATAAAAATACCATTTTCCCTTTCCGGAGTGTCGAAACTGGCTATTTTTGTGAAGCACATACACAAAATATGTTTCAAAAATGTACAAACTAAAATTCTAAATATATCATGTCATGTTTGATCTACAAATAACAAACTTACTACCTCTGAATAGCTCAAAATACACCTCATTTGAAAAAAAAAATCTGCCGATTCAGCTGAAACCGGGCCAAATTTGAACTACAGGTGACTTGTAGTTTTCTCTTTATTTTTTGAAAAAATCATTTCTAGGTAGCCAAGTACCTATTTCAACATAGATATACAAAGAGTCCATCAATATTCAACACCTAGGTACGAACGGTCATGTCCCTCGTTTTGACGGTTTTTCGAAACCGGCTTTGAAAATTCCAGAAAATTCAAAAAACATCGAAACGATGCAAGATCTTCGCGTGGTGTTGTTATATATGCCCTAGTATCCACCAAAAATAATAAACTTGGAATACGACAATTTGGTGGAAAATGTGTTCACAGAAATGAGCTATCTCGTACGAAGATTCATGGCTTTCGGGTGAAATGACGGATGTTTTGGCCACATCCATGGCATAGTTTGTTTAAATGTGCCCATATTCCACACAAAGGTGCATATTGGAACAACTAACAATGTTCACGAAGAAAGTTTTATTTTTCGTTGAATAAAAATACCATTTTCCCTTTCCGGAGTGTCAAAACTGGCTATTTTTGTGAAGCACATACACAAAATATGTTTCAAAAATGTACAAACTAAAATTCTAAATATATCATGTCATGTTTGATCTACAAATAACAAACTTACTACCTCTGAATAGCTCAAAATACACCTCATTTGAAAAAGACAAATTTCTGCCGATTCAGATGAAACCGGGCCAAATTTGAACTACAG
The DNA here is from genome assembly GCA_028641055.1 of Alopecurus myosuroides. Taxonomy (NCBI): domain Eukaryota; kingdom Viridiplantae; phylum Streptophyta; class Magnoliopsida; order Poales; family Poaceae; genus Alopecurus; species Alopecurus myosuroides. The sequence continues at coordinate 514,854,934 of CM054057.1, read as the reverse complement.
GTGACTTGTAGTTTTCTCTTTATTTTTTGAAAAAATCATTTCTAGGTAGCCAAGTACCTATTTCAACATAGATATACCAAGATTTCATCAAGATTCAACACCTAGGTACGAACGGTCATGTCCCTCGTTTTGACGGTTTTCCGAAACCGGCTTTGAAAATTCCAGAAAATTCAAAAAAAATCGAAACGATGCAAGATCTTCGCGTGGTGTTGTTATATATGCCCTAGTATCCACAAAAAATAATAAACTTGGAATACGACAATTTGGTGGAAAATGTGTTCACAGAAATGAGCTATCTCGTACGAAGATTCATGGCTTTCGGGTGAAATGACGGATGTTTTGGCCACATCCATGGCATAGTTTGTTTAAATGTGCCCATATTACACACAAAGGTGCATATTGGAACAAATAAAAATGTTCACGAAGAAAGTTTTATTTTTCGTTGAATAAAAATACCATTTTCCCTTTCCGGAGTGTCGAAACTGGCTATTTTTGTGAAGCACATACACAAAATATGTTTCAAAAATGTACAAACTAAAATTCTAAATATATCATGTCATGTTTGATCTACAAATAACAAACTTACTACCTCTGAATAGCTCAAAATACACCTCATTTGAAAAAAAAAAACTGCCGATTCAGCTGAAACCGGGCCAAATTTGAACTACAGGTGACTTGTAGTTTTCTCTTTATTTTTTGAAAAAATCATTTCTAGGTAGCCAAGTACCTATTTCAACATAGATATACAAAGAGTTCATCAATATTCAACACCTAGGTACGAACGGTCATGTCCCTCGTTTTGACGGTTTTTCGAAAAACCGGCTTTGAAAATTCCAGAAAATTCAAAAAACATCGAAACGATGCAAGATCTTCGCGTGGTGTTGTTATATATGCCCTAGTATCCACCAAAAATAATAAACTTGGAATACGACAATTTGGTGGAAAATGTGTTCACAGAAATGAGCTATCTCGTACGAAGATTCATGGCTTTCGGGTGAAATGACGGATGTTTTGGCCACATCCATGGCATAGTTTGTTTAAATGTGCCCATATTACACACAAAGGTGCATATTGGAACAAATAAAAATGTTCACGAAGAAAGTTTTATTTTTCGTTGAATAAAAATACCATTTTCCCTTTCCGGAGTGTCGAAACTGGCTATTTTTGTGAAGCACATACACAAAATATGTTTCAAAAATGTACAAACTAAAATTCTAAATATATCATGTCATGTTTGATCTACAAATAACAAACTTACTACCTCTGAATAGCTCAAAATACACCTCATTTGAAAAAAAAAAATCTGCCGATTCAGCTGAAACCGGGCCAAATTTGAACTACAGGTGACTTGTAGTTTTCTCTTTATTTTTTGAAAAAATCATTTCTAGGTAGCTAAGTACCTATTTCAACATAGATATACCAAGAGTTCATCAATATTCAACACCTAGGTACGAACATTCATGTCCCTCGTTTTGACGGTTTTTCGAAACCGGCTTTGAAAATTCCAGAAAATTCAAAAAACATCGAAACGATGCAAGATCTTCGCGTGGTGTTGTTATATATGCCCTAGTATCCACCAAAAATAATAAACTTGGAATACGACAATTTGGTGGAAAATGTGTTCACAGAAATGAGCTATCTCGTACGAATATTCATGGCTTTCGGGTGAAATGACGGATGTTTTGGCCACATCCATGGCATAGTTTGTTTAAATGTGCCCATATTCCACACAAAGGTGCATATTGGAACAACTAACAATGTTCACGAAGAAAGTTTTATTTTTCGTTGAATAAAAATACCATTTTCCCTTTCCGGAGTGTCAAAACTGGCTATTTTTGTGAAGCACATACACAAAATATGTTTCAAAAATGTACAAACTAAAATTCTAAATATATCATGTCATGTTTGATCTACAAATAACAAACTTACTACCTCTGAATAGCTCAAAATACACCTCATTTGAAAAAGACAAATTTCTGCCGATTCAGATGAAACCGGGCCAAATTTGAACTACAGGTGACTTGTAGTTTTCTCTTTATTTTTTGAAAAAATCATTTCTAGGTAGCCAAGTACCTATTTCAACATAGATATACCAAGATTTCATCAAGATTCAACACCTAGGTACGAACGGTCATGTCCCTCGTTTTGACGGTTTTCCGAAACCGGCTTTGAAAATTCCAGAAAATTCAAAAAAAATCGAAACGATGCAAGATCTTCGCGTGGTGTTGTTATATATGCCCTAGTATCCACCAAAAATAATAAACTTGGAATACGACAATTTGGTGGAAAATGTGTTCACAGAAATGAGCTATCTCGTACGAAGATTCATGGCTTTCGGGTGAAATGACGGATGTTTTGGCCACATCCATGGCATAGTTTGTTTAAATGTGCCCATATTACACACAAAGGTGCATATTGGAACAAATAAAAATGTTCACGAAGAAAGTTTTATTTTTCGTTGAATAAAAATACCATTTTCCCTTTCCGGAGTGTCGAAACTGGCTATTTTTGTGAAGCACATACACAAAATATGTTTCAAAAATGTACAAACTAAAATTCTAAATATATCATGTCATGTTTGATCTACAAATAACAAACTTACTACCTCTGAATAGCTCAAAATACACCTCATTTGAAAAAAAAAAATCTGCCGATTCAGCTGAAACCGGGCCAAATTTGAACTACAGGTGACTTGTAGTTTTCTCTTTATTTTTTGAAAAAATCATTTCTAGGTAGCCAAGTACCTATTTCAACATAGATATACCAAGAGTTCATCAATATTCAACACCTAGGTACGAACGGTCATGTCCCTCGTTTTGACGGTTTTCCGAAACCGGCTTTGAAAATTCCAGACAATTCAAAAAAAATCGAAACGATGCAAGATCTTCGCGTGGTGTTGTTATATATGCCCTAGTATCCACCAAAAATAATAAACTTGGAATACGACAATTTGGTGGAAAATGTGTTCACAGAAATGAGCTATCTCGTACGAAGATTCATGGCTTTCGGGTGAAATGACAGATGTTTTGGCCACATCCATGGCATAGTTTGTTTAAATGTGCCCATATTCCACACAAAGGTGCATATTGGAACAACTAACAATGTTCACGAAGAAAGTTTTATTTTTCGTTGAATAAAAATACCATTTTCCCTTTCCGGAGTGTCAAAACTGGCTATTTTTGTGAAGCACATACACAAAATATGTTTCAAAAATGTACAAACTAAAATTCTAAATATATCATGTCATGTTTGATCTACAAATAACAAACTTACTACCTCTGAATAGCTAAAAATACACCTCATTTGAAAAAGACAAATTTCTGCCGATTCAGATGAAACCGGGCCAAATTTGAACTACAGGTGACTTGTAGTTTTCTCTTTATTTTTTGAAAAAATCATTTCTAGGTAGCCAAGTACCTATTTCAACATAGATATACCAAGATTTCATCAAGATTCAACACCTAGGTACGAACGGTCATGTCCCTCGTTTTGACGGTTTTCCGAAACCGGCTTTGAAAATTCCAGAAAATTCAAAAAAAAATCAAAACGATGCAAGATCTTCGCGTGGTGTTGTTATATATGCCCTAGTATCCACCAAAAATAATAAACTTGGAATACGACAATTTGGTGGAAAATGTGTTCACAGAAATGAGCTATCTCGTACGAAGATTCATGGCTTTCGGGTGAAATGACGGATGTTTTGGCCACATCCATGGCATAGTTTGTTTAAATGTGCCCATATTACACACAAAGGTGCATATTGGAACAAATAAAAATGTTCACGAAGAAAGTTTTATTTTTCGTTGAATAAAAATACCATTTTCCCTTTCCGGAGTGTCGAAACTGGCTATTTTTGTGAAGCACATACACAAAATATGTTTCAAAAATGTACAAACTAAAATTCTAAATATATCATGTCATGTTTGATCTACAAATAACAAACTTACTACCTCTGAATAGCTCAAAATACACCTCATTTGAAAAAAAAAATCTGCCGATTCAGCTGAAACCGGGCCAAATTTGAACTACAGGTGACTTGTAGTTTTCTCTTTATTTTTTGAAAAAATCATTTCTAGGTAGCCAAGTACCCATTTCAACATAGATATACCAAGAGTTCATCAATATTCAACACCTAGGTACGAACGGTCATGTCCCTCGTTTTGACGGTTTTCCGAAACCGGCTTTGAAAATTCCAGAAAATTCAAAAAAAATCGAAACGATGCAAGATCTTCGCGTGGTGTTGTTATATATGCCCTAGTATCCACCAAAAATAATAAACTTGGAATACGACAATTTGGTGGAAATGTGTTCACAGAAATGAGCTATCTCGTACGAAGATTCATGGCTTTCGGGTGAAATGACGGATGTTTTGGCCACATCCATGGCATAGTTTGTTTAAATGTGCCCATATTCCACACAAAGGTGCATATTTGAACAACTAACAATGTTCACGAAGAAAGTTTTATTTTTCGTTGAATAAAAATACCCTTTTCCCTTTCCGGAGTGTCGAAACTGGCTATTTTTGTGAAGCACATACACAAAATATGTTTCAAAAATGTACAAACTAAAATTCTAAATATATCATGTCATGTTTGATCTACAAATAACAAACTTACTACCTCTGAATAGCTAAAAATACACCTCATTTGAAAAAGACAAATTTCTGCCGATTCAGCTGAAACCGGGCCAAATTTGAACTACAGGTGACTTGTAGTTTTCTCTTTATTTTTTTAAAAAATAATTTATAGGTAGCCAAGTACCTATTTCAACATAGATATACCAAGAGTTCATCAAGATTCAACACCTAGGTACGAACGGTCATGTCCCTCGTTTTGACGGTTTTCCGAAACCGGCTTTGAAAATTCCAGAAAATTCAAAAAAAATCGAAACGATGCAAGATCTTCGCGTGGTGTTGTTATATATGACCTAGTATCCACCAAAAATAATAAACTTGGAATACGACAATTTGGTGGAAAATGTGTTCACAGAAATGAGCTATCTCGTACGAAGATTCATGGCTTTCGGGTGAAATGACGGATGTTTTGGCCACATCCATGGCATAGTTTGTTTAAATGTGCCCATATTACACACAAAGGTGCATATTGGAACAAATAAAAATTGACACGAAGAAAGTTTTATTTTTCGTTGAATAAAAATACCATTTTCCCTTTCCGGAGTGTCGAAACTGGCTATTTTTGTGAAGCACATACACAAAATATGTTTCAAAAATGTACAAACTAAAATTCTAAATATATCATGTCATGTTTGATCTACAAATAAAAAACTTACTACCTCTGAATAGCTCAAAATACACCTCATTTGAAAAAAAAAAAAATTCTGCCGATTCAGCTGAAACCGGGCCAAATTTGAACTACAGGTGACTTGTAGTTTTCTCTTTATTTTTTGAAAAAATCATTTCTAGGTAGCCAAGTACCTATTTCAACATAGATATACCAAGATTTCATCAATATTCAACACCTAGGTACGAACGGTCATGTCCCTCGTTTTGACGGTTTTCCGAAACCGGCTTTGAAAATTCCAGAAAATTCAAAAAAAATCGAAACGATGCAAGATCTTCGTGTGGTGTTGTTATATATGCCCTAGTATCCACCAAAAATAATAAACTTGGAATACGACAATTTGGTGGAAAATGTGTTCACAGAAATGAGCTATCTCGTACGAAGATTCATGGCTTTCGGGTGAAATGACGGATGTTTTGGCCACATCCATGGCATAGTTTGTTTAAATGTGCCCATATTCCACACAAAGGTGCATATTCGAACAACTAACAATGTTCACGAAGAAAGTTTTATTTTTCGTTGAATAAAAATACCCTTTTCCCTTTCCGGAGTGTCGAAACTGGCTATTTTTGTGAAGCACATACACAAAATATGTTTCAAAAATGTACAAACTAAAATTCTAAATATATCATGTCATGTTTGATCTACAAATAACAAACTTACTACCTCTGAATAGCTCAAAATACACCTCATTTGAAAAAGACAAATTTCTGCCGATTCAGCTGAAACCGGGCCAAATTTGAACTACAGGTGACTTGTAGTTTTCTCTTTATTTTTTGAAAAAATAATTTATAGGTAGCCAAGTACCTATTTCAACATAGATATACCAAGAGTTCATCAAGATTCAACACCTAGGTACGAACGGTCATGTCCCTCGTTTTGACGGTTTTCCGAAACCGGCTTTGAAAATTCCAGAAAATTCAAAAAAAATCGAAACGATGCAAGATCTTCGCGTGGTGTTGTTATATATGACCTAGTATCCACCAAAAATAATAAACTTGGAATACGACAATTTGGTGGAAAATGTGTTCACAGAAATGAGCTATCTCGTACGAAGATTCATGGCTTTCGGGTGAAATGACGGATGTTTTGGCCACATCCATGGCATAGTTTGTTTAAATGTGCCCATATTACACACAAAGGTGCATATTGGAACAAATAAAAATTGACACGAAGAAAGTTTTATTTTTCGTTGAATAAAAATACCATTTTCCCTTTCCGGAGTGTCGAAACTGGCTATTTTTGTGAAGCACATACACAAAATATGTTTCAAAAATGTACAAACTAAAATTCTAAATATATCATGTCATGTTTGATCTATAAATAAAAAACTTACTACCTCTGAATAGCTCAAAATACACCTCATTTGAAAAAAAAAATTCTGCCGATTCAGCTGAAACCGGGCCAAATTTGAACTACAGGTGACTTGTAGTTTTCTCTTTATTTTTTGAAAAAATCATTTCTAGGTAGCCAAGTACCTATTTCAACATAGATATACCAAGATTTCATCAATATTCAACACCTAGGTACGAACGGTCATGTCCCTCGTTTTGACGGTTTTCCGAAACCGGCTTTGAAAATTCCAGAAAATTCAAAAAAAATCGAAACGATGCAAGATCTTCGCGTGGTGTTGTTATATATGCCCTAGTATCCACCAAAAATAATAAACTTGGAATACGACAATTTGGTGGAAAATGTGTTCACAGAAATGAGCTATCTCGTACGAAGATTCATGGCTTTTCGGGTGAAATGACGGATGTTTTGTCCACATCCATGGCATAGTTTGTTTAAATGTGCCCATATTCCACACAAAGGTGCATATTCGAACAACTAACAATGTTCACGAAGAAAGTTTTATTTTTCGTTGAATAAAAATACCCTTTTCCCTTTCCGGAGTGTCGAAACTGGCTATTTTTGTGAAGCACATACACAAAATATGTTTCAAAAATGTACAAACTAAAATTCTAAATATATCATGTCATGTTTGATCTACAAATAACAAACTTACTACCTCTGAATAGCTCAAAATACACCTCATTGAAAAAGACAAATTTCTGCCGATTCAGCTGAAACCGGGCCAAATTTGAACTACAGGTGACTTGTAGTTTTCTCTTTATTTTTGAAAAAATAATTTCTAGGTAGCCAAGTACCTATTTCAACATAGATATACCAAGAGTTCATCAAGAGTCAACACCTAGGTACGAACGGTCATGTCCCTCGTTTTGACGGTTTTCCGAAACCGGCTTTGAAAATTCCAGAAAATTCAAAAAAAATCGAAACGATGCAAGATCTTCGCGTGGTGTTGTTATATATGACCTAGTATCCACCAAAAATAATAAACTTGGAATATGACAATTTGGTGGAAAATGTGTTCACAGAAATGAGCTATCTCGTACGAAGATTCATGGCTTTCGGGTGAAATGACGGATGTTTTGGCCACATCCATGGCATAGTTTGTTTAAATGTGCCCATATTCCACACAAAGGTGCATATTGGAACAACTAAAAATGTTCACGAAGAAAGTTTTATTTTTCGTTGAATAAAAATACCATTTTCCCTTTCCGGAGTGTCGAAACTGGCTATTTTTGTGAAGCACATACACAAAATATGTTTCAAAAATATACAAACTAAAATTCTAAATATATCATGTCATGTTTGATCTACAAATAACAAACTTACTACCTCTGAATAGCTCAAAATACACCTCATTTGAAAAAGACAAATTTCTGCCGATTCAGCTGAAACCGGGCCAAATTTGAACTACAGGTGACTTGTAGTTTTCTCTTTATTTTTTGAAAAAATCATTTCTAGGTAGCCAAGTACCTATTTCAACATAGATTATACCAAGAGTTCATCAAGATTCAACACCTAGGTACGACGTCATGTCCCTCGTTTTGACGGTTTTCCAAAACCCGGCTTTGAAAATTCCAGAAAATTCAAAAAAAATCGAAACGATGCAAGATCTTCGCGTGGTGTTTGTTATATATGCCCTAGTAGCCACCAAAAATAATAAACTTGGAATACGACAAGTTGGTGGAAAATGTGTTCACAGAAAAGAGCTATCTCGTACGTAGAATCAGGGCTTGCGGGTGAGAATGACGGATGTTTTGTCCACAATCCATGGCATAGTTTGTTTAAATGTGCCATATGCCACACAAAGGTGCATATTCGAACAACGTAACAATGTTCACGAAGAAATTTTTATTTTTCGTTGAATAAAAAATACCCTTTTCCCTTTCCGGAGTGTCGAAACTGGCTATTTTGTGAAGCACATACACAAAATATGTTTCAAAAAGGTAACAAACTAAAATTCTAAATATATCATGTCATGTTTGATCTACAAATAACAAACTTACTACCTCGAATAGCTCAAAATACACCTCATTTGAAAAAGACAAATTTCTGCCGATTCAGCTGAAACCGGGCCAAATTTGAACTACAGGTGACTTGTAGTTTTCTCTTTATTTTTTGAAAAAATAATTTCTAGGTAGCCAAGTACCTATTTCAACATAGATATACCAAGAGTTCATCAAGATTCAACACCTAGGTACGAACGGTCATGTCCCTCGTTTTGACGGTTTTCCGAAACCGGCTTTGAAAATTCCAGAAAATTCAAAAAAAATCGAAACGATGCAAGATCTTCGCGTGGTGTTGTTATATATGACCTAGTATCCACCAAAAATAATAAACTTGGAATATGACAATTTGGTGGAAAATGTGTTCACAGAAATGAGCTATCTCGTACGAAGATTCATGGCTTTCGGGTGAAATGACGGATGTTTTGGCCACATCCATGGCATAGTTTGTTTAAATGTGCCCATATTCCACACAAAGGTGCATATTGGAACAACTAAAAATGTTCACGAAGAAAGTTTTATTTTTCGTTGAATAAAAATACCATTTTCCCTTTCCGGAGTGTCGAAACTGGCTATTTTTGTGAAGCACATACACAAAATATGTTTCAAAAATATACAAACTAAAATTCTAAATATATCATGTCATGTTTGATCTACAAATAACAAACTTACTACCTCTGAATAGCTCAAAATACACCTCATTTGAAAAAGACAAATTTCTGCCGATTCAGCTGAAACCGGGCCAAATTTGAACTACAGGTGACTTGTAGTTTTCTCTTTATTTTTTGAAAAAATCATTTCTAGGTAGCCAAGTACCTATTTCAACATAGATATACCAAGAGTTCATCAAGATTCAACACCTAGGTACGAACGGTCATGTCCCTCGTTTTGACGGTTTTCCAAAACCGGCTTTGAAAATTCCAGAAAATTCAAAAAAAATCGAAACGATGCAAGATCTTCGCGTGGTGTTGTTATATATGCCCTAGTATCCACCAAAAATAATAAACTTGGAATACGACAATTTGGTGGAAAATGTGTTCACAGAAATGAGCTATCTCGTACGAAGATTCATGGCTTTCGGGTGAAATGACGGATGTTTTGTCCACATCCATGGCATAGTTTGTTTAAATGTGCCCATATTCCACACAAAGGTGCATATTCGAACAACTAACAATGTTCACGAAGAAAGTTTTATTTTTCGTTGAATAAAAATACCCTTTTCCCTTTCCGGAGTGTCGAAACTGGCTATTTTTGTGAAGCACATACACAAAATATGTTTCAAAAATGTACAAACTAAAATTCTAAATATATCATGTCATGTTTGATCTACAAATAACAAACTTACTACCTCTGAATAGCTCAAAATACACCTCATTTGAAAAAGACAAATTTCTGCCGATTCAGCTGAAACCGGGCCAAATTTGAACTACAGGTGACTTGTAGTTTTCTCTTTATTTTTTGAAAAAATAATTTCTAGGTAGCCAAGTACCTATTTCAACATAGATATACCAAGAGTTCATCAAGATTCAACACCTAGGTACGAACGGTCATGTCCCTCGTTTTGACGGTTTTCCGAAACCGGCTTTGAAAATTCCAGAAAATTCAAAAAAAATCGAAACGATGCAAGATCTTCGCGTGGTGTTGTTATATATGACCTAGTATCCACCAAAAATAATAAACTTGGAATATGACAATTTGGTGGAAAATGTGTTCACAGAAATGAGCTATCTCGTACGAAGATTCATGGCTTTCGGGTGAAATGACGGATGTTTTGGCCACATCCATGGCATAGTTTGTTTAAATGTGCCCATATTCCACACAAAGGTGCATATTGGAACAACTAAAAATGTTCACGAAGAAAGTTTTATTTTTCGTTGAATAAAAATACCATTTTCCCTTTCCGGAGTGTCGAAACTGGCTATTTTTGTGAAGCACATACACAAAATATGTTTCAAAAATATACAAACTAAAATTCTAAATATATCATGTCATGTTTGATCTACAAATAACAAACTTACTACCTCTGAATAGCTCAAAATACACCTCATTTGAAAAAGACAAATTTCTGCCGATTCAGCTGAAACCGGGCCAAATTTGAACTACAGGTGACTTGTAGTTTTCTCTTTATTTTTTGAAAAAATCATTTCTAGGTAGCCAAGTACCTATTTCAACATAGATATACCAAGAGTTCATCAAGATTCAACACCTAGGTACGAACGGTCATGTCCCTCGTTTTGACGGTTTTCCAAAACCGGCTTTGAAAATTCCAGAAAATTCAAAAAAAATCGAAACGATGCAAGATCTTCGCGTGGTGTTGTTATATATGCCCTAGTATCCACCAAAAATAATAAACTTGGAATACGACAATTTGGCTTGAAACTGTATAAATGGGCTAAAATAGGCAGAATTACCGGAAAACAGCCGTTTTGAGCGCTTAGATAATGGTCCTCCTAGGATCGGTGCCATTTCGGACGATGGTCTCGGGAGCTGCTTCACAGAAAACAGCCGTTTTGAGCGCTTAGATAATGGTTCTTTTTTGAAAATTTAATTTATTCAAATGTGATTAAGCAAAATTCCTCCACAGCACCATTCCAACACCACTCAAATCCACCACCAGGAAAGTTGTGGTGCTTACATGTGGGCCCCTGTCCGTGGTACCCACGCTTCAGTGAGGCCACGTACGGCAGAGAGGAGTCCACCTCCTCGAGTCCACCTCCTATTCAGTTCCCCCACCCACCTCGCCACTTCGCCTCGCCACTTCCCCTCCCCACTCCCCCTCGTCAGTTCCGAGAACACGCGCCGATTCCGTCGTCCGCGCCGGCCACCGCCCGCGCCGGCCACCGATTCCGTCGCCCGCGCTGGAGGAAACCCCCCACTCAAGGTGCGATCTGATGTCCCTCCTCGTGTCCCTCCTTCACCGCCATTTCTGCTAGATTTAGCTAGGGCAATATCGCCTCCCTTTCCTCGTGAGACCATCGCCGCCGTTTCCTGGAGTCCCACATTCGCTTGTGGATTTGCTCGTTTCCCTATCCACCGTCGTTTCTCTTTTTTTTCGAGTAATCCCCCAACTGCAAAGTAGAATCTTGGCAAGGTGACCGCCGCCAAGGCAGCCAAGGCCAAGCTCGAGGAGAGGTTCAAGACCGGCAAGAACAGGTCGTTCTTCACCAAGCTCCGCTTCTAGACCAAGCAGGGCAGAGCAGCCTCTGCGAGTACTTGCGGGTTTTGTTATCGAGCGGGTTTTGCCTCTTCTTCGTATCAGTCACCTGCGCTAAGATATTCTCCTGTTTTGTTATTGAGCGTGAAGAAGACTCTGTGTCCTAGCTAGTGTGGATCTTATGATGAAATATGACGTTTCATGTGTTAAACCATGTCAAGAATAGATCTGGTTGGAATTTTAAGTTCATGATTAGGTTCTTGGATAATCATTTTCCATTTGTTAATTAACATTTTTCAGTAACTGGAAATGATATCACCTTAGCTTCCTCATAATGGTAAATCAACTGCATTTTAAAACTGGTACTGGTCTACAAGTTCCCAATCTGGATTAAGATGTCTCTGTGTGTTGGTTATTGAATTAAGTTCAGGTACTTGCGGGTTTGGAAAGCCTTCATTTATCAGTTGTCATTGTTCACTGTAGTAATAATGACTGATGCATCAGTTGTTTCGATGAACTGGTCATTTCCATTAGTAGCTGTTAGATATAATAAGCTATTAGTTGAAATACATGTAAAGTAGTATCTAAATTATTGTTGTCTTTTTTTATTAGGCCACAATGGATGTGAAACAGGAGGAAGTTGACGCAATTGCCGTTGACGCAATTGCCATTAGTGACGATGAAGTGTGCACTAGGGCCAAGATCATCAGAGGTATGGCTTGTACTCGTGCTTCTGATTTGTTTTAGTGCTGATTCAGTTTTGTATTTACATTTCTTAATCCTTGTATGTAGGCCCAGGTAATAAGGGCCATGACACCTATGCACCACATTGTGAGTTTGGCAACAAAGTTGCAATGGACCACCGACAGGTGGCATTGCTCAAGGAGTTCTGTGCCAACAACAAACCACACAAGCCATTGTACATCTGCACTTTGCAGAAGTCACACACCATCAACATCAAAGGAAAAATGGTAGATTGACCTGTACCACACTTTCTTCATCTATGTTGGTATATTTTTGCACAAAGACTAATTGCTTACATTATCCTTGCAGTATTTCACCAAGAAATATACCAAGGATCACCTCAGCAAGCACCTAAGGCACCTGCCAAGAAAGGAAGCTACCATTAAGGTCTATCATCGCAGAAATGACAAAAGTGATGTCAAGATCCTGCTTGGGAAAGCCAAAGGTGACAACAGGGCCATGATGACGATGCAGTGGATGTCTGTGGTGAACAAATGGGGCGAGAAGTTCAAAGTGGGAGATATCCTTCTCTTCTGGTTTCGCCGCACCCTCAAGAACACTTCAGGTCTCAAGTTGGTTGTGAAGAAGTTGAAGCCATGTGGAGGGCTGTGTGAATAAGCTTAAGCTGAAGCGTCTGATGCTTTTGAACTGACAAGATGTTTATGTCAGGTTGTCAAGATAGAGTCATGTTAGTAATGTTTGTGTCTGAACTTATGTGATGTGTCTGTCAGTTTTATGGAACCTATGTCAGTTTGTCAAGCTAGAGTATTAAGCTTTTGAACCTATGTTTGCTTTTGGTTGTTTGAACATGTTATGTCAGTTTATGGAATGTGTTCCAGCAATGTGTGTGAAATTCTGTGTTTGAAGATGCTATGTCAGTCTCCAGCAAGTTCCAGTATTTACATTTTATTAACCTCCAGTTAAATTTCAGTTATGTTTAAGTGAATTGGCACACATAAATGTTATATATAAAATGTTGTAATCATCCTACTATTACAAGATCACATATCTCTCCCAGTGGCAATGAAGTGTCAATTCGAACTAGAGGTCCTGGGTTCGAGTCCCAAGTCTCGACCTTTTTTTGGTCATTTCTCAACAGCAAGCATAAGTTCAGTTTCAACAGCAATTCATCAAGCAAGCATAAGTTCAGTTTCAACCTTGTCCATCAAGCAACCTTGTGCAACAGACAACAACATGCATCAACTACAAGATCCATCTTGGTCATTTCTTAACAGCAGCAACAACACGCTACAAATTCAATACAAATTCAGTTTCAGCAACACGCCACAAATTCAACTACAAGATCCAACAGACAGCTACAAGTTTCAGCAACAAGCATCAACTACAAGATCCAACAGACATCTACAAGTTTCAGCTACAGGAAGCAACAGACAGCAACATGCATCCATCTTGTGCAACAAGCATCCATCTTGATCAAGCAACAGGCATCTTGGAGACATCAAGCAACACCAAGATGCATCAGGCTGCGATACAATTCAAAAAAGGTTAGTACTATCTAACATCAATGAAATTCCAGTAGGTTAGTACTATCTAAATTACAGAAGCATAGTTATAATTTTTACCTTCATTACCATATGCTACTCATTGTCATCGATGCCAAAACCAGGAATTCTATGCCCAGTCCTATTTTCCCCATCATCACTAGCATACTGCAACATAGTATCATCTCCTTCATCCTCGCTTTCATGTTCATTGACAACAACCTTTCTTTTTTTCTTAATGCCTTCTACAACTGAAGCATCTACAAGAACAGGTTCTTGCCGGTCCATTTGCACTCTGGTTTGGACATTGGCTTCACGTGTCTGCACCGGAACTTCTGGACAATTATCATCCTGATATGTTAGGCCACCACCACCTGGACCCTTTTCCACTTCAGTTTCCTTAATACTCCACAAGTGTCTACGCTGGAACTTTTGTACAACTTGCCAACTTCCCTGCAAATACGTGTCTGGCACATAGAAAACCTTTGTTGCTTGAGTTGTCAGAATAAAAGGATCATTCTTAAACCAAAACCTTGCAGTGTTGATGCTTCTGAAGTGTCCATCATCTCTCAATCCGGCGTTCCTCTTGACACCAAGATCGAACCAGTCACACCGAAATAAGACAACTGAACGGTCCATGCCTCCGCTGGAGTTGTACTTCAAATGAATGATGCTTCTGAGCTGACCATAGAAGTCAAAAGGCTCACCATCGCGATCTCCCTCGGTGACTATTCCACTATTCTGTGTCTTTCTGTTTTTCTCGCGGTCAAGAGTGTGGTACCGGACACCGTCAACGATACATGCTGAATACACTCTTACTCGCTTATCCGGCTCGCATGCCAAAGGAAATAGATCATCACTGACCTTCTTCTCATCATGCATCTTGCCAATCTGCACAAAATAAATCAGGGTGAATAACACACAAAAAGAAGATCGTGTCATAATGGATTCCATGGCTAAATATCTCACATTATTCTTAAACCATTTAGCAAATCCCTTGGCAAGCCTTTTATCAACATGGATGCGGCTTTCTTGCTTATTCAACTCTTCCTTGAAAATCCTGCAAACCCAAGGAAAGAGTAGTGAGTTAAAACATCTGGTGGGTGATAAAAGTTGGGTTCCTTCCAACCCAAGGAGAAAATATAACGAGTGCACAAAATATAACTTACTCTATATATGGTTGCACCTCAGCGCAACTGCTGAGCACAAACCACACCATCTTGTCATATTCATCATCAACCTCCAAGTACTTTGACCCTCCAATAAATTTCACACCATGATTGAAAACTGACACATCACCAATGTGCGAATCATCCCTCTCACTATTTCTGCTTGGGCGATTCCATCTCGTTTCCACATCATCAAAGTACCTTGAACAAAATGTCAAGCACTCATCGACGACATAGGCTTCAGCAATCGAACCTTCAGGCCTCGCCGTGTTTCGCACAGAACGCTTACAAGTAAGCAGCCTTCTTTCGACTGGGAACATCCAACCATATTGCACATGGCCTCTAAGCATTGCTTCTTTTGGTAAATGCACGGTCAAATGGACCATCACGGTGAAGAGGGCTGGAGGGAAGATCTTCTCAAGCTTGCAAAGAATTATTGGGATTTCCTTTTCAAGTCTTTTCAGCACAGATAGCTTTACTGTTTTGCAGCACAATTCTCTGAAGAAATTTCCCAGCTGAGCAACTGCTTCATATATATCATGATGCATGATTCCTTGGAGGGCGGCTGGCAAAATCCTTTGGAGAAGGATGTGACAATCATGAGTTTTCAGCCCATGGAGCTTGCATCCATCGGGGGAAACACACTTTGCTAGGTTAGCAGCATAACCATCGGGAAATCTCACGGCTCTGATGAACTCACAGAATGCACGTTTTTCTTCTTTACTCATTGTATACCATGCTGGTGGCATTTCAAATGAATCTTTGCCTTTAGGCCTTAGATGCAACTCTTCCCTTATGCCCATGTCTTCAAGATCAAGCCTGGAGTTCAAAGTGTCCTTTGTCTTTCCTTCAATGTTGAGGAATGTGCCAAGCAGATTATCACATATATTTTTCTCGATGTGCATTACATCGAGATTATTCCTAAATTTGAGATCAGGCCAGTATTCCAAGTCCCACAAACAGGACCTTCGGTCCCAACATTGACCTTCCTCACGCTTTCTTTTCTTCACAAGCTTTCCCGGTCTGACATCTTTGACCTTTTCAAGTTGCTGCTTCAGCTCTTCTTTACTGAATTCTGCCGGCTGGTCACGGGTTTCAGTCTTACCATTAAACTCTGTACTTTTTTGCCAACCATGGTTTCGAGGAAGAAAACGGCGATGCCCAATGAAGCAAATCTTGTTCCTTATCCTCACTGAGCAAGGGTTTTTGTCACAACGCACACATGCCTGATAACCCGCCGTGATCCTTCCCGACAAAGTGTGCAGTGCTGGAAAATCATGGATGCACCATATGACTGCAGCACACAGAGTGAACTTCTTGTCAGGAGTCAAGGCATCGTAAGTATTAGGTACACCATTCCAAAGATCGAGCAATTCTTCTACGAGAGGCTCCATAAAGACATCGAAATCCTTTCCTGGAGACTCTAGACCCGGTATAAGCAACGCCATCATAAAGTTGGACTGATCCATGCATGGCCATGGGGGCATGTTGTAGGGCACCACAAAAACTGGCCACATGCTATATGACGTGCTCTGGTTTCCGAACGGATTAAAGCCATCTGTGGCAAGGCCGAGTCTTATGTTCCTTGGGTCTTCTGCAAACTTTGGATATTTCTCGTCAAAATCTTTCCATGCTTCTCCGTCCGCTGGATGGCTCAACTCATCTTCCACAGGCTGCCGCTTGAGCTTGTGCCATTGTACATCATCTGATGATTTCTCCGAGAGAAACATCCGCTTCAGCCTTGCTTTCAAAGGAAAGTGCCTCAAAACCTTCTGCGGTATCGATCTTTTCCCATCGACATCTTTCCACCTTGGGGCATTGCATTTGGGGCAGCTGTCACACAGGGCATAATCTGTAACACTTGGGGTGTTACCTGTTTGTTTTCCTTTTGCTTGCATCATCTGCATCCCATAAGCATTGCATCATGTTTTCCAAACCACTCAAAACTTCAAAACAATTTAAATTGTTCAAAACCCTAATGGTAAATGCAAATAACACATTCAAATCCAATCAAATCCTACTTGGCAATATTTCAAATGGGAGTTTAAGAATTAAAATCTTGCAAACAAAATTAAAGCTAATAATGTCTTCATAATTGCTTGAACCTATTTAATATAATTTGCTTTTCCAAAATTTCCCAAATCAAACATTGTTTGAAACTCAACAAAAACCTATAAACCAAATTAAATTTTCAACATTGTGAAACAATGTTAGCTCTTGCTTTATTTGTTTTGGAAAAATAACACAAATAATTCCTAAAAGGAAAACCCCAAAATCCTATCCTTTCTCTCTCTTTGATCTTTTGCAAAAAAAAAAAAAGATGAAGGAAAAATAAAATAAAAATAGCCAAGGGGAGAGGCAGCCCCATCCTCTTTTTCCCTTTCCACCCAGCCCACCACTTCCTCTCTGGCCCATACCCGTTCATTGTCGTCTTCTTCCTGCCGTACGGCTGCACACAGAACCACTCGATCCTCCTCTCCCCCTTCGGATGCTGCTCCGTACCAAGCCCTCTGTCCCATAAAAACAGGCACCCTCCCCGAGCCCTACCTAACCCTAGCTAGTTCCTAACCCTAGAGCCGCGGCGCCCTCCTCTTCCTCTAACCTCGATCTTCCTCTGCTCTGAAAGCCGACAGCCTGAACCACCGAACACCACCGAGACCCCTCTGTTCCCCGTCACCCCCCCGCCACCACCGTCCACCTCGAGGAGGAGCCGCCGCCGGGAATGGAACCGGGGCGCTCCCCTGAGGCTCCTCGTGCCCTCGCCTCGCGCTGGGATGGACCACGGCGGCCGCGCCATCGCCGGAGTTCCCCTCCGCTTCTGCTCCGTTTCTGAACGACGACAGCGACGAACAGCAGGTAATCGCCTCTGCTCCGCCTTCCCCTCCTCTCCCCTCATGTCCGCCTCCACACACGGCCCGCACGCTACACCCCGCACCCCACACCCATCCGCCCAGCGCCACCGCGAGTGGCAGATCGCCAGCCGGCCGTCGCTCGTCGAGTTTCAAACAGCGATCTGAAACCAACTTCAGTGCAGTACGCGCACCTACTGAAGGATAAACACCCCTGTACCCCTTACGTTCCACGATTCGATCCATAGCCGCACCGGTAGTACCCGTTGCGCGCAGCCGTGAGGGGGTGGGTTCGATCCCCCCCCTCGCGCAACTTTTTCGCGGATTTAACCACGGCCAGGCCCACAGGTCATTGACCGTGTGTGCCACCTCACCCGCACCCACCTCGCTGGCAGCACGGTGGCACTGGCCCCACACGTATTACAGCGCGAGTAGATCCACCCGCGGTGCAAAAAGTCCCTGGACATTAAATAAAAATTGCAGAAATAGTTTAAAACTTCCAAATTGAATATCTCTTAAACAGTAATTCCAAATCCAATAATTTAAACATGTTTCCCACTCCAAATTTCCTGAACTTTTCAAATATGCATTTTGTTTCCTGTTTTGAATTTTCAAAATGCAATTTAAATTTGAATTCAAATAATTCAATTGTAATTTGCAATAATTCATAAATAATTCATACTAATTCCAAATAAGACAAATAAAATATGTTTTTCATACCATTTTGAATATCCCATTCAAATATAAATTTTGTTTCATGGTTTGAATAATTTAAATTGCCTAAATAATTCAATACTCGTTTAATTCATTTAAATTTGATAAAATCATAACTTGCTCAAAATAAAATATTTTTGAACATGCAAAATATGTTTTCAAACCATCAAAGTGTGAACTTTTCAAATGCGAGTTTGAATTTATGTTTTGAATAAATAAAACTTCAATTAGATTCAAACTTGTTTTAAATCCATTTAAAACTTGTTTAATATTGTTTAATTCATAATTAATTTATCCTAATTCCAATTTCAATATTTGAAACATGTAATCCAACTAAAATTTGATGTTCTTTTCAAATATAAATTTTGTTAATTGTTTTGAACACTTTAACTTGATGAAAACAACAATTGCTTGTGAGACATGTTTAAGTAACCAAAATTTCCAATCTTAACCAATAATTTCCAAACTTGTTAAACCTTATTTCAATTGGTTCTATTGTTGTTATTTTGTTGTTTTCCTCATCCATGCATCATGCTAATCCACCTTCACCTGTTGATTAGTTGGAAAACAATTGTTTCAACCATAATGCATGGGCTTTTCATATGCAACTCAAATTGCATCTGGGTCCATTTAAATTTGTTTATCTTGTCAACTAGTTTACCTTGATGCATCTTTAAACTTGTCATGCATCCATATCTTGATCATGCTGGATCTTTTGCCGTAGTAGTAATTGTTGCATTCCGGTGTTTGTTCGAGGTTCATTGCTTCTTCCCGGATAGGACGTTGAGATGATGTGAGCAACGACAAGTTCTGCTACCTTGCGGGATCTCAGGCAAGTATACTCACTTGCTGCCATATGGCTGCCTTTCATCACTTGTTACCGATTCTTTCCGTTGTTCTTTTCTGCTAGCCTTAGTAGTAGTTGTTTCTGTTACGAACCTATTACATGAATCCCTTAACCCTTATATTGCCTCACCTCCACTCCTACAACCTCATTGTTTGAGCCAGTGTCTTACTAGCATGCTTAGGTTGTTTTGCTCGAGTCTGTTACCCGTTACTTTCTGTTACTAGATTACTTTTATGTTCTGGGGGGCTCGATGTTAATCAATCAACCTGTTATTAATAATATGCTGATATAAGGCACCGGCAGGAGGCCCTAAGTGGTTTTGAGGCCTGCTAGTGTCGACCCTAATAGGAAAAGGGTCTTGTCTACTGATCCATGATGAGCGTGCTCACCGCATCCGGGTGGTAGTATGGGACCCCCCTCGACTTAGACCTGATCTGCAGCTTGTCCGAAGAGCCACACTTAGTTCGGGTGTTCCATTTGCTCCTTGCATAATGGGTGGATCCCCCATGGTTACTTATGATGATGATGCATATAGGGCGAGGCCTGTAGTGCCGGGGTGTTGTGTCCTGCGGGAGTTTTGCACACCTGCGCTGAGTATTCGGCTGCGTGGCTGGGACCTTATAGCTCCGTGGCTCCTAGGATGGGTTGTAGAGATGGTTTGGGTCGTGTCAAGCCAACCTGAGTTTTAGTTGGTGGCTTGAGTGTGTACGGGTACTGGAGCACACCCCTGCAGGGATAAATCTTCTCGAGAAGCTGTGTTTTCCGCGGTTATGGATTACTTGGTGAAAGTACTGGCTAACAAGTACTCAGACAACTTACACCTAATGATAATAACTTGACTAGTAATAGTCTTATTGACACAACAACCTGATCCATTATTCATTAATCCAACTGTGTGAGTTATCCTCGGATTGCTTCTTTGGATAAGGGGCGAGATCCAGGATGGGTTTGTTTGGAGTTACTTTCAGTTGGTTACAATACTCGATCTTATCTCCTTTCTGTTAGCCGGAAGTTGTAGTATCTCTCTGTAGTTGGTTAGTGCAGCCCGCTGTCGCTTATTTGCAATAACCCCTTCCTTTCCGTTGATCCTAAAGTATTTGTATCTTGTGATGACTGGCTACGCCGGTATCTTGTGAGTATGGTTTATCCGCTTGCCAGTACTTAACCGTACTGACCCACGAATCCTCTTTTTCGTGGCTGCATATTCAACATTGCAGTCAACAGGTTTGAAGTCTGACGACGTTAGCTTGGGAATCCCTCCGGCTTGGCCTGGGCAGGGATTGGACGCTCTCGGTTATCTTCAGGACTCTTAGTCCAGTTTGGATCTTGTCCGTAGTCGGACTATGTTGTTTCTTCCGCTGTTATTTGGATCTTTGTATTGTATCAGTTGTATCCCTGGCTCGTCTGAGTCATCTTGTATCTATCTGTTTCTGTTGTAATTGTGGAATATTCGTGAACTATTGTAATGTTATCATAAATGGCAACCTGGAATCGGTTATTATGCGGATTTGGCGGGAATGCTGAAATCTGCATAGTGCCCGATCTCGGGGCGCCACAAATGGTATCAGAGCCTTGGTTCCGATTCCCGAGATTGTTTCGATACGAATGGTTATCGAAGCAAACGGGTCCGCAAAGCCTGTAGGTTAACCTCGCTAACGGTCGTTGTTCCTAGAGTGTCAAAAACTATTTCTGCTAAACTATTTTGGAAAAACATCTCAATAGGATTCTTGTTTTCTCCTTATCTCTATTCTATTTCCCCTCCCATCTTATTTGTTTTGGAGTCTACTCTCGTACTCAATCTTTCAAAGTGTTAGGATCCTACGTGGGTGGACGTTTTCTGAGCCTTTAACCTAATAGGTTCGATCATCGGGAGATTCCTGGTGGAAGAACATCGTCGTCATCAGCTCGAGCAAGAATCTCTTGTTAGTGGTGTCGAGAAGCCCTTGTTAGTGGTGTCGAGGAGATCAGCTGGAAGCACGAAGAATCGATAGTCGAACTTCTTTCCCCTCCCGGGTTAGCAGGTGGATTGCGAGGGCGCAATCCCTTGTTAGTGGTGTCGTCTGTAACACCTGGGGTGTTACCTGTTTGTTTTCCTTTTGCTTGCATCATCTGCATCCCATAAGCATTGCATCATGTTTTCCAAACCACTCAAAACTTCAAAACAATTTAAATTGTTCAAAACCCTAATGGTAAATGCAAATAACACATTCAAATCCAATCAAATCCTACTTGGCAATATTTCAAATGGGAGTTTAAGAATTAAAATCTTGCAAACAAAATTAAAGCTAATAATGTCTTCATAATTGCTTGAACCTATTTAATATAATTTGCTTTTCCAAAATTTCCCAAATCAAACATTGTTTGAAACTCAACAAAAACCTATAAACCAAATTAAATTTTCAACATTGTGAAACAATGTTAGCTCTTGCTTTATTTGTTTTGGAAAAATAACACAAATAATTCCTAAAAGGAAAACCCCAAAATCCTATCCTTTCTCTCTCTTTGATCTTTTGCAAAAAAAAAAAAAAGATGAAGGAAAAATAAAATAAAAATAGCCAAGGGGAGAGGCAGCCCCATCCTCTTTTTCCCTTTCCACCCAGCCCACCACTTCCTCTCTGGCCCATACCCGTTCATTGTCGTCTTCTTCCTGCCGTACGGCTGCACACAGAACCACTCGATCCTCCTCTCCCCCTTCGGATGCTGCTCCGTACCAAGCCCTCTGTCCCATAAAAACAGGCACCCTCCCCGAGCCCTACCTAACCCTAGCTAGTTCCTAACCCTAGAGCCGCGGCGCCCTCCTCTTCCTCTAACCTTGATCTTCCTCTGCTCTGAAAGCCGACAGCCTGAACCACCGAACACCACCGAGACCCCTCTGTTCCCCGTCACCCCCGCCACCACCGTCCACCTCGAGGAGGAGCCGCCGCCGGGAATGGAACCGGGGCGCTCCCCTGAGGCTCCTCGTGCCCTCGCCTCGCGCTGGGATGGACCACGGCGGCCGCGCCATCGCCGGAGTTCCCCTCCGCTTCTGCTCCGTTTCTGAACGACGACAGCGACGAACAGCAGGTAATCGCCTCTGCTCCGCCTTCCCCTCCTCTCCCCTCATGTCCGCCTCCACACACGGCCCGCACGCTACACCCCGCACCCCACACCCATCCGCCCAGCGCCACCGCGAGTGGCAGATCGCCAGCCGGCCGTCGCTCGTCGAGTTTCAGACAGCGATCTGAAACCAACTTCAGTGCAGTACGCGCACCTACTGAAGGATAAACACCCCTGTACCCCTTACGTTCCACGATTCGATCCATAGCCGCACCGGTAGTACCCGTTGCGCGCAGCCGTGAGGGGGTGGGTTCGATCCCCCCCCTCGCGCAACTTTTTCGCGGATTTAACCACGGCCAGGCCCACAGGTCATTGACCGTGTGTGCCACCTCACCCGCACCCACCTCGCTGGCAGCACGGTGGCACTGGCCCCACACGTATTACAGCGCGAGTAGATCCACCCGCGGTGCAAAAAGTCCCTGGACATTAAATAAAAATTGCAGAAATAGTTTAAAACTTCCAAA
This sequence comes from Alopecurus myosuroides, assembly GCA_028641055.1. Taxonomy (NCBI): domain Eukaryota; kingdom Viridiplantae; phylum Streptophyta; class Magnoliopsida; order Poales; family Poaceae; genus Alopecurus; species Alopecurus myosuroides. The sequence continues at coordinate 514,831,739 of CM054057.1, read as the reverse complement.
TTGAATATCTCTTAAACAGTAATTCCAAATCCAATAATTTAAACATGTTTCCCACTCCAAATTTCCTGACTTTTCAAATATGCATTTTGTTTCCTGTTTTGAATTTTCAAAATGCAATTTAAATTTGAATTCAAATAATTCAATTGTAATTTGCAATAATTCATAAATAATTCATACTAATTCCAAATAAGACAAATAAAATATGTTTTTCATACCATTTTGAATATCCCATTCAAATATAAATTTTGTTTCATGGTTTGAATAATTTAAATTGCCTAAATAATTCAATACTCGTTTAATTCATTTAAATTTGATAAAATCATAACTTGCTCAAAATAAAATATTTTTGAACATGCAAAATATGTTTTCAAACCATCAAAGTGTGAACTTTTCAAATGCGAGTTTGAATTTATGTTTTGAATAAATAAAACTTCAATTAGATTCAAACTTGTTTTAAATCCATTTAAAACTTGTTTAATATTGTTTAATTCATAATTAATTTATCCTAATTCCAATTTCAATATTTGAAACATGTAATCCAACTAAAATTTTGATGTTCTTTTCAATATAAATTTTGTTAATTGTTTTGAACACTTAAACTTGATGAAAACAACAATTGCTTGTGAGACATGTTTAAGTAACCAAAATTTCCAATCTTAACCAATAATTTCCAAACTTGTTAAACCTTATTTAAATTGGTTTATTGTTGTTATTTGTTGTTTTCCTCATCCATGCATCATGCTAATCCACCTTCACCTGTTGATTAGTTGGAAAACAATTGTTTCAACCATAATGCATGGGCTTTTCATATGCAACTCAAATTGCATCTGGGTCCATTTAAATTTGTTTATCTTGTCAACTAGTTTACCTTGATGCATCTTTAAACTTGTCATGCATCCATATCTTGATCATGCTGGATCTTTTGCGTAGTAGTAATTGTTGCATTCCGGTGTTTGTTCGAGGTTCATTGCTTTCTTCCCGGATAGGACGTTGAGATGATGTGAGCAACGACAAGTTCTGCTACCTTGCGGGATCTCAGGCAAGTATACTCACTTGCTGCCATATGGCTGCCTTTCATCACTTGTTACCGATTCTTTCCGTTGTTCTTTTCTGCTAGCCTTAGTAGTAGTTGTTTCTGTTACGAACCTATTACATGAATCCCTTAACCCTTATATTGCCTCACCTCCACTCCTACAACCTCATTGTTTGAGCCAGTGTCTTACTAGCATGCTTAGGTTGTTTTGCTCGAGTCTGTTACCCGTTACTTTCTGTTACTAGATTACTTTTATGTTCTGGGGGGCTCGATGTTAATCAATCAACCTGTTATTAATAATATGCTGATAAGGCACCGGCAGGAGGCCCTAAGTGGTTTTGAGGCCTGCTAGTGTCGACCCTAATAGGAAAAGGGTCTTGTCTACTGATCCATGATGAGCGTGCTCACCGCATCCGGGTGGTAGTATGGGACCCCCCTCGACTTAGACCTGATCTGCAGCTTGTCCGAAGAGCCACACTTAGTTCGGGTGTTCCATTTGCTCCTTGCATAATGGGTGGATCCCCCATGGTTACTTATGATGATGATGCATATAGGGCGAGGCCTGTAGTGCCGGGGTGTTGTGTCCTGCGGGAGTTTTGCACACCTGCGCTGAGTATTCGGCTGCGTGGCTAGGACCTTATAGCTCCGTGGCTCCTAGGATGGGTTGTAGAGATGGTTTGGGTCGTGTCAAGCCAACCTGAGTTTTAGTTGGTGGCTTGAGTGTGTACGGGTACTGGAGCACACCCCTGCAGGGATAAATCTTCTCGAGAAGCCGTGTTTTCCGCGGTTATGGATTACTTGGTGAAAGTACTGGCTAACAAGTACTCAGACAACTTACACCTAATGATAATAACTTGACTAGTAATAGTCTTATTGACACAACAACCTGATCCATTATTCATTAATCCAACTGTGTGAGTTATCCTCGGATTGCTTCTTTGGATAAGGGGCGAGATCCAGGATGGGTTTGTTTGGAGTTACTTTCAGTTGGTTACAATACTCGATCTTATCTCCTTTCTGTTAGCCGGAAGTTGTAGTATCTCTCTGTAGTTGGTTAGTGCAGCCCGCTGTCGCTTATTTGCAATAACCCCTTCCTTTCCGTTGATCCTAAAGTATTTGTATCTTGTGATGACTGGCTACGCCGGTATCTTGTGAGTATGGTTTATCCGCTTGCCAGTACTTAACCGTACTGACCCACGAATCCTCTTTTTCGTGGCTGCATATTCAACATTGCAGTCAACAGGTTTGAAGTCTGACGACGTTAGCTTGGGAATCCCTCCAGCTTGGCCTGGGCAGGGATTGGACGCTCTCGGTTATCTTCAGGACTCTTAGTCCAGTTTGGATCTTGTCCGTAGTCGGACTATGTTGTTTCTTCCGCTGTTATTTGGATCTTTGTATTGTATCAGTTGTATCCCTGGCTCGTCTGAGTCATCTTGTATCTATCTGTTTCTGTTGTAATTGTGGAATATTCGTGAACTATTGTAATGTTATCATAAATGGCAACCTGGAATCGGTTATTATGCGGATTTGGCGGGAATGCTGAAATCTGCATAGTGCCCGATCTCGGGGCGCCACAAATGGTATCAGAGCCTTGGTTCCGATTCCCGAGATTGTTTCGATACGAATGGTTATCGAAGCAACGGGTCCGCAAAGCCTGTAGGTTAACCTCGCTAACGGTCGTTGTTCCTAGAGTGTCAAAAACTATTTCTGCTAAACTATTTTGGAAAAACATCTCAATAGGATTCTTGTTTTCTCCTTATCTCTATTCTATTTCCCCTCCCATCTTATTTGTTTTGGAGTCTACTCTCGTACTCAATCTTTCAAAGTGTTAGGATCCTACGTGGGTGGACGTTTTCTGAGCCTTTAACCTAATAGGTTCGATCATCGGGAGATTCCTGGTGGAAGAACATCGTCGTCATCAGCTCGAGCAAGAATCTCTTGTTAGTGGTGTCGAGAAGCCCTTGTTAGTGGTGTCGAGGAGATCAGCTGGAAGCACGAAGAATCGATAGTCGAACTTCTTTCCCCTCCCGGGTTAGCAGGTGGATTGCGAGGGCGCAATCCCTTGTTAGTGGTGTCGTCTGTAACACCTGGGGTGTTACCTGTTTGTTTTCCTTTTGCTTGCATCATCTGCATCCCATAAGCATTGCATCATGTTTTCCAAACCACTCAAAACTTCAAAACAATTTAAATTGTTCAAAACCCTAATGGTAAATGCAAATAACACATTCAAATCCAATCAAATCCTACTTGGCAATATTTCAAATGGGAGTTTAAGAATTAAAATCTTGCAAACAAAATTAAAGCTAATAATGTCTTCATAATTGCTTGAACCTATTTAATATAATTTGCTTTTCCAAAATTTCCCAAATCAAACATTGTTTGAAACTCAACAAAAACCTATAAACCAAATTAAATTTTCAACATTGTGAAACAATGTTAGCTCTTGCTTTATTTGTTTTGGAAAAATAACACAAATAATTCCTAAAAGGAAAACCCCAAAATCCTATCCTTTCTCTCTCTTTGATCTTTTGCAAAAAAAAAAAAAAAAAGATGAAGGAAAAATAAAATAAAAATAGCCAAGGGGAGAGGCAGCCCCATCCTCTTTTTCCCTTTCCACCCAGCCCACCACTTCCTCTCTGGCCCATACCCGTTCATTGTCGTCTTCTTCCTGCCGTACGGCTGCACACAGAACCACTCGATCCTCCTCTCCCCCTTCGGATGCTGCTCCGTACCAAGCCCTCTGTCCCATAAAAACAGGCACCCTCCCCGAGCCCTACCTAACCCTAGCTAGTTCCTAACCCTAGCGCCGCGGCGCCCTCCTCTTCCTCTAACCTCGATCTTCCTCTGCTCTGAAAGCCGACAGCCTGAACCACCGAACACCACCGAGACCCCTCTGTTCCCCGTCACCCCCCGCCACCACCGTCCACCTCGAGGAGGAGCCGCCGCCGGGAATGGAACCGGGGCGCTCCCCTGAGGCTCCTCGTGCCCTCGCCTCGCGCTGGGATGGACCACGGCGGCCGCGCCATCGCCGGAGTTCCCCTCCGCTTCTGCTCCGTTTCTGAATGACGACAGCGACGAACAGCAGGTAATCGCCTCTGCTCCGCCTTCCCCTCCTCTCCCCTCATGTCCGCCTCCACACACGGCCCGCACGCTACACCCCGCACCCCACACCCATCCGCCCAGCGCCACCGCGAGTGGCAGATCGCCAGCCGGCCGTCGCTCGTCGAGTTTCAGACAGCGATCTGAAACCAACTTCAGTGCAGTACGCGCACCTACTGAAGGATAAACACCCCTGTACCCCTTACGTTCCACGATTCGATCCATAGCCGCACCGGTAGTACCCGTCGCGCGCAGCCGTGAGGGGGTGGGTTCGATCCCCCCCCTCGCGCAACTTTTTCGCGGATTTAACCACGACCAGGCCCACAGGTCATTGACCGTGTGTGCCACCTCACCCGCACCCACCTCGCTGGCAGCACGGTGGCACTGGCCCCACACGTATTACAGCGCGAGTAGATCCACCCGCGGTGCAAAAAGTCCCTGGACATTAAATAAAAATTGCAGAAATAGTTTAAAACTTCCAAATTGAATATCTCTTAAACAGTAATTCCAAATCCAATAATTTAAACATGTTTCCCACTCCAAATTTCCTGAACTTTTCAAATATGCATTTTGTTTCCTGTTTTGAATTTTCAAAATGCAATTTAAATTTGAATTCAAATAATTCAATTGTAATTTGCAATAATTCATAAATAATTCATACTAATTCCAAATAAGACAAATAAAATATGTTTTTTCATACCATTTTGAATATCCCATTCAAATATAAAGTTTGTTTCATGGTTTGAATAATTTAAATTGCCTAAATAATTCAATACTCGTTTAATTCATTTAAATTTGATAAAATCATAACTTGCTCAAAATAAAATATTTTTGAACATGCAAAATATGTTTTCAAACCATCAAAGTGTGAACTTTTCAAATGCGAGTTTGAATTTATGTTTTTAATAAATAAAACTTCAATTAAATTCAAACTTGTTTTAAATCCATTTAAAACTTGTTTAATATTGTTTAATTCATAATTAATTTATCCTAATTCCAATTTCAATATTTGAAACATGTAATCCAACTAAAATTTGATGTTTTTTTCAAATATAAATTTTGTTAATTGTTTTGAACACTTTAACTTGATGAAAACAACAATTGCTTGTGAGACATGTTTAAGTAACCAAAATTTCCAATCTTAACCAATAATTTCCAAACTTGTTAAACCTTATTTCAATTGGTTCTATTGTTGTTATTTTGTTGTTTTCCTCATCCATGCATCATGCTAATCCACCTTCACCTGTTGATTAGTTGGAAAACAATTGTTTCAACCATAATGCATGGGCTTTTCATATGCAACTCAAATTGCATCTGGGTCCATTTAAATTTGTTTATCTTGTCAACTAGTTTACCTTGATGCATCTTTAAACTTGTCATGCATCCATATCTTGATCATGCTGGATCTTTTGCCGTAGTAGTAATTGTTGCATTCCGGTGTTTGTTCGAGGTTCATTGCTTCTTCCCGGATAGGACGTTGAGATGATGTGAGCAACGACAAGTTCTGCTACCTTGCGGGATCTCAGGCAAGTATACTCACTTGCTGCCATATGGCTGCCTTTCATCACTTGTTACCGATTCTTTCCGTTGTTCTTTTCTGCTAGCCTTAGTAGTAGTTGTTTCTGTTACGAACCTATTACATGAATCCCTTAACCCTTATATTGCCTCACCTCCACTCCTACAACCTCATTGTTTGAGCCAGTGTCTTACTAGCATGCTTAGGTTGTTTTGCTCGAGTTTGTTACCCGTTACTTTCCGTTACTAGATTACTTTTATGTTCTGGGGGGCTCGATGTTAATCAATCAACCTGTTATTAATAATATGCTGATAAGGCACCGGCAGGAGGCCCTAAGTGGTTTTGAGGTCTGCTAGTGTCGACCCTAATAGGAAAAGGGTCTTGTCTACTGATCCATGATGAGCGTGCTCACCGCATCCGGGTGGTAGTATGGGACCCCCCTCGACTTAGACCTGATCTGCAGCTTGTCCGAAGAGCCACACTTAGTTCGGGTGTTCCATTTGCTCCTTGCATAATGGGTGGATCCCCCATGGTTACTTATGATGATGATCCATATAGGGCGAGGCCTGTAGTGCCGGGGTGTTGTGTCCTGCGGGAGTTTTGCACACCTGCGCTGAGTATTCGGCTGCGTGGCTGGGACCTTATAGCTCCGTGGCTCCTAGGATGGGTTGTAGAGATGGTTTGGGTCGTGTCAAGCCAACCTGAGTTTTAGTTGGTGGCTTGAGTGTCACTAGTGGAAACAGGGCCTTTTGTCCCAGGTCGTAAGGGCCATTTGTCCCGGTTGCGCAACCGGGATGGGCTAGCCGGGACAAATGGCCCTCCCCATTGGTCCCGGTTGTGCCAGCACCCGGGATGGTAAGGCTGGCCCACGTGGCGACTCTGGGCCAGGGACCGCGAGGGAGTTCGTCCCGGTTCGTTTTAGGGACCGGGATGGATGCCTTCTTAAAAAAAGAATAAAGTCCGCCCATTTTCCCTGCCGCGGCAGGTTTTTTTTTGTTCGTTTTTTTTTTCTCCTGCCTCGCAATCGCCAACCGGCCTCCCCTTCCCCAACCGCTCCAGGCCCACGTCTTTAATTAAGCCCACTGACACATTTTTTAGTCAAAAAGGCCCACTGGCCCGCGTCTTTTATTTATGGACAGTCAACGGTTCGAAGGGCCCACTGGCCCGCGTCTGTTATTATGGCCAGTCAACAGGGGCCACTGGCCAGCGGCCTGGTGGCTGGTTCGCCTGGTCCATTAAACTAAGACCGAAGGACGGTCAAAGGGCCGCTGTCCGCCTCGTCTTCCCGCCCCGCCTCGTCTTCCCGCCCCGCCTCGGCTTCCCACGCCCCACTCCCCACGCGCCACGCCTCGGCTCCCCGCATTCATGGCCGCCTGCAACCGCCGCCACGTTCAGGCCGCCGGTTGGCATGCCAGCCCACCCCGGGTCCTTTTTAAAGGACCCCCGCCGCCCGTACAACCCACCCACCCCGGACGCTTCCCTGGCAAAGCAACCCTAGCCGCCACCATGTCCCGCTGGTTCTCGAACTCCGGCAAGCGCCCAAGGAACGACGACGGAGGCTCGTCGAGCGGCGCCGGCCGCATCCCGCCCCCACCGGCGGAGGCCTTCGGCTACGGCCCTGGAGGTGTCCGCCTCGGCGGGGTGCCGCGCGTCCCCGCGCCACCACCGGCTGCACGCCCGCCGCCCCGCGCCGCGCCCCCGGGCAAGCGGTTCCGCAGGTACGTCCGGGTGGACGAGGCGGAGTGGCACTGGAACAATGCCACTCCGGTCTTCTACAACGACGTGCACCTCCCGGACGGTTGGCACCTGAATCCCCAGCGGATCCCAGTGCCGCCGGCCCCGACCGGCGCGGCACTGCTCGAGGAGATCGAGCGCCGCCGCGAGCTCCTGCCGGCCCCCGTCCGCAGGGAGCGGATCTACGCGCGCAGCTCCCCCTACTGGGCCGCCTGGCTCGAGCAGGAGCACGAGCAGCGCCGCCGCTCCTTCATCCCCGCCCCCCTCGAGGCCAACGTGGACGACTACCCCCCGCCAGCGCCCGGCCGGGAGAGGGAGCTCTGGCTCCTCGTGGACGAGCCGGAGGACTTCTCCGGGGAGCCGGACCCCGAGCTCCGGGCCCAACTGGAGGAGGCCTGCGAGCGCTCCCGCCGCTCCCTCGTCGACGACGAGATCAAGAGGTGGCATCGTGTCGTGGCCGCCGCCGCCGCCGACGCCGCTGCCATGCCACCGCCGCCGCCACCCCCTAACGAGCCTGCCATCCCCTGGTGGCAGGCCATGAACGCCGAGCTGGAGGCGTCCGAGGACATGCCGGAGCCGCAGCCGCTCCCACCAGGCCTGGAGTATGGCATGACCTGGGCCTGGACCGGCGGCGTTTGGGCGCCGGGGTCGCCGGAGCAGGAGGAGGAGCTGCCCCCGCCGCCGCCGCTGCCACAGGAGGTACTGCCCCCGCCGCCGCCGTACGCGCCCCCGATGGCCCCCCCGGCGAGCCCGGCCCAGCCGCCTGCCCACCTGTGGCAGGCACCCGCGTACGTACACCTCTCCGACGACGAGGACGACTAGGTCGCCGCCGCCCCCTATTCTCTATAGATCGCCCCTAGCTAGCTACCCCCCAAGAAACGGCCGGCCCGCCTGTGGCCGCGCCGCCGCCCCTAATGCAAGTACGGCCGGCCGCCTGTGGCCGCGCCGCCCCTATGTAAGCAAGGCCCCTGGCCCTATTTTAATATAAGTTGTGTTCCTCTATTCTACTGTGCCCCTAGTCCATCCCCGCCGGCGTTCCGCCGGCGAATCTGTCCACTCGTTCCCGCCGCCGGCAGGGCTTCGCCCAGCCATATCCACTCGTGCCCGCCCCTGGGGTGTCCGCTCGGCCTGGAGAGAGGGCCGCGCTTTTTTATACACTTGGGTCTTTAGTCCCGGCCCGTGCCACCAACCGGGACTAGAGCCCTTTGGTCCCGGTTGGTACCACGGCCCGGGACCAAAAACTAATTTCGAATTTCGGTGGCACCTCTGCGCGCCCAAAATTTTTTAGCGCCAAAATTTGAAAAGTGTTAAGTTTGCACATTAACAACTTTTATATACTTTCAAATTTGACAAAAATTCCAACATGAAAAATGCTAGAATTTGCAAAACTAATTTAAATCTATTTTTCGTTTAACTAAATAATTATTCTAACTATTGAAACTATTAATTATTTTTTCATTTGTATATAATTTGAATATAAATTATGGAAATTTATATTCAAATTATAAAGCGACTCTGTGTCATACAAATTTCTGGAAATTTCCACCCATACACTTTTTTGAGCTAGGGCCTCATTTTCATAGTAGAAGTAGGGTGGCTTGTTCATCCTCTAGAGTCGATGTCAGTCCTCGCTGCTTGTCCATCCTCTACAGTCTGCTCTGCTCTGCTCTACTGCTCCTTGCGGCTCAGGTTGGTAACGGTCCATGTTTGCGTATGCTTTGTGAACTTATGGTTTGATTTGAGAATTTCAAAACTTTGATTTGATAATCTTTTGGCCGGAAGCACCTAGCAATATCTTTTAAACCTTGTTTCTCTCCCTATGATATTTGTACTTCTCATCGGCTCTAATGTTTCTCTACCTGATTCTACTTCTCCTCTGCCTAGTTTACAGATGTTTGCTCTTTTCTGTAGATGTTTCTAAACTGTAAAATGGGCATGTCCCAGTAGTGGTGATCAGCGCCTTGTCTGCATGTTTCGGAGGACATGTCCATTTTACAGTGTAGAAACATCTACAGAAAAGAGCAAACATCTGTAAACTAGGCAGAGGAGAAGTAGAATCAGGTAGAGAAACATTACAGCCGATGAGAAGTACAAATAGCATATGGAGAGAAACAAGGTTTAAAAGATATTGCTAGGTGCTTCCGGCCAAAAGATTATCAAATCAAAGTTTTGAAATTCTCAAATCAAACCATAAGTTCACAAAGCATACGCAAACATGGACCGTTACCAACCTGAGCCGCAACGAGCAGTAGAGCAGAGCAGAGCAGACTCTAGAGGATGAACAAGCAGCCAGGACTGACGTTGACAGATATATATCCGAGCGGTGGACAGTCCCTGGCCAAGCAGAAGCAACTGCATCCCCTATCGATGTAAAGCAGTCAGTCAAAACTTTTTTGGGTTGTTTATGGTGATTAACTCCAATGAATAACAATAGAGGCCTGCCAGAATCACTTGTTCTATACCGTGTGTCAACACATACTACATCTCGAAAGTAGTTATAATCCTGCAATATCTGTCTCGGCAATCTCAATTAAAGTGCCAGTTTGTGTCTGATCCCACCAACCCCTCAAAATCCTCCTATTAACTTCACCTATCTCAACTGAAATCACTGTCTTCATGTGGATGCCAAGCCTGTGCAAAGCTATCTCTCCTCCTCCAATACCGGAGAATAAGGACACCACATTAACACCATTGGGAAACATGTTCTTCAACACCGACAAGTGGCAACCCACAGTATCAATTTGGAATGAATTGCATTCCGTGTACGCTATCATTAGTGAGAGACTTCACGTCGGCAATCTCAATTAAAGTGCCAGTTTGTGTCTGATCCCACCAACCCCTCAAAATCCTCCTATTAACTTCACCTATCTCAACTGAAATCACTGTCTTCATGTGGATGCCAAGCCTGTGCAAAGCTATCTCTCCTACTCCAATACCGGAGAATAAGGACACCACATTAACACCATTGGGAAACATGTTCTTCAACACCGACAAGTGGCAACCCACAGTATCAATTTGGAATGAATTGCATTCCGTGTACGCTATCATTAGTGAGAGACTTCACGTCGGCAATCTCAATTAAAGTGCCAGTTTGTGTCTGATCCCACCAACCCCTCAAAATCCTCCTATTAACTTCACCTATCTCAACTGAAATCACTGTCTTCATGTGGATGCCAAGCCTGTGCAAAGCTATCTCTCCTCCTCCAATACCGGAGAATAAGGACACCACATTAACACCATTGGGAAACATGTTCTTCAACACCGATCAATACAAATTATTGGTCAAACTTGCACCTACTCCATTCATAATCACATAATATGTATAAATATCATTTTGGTTAACAAAATCTCATTCATACTACGTTATAAGAACTATGATCATGTATTCCACGTTTATTATTACACATCACCAACAACATCCCTATCTAGTCTTCTGAATTTTCTTCGTGTCCCTTGCTTATGATCGCTTCGGCCGTAACCATGGAGCATCTTCATTATTTAACGGGATGGTAGGGTCAGATTTCACTGTGAAGGGTGGAATTTCAACAAACTTATTATAATCTTCTGACATGTCTGTCGTGTCCTCGATTCCCACAATGTTTCTTTTCCCTGAGAGAACTATGTGACGCTTCGGCTCATCGTATGATGAAATTGTTCCCTTATTTTTTCTTTTCTTCGGTCTGGAAGACATGTCCTTCACATAGAAGACCTGAGCCACATCATTGGCTAGAACGAATGGTTCGTCATTGTAACCAATACAGTTGAGATCCACTGTTGTCATTCCATAAAGCGGGTCTACCTTTACCCCTTCTCCATTCAGGTTGACCCATTTGCACTTGAACAAAGGGACCTTAAAAGAAGGTCCATAGTCAAGTTCCCATATCTCCTCTATGTAACCATAGTATGTGTCAGTTTTTCCATTCTCGTTTGTTGTATCAAAGCGGACACCACTGTTTTGGTTGGTGCTCTTCTTATCTTGGGAGCTCGTGTAAAATGTATTTCCATTTATCTCGTACCCTTGAAAACTCCCAATAGTCGAAGATGGTGACCCTGCCAACATGTATAGCTGATCTTCAACAGTGGTGTCATTTATAAGACGTGTTTGCAACCAACTTCCGAAAGTCTCCATGTGTTCGCGTTTAATCCATGAGTCATCCTTCCCCGGGTTTGCAGACCGTACAATATTCTTGTGTTCCTCGACATACGTAGCCATGAACATAGAATTTTGTAGAACTGTGTAGTGTGCTTTGGTCAAAGAATGCCCGTCCCTAGGTATCATTGTTTTCTTTCCCAGCGTTCCTTTTCCCCTCAGTCTCCCCTCATGCCGCGATTCAGGAACACCAATTGTCTTAAGGTCAGGAATAAAGTCAACACAGAACCCAATGACCTCCTCTGTTCCATAGCCCTTCGAGATGCTTCCTTCTGGCCTAGCACGGTTATGAACATATTTCTTCAAGACTCCCATGAACCTCTCAAAGGGGAACATATTGTGTAGAAATACCGGACCAAGAATATGAATCTCTTCACATAGGTGAACCAGGAGATGAGTCATAATGTTGAAGAAGGATGGTGGGAACACCAACTCAAAACTAACAAGACACTGGACCACATCCCTCTGTAATCTTGTCAGACTTTCTGGATTGATTACCTTCTGAGATATTGCGTTCATGAATGCACATAGCTTCACAATGGGTACTCGAACATTTTCCGGTAGAAGCCCCCTCAATGCAATCGGAAGCAATTGCGTCATAATCACGTGGCAGTCATGAGACTTCAGGTTTTGGAATTTTTTCTCTGCCATGTTTATTATCCCCTTTATATTCGACGAGAAGCCAGACGGAACCTTGATACTGTAAAGGACTTCAAAGAATATTTCCTTCTCTGCTTTAGTAAGAGCGTAGCTGCTTAAGGAATGGCGCCCTGTATCTGTGTGCTTGTTGCTTGGGTCTTTCATACGTTGCTGGTCCTCCCGTGCTTCAGGCGTATCTTTTGACTTCCCATACACGCCCAGGAAGCATAGCAGATTGACACATAGATTCTTTGTCACGTGCATCACGTCGATCGAAGACCGGACATCTAAAACTTTCCAATAGGGTAGCTCCCAAAATATAGATTTCTTCTTCCACATGGGTGCCCGCTTATCAGGGCCGTACGGAACTGGTTGGCTGCCAGCAGCCTTACCAAAGATTACTTCTAGGTCCTTGACCATATCGAATATATCATTACCACTACGGAGCTCAGGCTTCTTTCGGTTATCTGCCTCACCTCTGAAATGCTTCCCTCCTTTTTTCCTTAAGGGATGCTTGATCGGAAGAAATCTACGATGCCCCAGGTATACAACCTTTTTACATTTATCCAAAAAAACACTGTCAGTCTTATCTAAACAGTGTGTGCATGCATTGTATCCCTTGTTTGTATGACCGGAAATGTTACTAAGAGCTGGCCAATCATTGATGGTCACGAAAAGCAACGCCCGTAGGTCAAATGGCTTTTGTTCGTTCTCATCCCACACACGTACACCTGGTTTGCCCCACAGTTCTAAGAGTTCTTCCACTAATGGCCTTAGATACACATCAATGTCGTTGCCAGGTTGCCTCGGGCCTTGGATGAGAACTGGCATCATAATGAACTTGCGCTTCATGCACAACCAAGGAGGAAGGTTGTACACACATAGAGTTACAGGCCAAGTGCTATGACTGGAGCTCTGCTCCCCAAAAGGATTAAAGCCATCTGTACTTAGACCAAACCATAAGTTTCTCGCCTCTCCTGCAAAGTCTGGAAAGTCTCTCTCGATCTTTCTCCACTGCGATCCATCGGCGGGGTGCCTCAACTTTCCATCTTTCTTACGGTCTTCTTTGTGCCATCGCAACAACCTAGCATGCTCTTTGTTTCTAAACAGACGTTTCAGCCGTGGTATTATAGGAGCATACCACATCACCTTAGCAGGAACCCTCTTACGGGGAGGCTCGCCGTCAACATCACCAGGATCATCTGCTCTGATCTTATACCGCAGTGCAGTGCATATCGGACATTCATCCAAATTCTCGTACTTCTCACCGCGGAAGAGAATGCAGTCATTAATGCATGCATGTATCTTCTGCATATCTAATCCTAGAGGGCAGAGAGCTTTCTTTGCTTCGTACGTACTCTCAGGCAATTCGTTATCCTTTGGAAGTTTTGGCTTCATTAGTTGAAGTAAAGTCTCAAATGCCTTGTCAGTCACACCGTTTTGTGCCTTCCATTTCAGCAACTCCAGTGTGGTACCGAGCTTTGTGCTACCATCTTCGCAATTTGGGTATAACAATTTTTTGTGATCCTGTAACATGTTGTCCAGTTTCAACCTCTCCAATCTATTTTCACAGTCTTCCCTTGCATCAGCAATAACTCGGCCAAGATCATCATCGGGCTCTTCTGATGCCTGTTCTTGATCACCTCCTTCTTCTGCATTCTCTTCCATTGCAGTATCGTCGTATTCAGGGAACAAAGGATCTTCTTCTTCTTCTTCATCGTCTTCCATCACAACCCCTCTTTCTCCATGCTTGGTCCAGCAATTATAGCTGGGCATGAAACCTCTCCGAAGTAGATGGCCATGAAGGATTCTTTCGGAAGAATGTTCTCTGACGTTCCGACAATCAACACATGGGCAACACATGAAGCCATTATCTTTGTTCGCCTGAGCTACAGCAAGAAATGCATTCAGGCCTGCCATATACTCGGAGGTGCGTCGGTCACCGTACATCCATCGCTGCCGTGCATCCATCTGCATCATATAATTAAGTTTATCAAAATACATATTAATACAGAGGTAACCACAGTACATCGACAAATAATACTTTTTTATGTATCAGTTACAGATGAAAAAGATAATTTGTTAACCTCGGTCGAAGAAACCATTTTCAGTGAGCTTGTGTGCGTCTCGGGAATTTCGTCGAACACCTCGTGTGCATAGTAAAAAAAAAACAGCAACACCACACTCTCTCACACCTCCAAGCAAAAAAAAAGATGGAAGGAGGGGGGGGGCTGGGGCAGTATATATAGGGGAAGGGGGCATTGGTCCCGGTTCGTGGACTGAACCGGGACAACAGGTCATGCGCGTGCCACGTGGCCTGTGGCTAGGCATTGGTCCCGGTCCGTGGCACGAGCCGGGACGGATATGCCCCCACGAACCGGGACCAATGCGCCCAGGCGATTCCTGTTGCCCCGGGCGCACGAACCGGGACCAATGCAGGGCATTTGTCCCGGATTTGGTTGCAACCGGGACAGCTGCCCCCCGGCCCCCTGGACGAGAGGGGTTGTTTCCACTAGTGTGTGTACGGGTACTGGAGCACACCCCTGCAGGGATAAATCTTCTCGAGAAGCCGTGTTTTCCGCGGTTATGGATTACTTGGTGAAAGTACTGGCTAACAAGTACTCAGACAACTTACACCTAATGATAATAACTTGACTAGTAATAGTCTTATTGACACAACAACCTGATCCATTATTCATTAATCCAACTGTGTGAGTTATCCTCGGATTGCTTCTTTGGATAAGGGGCGAGATCCAGGATGGGTTTGTTTGGAGTTACTTTCAGTTGGTTACAATACTCGATCTTATCTCCTTTCTGTTAGCCGGAAGTTGTAGTATCTCTCTGTAGTTGGTTAGTGCAGCCCGCTGTCGCTTATTTGCAATAACCCCTTCCTTTCCGTTGATCCTAAAGTATTTGTATCTTGTGATGACTGGCTACGCCGGTATCTTGTGAGTATGGTTTATCCGCTTGCCAGTACTTAACCGTACTGACCCACGAATCCTCTTTTTCGTGGCTGCATATTCAACATTGCAGTCAACAGGTTTGAAGTCTGACGACGTTAGCTTGGGAATCCCTCCGGCTTGGCCTGGGCAGGGATTGGACGCTCTCGGTTATCTTCAGGACTCTTAGTCCAGTTTGGATCTTGTCCGTAGTCGGACTATGTTGTTTCTTCCGCTGTTATTTGGATCTTTGTATTGTATCAGTTGTATCCCTGGCTCGTCTGAGTCATCTTGTATCTATCTGTTTCTGTTGTAATTGTGGAATATTCGTGAACTATTGTAATGTTATCATAAATGGCAACCTGGAATCGGTTATTATGCGGATTTGGCGGGAATGCTGAAATCTGCATAGTGCCCGATCTCGGGGCGCCACATAATCCTTCCGAAACAAGACACAATTATTTGGGCAGACATGTATTGAAACATAACCTAGACCCAACTTGCGGATTATGCTCAAGGCTTCATCATAATTCTTGGGAACACCACTATTAGGGAATTGCAAGGTCAGAAGATTCAGTATTGCGTTGAATGCAGCATTGTTAATCCGGTAGTAAGACTTGACGTGGAGTAACTTCACGGTGAAGGTAAATCTTGAAAATTTCCCCCCTGCAACAGCTACAAGCTTAGCCTCCTCTAATACCTCGGCAAATAGTGACTTCTGTCCATCAACATGGTCTTCAGAATTGTACAGATCCCTCAATAGGTCAGGAATCCTATCATCTTCATATCCATCCTCTTTGTCCAAACCATCATCATCTTCCAAAACATTTTCCATAAACTCAAAGTCATCATCACCACCATGGTGTGGCTCTTCAACATCTTCACCATGTTGAGGTTCTTGAAGAAAAGTTTCTCCATGGTGGACCCACCTATCATATGTGCTGGCCATCCCATTAAGAAGCAGATGATCTTCCACTATACCTTGGGTCTGTTCTTTACGGTTCAAGCATCGACAACATGGACAAAGAATGGCAGCATCGTTGGCAAATCTTGCGCGGACAATTGCATGAAATCTTCCACTCCCTTGATATGTTCAGTGGAAAGCTTTCTAACCCCTTTTATAATCCAACTTCTGTCCATCTGCCAAAGACCACAAAAACTAATAAGTTACTTTATTCTACCAAATTATAATGCATCACTACAAATATAGCAGTAACAGAAGCATGCAAATCTGTTGCTTTATTCTTCAGTTAACACATCAATAACATTTTTTTGATTCATTATTCAGTTATGTAACTTAAATCAATTACTCAAGAACAAAAAACCTAGCTATGCCATAAATCTCTAATTACTTAATTACACTAAATTACTTTCATCTATGCTTCTTGTTACATTTAAATTTCCTAATATTCAAGCAGTGTAGCAGGTGCAGGTGGGGGCTCTAGCTAGACCAGAGAGATCAAGAGAGAAAGAGCAGATGATCAAGACCAGAGAGAGGAGAGGGTGCATACCCTGCTGTTCTTCGAGCATGAGCAGAACCAGAGAGAGGAGGCCACCAGCAGGGCACAGAGAGAGGCCACCAGCAGGGCGTTCCACCAGCAGGGCGAGGCACCAGGGCAGCTCCTTCCCTTGGCTCTGCCTTTGCCGGCCGCCTCCGCCCCCGCCTGTAAGCACCGAGGCGCTCCGGCGTCGCTGACGGTAGCCTCCCCCGCCTCCGCCCCCGCCTGTAAGCACCGAGGCGCCTCCGGCGTCGCCGCCGGTAGCCTCCCCCGCCTCCGCCGCCGGTAGCCTCCCCCACCGGTTGCCTCGCACGCCGCCGGTAGCCTCCCCCGCCGCCGGTGGCCTCCCCCGCCGCCGGTGGCCTCGCACGCCTCCGAACAGACAAGTTCGTCTCGATCTAAGATTCAGACAAGTTTCCTCGGTCTAAGATTCAGACAACTTAACTCGCTCGTTAACTCGATCTAGAATTCAGATACGATGAGAATAAAAGGATGCGTCTCTGGATATATAAGCAAACAACGACTACATCTCAATGGCACGTACATGCGAAGCAAGCAAACGCGGTCGGGGTTCGAGTCCCCGGCGAGGCTAGGCTTATTTTTGCTGACTTATAACTGAGTGTGGGCTGGGCTTGGCTGGAAGCTAGGGGGGGCATGTGCGCGTGGGCTGGGCTGGGCGCTGGTGTGCCACACTTGTAATAGCAGTAGTACAGCCACGTGAGAAAAAAAACAATGATACCATGTCCCACTTTCATAAACCAATCACAAAATCCGTACAAGCCAAGTGTCAGTGGGCCCCACAAGTCAGTGCTTCCCACCTGGTTGAGGTGGCTTGCCAAGTATACAAATCACTACCACCACAAGCCCATAACAAAACAAACCAATGAACCAATTAATTTGCTTTCTTAGTTAAGAAAAAAAAGGGTCATACACCAGGTATCATGTCCTATGACCATCTTGTTAAAGAAAATCATGACTTTTTTGGCAAAAAAGTCATGTGTTTAGTCCCTCCCAAACATGTCATGACCAACAGATTAAAAATGGTCATGGATCTATGACTAATTCATCCATAGTCATTAAAAAAGGGTCATGTATCAACATATTTCTTGTAGTGCTTAAATTATGGTAACTGATCCAACATGTTCAGAGCATGGCAATGAACTTCCACATATCGTCCTCATTTGCTTTCCCTCATGGTTGCGCTAAGCCGCCTTTTATAACATTTGCTCGGTTGGACGCAGGTGTACAATGTTTCACAAAATAAATGTAGTTCAGTGTTGAATTTTGGACAGGAAATAATTACCCGTATTGATTTTATTGCTCTGTCGTGGGCTCGTGGCTATATGTGCAGTGAGCATGTGCATGGTTTATCACTTCTCTTCTGTCGGTAGGATCCTTTTGCATGTCTACAAAATTCTTGAAGTGATCCTCATCCTTTGAAGATATATGAACATTCAAGACACGGGTTGGCAGTGTCTGCATAAAAATGAAAGACAATTGGATGCCGGCATCACATCTCAAACTATTCAACACATAGCCTTAGCAGGATAGAAAAGACGTGGCATGAATATTCAGACGACATCGGCGGTCGTGAGACAAGCAGCTGGGTGGAAATGGGGCAAAGGATTTCCCATTTGCAAACAAGGCATCTAACTCAAACGTATCAAGTACACAAATAGCAATAAGCATCTCTGTCCAACTAGTCCAGCATAGGCTAGTTAACCCTGACAGTCACCCGACAACTGCACACCATATCTCCCATGAACGATACACCTCTACAGCAAACATGGTGACTACATATTGAAACCTTGCGAGGCCGCCACAGGAAGCTCCAGTGGGTCAGATCGATCATGACAACTCTAGCAGTTCCGCCGCAGAAGGATCACGGCATGCGTGATGATATAGTGTCCCTTACAAGAACCCTCAAAACCAGCTTCAGAATTTTGGGTAATGCAGCTTATGTTTCGCGCGACCAGCGATCCACTTGGGAGCGATAGAAAATCAACCCCCGCGCCGTCCCCCCGAGCGGGCCGACCGGGCTGCCCGTCCGCGCAAAGTATTTCGGTACCTAGAGCCTCTACTATGAATCAAAACGGATGTCACAAAAAGATGCTTCACTGAGAGAACTGATAATAGTTCATACTGTCCTTGTTCTCACAAAGCGCATTGCGTTTGTACCTGAAAACGAGAAAAAATTGCACACCTGATTAGGAAGTTCCGATTCTTTCAGCTTGTCAGGCTTGCATCTGGCACGACACGATAGGCCGGCCGGCCGGAAGAGTCTATTTGTTAATCGGATAATAAATATAAAAGAAACCAAGACGTAATGATGCATCCCATGAAAATTATTTTCAAAATAATGGAAGTCAATGAAAATTAGAATTTCAAACATCTTACTTTTTGGGGCTTTCAAGTTTTCATGTAGGACCGCATAGATCAGAAAAAAATTAAGTATTTCGGTACCTAGAGTCTCTATTATGAATCAAAACGGATGTCACAAAAGATGCTTCACTAAGAACTGATGATAGTTTTGGGATGAAATAACTAAGTCTGATGGAGATCCCCATGCAGCAAACCCAAAGCATATTGTCCTTGTTCACACAAAGCGCATTGCGTTTGTACCTGAAAAGGAGAAAAATTTGAATACCTGATTATGAAGTTCCGATTCTTTCTGCCAGAACAGGCTTGCATCTTCCACAATCACGGTCGGCTGGCTGCCCGGAAGAGTCTATTTGTTATAATCAGATAATAAATATAAGAGAAACCAAGACGTAATGATGCACCCCAGCACGATCCAAGACACACCACGTAAAAAAATGACTTTGCGCTGGATGAATGCGCGCGTGATCTTTCCGTTGGAGGCGGAGCCAGCTTGGGTGGAAGATGTGCGCTCACCGTGGCCCCCAATATACACGCCGGGAGATCGATCACGGAGATGAAGATAAAGCTTCTCCTTTGCATGGAGAAACACGTTGACATGTTGAAAGTGCATTCTCGATATCTCGCTGTTTTGTGTGTTTGTTAACAACATAAAGAGGCTACTAATCGTATGTGCTATCTTGTCAAAGGATTTGGTCTTAATTCAGCACGTATACGGTGTCAAAGAAATGGTGAAGAAATCGAAAATCAAATAGATTTTTCATGGCAAAAAACAGAGCTTCAAAGGGAAGCCCGGAATATTCCGGGCCAATCCGGGCTCCGGAATATATCCGGAATAATCCGGTCACTATGGGAAAAGGTTCTGTTACAATCCAGATTATTCCGGAAGATTCCGGCAGCCGGAATATTCCGGGGTCATTCCGGGCTCAACGGGATTTTGTTCTGTTGGCATCCGGAATATTCCGGGGGCCATTCCGGCCATAAGGGGTTTTTGCTCTGTTGACATCCGGATTGCTCCGGATTATTCCGGGGTCCGGAATATTCCGGACCATTCCGGGCTGGTCGAAATCTGGCTGAAAAACGGCTAGTTTTGATGGAGGCTATAAATAGAGCCTCACTTATCTCTCCAAGGGTTAGCTCTCCCCAGCATTGAAGACACCATTAATGGAGCTCACCCACTAGCAAGATCTCCCTCCTCCTCCACCCAAACTCGTTGATTCTTTGAGGATTGAAGGAGGACCACCGGATCTACATCTTCACCAACCGGATTTCCATTTCCCTCTCATTTGCTTGAGAGATCTTTGCTTAGGGTTTCCTCTTGTGGAGAACCTAAGCTTCTTGTTCTAGTGGTGATTCAAGAAGAGTTTGGGATCCCCCAATTAAGTTGTGGGTGTGTGCCCCAAGTGTTTGTAAATGATTCGATCCCCGCCACAAAGGGGTTCAATAGTGAGAGGTGAACTAGGCTTTTGTGGCGCAAGTTCATCGGAGAATAGGGTGAGGCCTTTGTGGCGTTGAGTAGGCCTTCGTGGCGAGCTCACACCCCTCCAACGAGACATACTCCCCTAAAAAGGAGGAACTCGGAAATACCTCGTGTCTCCGTGTGCTTCCATCGGTTACCTCGTTCCTCCCTCATTACTTACTCGCACTCGTAGCTTTTATTGTAGTTCTTGTTGTATTAATTGTTGTCCTAGTTGTATTAGTTACTTGCCTTGTCATATAGGTAAATTCACCATTAGTTGCACAATCTAGAGAATTTACCTTCTTGTCAAGCCTAAACTTAGAAAAATTAAAATTGGTCGTAGCACCTATTCACCCCCCTCTAGGTGCCCATACTTTACTTTCAATTGGTATCAGAGCCTCGGCTCTTCTATCGGGCTTAACCGCCTAAGAGTTTAAGTATGGGAGATGATTTGGTCGACGCTCCGTCCGTTAACAATGTGACCATGGATGATCTCAATGCTTTGAGAAATTCATTGACCTCATCCATAGACACAAAATTTGATGAGTTGCGTCAACTCATGGCACAACTCCTCAAAGGCAAAACACCGGAGGTTGTCGAATCATCCCTTCCGGAAGAACCGGAGGGTGCCAAGAATGGGGTAGATGGTGATCCACATAAAAATGCTTCCGCCGAACAATCCGCTAAGAAAGGTGCGGGTGGAGAGGAAGGATATCATGCCGTTGAAGGCCGATACTCTCCCGATCCCCCCGTCCCTCATCCTCATATAATCCCTAGAGGAGATCCACCTAAAATTGATGCTTATTCTTTTCGTGAATGGCAATACTACATGGAGACTCACTTGAACTCTTCTTGCATAGATATTTGGAGGATCACTCGTGACGGATACAAGCCATTTTATCCCAAGAATCTCACAAGAAGAGAAGCCGTAGATTGCCAACTCAACTACACCGCCTTGTCCATCCTTCAACAAGCCGTGGGCCCCAACCGCATGCCGCATCTCCAACACTTCTCCACCGCCAAAGAAACATGGGATGCACTTGTCATCATGTTTGTTGGGATGAGAGCATGCAAAGAAATCGGTATGATGCCTTGACCAATGAGGCCGAAGGATTCTTCATGCGTGATGGAGAAGATCATGTTGACATGTATCGAAGACTCAAAACTCTCGCCACCGCCTTCTCTAGTGTGGGTGCAACATATATTGACAATGCTTGGATCAAGAGAAAGTACATGATTGCCGTGATGCCATTTGAGGGCACGGACTTGAAGAGCATTGAAGGAAGACATGATTTCTCCTCCATGACCTCAACACAAGTGATGCAAGAATTGTGCTCCTACAAAGTGCAAACCAAGAATGCGCTTGAAAACCGTGCTAGGGCCATTGGAATGCATCAAGGAGCATCCGTTGCTTTGAAGGCCAAGGCTTTGTAAAGGGAGGTTGAGAATGACGAAGATGGAGATGAGGTATTGCCTCCTTTGAAGGAACAAGACTATGATCCCGTTCTAAAGGATCTCATTGCTCTCACCGTGCAAAAGTTTTGGAATAATCCTCCCAAGGGCAAGAAATTTGTTGAAGAAAATAAAAGTCTCGCTATGGAAATGATGGAGCTCAAAAAGTGAGGTCTTGCTTCAATTGTCAAGATAAGCATCACTTCATTGCGGAGTGCCCGTATGAAAATAGAGAGCTCCATAGTGGCAAACTCATTCGCAAGGACAAGTCTAAGGTTGAGTACAAGAAACCTCACTTCAAGAAGAAGCCGTTCAACAAGAAGTCTCCCACCAAGTTTGTGCTCTTGCCTCAAGAGGAGTATGATTCCGGGAGTGATGAAGAAGAAGAAACCACAAGTGAAGTGGCCACTCTAGCTATTGCTTCTACTCCATCATCTTCATCCCTCTTCGAATCCCCAAGTGACGATCTCCCTCAACGTAATGCCAAGTGCTTCATGGCTAAGGCCACGGAGGTATCTCTTTCCCCCAACTCTAAGACCCCTAGTGAACTAGAACATCTTGCTAGTCTTAGAGAAGAAGAAGAAAGGGTTTCATTGGACCACTTTATGTCTAACATGCAAGGGGAGACCAAAAAGTACGTTGAGTATCTCATGAGGCAATTGGGAGAGGCCCAAGATGCTCTTGAGAAGAAAGGTGAGGTTGAGAGAAGGGATGCGGATGAAATTGCATCTCTCTCTATGACTCTTGAGGAAGAGCATGATGGTAGAGTTTCTCTAGAGGATGAACTTGAATCTCTTGAATTAACTCATAATGAACTTGTCTCAAACATCACTAAGGAACGTGATCTTGCTATTGCTAAATATAAAAAGGCCAAAAAGGATAAGGTAGAGTTTGGGGTTGGTCATGGTAAACTAACCGAGGAGTTTGAAAAGCTAACCGAGGCTCACAAAGCTTTGGAAAGCCAACACTCATCCCTCAAAGAGTTGCATGAACAACTTCAAACTCAACTTAATCAAACTAACAATGCTAGCACCTCTACTTCTTCTTGTGATCATGCAAATATTATTGAGGAAAATGCTAGGTTGAAGAATGAGCTAGCAAGACTCAAGGGTAAAAGTCCACAAGTTGTGAAGTTTGTGACCCCTTCCCCACAAGTGGTTGCACCTAACTCTAATGCGGTCATTGCTAGACCACAATTGAGTACACCAAGGCAACAAGTGGGCAAGAAAGGTCTAGTAGCCAAGAAGAAGAACAAGAAGAAGAAGAGCAAGAAGAAGACCAACAATGGTGCTTCGAGTGGTGTTGTCATTAGGGACAACACTACTCCTAGTACACCCGCTCTAGCAAAAAACATTGCCTCGAGTAGTAGTGTCATGAGGGACAACACTAATCGTAGCACATCCGTGGGAACTAACAATCCACACCATTTCTTATATGTTGATTATTATGGTGTTGTGCAAGCTAAATATGTTGGTCCTATTGAGGGTTTCATTGACTATACTATTTGGGTTCCAAAGACCCTTGTTGCTAATATGAAGGGACCCATCTCGGGTCCTAACTCTAGTCAATGATCTCTTGCAGGGCTATGCTTCCGGTGGGACTAAATGGATTCTCGATAGTGGATGCACTAATCATATGACCGGAAGCAAAGAGCTTGTGACGGAGTTGCGAACAAATGACATCCAAGCAACCGTCACCTATGGAGACTCGTCCAAGTCTAAGGTATCCGGGTTTGGCAAGGTTGTGGTGGCTCCCGATATAACTATGGTGAATGTCATGCTTGTCGAATCCCTTGGTTACAATTTACTTTCCGTCCGCTCTCTTGGAAAGATGGGTTTTTCCGTCTTTTTTGATGGTGATATTGTGGTCCTTTTGAGGAGCAAGACTCTTGACGTCGCTCACGTTGGACATGTTGAAAATGAGTTGTTCGTGGTGGACTTTTCGAAGTCAACCAACTCTCAAGCAATGTGTCTTTTCGGGAAGGCGGACTTGGGATGGTTGTGGCATCGCCGCCTATCCCATGTCAACATGAGAACTTTGCAAAGTCTTCACAAAAGTGGCCTTATTGTCGGACTAAAAGAAAATGTTTCCTTTGCAAAGGATCGCATTTGTAGGTCGTGTGTTGAAGGGAAGATGCATGACATCGTGCACAAGGCCAAGACTATTATCTCATCAAAGAGGATCTTGGAGCTTCTTCATGTTGATCTCTTTGGTGCCGTGCCCGAGGCAAGTCTTGGTGGCAAGAAGTATTGCTTGGTGATTGTCGATGATTATTCAAGATACACTTGGGTTTATTTCTTCAAGTGCAAGAGTGAAACTAAACAAACCATCATCGATTCTCCAACGAAGTGCAACGTCAACACAATGTGCAAATCATGGCTATTAGGAGTGATAATGGCTCGGAGTTCAAGAACTATACATTGAATGAATTTCTTAGTGAAGAAGGCATTCGTCATCAATACTCCGCCACTTACTCTCCTCAACAAAATGGTGTTGCCGAAAGGAAGAATCGCACTCTCTTGGATATGGCAAGGACCATGTTGGCGGAGTACTAT
Organism: Alopecurus myosuroides; assembly: GCA_028641055.1. Taxonomy (NCBI): domain Eukaryota; kingdom Viridiplantae; phylum Streptophyta; class Magnoliopsida; order Poales; family Poaceae; genus Alopecurus; species Alopecurus myosuroides. The sequence goes on along the minus strand of CM054057.1, from coordinate 514,807,285 downwards.
TCTCCCCAATATCTATGGGCCGAGGCCATATCCACCACATGCCACTCCTCCAACCGCCTCTACATCCGCAAAGGCTTGGTCAAGACCCCATATGAGATCCTCACCGGCAACAAGCCCAACGTCTCCTACTTCTGTGTATTCGGTTGTAAGTGCTTCTATTTGATCAAGGGTATTAGGTTGTCTAAATTTCAATCCAAAACTATTGAGGGTATCTTTGTTGGTTACGGTGCCGAATCCCACACTTATAGAGTCTATGACAAAGCCTCACGGATTGTCATAGAGTCTTGTAGTGTGGTTTTCGAGGAAAATGACGGCTCCCAAGTGGCGCAATTCCATGTTTCTAATGTAGATGTTGAAATGCCTCAAGAAGCCATAGGAAGGATGTGTGTGGGATTTTTCCGCCCCATCGAGGGACACCTTATGGCGACTCGAGAAGGACTATGCTCTACTCAAGTGGAGCCCTCCTCTACAATAGAAGATAAAGCCAAGGAGCCAACTATTACACCTAACCAAGAACATGTTCAAGACCCTCCTCTCATTGATAAAGTGACTCCGCAAGTCGTACCCACTCCTCTCACTAATGCGAGTCAAGATCAAGGCCAAGATCAACCATCTTCTTCATCCTCTCCTCAAGTTGAAGTTAGTGTTGAAGATGTTGTTGATGATGATGATGATGATGATCAAGGCCAAGTTGGTCAAGATGGGGACCCAAATGATCAAGATGATCAAGTGATTCCTCGCAATAATGAGGAGATCGAAGCCCGTCGCATAAAAAGGATAAGAAGAGCTTTGAAGCAAATTGATGCCCAAACGACAAGGTCTTGGAGGATATTCAAACTAGAAGATCTACAAGAAGGCAATTGGCTCATTTTTGTGAGCATCAAGCTCATATCTCTATGGTGGAGCCTAAGAAAGTGTATGAAGCTCTTGAGGACTCCGATTGGGTTGAAGCTATGCATGATGAGCTCAATAACTTTGAGCGCAACAAAGTTTGGAGATTGGTTGAGAAGCCCAAGGATTGCCACACTGTTATTGGCACTAAGTGGATTTTCAAGAACAAGCAAGATGAGCATGGCATTGTCTTTAGGAACAAGGCAAGATTGGTTGCTCAAGGTTACACCCAAGTTGAAGGCATTGACTTTGATGAAACCTACGCACCCGTGGCTCGCCTTGAGTCCATCTGTATCCTCCTTGCTTATGCATCCTCTCATAATTTAAAATTACAACAAATGGATGTGAAAAGTGCTTTCTTGAATGGTCCACTAAAAGAGGAGGTATATGTTAAGCAACCTCCGGGGTTCGAGAATCTCAACTTTCCTAACCACGTTTACAAACTTGACAAGGCTCTCTATGGTCTCAAACAAGCACCTCGTGCTTGGTATGAGCACCTTAGGGAGTTGTTAGATGATCGTGGTTTCGAAGTTGGGAAGATTGACCCCACTCTCTTCACCAAGAGAGTAAAGGGAGAGCTTTTCATATGCCAACTATATGTGGACGATATCATCTTTGGCTCAACTAACCAAGCTTTCAATAATGAGTTCTCTAAGCTTATGACTGACAGGTTCGAGATGTCTATGATGGGTGAGCTTAAATTCTTCCTTGGCTTTGAGATCAAGCAATTGGCTCGTGGGACTTTCATCTCTCAAGCCAAGTATACCCAAGATATGATAAGGAGGTTTAATTTCCAAGATGCTAAGATCAAGACATCTCCTATGCAAGTCAAATGCCATCTATCTCGTAATCCAAAAGGGAGTAAGGATGTGGATCAAAAGCTTTATCGTTCTATGATTGGTTCTTTGCTCTATCTTTGTGCATCTAGGCCCGATATCGTTTTGAGTGTAGGTGTGTGTGCAAGGTATCAAGCAGCTCCTAAGGATAGCCATTTGATGGCGGTCCATAGGATCTTTCGTTATTTGGTTCATACCCCAAGATTTGGTTTGTGGTACCCAAAGGGGGGACATTTTTCTCTCAATGGATATACGGATTCCGATTGGGCGGGTGATCAAGATGATAGGAAGTCTACCTCCGGGGCTTGCCAATTTCTTGGTAGGTCCCTAGTAAGTTGGTCTTCCAAGAAGCAAAATTGCATATCCCTCTCCACCGCCGAAGCCGAGTATGTTGCCGCCGCAAGTGCATGCACTCAATTGTTATGGATGAGGCAAACTCTCAAGGAGTATGAAGTTCACTTGGATAAGGTGCCTCTTTTGTGTGACAATGAAAGTGCCATCAAAATTGCATACAATCCGGTGCAACATACAAGGACCAAACACATTGAGATCCGCCACCACTTCATCCGTGACCATGTGGCAAGAGGAGACATTGCACTATCTTATGTGCCCACCAAGGACAATATTGCGGATATTTTCACGAAGCCACTTGACGATGCAAGATTCTTGTTCTTGAGGAATGAACTAAATGTGATTGATTCTAGGAGAGTGACTTGAAGATCTTGCACACACCCCTATAGATGAAACGTGTTTGAGCTTAGGTGTAGGCATGGACATAGGGGGAGTGTTATCCTAACACATTGGGTTCTCCCTCCCCCCATTATGCCCATAGCAAAAATTTCATTGTTATCTCTCTATTTCTAATGTTGAATTGTGAGCTTCAATGTTGAGTATTGGCAATGCCCCCAAGATATATCTTCGCGGTTGCATACCATGAACTCTTACATGGTGGCTTAGGCCACCAACCTCTTCCCATGTGAAGAGTTGGTTCTTAGTTGGATATCTTGTGGTTATTGTGTTTTTTTTTCTTCCGAATACTACTTCTCGTTGCTATCTCGATCTTATTTGTTTTTCCCCGAGAAGTAAGACTAGGAAACCTAACCGCTTGTGTTTTGCTCTATTTGTCCTCTCTCATGTTCATCTATGCATATGCCGTACTCCACACATCAACACTTCGTTCCTAGCCTTTCAAAACTCGCCCTCCGGAAAATTTGGAGCTGTTTGCTGCTTCTTCCGGAATTTTCCGGCCATCCGGATTTTTCCGGACCATTCCGGGCTCCGGAATGCGCCGGAATATTCCGGCCCCCGGAAATTTCCGGACCATTCCGGATGGGAAGTTTTCCTCTATAAATACCCCCGCACGCGCGGGTGGACGGTTTTCCTCCACTTCTTTCTCTCCTCCCGTGCCCTAGCCGCCTTAGTTCGTCGATTTCGTCCCCGTTGCCCCTAGGGAGGATTGTTGGATCCCTCCTTTGGACAAGGACTTCCTCATGGACGGTATGTTGTTTGGAATCTCTTATTTCTCGTTTTGATTGGTTGATTTTGGTTCTAGATGCAATCTCAACTAGGGTTTGATCTAGTTCCAACTTCTATCAATGTGTTCTTCTTGCCAATCACTACCTAGATGCCATGTTATCATTGATCTAGTCTAACCACTCAACAAATCTAGACATAGATCCAAATCGTAGATCGTGACCATCCCGCAACTTCCAGCACGTAGATCTACTTTAGGTTCATCTTTTTGGTATCCCTTCATGTTTGGTTTAGTTGTTGAGTCAAAAAATTCGAAGTTTTGGGCAGTTCCTCGAATCAAATCGAGGTGCCCGGAATTTTCCGGAAAATTCCGGCCTAGCCGGAATATTTCGGACCATTCCGGCCCAGCCGGAATAATCCGGACCATTTCAGAATTTTCCGGATATTGCCAGAAATTCGAGTTTTTGCACTAAACCAAACCTTTCGGCGTTCCTTTGACCCGTATGGCATATGCACTTATCTTTGCTACTCCTTTGTCCTCTATTCTTAGGTCCTGGAGCTCGTACTGGTCAGAAAAGGAAGCAAACTATTGTGAGGGGTGCTCGCCCTGTTAGGGGTCGCTCTTCCGGTTCTCGTGGGGCATCTCGTGATGATGATAATAATGAGAGGGTTCCCGATATTGATCTGAAAGAATGCTCTATTCCTCAGTGGAAGTTCATCAAGCGGAAGAACCCGTACCGCTTTCCTGATTCCACATGTGAGGATCCTCGGTTCTGGACAAATCTGCAGTTCAAGTGTTGGAATGAGTTCTATTCTACCCAGCAGCCTCTTACTTGTGTGCAAGCTCAGGTTGACATGGACATCTATAATAGGTACAAGAAATCAGAGCTCCGCCATGTGCATGCCTGTCTGGAGAAGCTTGGATTGATTCCTCTGTTTGACAACACTGAGAGTGAGTATTGCCCTCAGTTGATTGCTCAGTTCTATTGCACTCTCCATGCCACGGGTGATGCCCGGCGCTCCATGACTTGGATGTGTGGGAGGAGAAAATCACTAGTAACTTGTCTGAGTTTGTTGAGGCCTTGGGTTACACTTGGACTGCCACCTATGCTGATCATGGCTACAAGATTCATGAAGCCCCAGAGTATGACATCTCTAGCCTGGACTTTTGCTATCCTCCCAATGTCAAAGGCAAGACTACGCCCTTCAACTCCAACATGTACCCTTACTACAACTTGCTCTCCAAGATCTTCCGTGCCTCCATTGTGATCAAGGCCGGTGATTTCTCTGCTATGAGGGCCTTCATGGTGAACCTCATGTTCCTCACTAGGCCTAAGAACCAAAGAAGGATTGATGTGATGGACTTCATCTACCGGGAGATCTGCCTAGGGGTCATGGAGAAGAGGAAGCCCGCCTATCGCCCACTTATTCAGAAGTTCATAAATGCCAAGGTGGGGATTGAGGTCATGGAAAACTATGAGGTGGTCAAGTGCAAGAAGATGGCTCCTCGTTTGATCAATGGTGATGAGATTCCGGAGTTTGCTAAGGGAAAGTCCAAGTCCCCCACGGCCACTCCTTCTGCTTCCACCAGTGGCACTTCTGAGCGTCCCTCTAGTGGAATTGCAAAATTCTTCAAGTCTATGTTCAACATGTGCAAGGACACTAGGGCCATTGCCCATGAGGCTAGGGAGTTGGCCAAGGAGACTAGGTGTATTCAGAATGCCGACCGCAGAGCTGCTGGTTTTGACGTGTCTGCCGATCCTTCCTATCTTGGTGCTGCTGATCTTGTCCCCTTTGAGATGCCCGAGATCCATGATGATGACTTCTACTTCGGGGTTCCTCCAGCGGATGTTGATGATGAGGAGTTTTCTGATGATGAAGACGACTTTGATGCTTCTGGACTTGGAGGACGTGATGCTGAGGAAGAGGAGAATGATGAGGAGGGCAATGGAGAAGATGACGACATGGAGTGATCTCTTGGGGCGTTAGAGGACTCTTTGTCCCTTTTTGGCGTCTTGATGCCAAACGGGGAGAAGGAGTCCCCATATTAGGATTCCACGGGCTTTGCAAGGGTTGGGGCACAAGTCTTTTGCCTTTTGATTTCGATCTTATAGGCTTGTGCTCCGGTATCTTTATTTCGTTTCCTTCGTTTGAAACTTCGTACTATGTGTGTGGAACCTCGTGGCGTATTCGTGTCACCCTTCCCCGTGGTTATGTTACTATTATCATGCGTACTATTATTGTCTATCTTTATCTATGCATGCTATTTGAACTTGTTTAGACGGCTTGGTGTTTAAAACATAGGGGGAGCAAAGGCTATGAAGTGTGTGTCTCACGGCACACATCGAGGAAGAACTCCGTCTATTTTTTGGACACCATTTCTTTAGTTCATATTATTTTACCCCTGTGAAATCTTTATGTTGTCATCAAACACCAAAAAGGGGGAGATTGAAAGTGCATTCTCGATATCTCGCTGTTTTGTGTGTTTGTTAACAACATAAAGAGGCTACTAACCGTATGTGCTATCTTGTCAAAGGATTTGGTCTTAATTCAGCACGTATACGGTGTCAAAGAAATGGTGAAGAAATCGAAGATCAAATGGATTTTTCATGGACAAAAACAGAGCTTCAAAGGGAATCCCGGAATATTCCGGGCCAATCCGGGCTCCGGAATATATCCGGAATAATCCGGTCACTATGGGAAAAGGTTCTGTTACAATCCGGATTATTCCGGAAGATTCCGGCAGCCGGAATATTCCGGGGTCATTCCGGCCTCAACGGGATTTTGTTCTGTTGGCATCCGGAATATTCCGGGGGCCATTCCGGCCATAAGGGGTTTTTGCTCTGTTGACATCCGGATTGCTCCGGATTATTCCGGGGTCCGGAATATTCCGGACCATTCCGGGCTGGTCGAAATCTGGCTGAAAAATGGCTAGTTTTGATGGAGGCTATAAATAGAGCCTCACTTCTCTCTCCAAGGGTTAGCTCTCCCCAGCATTGAAGACACCATTAATGGAGCTCACCCACTAGCAAGATATCCCTCCTCCTCCACCCAAACTCGTTGATTCTTTGAGGATTGAAGGAGGACCACCGGATCTACATCTTCACCAACCGGATTTTCATTTCCCTCTCATTTGCTTGAGAGATCTTTGCTTAGGGTTTCCTATTGTGGAGAACCTAAGCTTCTTGTTCTAGTGGTGATTCAAGAAAAGTTTGGGAGCCCCCAATTAAGTTGTGGGTGTGTGTCCCAAGTGTTTGTAAAGGATTCGATCCCCGCCTCAAAGGGGTTCAATAGTGAGAGGTGAACTAGGCCTTTGTGGCGCAAGTTCATCGGAGAATAGGGTGAGGCCTTTGTGGCGTTGAGTAGGCCTTCGTGGCGAGCTCACACCCCTCCAACGAGACGTACTCCCCTAAAAAGGAGGAACTCGGAAATACATCGTGTCTCCGTGTGCTTCCATCGGTTACCTCGTTCCTTCCTCATTACTTACTCGCACTCGTAGCTTTTATTGTAGTTCTTGTTGTATTAATTGTTGTCCTAGTTGCATTAGTTACTTGTGTTGTCATATAGGTAAATTCATCATTAGTTGCACAATCTAGAGAATTTACCTTCTTGTCAAGCCTAAACTTAGAAACATTAAAATTGGTCGTAGCACCTATTCACACCCCCCCTCTAGGTGCCCATACTTTACTTTCACATGTCGTTGCTGGATCCAGAGGAGAAGCTGTGATTTTCTTACTAATATTTTATCGTTTGTTTCCCAGGTACGGGAGAATATAGATGCAGAAGAGGCATGCACCTGCGGGAGACCACCGCTTCTGTTGCCTCTATCATCCAATGGATATTGTTTTGATATTAATCAAATCGGAGGAATAACTGTCGTGGGGATGAATTCTGGACCTATCAGGTGAGTCTACCCAGTCCAAGACCCAAGATCTAGGCCCAAAGACAGGTGATATCCCGCGGTTCTAGAAGGCCCAACAGAAGCCCACCCGCAAGACTTGCGGGTCAAGACAAGAACTCATATACATAGTCTACTAGGACTCATGTAACCCCCTCGTGACTGCATATATAAAGCCAGGAGGGAGGAGAGAAGAGGGGATCCAATCCAGAAAGAGTAAGATACAAGCCACAACTAGACCAGGCAATACACGGGATACCCCGTATGCCTCACCATGGCATCGCCATTGTAAACAGCTTGACTATCTCGCCATAATACAGATCCGACAAGCAGGAGTAAGGGTTTTTACCTCTACGAGGGCCCCGAACCTGGGTAAATCTTGCCTCCTTATTAGCCGTCGAGATCACCAACGCGTACATCGATCCTCTACTCGAAACCCTACCGGATCATCCGAGTGATTTGTCGACACGACTCTTCAACAATAACTTTTCATGATAATCAGGATTAACGTGGTGCTTTGTAGGGAGTCCCTAATTAGTAAATATAAGAAAGATATCAAATCAATCATATTAACCATGAGGCATGATGTTAAACACTTTTTATTATTTAAATTTTAAAATTTTATTTGAATAAATAACAATTACTATGTAATTTTTTTTGAACAAATAACAATAAGTTTATTTTACTTTATTTTTTCCTTTATACATTTAATATAGAATAATTCATATCTTTAAATCCATAAATCAAAATTTCACAAATAAAATATCTAAGTCGATTAGAAAAATGAGAGAATTCCAATATGACATCCATATCGTAGAAACGTTAATAGTTTTAGAAAAATTGACCTTCTTCGATGAATAGTCAGGGTGACCGTTTGAACCATTTTTTGATTTTTTTTTAAATAAAGCGAAAAAAACTAAAAAAAAAAGGTTTCCTCTCGCATGGAGCCATTTTATATCTACTAGTCGTTATGAAAAATGATAAACTTGATTTTTAACAAATTGTTCAAAAAAATCTTCACAAAAGGACTATCATGTATAAACATATATATAAGTTTCAAGCCAAATGACTAAGTTATGGAAATTTCCACGGTATAATTTGTGATAAAGTCCTCATATTCGATAAATAGGTGTATATTGGTATATAAAACAATGGTTCCGAAGGGATTTTTCAAATTATTTTTATAAATATCATTTTTCTTTTTTCTGAGTGGCGAAAATGACTTTTTTTTAACAAAGTACAAAAATATTTTGCGATGATATAGTTTTCATATTTGGATCGTCTAATTTTTTAATCAATTTAGACATTTTATTTGTTAAATTTTGATTCACGAATTTAAAGATATGAATTATTCTATATTAAATAAAAAAGAAAAAAAACATAGATATGCCAACGGATTTGCTATCGGTGTAGCTCTGTAGGCCGGCAGTTAATCTGGGCAACGGCAAGTTTGCTCCGCAGCCCAGCTCGGCCCCTACGATGCCGGTGTATCGCCGTTTTCCTGTAACGTAGCTATTTCTAAACTACATGTAAGCATCAAAGAACATAGTAGCTATTTTGGGAAAAGTAGATACAAGTCATAGCACAACTCGCGGCAGTTATTTGGGATCGGAGGGAGTATTAGATTACTTGGTAAGGGTTTGGAAACAATCTGGTATTTGGGAAACCTAATACTCCCTCCGTCCACTTTTATAAGGCACACTTCTTAGCATTTCAATAGTAAGAAGTGTGCCTTATAAAAGTGGATGGAGGGAGTATTTACATTTTGTTTTTGCAATAATACGATAATTTGCAAAACTTGGTAAGCAAATCGTAAGAAACACATACAGTTGAAATCACGAGAAAAAAAAATCGATTACAAGCAACGACCTATAGTAACTTCATTTCAAGGTCCAACTTTTTTTTTGGTTTCGTAGAATCAGCATGCGCATGCTCCTACTGGCTTTCGTTCTTGGTTCTTCTACGAGCAGGTTCCCAGCCATTTAACTACTAGGCGCTGCAGGCTCACGTCACGGATGAAATGACAACCCAGGAATTGTAGGGTGCTTCGCGTGTTTTGTAGGGGCTGCCACACGGTTAAACATATGTGCGGCGTCGCTGTACTGTTCAGCCCAACATTCTTTGTTCCTCACAAGGGCACTCAAGACCAGCTTCAGATTTTTGGCTATTCCTGAGTTATGCCTAGAGATGAACTCGAGATAGCCTCAGACTACAACGGTGCAGCACTGAGAAATTAGTTGCACGATACAACTGAGTAACGACTGTGTTCCTGACACCTCTCAAGCTCACAATTTGGGTAATATTCTTTGTTCCGGACCAAATACATGTTCAGAGCATGGCAATGAACTTTTGTCTCACATCCTCATTTGCTTTCCGTCATGGTTGCGCTAAGCCGCCTTTTATAACATTTGCTTGGTTGGACGACAGTGTACAATGTTTCACAAAATAAATGCAGTTCAGTGTTGAAGTTTGGACAGGAAATAATGCCTGATATTGATTTTGTTGATCTGTCGTGGCCATATGTGCAGTGAGCATGTGCATGGTTTATCACTTCTCTTCCGTCGCTTGGATCCTTTTGGATGTCTGCAAAATTCTTGAAGTGATCCTCGTCCTTGAAGATGAACATTCAAGACACAGGTGGGCTACGGGTAGGGGGTGTCGAACGGGTGGAATCCTCACGGTGTTCAGCAGCAAGGAAACGGTGCTGCTGGTCAGAGATCGGGGAGCCGCGGTACAGGTAGCCGCGGCGCTTGACAAGAACATGTGTTCGTTCCCCTTGTCAGTTGGGCATCAACACACATTCTTTGTTGTTGCTTGGACTTTGGATGCACCAACAGACTATATCGCTAGAAATTTGTTAAGATATTCATGTATGTAAAGCGTGCTATAACACCTGAACTTGTAAAAGTTGAAACAAAAAACTGACCATTTTTTAGCATGCACAAGTTTTCACATGCTCTTGCCCTCTTGGGCGAGCGTGTGAGTTTCCTACATCCACATGATCGATGCATGATCTGCTTGTTCTTTAAGAAAGGAAAATTGTTATGTGTGAGTAATCCCCGTTGTAGGCTGAGAGGGATGGTAGGGATTGGATGAGATCGATCATGTAATAATTCCAGATTGTTAGGTATAGTGCCTAATATCCGTTGTTAGTGCTATATATCGTTGTTGCAACTTGTTATGCTTAATGCTTGTCAATAGGACCCGAGTGCCATGATCTCAGATCTAAACATGTTATTGTTTCATGAGTATAATTATGTTTCTTTGATCATATCTGCAAGTTGTTTACACATGTCGTTGTCCGGAACCCGAGGCCCCAAAGTGACAATAATTGGGACAACCGGAGGGGATGTCTGCGATGTGAGGATCACATGTGTTCACGGAGTGTTAGTGCTTTGCTCTGGTGCTTTATTAAAAGGAGCACCTTAATTACCAGTAGTTGCCCTTGAGACCCGCTGCAACGGGCTGGTAGGAAAAAAGATGTTGTGCAAATTTCTCATTGCGAGCACGTACGACTAAATTGAAACACATGCCTATGGTTACCTAGTACTTGGATGCTTTATTATTATCTATCTGCAATGGTCATGTTTTTATTATTACATGAACTATCTTATCCATGCAACGCCCGTTGATTCATTCCCTATGCCTACAATATTTTAATCCTACTATTTTCCACAATTGGTACTCATGTTACTATTTTACTTTTGCTATTATTTTACTACTGTTGCTGTTATAAAAGTGTTACCACTGATAAACTGATGCGAGCAAGTCTACTTTCAGGTGCAGCTCAACCGACAACTCCTCTGTTAAGGCTTATAAATATTCTTTGGCTCCCATTGCATCGAATCAATAAATTTGAGTTTTACTTCCCTCGAAGACTGTTGCGATCCCCTATACTTGTGGGTCATCAAGACTATTTTCTGGCTTTGTTGTCGGGGAGCATAGCTTTATTTCTTTTCTCACTTGAACGTGATATTGTTCGCTGCAAATTTTTCATCATGGGAAAAACTCGTGATGGGAAAGTCCCTATATTACTATCCACTACAAGAAGAGGTACAACTCTGAACACATCGGTTGCTCTTGATTCACCATCTGTAATGAGTAAGCTTCTTATACCACCACATGCTACACACAGTGCTACTTCTGCTGGGTCTGAAAATGCTTCCGATACTTTTCATGATGTTTCTACTTTGCTTGATGATACTAGTTCATTAGGTCCTTTCCTAGAATGCTACAATTGCTAGATCTAAACAAATTGAAAATACTGAAATTCCTGATGAAAATGCTGGTACACCTTTTAATTCACCGAGTCTAAAGAAAGTCCTAGTGATGATCTTGACGAAACCTACATTGAACCTAATGATGACTTTATTGAAGAAGTTCAAGCTACTACTTGTCGAGACATCGTAGTAGTTTTCTAGACGGGGGTGCCATGAGACTACGGTAGAGTCGTGGGGTAACGGGATAGCGTAGTAACACAGAACACAAGATTTTACCCAGGTTCGGTACGTCGCGACAGTACGACGTGCCTACTCCTGCACTTCTCACTAATTGGGACTAAAGCCCGTAAACAGGGTTACAATGTGAGGGTTTAGATCTAAGCTACTCGACGAGGATGAGCTTCTCGGCGAGTTGGCGTAGAGCTTCTCTGTTATTCCTTCGTGGTTCCTCCTCTATCTATCTCCCGTCCGGCTTTATATAATAGCCGGATTAGGGCTTACAGAACAAGAAACCTAGAAGACTACGGTAACTTGTAACTTGGAAAGCAAGGAATCCGTCTTCTCCTCCAAGCCAGATCACATGGGCCGTGATCCGGGTTCTTCTAGAATCCGGCTTCTGTGCGTCGGATTACTGGGCCGCCTAATGGACCCAAGCCCACTACCTCTTAGGCCACCCTGGCAATCCGGCACTTTGTCTACCATCTTCTATACCCCTATTTGGTATATATCCGACAGTAGCCCCCATGTCGAGACATCGTAGTAGTTTTCATAGACGGGGGTGCCATGAGACTACGGTAGAGACGTGGGGTAACGGGATAGCGTAGTAATACAGAACACGGGATTTTACCCAGGTTCGGTACGTCGCGACAGTACGGCGTACCTACTCCTGCACTTCTCACTAATTGGGACTAAGCCCGTTTATCAGGGTTACAGTGTGAGGGTGTAGATCTAGCTTCTCGGCGAGGATGAGCTTCTCGGCGAGTTGCGTAGAGCTTGAACTTGTTTTAATCTATCTCCCGTCCGGCTTTATATAATAGCCGGATTAGGGCTTACAGAATAAGAAACCTAGAAGACTACGTTTAACTTGTAACTTGGAAAGCAAGGAATCCGTCTTCTCCTCCAAGCCAGATCACGCGGGCCGTGATCCGGGTTCTTCTAGAATCCGGCTTCTGCGCGTCGGACTACTGGGCCGCCCAATGGACCTAAGCCCATTACCATTTAGGCCACCCTGGCAGTCCGGCTCTTTGTCTACCATCTTCTATACCCCTATTCAGTATATATCCGACAGTAGCCCCCAGGAAGGATCAAAACTCTGATTCTCCGTCTTTCGTCAAATACATTTTGTCCGGGAAATCTTGACTCAGCAGTCTTGATTCTTTCTACTTTCCTTTTGAAGGAGATGGTAACATAAAACTCGGAACCATGAAAATCCGGCTTTTCTTCTCGCGATCCTTCGCGGAAAAGGAACTTCTAACGTCAGCGTCTTAAACATGCTGACGCAAGCGTCGCTTGGTTCCACGCGGGAAACCCCTCAGCGTATCTCTGACAGATTCTCACGGGAAACGAGGAGATAGCCATCATTCCCCTGCCGTTTTATTTCCCGTATTTTCCGGCGAGCGACACGCGTCGAGCATCCAACGGTCGAAAGAGCCGTTGGCACGTATCTAAACGGTTTTCCGGCTATAAATAGCCATCATCGTCCTCATCAGAAACTTTCCTCACTCCCTCACTGCCCACGCCATTGACGCGAACGCGAGCTCGAGAGCAAGTCCCTTGTCCCATGCGCACTTAGCATCCAAGCACACAGAACGCAACGCGCCACCAAAAGATGGCCTCCTCGCCGTCCTCGCCCACTCGCGCCGCCATCGACGAGCTCATCGGCGACCTGGATCCACAGCCGGGATCGCAAAAGCACACCGGCGGCGAGCCGGAGAAGACCATGGCTTCCGCGGCGGGCGGAGGAAACACTTCCGCCGCCGCGGACATAGCGGGATCGGGCTCCGCAGCACCCCCTCCGTTCGTCCCAACGACGGCGAGGGTCAAGATCCATTCCCGTGGCGATGAGCGCTTTGCCACCGGAGCCAACAACGAAACAGAAATTGTCGGCAATTGGAGTCCGAGTAATACTTCTCTCGTCCTTCTTCGTCGGATGTCAAAGGAGGGATCCATAGTTAAAGGCAAATGGCGAATCTCGAAAGATGAACCCGAGCCCAAGCCAAAAGTCGGAGAACGCGTCATCCTTACCTCTCATGTCGCGAGAGGTATGGGTTTTCCCCCTTCCGCCTTTTTTCTAGACGTCCTTAACTTTTATGGCGTTCAACCACACAATATTTCTCCGAATTCCATCCTCTACTTAGCCAGTTTCCAAGCCCTTTTCGAAGGATATCTCGGGATAACACCTGACCTAAATTTCTGGCAATATTGTTTTGAGGTAAAGCATAACATCACAAATGGCATTTCGCCCATTTGCGGAACCGTATCTTTCATCCTCAGAAAATTTAGGGAGGAATGGTATCCAAAAATAGAAATGCCGGAACCTGACCAATCTTGGCTAGGTTCTTTCTTTTATCATCAGGACATTCCATTCCCAGGCAGGGCAACCGGGGTTCCTCCCTTTGTTAATTCTGCCGCTACTCCTCGCGATAGTTGGATAGCCGCAGTAGGGGAAGATTTGCCAAAAAACCTGATGAAGATAAAGCGGCGCATCGCCAAACTTTCTTCCTCTCAACCTTCTTTGGTTGGGAAGGATACCGTTATGTGCTGGTTTGGACGCCGTATCCAACCTCTCTCTTTTCGTTCCCGACTTCTTTGCGAATACCAAGGGCCAGAAGATAGCATGAGAGGAACAGATAAGGCCTTTACCAAAAAGGATTTTATAGGACGACTTCACGAACTGGTCGCCGTCAGTAGTCAGATTGAGGAAAGTCTGGCGATTTATCACGTGGAAAATCTGGTCCCTAAGGTATTTATCTTTCCTTGTTTCCGCGTTTTTCTTCAGATTATCTTCTCTCTCCGCTTTTTAACATATTGTTAACTCCTTCCTAGTTTGATGAACTTGGAGAAAATGATCTTGCTTCCGACGCTGAACTCAACAAATTACATGCCGAGTTTCACAACAATCGGAAGCGCAAAAGGCAATCAGCTATCAAAGAGGAATCTATTCCCAACCTGGACGATATCCGGATAAAAGAAGAACCATTCGACGAACTCGGATATATTCGTCCAGAGGCAAAGAAATTCTTTGCTCCTGCGCCTCTAATTCGCCCTTGGCCACAAAATGGGTTGGTTGTTCGCAATGATATCGCCTTTTCACCTCGTCAGGTTATACATGATGGCCTTCATCACGTTGGAATTCTCTTCGCGGAATATGCCAAAGAATTAAACGAGGTCTTGACCGATTAGCGAGAAATGAGCCAGGTAATACTTCTAGCCCCCAAGCATTAAGTTGAAATATGAATTCTTCTTAATGTTTCTTCGTATGCCTGTTCAAACTTAAGCATCTGGCTTTCATTTCCATGTTTTAGCATTCCGCAGACGCCATAAACTTGGAAGTTTTTAAGAAGCTTAGTCTCAAGAGCAGAGAAGTAAAAACCCTTCAATCTGTTATTGAGTCGAAAAGCAACGAACTAGCGTCATCTCAGCGGCAACTATCAAAAACCACCGGTATTTTATTTTGTGCCATTTGTTTTTTCTGGAGAATTCTTGCGGAATTGTTTTGTAAACTCAAATTAATTATTGCCCTCCAGCTGCTTTAAACAAAGCCAACAAATTAGCAGAAAACGCTGTCCATGTTTCTCGGCTTCGTGAGGAAAACTCAAACCTCCGAAAGGAACTTCTGAAAGCTCAAGAAGACCTAGAAGCCAGTAATCTGGCCCTTGGGATTGCTCAATCCAAGGCTTCTTTACAGGCAGCGGAAGATAAATCTGTTATCAATGATTTGGAAAGTATGCTACTCCCGCGCATGAAAGAAGGCGACGAAATTGACAAGGTTCTTGGTAAGTTAACTTCTTTTTACCAATGTCTTCATGTCTTATTTCTTGTATCTTTTCATGTAACCTTTGCTTTTATCGAAAAAGCAGGAAATTTTCCAGGTTTTTCTTGGACTGAAAAGATCCGGGCCTTTGGGGAAGTGTGGAATGCAATCAGGAATGCAGGAATGCAGCTGATTAATAAATTCCTTCCCACAAGTACTGTACGCTTTTCGGAAGTCTACCGACTTCCGGGTGCCATCACAGAAGTAGCAGAGTCGAAAGAATCCATCCTTCGCTCTGCCGCACGAGGTGGTGCACGCATGGCACTTGGCCTTATGCGTCTACATTACCCTAATGCCAAATCTTGGCGCGTAGCATCCGGTATCCCTCAAGAGTATACAGAAGCGCAACGAAATGCGATTTTTGATGAAGTTAAAGGGCACGCTTCCAAGATTGCCTCTATGGTTAACATTTCCATTACTTATCCGGAAGAAGAAGTGCCCGCAGCCCCCGAGAATGATAGCAGTGATGAAGACTCGGATGCTTGATGGAATACACTTGACCCGAATGATGGATGTGTATAAGAGCATTTTTACAATGCAATTCATATTGTAATGCTTCTATATCGTTTGTCGAAACAAGAACTCCGCCTTTTGCAATTTCAAGTTTCTTGCAAAGTTTTTCCGGGTTTGTCTGTTCCTTTATCTTCTAAGTAATCTGGCAAATGTGTTTTAACTGCTCTAGTGTTTAAAAATGGCTCAACTAGCAATATGTATCGTCATGTCGAGTAACTGGGGACGAACCAAACAGTTTTGAAACTCGGAAACATGGATCATGCTAAAAGCATTTTTACTGACTAGTTTCAGTAACCCAACACATACACAATCAGATAAAATTTAGAGAAAACAAGGAACTGTTTTGAAACTTGGGCACGCAGGCACAATCCGAGTTTCCTTTAACCTTTAACAGGCCGAATCATTCAGCTTTTAAACACCGAGCACGCAGGCACAATTCGGGTTAACATTGAGTATTTGTGAGATCATTGGGAAATAGATGAGGCGGAAATATTTTGTACTTATAATGAATATGAATGACAACATTCCGACAACTTTATTTCATGGTCTCAAAGATGTTTACATAGAAATTGAACTAAGTATAGAAGGGACGTAATTGCTGGATACTCCAAGGCCTCTTTGTCTCTCCTAGTTCATCATCTATTTTTCTCTTCCTTTTGCGATTCGGCTTCTCGGGATCGTCCTCCGTATCTCGAATGTCAACAAGATAGTATGATCCATTCTTCATGGCTTTACTGATGACAAATGGTCCTTCCCATACTGGGGCCAATTTGTGCTTCCTTTGCTGCACCAATCTTAGCACTAAGTCACCTTCTTTAAAAGAACGATGCCTGATTTTCCGACTATGATAACGTCGTAAACCTTGCTGGTAGATGGAAGATCTTTGAAGCACAAGTTCTCGTTCCTCTTCTAAGAGATCAACGGCATCCTGTCGTGCTTCTTCGGCATCCGAGTCGTCAAAATTCTGCACTCTTGGGCTATCATGGATCATGTCCGTTGGAAGAATAGCTTCCGCACCATAAACTAGGAAAAACGGGGTTTGCTCAGTTGACCTATTTGGCGTCGTTCGAATACTCCACAACACGGAAGGTAGCTCTTCTACCCACGCTCCAGCTGCTCTATGGAGAGGAGATTCGAGTCTTGGGCGTATTCCTTGCAGGATTGAACTGTTCATTCTTTCAACCTGTCCATTAGATTGCGGGTGTGCCACAGATGCAAGATCTAAGCGGATTCCCGTTTGTTGGCAGTATTTTGCCAACTCTCCAATGGAGAAATTTGTCCCGTTATCAGTTATTATGCTATGTGGGACGCCATACCTCATTACTAAATCAATAATGAAATTTCTGGCAGTTGCGCCATCCAGCTTTTTGATGGGTTTAGCCTCCACCCATTTTGTATACTTATCTACCGCTACGAGTAGATGTGTAAGTCCACCTCTTGCAGTTTTGAACGGTCCCATCATATCTAGCCCCCAGACCGCAAACGGCCATGTGATAGGGATAGTTTTAAGTGCTTGGGCCGGCAAATTGGTCTGCTTGGCGTAATATTGACATCCTTCGCACGTATTCACTATGCGCTCGGCGTCTGACTTGGCTGTTAGCCAGAAAAACCCCGCCCGGAATGCTTTTTTGACTATGCTTTTTGATTGAGCATGATGTCCGCAATCGCCGGCATGGATTTCTTCCAGTATTTCTCTTCCTTCTTCTGGTGAAATACACCGTTGAAAGATTCCGGAAGTACTGCGTTTATACAAGTGGTCGTTGATCACCACGTATCCTTTGCATCGACGCTGTATTTGCCTTTGCAAGACTTCGTCTGCTCCTTCCGGGTACTTCTGATTGACTAAGAAGTTTAAGTATGGAATTGTCCAATCCGGTTTAACGAGCATGACCTCGATTGTTTCAGATGCCAGAGGGTAATCAACGTCTCCACCTTTTATGGATGGTTCATGCAAGTGCTGGACGAATACCCCTGGTGGTAAAGTTTTTACTCTCTCTGATCCCATGCGGGCTAACGCATCCGCATTCCAATTTTCCTCCCTTTTTATGTGAAGGACTTCGAACCCGAAGAAACAGATGGCGAACTCATCCACCGTCTTCCGATATTCGGCCATTATAGGGCTTTTCGCGTCCCAGGTTTGGTTGAGCTGATGTTGTACCAAATCCGAGTCTCCATAGCATAAGATGCGTTTTACCCCTATTTCTTTTGCAATATGCAAGCCATGAAGCAGAGCTTCGTATTCTGCCACGTTATTACTGGCGTTGAAGTGTATTTGCAATACGTACTCCATTGTGTCTCCCTTGGGAGATTTTAGGACTACGCCAGCCCCAGCTCCTTCCTTCATCTTGGATCCGTCAAAGTGCATGATCCAGTACTCGGATTCTGGCATCGGTGTTTTTTCCATTGCTTCTGTCCAGTCGGCGACGAAATCTGCCAAAACTTGGGATTTTATTGCCGTCCTTGGCTGGTACTTAATGTCGAAGGCTGCCAGCTCGATGCCCCATTTAGCTACTCGGCCGGTTGCCTCCGCATTGTTTATAATATCCCCTAGTGGTGCTTTACATACCACTGTTATGGAATGCCCTTGGAAGTAATGGCGCAGTTTTCTGGATGCGAAAAATACGCCATATGCCAGTTTCTGGTAGTGCGGATACCTTTGTCTGGATTCGGAAAAAACTTCGCTTATGTAATATACCGGATGTTGATCTGGTATGCTTTGCTCTTCCTTTGTCCGTTCCACAACGATTACCGCACTAATAACCCGACTTGTAGCCGTAAGGTATAATAACATGGGTTCTTCGTCTTTTGGAGATGCCAAGATGGGAGCGTTCATCAAGGTTTCCTTCAACTGGGCCAACGCTGCATCAGCCTCTTCTGTCCATTCGAACTTGTCGGATTTCTTCAGCAGCTTGTAGAGTGGTAAGGCTTTATCCCCCAGCCGACTGATAAATCTGCTGACGGCTGCAGCGGAACCCGTCAATATTTGGACATCTTTTACACATGTAGGTTTTGAGATGTTCAAGATTGCCTTGATCTTTTCCGGGTTAACTTCTATTCCTCTGTGGGAAACAATGAAACCCAGAAGTTTTCCTGAGGGAACCCCGAATACGCACTTAGATGGATTCAACTTCATCTTGTAAGTGCGTAAGTTTTCGAAAGTTTCTCGCAAATCCTCAAGGAGTGTATCTTTTTCCTTGGTTACGACGGCGATATCGTCCACATAAACATGGACGTTTCTGCCAATCTGACTATGCAAACAGCGTTGCATGCAACGCTGGTAGGTTGCACCTGCGTTCTTCAGGCCAAAAGGCATGGTTACGTAATAGTACGTCCCATACGGGGTTATAAAAGAAGTCTTGATTTGATCTTCCTTTTTCATGCGTATTTGGTGGTACCCGGAGTATGCATCCAAAAAGCATAAAAGCTCGGAGCCTGCAGTGGCATCTATTATTTGATCGATCCGCGGTAATGCGAACCTATCTTTCGGACACAACTTGTTCAATCCTGTGTAATCTATACACATTCTAAGAGCAGTGGTGTCTTTCTTCGGCACTAATACCGGATTTGCGGACCAATCAGTATGGATTACTTCCTTGATGAAATCCGCTGCTAAAAGCCGGATAATTTCCTTGCCAATAGCCTTCCGTCTTCTTCCGTCAAATCGACGGAGACCTTGTTTGACGGGTTTTGATCCAGGAATAACCTTGAGTTGGTGCTCAGCAAGTTCCCTGGGTACACCTGGCATGTCAGCTGGACACCAGGCAAAAATATCCCAGTTCTCACGGAGGAACTTGATGAGCTCGCCTTCCTATTTGTCGGTCATCCCAGTCCCTACGACGACAAATTTTGTCGGATCTTTGGGGTCTAGGATTACCTGTCTTGTATTCTCGGACGCCTTGAAGCTATCTGTTGGCTTCCGAGTTTCTTTTCCTGCCGGCATTTCTTTCGGCGATACCTCCTTGGCTAATTCCTTCAGTTCCTCCTTTACTATAACTCTCTGAGCACAAAGGGCGTTTTCTTTCTCCAACTCGTTTGCCAGCTTGAAATCACCGGCTATGGTAATTACTCCTCCTTTGGGTCCTGGCATTTTCAGCTTGTTGTAGATATAACAGGATCTTGCCATGAATTTGGCGAAAGCTGGACGTCCGAGTATTGCGTGATACACGCTTTCGAACGGCACTACTTCGAAGGATACTTTTTCCTGCCGGAAGTGATCTTTATCTCCGAAGGTGACATCTAGGGAAATTTCTCCTAGGGATCGTGCTTGCCTGCCAGGAACAATGCCGTGGAAGCGTATATTGCTGTAATTGAGCTGGGACTCGGAGATCTTCAAGTGCTTCAGTGTATCCAGGTACATTATATTAATGCTGGATCCTCCGTCCATCAGCACTCTTCTTAGCCTAGTGTTTTGAACAATAGGGCTGACAACAAGAGCTTGTGTGCCAGGTTCAGGGATATTTCCGGGATGATCAGACTGATCCCAGATTATCGGTGTGTTGGAGTACTTCAAGAATTTCGGGGTTGCCGGAACAACCGCGTTTATTTCTCGAAGTGTTCTTTTGGCCACCTTTGCTGACGGGGTTGCTAAGAAAGTTAACATTGCTTCTCCGTCAACTCTCGGAAATTTGGGTTCGCCCTTTCGCTGTTGTTCCTGGATTTTGTCATCAGTGTCCGATTCACTGTCTTCTTTTTCAGCTTCTGGCTTTTGTTTGGCAGGTTTCCTTTTGGAACCCTTCCCTTTATTTCCGGATCCTGCATTGCCTTTCATATGCTTGTTTAGCCGGCATTGCGTGTTTGTGTGGGTTGGTTTCCCGAATTGCGAGTGGTGGCGCAGGGTTCCGACTTAATTCTCTCCCATTCTTCGGGAGTGTAATTGATTGGATCTGGGCTGCGACCTTTCCACTTATTTCCCTTATCTCCTCCAAAGGCTATGTTGACCTCCTTGGGCTTTGTCGTTGACTCTGGAGTTCCTTTTTTGTCAGAACGAGGGGTTTTCTTGGCGAGTATTAGTGACTCAATATTGCCTCCTCTTGCTCTGATATCGTCTTCGGCTGCAGCGTGCTCATTAGCGGTTGTAAGCATAGATCCGAGATCTTTGTGCTGTTTAGAACCAACCATGAACGGTACGAGTCCGGGTTTTAGGCCATTGACGAAAGCATGCATTGCTTGTACGTCAGTTACTCCAGAACAACTATTCTTCATTGCAGTCCATCTGGAGATGAAATCCACGTATGGTTCGTCCTCAAATTGGGTGCAACGGTTCAGCTGGTTGATGCTATTTGGGCGTTTGTATGTTCCCCGAAAATGCTGAGTGAATACTCTAGCCATATCATCCCAGCTGTCGACAGTTCTTGATGGTAAACCATTGATCCAATCTCTGGCTCCGTCTAGCAACATTAGGGGAAGAAACTTGACAGCTTCCAGGTCTGTCCCATTGTTGATTTGGACGGCTGTATAATAATCTGAGAGCTAGGTATCCGGGTTTGTGATGCCGGTATATTTTTGGTAGGTTGGGCCAACTTTGGCGAAGCCAGAGTGCAGGGTTATCCTTCGGATCCTGTCAGTAAAACACTTAGGACCAAAGTATAGATCATCCTTTTCTGCTCTATCAATGTGTGTAGAATATGTCCCGGCTGAATGGACAGAAGGGGATCTGCTCCTTTCGTTTCCATTGTTGCGCGGAAGCGCTTTTCCGAGGTTATCTCTATCTCTTCCGTGTTCACGTCCTTTAGGCGGAGTTCTGCTTCTATGCCTTTCCTTATCCTTAGGAGGTGTCCGGGACCTTTCACGTCTGTGAGGTATATCATATCTTCCAGCTTTTTCAGCTGGGTTTCTCGGAGGTGGCATTATTTTGCCGTCATTCCGGTGTTTGTCTTCCCGATCGTGTGGTTTATATCCATCTTTCGGGAGATGAGGTCCGATTCTAGACGTTGCGTCCCGGTTGTCTGGGTTTTTCCTGTCTTTTCTCGGATCCTCTTTTTTATCCGAATCTCCGGGTTCTTCCGGTCCAGGTGCTCCAGCAGCGCAAGTAGCTGTTTTGCAGAGAGCGGAATTATCATGCAGCCTCCCTGATCGTTCTTGGCCTCGCTGTTGCTGCTGTAATGCTTTTCCTAGGAAAGCATACACCCCTTGGAGTTTTTCCCCGTTGGAGTACAGATCGTTGTTTAGTATGGCGAACGCTGCCTCCGCGTTTTCCGCTACGGTTTTGTATATTGGTTCGCCCTTGGCATCTTTGCCGTTTAACTGCTTTTGCCAAGATGGGTTATAGAACCTTTCTTTTGGCGGCAGTTCTTCCGGTTTTGCGATTCCGGGTAACATAGTAGGTTTTAACGCGGATCTATGCTTTCTCTCGTACTCCTCTATTGCTTGCTTCATGACTTTGATGTCATTATGGGTTTGTTGGAGATGTTGCCGAGATCTAAGAAGATGTTGCTGTTGCCGTTGGAAAGCTTGTCTCCTGGCTTCCAGCATCTCAGGGGGTTCATCTGGTCCCACTGGTGTTTGTAATAGCTCTTGCTCTTCCTGTTCCGTCATTGGCGGAGCAGTGATTTCCTTAGATTTCTTTTCCGCTGGCTTTGTGCCGCTAACATCTCCAACTTCCAGGTTTTCATCAGCGAGATCGGCTGATTTTTTCTTCCGGAGTTTGTATTGGAGTTTTTTAGAAGCACGGTGCTTTTTCTTGGAAGAGGGAGGTTTTTTGACAGGCTCATCTTCTGTCATCTCCTTAACATTGGGGAATATCGGAGACGTTTCTCCGTCTTCTCTCTCTTCCACCGGCGGAGGGGTTTTAGGGCTTTCCTGGCTGCCGGCGCCCGTTGTATCAGCTGGTTTTGCCATTAGCACTTCATGGAATCCCTCTTGAAAGTACTTAACCTTTCTTACGAAGGCATCCTCGTCTTCGTCTTCGGAGTCGAAGTTATCCGATCCGGTTTCCGACTCCAACCTCGCCTCAATGGCGGCAAGCACGGACTCTGCTTCCGAGTTCATCGTCTTGTTGACGGATGTTGGATCTTCCGCCTCCGTGAAGGGTGTTTCTTCTTCCGTCTCTATGACGGGTAGGTTGTTATCTGCCTCTTGCACGGGATTTCCGTCATCCGTGTTTTCAGCGATTTCGGATTGCACCATGCCGATAAAGTGTGTATCACTTTTTTGTCGGCGATCTGAGCAGAATCCGGCATCATAGTCGTCTTCGACTGGGTATAGGGCGGGTGGGATAAATTTGCTTCCACCGCAAAACCCCATTGCCTCTGCAGTTAGTCCGATAAAGATGTTAGCAGATCCGATCGGTAACACGCAGGCACTTACCAGGTGGTTTTGCGCCGGTATATAGGATCCATTGTCGAGGAAGCGGCCGACGTCGTCGTCGAACTCCAAGCTTCCGATAGTGATCGATCTTCCAATTCCGCCAAGTATCCCAGATCGGAATTTCACGCTTGACGTCGTTTGCCCCACGGTGGGCGCCAACTGTCGAGACATCGTAGTAGTTTTCATATACGGGGGTGCCATGAGACTACGGTAGAGACGTGGGGTAACGGGATAGCGTAGTAATACAGAACACGGGATTTTACCCAGGTTCGGTACGTCGCGACAGTACGGCGTACCTACTCCTGCACTTCTCACTAATTGGGACTAAGCCCGTTTATCAGGGTTACAGTGTGAGGGTGTAGATCTAGCTTCTCGGCGAGGATGAGCTTCTCGGCGAGTTGCGTAGAGCTTGAACTTGTTTTAATCTATCTCCCGTCCGGCTTTATATAATAGCCGGATTAGGGCTTACAGAATAAGAAACCTAGAAGACTACGTTTAACTTGTAACTTGGAAAGCAAGGAATTCGTCTTCTCCTCCAAGCCAGATCACGCGGGCCGTGATCCGGGTTCTTCTAGAATCCGGCTTCTGCGCGTCGGACTACTGGGCCGCCCAATGGACCTAAGCCCATTACCATTTAGGCCACCCTGGCAGTCCGGCTCTTTGTCTACCATCTTCTATACCCCTATTCAGTATATATCCGACACCCCAAGAAGGATCGAAACTCTGATTCTCCGCCTTTCGCCAAATAAACTTTGTCCGAGAAATATTGATTCAGCAGTCTTGATTCTTCTTATTCTTCTTTTGAAAAAAATGGTGATATGAAACTCGGAATTCTGGAAATCCGGCTTTTCTCTCACAATCCTTCGCGGAGAAGAAACTTCTTACGTCAGCGCACTTAACCATGCTGACGTAAGCGACGTTTGAGATTTACTCGGAAAACCCAGAAACATATCTCTGACAGATTCTCACGAGAAACGAGGAGATAACCATCATTACCCTATCGTCTCATTTCCTGGATTTTCCGGCGAGTGACACGCGGCAAACATCCAACGGTCAAAATAGCCGTTGGCGCGTATCTTGACGGATTTCTAGCTATAAATAGCCATCCTCGTCCTCAACGAAAACCTTCCGCACTCTCACCGCACTCGCCATTGACGCGCACAAGCTCTCAAGCGACGCACTGTCCCGAGCGCTCCTCACCTCCAAGCACCGGAAACAAACCGCGCCGCCCGGAAATGGCAAGCTCACCGTCTTCGCCCACTCGCGCCGCCATCAACGACCTCATCAGCGACCTGGATCCACAAGTTGGGTCACCCAAGCACGCCGGCGACGAGCCGGAGAAAACCGCGGCCTCCGCGGCGGGCGGAGAAAACCTATCCGCCGCCGCGGACGTTGCGGGCGCGAGCTCCGCCGCCTCCCCGTCGTTCGCCCCTGAAACGGCGGAGGAGAAGATCCTGTTTCAAGTCAACGGACCCATTGCGACCGAAGAAGCAGAATTTGTCGGCAACTGGAATCCGAGTAACTCTTCCCTCGTCCTCCTTCGACAAATGTCAAAGGAGGGATTAATAGTTAAAGGCAAATGGCGAAAATCAGATGGTGAGCTCGAGCCCAGACCAACAGACGGAGAATGTGTCCTCCTTACATCTCACATTACGCGAGGTATGGGTTTACCTCCTTCTGCCTTCTTCATAGACATCCTTAACTATTACGGCGTCCAACCGCATAACCTCTCTCCAAACTCCATCCTCTATCTAGCTAGCTTCCAAGCTCTTTTTGAAGGGTATCTCGGAATAACTCCTAGTCTAGATTTTTGGCAATACTGTTTTGAAGTAAAACATAACATCACAGAAGGCATTTCCCCTATATGTGGAACTATATCTTTCATTCTTCGGAGAAATAGAGAGGATTGGTTCCCGAGAATACAAATGCCAGAACCCACCTAATCCTGGCTGGGTTCTTTCTTTTATCATCAGGACATCCCATTCCCTGGCAAGGAAATCGGGGTTCCTTCATTTGTTAATTCCGCCGCCATTCCTCGAGAGAGTTGGACAGTTGAAGCAGTTGAGACATTGCCAGAAAATTTAATGAAGATAAAGCGCCGTATTGCCAAGCTTACTTCTTCCAAACCTTCTTTAACTGGGAAGGACACTGTTTTATGCTGGTTTGGACGTCGCATTCAGCCCCTTTCATTTCGTTCCCGGCTTCTTTGCGAATACCAAGGGCCAGAAGATAGCATGAGGGGGACAGATAAAGCCTATACCAAGAAAGATTTTATAAAGCGGCTTCATCAACTGGTTGCCACCAGCGCTCAAATCGAAGAAAACCTAGCCATTTATCACGTGGAAAATCGAGTTCCTAAGGTATTTATACTTTCCTTGTTTCCGAGTTTTTCTCAGATTAACTTGTATCTCCGCCTTTTAATATGTTGTTAATTCTTTCCCAGTTCAACGAACTCGGAGGAAATGATCTTGCTTCCGATGCTGAACTCAGCGAACTACATGCTAGGTTTTACAACGACCGGAAGCGCAAAAGGCAGGTGACTTTCGAGAAAATGGTAACTGTTGACGGAATTCCTATCGCCACGTCTAGGTATTTTACCGGAGTTTTCCTAGTTACCCTCCTCCTTCAGTTCTTCGAGATCTTTAACTCTCGGATATTCTTCTTTCAGTCTTGCCCCAACTCCTCTGAAAACAAAGAAGCTGAAGAAACATAAGACTGCTATCAAAGAAGAATCTTCTTCTGCAGCCATGGGCCCGAGGGGTAGAACGGAAGCACAGACGGGTGGAAATATCCGGACCTCTGCTGGAAACGAACCCGTCTCCAATTTGGATAGTAACATCCGGATAAAAGAAGAACCATTCGACGATCTTGGATATATTCGTCCCTAGGCTAAAAAATTCTTCGTTCCTGCCCCTCTAATTCGTCCTTGGCCACAGGGCGGATTAGTTGTTCGCAATGATATTATATTTTCCCCTCGCCAGGTCTTACAAGATGGCCTTCATAACGTTGGGATTCTTTTCGCTGAATATGCCAAAGAATTCAACGAGAGCTTGGCCGACTTGCGAGAAATGAGCCAGGTGACACCTCTAGCCCCCAAGCATTAAGTTGAAAACCTGAATTCTTCTTAATGTTTCTTCATATGCTTGTTCATACTTAAGCATTTGGCTTTCATTTCCGTATTTAGCATTCCGCAGATGCCATAAACTTGGAAGTTTTTAAGAAGCTTAATCTCAAGAATAGAGAAGTAAAAACCCTTCAATCTATTATTGAGTTGAAAAGCAACGAGCTGGCGTCATCTCAGCTACAATTATCTGAAACAACAGGTATGTGTTCTCTGCAGTTTTTATCCGGATAACATTTTTCCCGAATTTTTATAAGCTCGAAATGTTTTTGTGTCCTCTAGCTGCTTTAGCTAAAGCCAACAAAGCAGCAAAGGACGCTAGCAATGCATCTCGGCTCCATGCAGAAAACTCGAGCCTTCGCAAGGAACTTATGAAAGTTCAAAAAGACCTGGAAGCCAGTAATCTGGCCCTTGGGATTGCTCAATCCCAGGCTTCTTTGCAAGCGGCGGAAAATAAATCTATTATCCATGATTTCGAAAGTATGCTATTCCCGCGCATGAAAGAAGGCACCGAAATTGATAAGGTTCTTGGTAAGTTAGTTCCTTTTACCAATTTCTCCATGTCTCCCTTTCCTTTATTTTGTGGCCTAAACTCTTTTCTTTTTTGTTTCTGCCATCAAAACAGGGAATATTCCAGGCATTTCTCGGATTGAGAAAATCCGAGCTTTTGGAGAGGTATGGAACGCAATCAGAAATGCAGGAATGCAATTGATTAACAAATTCCTTCCCGCAAGTACTATAGAATTCTCGGAAGTTTACAAACTTCCGGGTGCCATCATGGAAGTTGCGGGATCAAAGGAGTTCATCCTACGCTCCGCTGCACGAGGTGGTGCGCGCATGGCCCTAGGCCTTATGCGCCTGCATTATCCTGATGCGAAATCTTGGCGCGTGGCCTCTGGTGTCCCTCAAGGGTATACAGAAAATCAGCGAACCGTCATCTTTGATGAAGTCAAAGGCCATGCCACCAAGATTGCTTCCATGGTTAACATTTCTATCACTTATCCAGAAGAAGAGGTTCCCGCAGTCCCCGAAGATGAAAGCAGCGAGGTAGACTCGGATGCTTGATAGACTGCATTTAACCTGGATGGTGGATTTGTATAATAGGAGCGCTATTTTTACACTGTAATTCATACTGTAACGCTTCTATTTCATTTGTCGAAACAAGAACTCCGCCTTTTGCAGCTTTGAATTATGAAATTCCTTGCAAGTTTGTCGGGTTGAATTATTCCTTTGTCTACTAAGTTCTCTGGCATATGTGTTTTGACTGTCTTTAGTGTTTGAAATGGCTCGATAGCATTATGATCGTTATGACGAGTAACTGGGTATAACCAATCAGTTAAAACTCGGAAACATGGATCATACTAAACGCATTTTTACTAACCAGATCCAGTGACCCAACATACATTCGATCAGGTAATGCTTAGAGATTTGGAAGGAACTTTCTTGAAACTTGGGCACGCAGGCACAATCCGAGTTTCCTTTAGCCATTAACAGGCTGAAATCTTTCAGTTTTTTAACGCCGAGCACGTAGGCACAATTCGGGTTAACATTGAGTTTTTTGTAAGATCATTGGGAAATAGAGAAGGTGGAAACATGCTTTTACTATAATAAACTTGTAAAAAACATGGATATCAGAATTCCAATGACTTTATTTCATGATCTCAAAAGATGTTTACATAGATATTGAACTAAGTATAGAAGAGACATAACTGCTATGTACTCCAAAGCTTTGCTATCCACTTGACTTTGTCGGATTTCTTCAACAACTTGTACAGTGTTAGGGTTTTAGCCCCCAGCCGACTAATAAATCTGCTAACGGCAGCTGCGGAACCCGTCAATCTTTGGACATCTTTGACGCAGGTAGGTTTTGTGATGTTCAAGATTGCCTTGATCTTTTCCGGGTTAACTTCAATTCCTCTGTGAGAAACGATGAAACCCAGAAGTTTTCCTGAGGGAACCCCGAATACGCACTTAGATGGATTCAACTTCATCTTGTAGGTGCGTAAGTTTTCGAAAGTTTCTCGCAAATCCTCAAGGAGTGTATCTTTTTCCTTGGTTACGACAGCGATATCGTCCACATAAACATGGACATTTTTTTCCAATCTTACTATGCAAACAACGTTGCATGCAACGCTGGTATGTTGCACCTGCGTTCTTCAGGCCAAACGGCATGGTTACGTAATAATACGTCCCATATGGGGTTATGAAAGAAGTCTTAATTTGATCTTCCTTTTTCATGCGTATTTGGTGGTACCCGGAGTATGCATCCAAAAAGCACAAAAGCTCAGAGCCTGCGGTGGCATCTATTATTTGATCGATTCGCGGTAATGCAAACCTATCTTTCGGACACAATTTGTTCAAGCCTGTGTAATCTATACACATTCTAAGAGCAGTAGTGTCTTTATTCGGTACTAATACCGGATTTGCGGACCAGTCAGTATGGATTACTTCGTTGATGAAATCCGCTGCTAAAAGCCGGATAATTTCCTTGCCAATAGCCTTCCGTCTTCTTCCGTCAAATCGACGGAGTCCTTGTTTGACGGGTATTGATCCAGGAATAACCTTGAGTTGGTGCTCAGCAAGTTCCCTGGGTACACCTGGCATGTCAGGTGGACACCAGGCAAAAATATCCCAGTTCTCACGGAGGAACTTGATGAGCTCGCCTTCCTATTTGTCAGTCATCCCGGTCCCTACGACGACAAATTTTGTCGCATCTTTGGGATCTAGGATTACCTGTCTTGTATTCTCGGATGCCTTGAAGCTGTCTGTTGGCTTCCGAGTTTCTTTTCCTGCCGGCATTTCTGACGGCGATACCTCCTTGGCTAATTCCTTCAGTTCTTCCTTTTCTATGACTCTCTGAGCGCAAAGGGCGTTTTCTTTCTCCAACTCGTTTGCCAGCTTGAAATCACCAGCTATAGTGATTACTCCTCCCTTGGGTCCTGGCATCTTCAGCTTGTTATAAATATAACAGGATCTTGCCATGAATTTGGCGAAAGCTGGACGTCCGAGTATTGCGTGATACACGCTTTCGAACGGCACTACTTCGAAGGATACTTTTTCCTGCCGGAAGTGATCTTTATCTCCGAAGGTGACGTCTAGGGAAATTTCTCCTAGGGATCGTGCTTGCCTGCCAGGGACAATACCATGGAAGCGTATGTTGCTGTAGTTGAGCTGAGACTCGGAAATCTTCAGATGCTTCAGTGTATCCAGGTACATTATATTAACGCTGGATCCTCCATCCATCAGCACTCTTCTTAGCCTAGTATTTTGAACAATAGGGCTTACAACAAGAGCTTGTGTGCCGGGTTCAGGGATATTTCCGGGATGATCAGACTGATCCCAGATTATCGGTGTGTTGGAGTACTTCAAGAATTTCGGGGTTGCCGGAACAACCGCGTTTATTTCTCGAAGTGTTCTTTTGGCCACCTTTGCTGACGGGGTTGCTAAGAAAGTTAGCATTGCTTCTCCATCAACTCTCGGAAACTTGGGTTCGCCTTTACGCTGTTGTTCCTGGATTTTTTCGTCAGTGTCCGATTCACTGTCTTCTTTGTCATCTTCTGGCTTTTGTTTGGCGGGTTTCCTTTTGGAACCCTTCCCCTTACTTCCGGCTCCTGCACTGCCTTTCATGTGCTTATTCAGCCGGCATTGCGCGTTTGTATGGGTGGGTTTCCCAAATTGCGAGTGGTGAACGCAAGGTTCCGACTTAATCCTTTCCCATTCCTCTGGAGTGTAGTTGATTGGATCTGGGTTGCGTCCTTTCCACTTGTTCCCCTTTTCTCCTCCAAAGGCTATGTTCACCTCTTTGGGTTTCGTCGTTGTTTCTGGAGTGGCTTTTTTGTCAGAACGAGGGGTTTTCTTGGCAAGTATCAGTGATTCAATATTGCCTCCTCTTGCTCTGATGTCATCCTCGGCTGCAGCATGCTCATTGGCGGTTGTAAGCATAGATCCGAGATCCTTGTGCTTTTTGGAACCAACCATGAACGGTACGAGTCCGGGTTTGAGGCCATTGACGAAAGCATGCATTGCTTGTACATCAGTTACTCCAGAGCAACTATTCTTCATTGCTGTCCATCTGGAGATGAAATCCACGTATGGTTCATCCTCAAATTGCGTGCAACGGTTTAGCTGGTTGATGCTGTTCGGGCGTTTGTACGTTCCCCGGAAATGCTGAGTGAATACTCTAGCCATATCATCCCAGCTGTCGACTGTTCTTGATGGTAATCCATTGATCCAATCTCTGGCTCCGTCCAGCAGCATTAGGGGAAGAAACTTGACAGCTTCCAAGTCTGTCCCATTGTTGATCTCGACGGCTGTATAGTAATCCGAGAGCCAGGTATCCGGGTTCGTGCTGCCGGTGTATTTTTGGTATGTTGGACCGACCTTGGCAAAGCCAGAATGCAGCGTTATTCTTCGGATCCTGTCAGTAAAACACTTAGGACCAAAGTATAGATCATCTTTTTCTGCTCTGTCAATGTGTGCAGAATATCTTCCGGCTGAATGAACAGAAGGGGATCTGCTCCTTTCTCTTCCATTGTTGCGCGAACGTGCTTTTCCGGGATTGTTTCTATCTCTTCCGTGATCACGCCCTTTTGGATTAGGCGGAGTTCTACTCCTGTGCCTTTCTTTGTCCTTCGGCGGTGTCCGGGATCTCTCACGCCTGTGAGGTATATCGTATCTTCCAGCTTTCTCAGCTGGGTTTCTCGGAGGTGGCATTATTTTGCCGTCTTTCCGGTGTTTGTCTTCCCGATCATGGGGTTTATGTCCATCTTTCGGGAGATGGGATCCGGTCCTAGACGCTGCATCCCGGTTGTCGGGGTTCTTCTTGTCTTTTCTCGGATCCTCTTTTTTATCTTTTGAGTTGTCTGAATCCCCGGGTTCTTCCGGTCCAGGTGCTCCCGCAGCGCAAGTAGCTGTCTTGCATAGGGCGGAGTTATCATGCAGCCTCCCTGATCGCTCTTGGGCGCGCTGTTGTTGTTGCAATGCTTTTCCTAGGAAAGCATACACCCCTTGGAGTTTTTCCCCGTTGGAATACAGATCGTTGTTAAGAATCGCGAACGCTGCTTCCGCGTTTTCTGCTGCGGTCTTATATATTGGTTTGCCCTTGGCATCTTTGCCGTTTACCTGCTTTTGCCAAGATGGGTTATGGAACCTTTCTTTTGGCGGCAGTTCTTCCGGTCTTGCGATTCCGGGTAACCTAGTAGGTTTTAACGCGGATCTATTCTTTCTCTCGTACTCCTCTATTTCTTCCTTCATGACCTTGATGTCATTATGGGTTTGTTGGAGATGTTGCCGAGATCTGAGTAGATGTTGCTGTTGCCGTTGGAAAGCTTGTCTCCTGGCTTCCAGCATCTCAGGGGGTTCATCTGGTCCCACTGGTGTTTGCAATAGCTCTTGCTCTTCCTGTTCCGTCATTGGCGGAGCAGTGATTTCTTTGGATTTCTTCTCTGCAGGCTTTGTTCCGCTAACATCTCCAACTTCCAGGTTTTCATCAGCGAGATCAGCTGATTTTTTCTTCCGGATTTTGTATTGGAGTTTTTTAGCAGCACGGTGCTTTTTCTTGGAAGAGGGAGGTTTTTTGACAGGTTCATCTTCTGTCATCTCCTTGACACTGGGGAGTACCGGAGAAGTTTCTCCGTCTTCTCTCTCTTCCTCTGGCGGAGGGGTTTTAGGGCTTTCCTGGCTGCCGGCGTCCGTGGTATCAGCCGGTTTCGCCATTAGGACTTCATGGAATCCCTCTTGAAAGGACTTAACCTTTCTTACGAAGGCGTCCTCATCTTCGTCTTCGGAGTCGAAGTTATCCGATCCGGTTTCCGACTCCAACCTCGCCTCAATGGTGGCAAGCACGGATTCTGCTTCCGAGTTCATCGTCTTGTTGACGGACGTCGGATCTTCCGCCTCTGTGACGGGTGTTTGATCTTCCGTCTCCATGACGGGTGCGTTGTTGTCTGCCTCTTGCACGGGATTTCCGTCATCCGTGTTTTCGGCGATTTCGGATTGCACCATGCCGATAAAGTGTGTATCACTTTTTTGTCGGCGATCTGAGCAGAATCCGGCATCATAGTCATCTTCGACTGGGTATAGGGCGGGTGGGATAAATTTGCTTCCACCGCAAAACCCCATTGCTTCTGCAGTTAGCCAGATAAAGATGTTAGCAGACCCTATCGGTAGCACGCAGGCACTTACCAGGTGGTTTTGCGCCGGTATGTAGGATCCGTTGTCGAGGAAGCGCCCGACGTCGTTGTCGAACTCCAAGCTTCCGACAGTGATTGATCTTCCGATTCCGCCAAGTATCCCAGATCGGAATCTCACGCCTGACGTCGTTAGCCCCACGGTGGGCGCCAACTGTCGAGACATCGTAGTAGTTTTCATAGACGGGGGTGCCATGAGACTACGGTAGAGTCGTGGGGTAACGGGATAGCGTAGTAACACAGAACACAGGATTTTACCCAGGTTCGGTACGTCGCGACAGTACGACGTGCCTACTCCTGCACTTCTCACTAATTGGGACTAAAGCCCGTAAACAGGGTTACAATGTGAGGGTTTAGATCTAAGCTACTCGACGAGGATGAGCTTCTCGGCGAGTTGGCGTAGAGCTTCTCTGTTATTCCTTCGTGGTTCCTCCTCTATCTATCTCCCGTCCGGCTTTATATAATAGCCGGATTAGGGCTTACAGAACAAGAAACCTAGAAGACTACGGTAACTTGTAACTTGGAAAGCAAGGAATCCGTCTTCTCCTCCAAGCCAGATCACATGGGCCGTGATCCGGGTTCTTCTAGAATCCGGCTTCTGTGCGTCGGATTACTGAGCCGCCTAATGGACCCAAGCCCACTACCTCTTAGGCCACCCTGGCAATCCGGCACTTTGTCTACCATCTTCTATACCCCTATTTGGTATATATCCGACACTACTAGTGCAAGTGCTCTTAAGAGTCTTCTTGCAAGACATGTTGTTAAATATAAATCTTCTCCTTATACTAAGTTTGCTATATCTCCCATACACATTAAAGATAAGGACTATGATTTCTCTCTAGATTTATCTTACTTATATCTTGTTGATAAAAAACCTTTTTGTGGTACTGAAAATGAAAGTGATATGGAACATATGAATGAGCTCTCATCTTTGAGTAGTATTTTCTAATGATATTAAAAAACGCACTTACTTCGTTGCTAAGATCTTCCCTTTCTCATTGAAAGATGAAGCTAAAACTTGGTTCAACAATTTGTCACCTGGATCTATTGATAGTCCGATTGGTTTGGTTAATGCTTTCTTGCAAAAATATTTGCCTGCTAGTGCTCAACATGTTGTTTGCAAAGAATCTTTAACTTTAAGAAAATTGAAGGAGAGAAAATTCCTAAATCTTGGTCAAGATTTTGTTCTTTACTAAGAGCTAGCACTGGATATCCATTACCTAAAAACAAGATCCTAGATATATTTTATAATGGAGTAATTGTTGAATGTAGGACATACCTATATAGTTGTGATGGTTGTGTTTTCATGAAAAGTACTCCAAAAGAAGCTGAGGAATTACTTGCTAATATAAGCAAGAATCATGATGATTGGACTATACCTGAGACTACACCAACACCTAAACCAACACCCAAGAAGAGGGGAATGATTGAATTAAATTATGAAGTGATGAGGGAAGTCAAGAAATCTCTTAAAGAGAAGGGCATTAAATCTAAAGATGTGAAGAATTTACCACCTTTAGAAGAATTATGTGATCCTATTCCTCATCTACCCACAGTTGAGGTACACTCCCTCAAGTATTTTGATAATAGAGATATTCCCTATTCTAAACCACCTCATAAATGCTTAAATGAATTTGATAAATATGTTGTTAAGCAAGATAATTTTACTATGAGAATGGAGAATCATCTAATGGAAAACTCTAGAGCTATTGTTAATCTGCATGGTATTATTGAGAGAACCTCTAATGATGTTAAAATGCTTGTTAAACATTTTCATATGGTTCAGATTCAAATTCATCAACTTACTAAGGTGCAAAAAGTTTGCTGGCTAATGCTTCTAAAGAAAAACATGTTTATGAAATAATTACTAGAAGTGGTGTTTCTACTCAAGATCCTTTGTATCCGGAAGGACATCCTAAAAGAATTGAACAAGATTCTCAACAACCTAAAAACAATAGTACTTCTTCTTAGAAAAAGAAGAAACATAAAATTGTTGTAAAATCTCTTGAACCTGCTAAAGATCCTAACAGTATATCTCTCTCTGATGCTGAAACTGAAAGTGGTAATGATAAAACTAACGTTTCTGATAAGGAAGAAACTGAAGTTGAACGTGATAAGCAAACTAAAACTGGAAAGGACACTAAGGAGGATTTCATTGATAATAAACATGGTAAAGAAAGGGAACCTTGGGTACAAAAACCAATGCCTTTCCCTAATAAGAAACATAAATCAAAGGAAGAAGAACATTATAACAAATTATGTGAGTCGATGAAACATTTGTTTTTGCAAATTCCTTTGATTGATGCTATTAAACTGCCTCCTTATTCAAAGTATATGAAAGATATTGTCTCTAACATAAGGAAGATTCCTAATGAGGAAATCTCCACTACGCTTGCTAATTACTCTTTTAATGGTAAGGTCCCAAAGAAGCTTGGAGATCCTGGTATACCCACTATTCCATGTTCCATTAAAAATAATTATGTTAGAACTGCTCTATGTGACTTGGAAGCATGAGTTAGTGTTATGCCTTTTTCTCTCTACAAGAGACTCTCTCTGGAAAAATTAATACCAACTGATGTGTCCTTACAAATGGCTGATAAATCTACTACTATTCTTGTTAGCATATGTGAGAATGTTCCTGTTCAAGTGGCTACTAGTTGTTTGATATTTACTGACTTTGTTGTGTTGTACATGCCTGAAGATGATAATATGTCTATTATTCTAGGGAGAACTATTCTTAACACTGCAGGGGCTGTTATTGATTGCAACCAAGGAAAAGTAACTTTTAATGTCAATGGTAAAGAGCACATAGTTTATTTTCCCAGGAAGATTGAGAGGAAATATGGTCTAAATCCAATTGAAAATATGGAGACCATCAAGAATGGAGAATTCTATTGTCCTATTCCAATGCCACCAAAAGAATATGAAATTATTATGATTGGAACTATGTTTATCAAAGTTGAGGTAACATAATCATTTAGTGATATACAAATTTTTGCGTCGTAAAAATTGTTTTGGTAACAAGACTTGATCAACCTTGTTAACCAAGTGATTTTAAATGAAGGAAACAATGTTTTCACCATGACCATCTTTGTTTTAACCATGCTCACCCTTGTTTTCACCATGCTACACATGTTTCCATCATTCATACCTTTGTTTTCACCATGTTACACATGTTTTCACCCTCCATAATTTTGTTTTCACCACTTCCACCTTTGTTTCCACTGGTTATTTACACAATAGAATGTCTTAGCACCTCTATAGAATTGGTTTTAGTTCTTTTTTCCATGATTCCATAATCGTTTTTCAGGTTTGTAATTATTTATTAAATTCTTAAATTACCTTGAAAATGAAGTTTCTCGAAAAATTCCAGAAAAATAATAATATTTTTTTACGTTAAAAATGAGGCAGAGAGGCACCCGTGGCACCCTAGGGGGACCACCATGCCTACACACCACTAGATGGGACGGGTAGGCCTCTGGGTGCGCCAGCACATGGTGTGGGCCCCCTGGCCCTCTAGTTTATGTCCTCCCTGCCAAATAGTCCACTCTCTATCTCACAAACTCAAAAACATTCCTGGAACCCGAGTTCTTGCTTTTCTTCCTTGATATTTTTTGATCTCCTTTTTCATCCTACCTTTCTAGCTGAAATTTGGAGCATTTGCTCTCCGGTATGTGACTCCTCCGATTATCCAAGTAGAATTTTGTTTAGTGGAGTATTTCTTGAGTATTTTGGTACCGTAGGTGATAGATATGTGAGTTTGCATGATTTTTTAATGTTGAAATAAATTAGTTTTTATGCATGTATAGCTCTCCTACAAGTCTCTATAGTAGTTTCTATCATATAGTTGCATGAAAATCGATTTTTGTGATGATTGTTAAAAATTTCAGAAAATGAAGATGGATAACTACACCTTTGGATAAATCTTTGAGAGTGATGCACCTAGGAGGAGAAGGTCTTCATGATCAGATACTCTGCTGACACCATCTTACAATCAAAATATCATTGCACCAAGGATTGACGATGCGGGAGACGATGGAGTTCCACATCCATCTAGTTTCCCTTGTTATAGCTTTTCAATGGTGTAGGAAAACTTGAGATTTCTTGCTCCTGGTTGGTAGGGTTGGTCTAACTATTTACATGAATGATGAAAGCCCTCAATATGCTATATTAATGAAAACTTTTGTTGAGAGATTTACTTTCAACAACTCTCATTATAACCCATCTGTTGCATTCAAAATCTATGATAGACCTGTTTCCATGCTCTTGACGAGATTTTGCAGCATCATAGGTATTAACACGTCTGGGACAGCGAGGAAGATTATTCAGGAACGACCCGCTGATTTGCTGGAGCTCTACCGTGGAGTTACAAATGATGATGACCGCGCATCTCAGCGCGACATGATAAGGAACGTTCAACTCCCGGCTATTAGATATTTCACTTATTATCTTGCTACTAGTGTTCTTGGTAGGGAAAACACTAGTACTATTTCAAATTACCATCTCTCTTTTCTTGTTGTTGCACTTAATAATAGCAATGAGTATAACCTTGGTGCTTTCTTTGCTCGTCGCTTAGCTGCTAGAGGACCCATTTATGGGGGTATTATTGCTACGTGTATGTTAACTTCTCTAAACCTTTCTGTTGCTCCCAGTGATGAATTGCTAGCTCCACATAGACTTGATCTTGCTGCCATGAAAGATCATCATTTTGTTACTGCTAACTCTAGTGCTCGACATCTAGCATATAGAGTTTTATTTACCGATAGAGATGAAAGGGAAGTTCCCTTGCCGCATCTTGTTTTGTTCACTATTAGAAGAATGTCATGGTCGCGCTCGAAGGAGGAGCTGGATGAGCAGCCGCGCTTGCTTGATTTTCATGAGCATCACGCCCCCGAGCATCAAATGGGGCAGAGCTCGCCATCCGAGGATTACACCGCGCAGTACACCGGGCGTCCTTGATCTCATATTAGGAGGATGGCCCATCCTCGACCTACTATGGGGGCGCCACTTCCCGGCCCTCTTGCGATTGATCTCCACTTACGCCAAAATCCTAAGCTTGGGGGGAGGTATGCCGACATCACACTCATTTGCATGCCATGTTTCTCTCGGTTCTTTGTATATCCATATTTTCGTTTATTCCGCTTCTTTTTGTTTTTATTTGTTTAGTTCTTGTTTTCCAAAACACAAAAAGACCAAAAATATTTTTTTCTCTTTATTTGTTTCTTTCGTTTCTTTCATTGGTTTGCTTTGATTTCTATTTCATTTGTTATTCAAAAATCCAAAAAGATTTTGCTTTGTTTGCCTATTTTCCTTCTATTTTTGTTTTAAATTCGAAAACCCAAAAATATTTGTTTCTCTTCTTTGGTTTTGTAAAGTTGCTGCAGAGTTCATTAGTCCTCCGTGACTCCAGTGGAGCTTGGTTATCATTTTATATCATTCGATCCACACAAGTGAGGAGCAATAATGATGAGTTACAATAATTCAAGTTGTGGTTAGAGGCTGGTATGAATTCTATTTGTTTTTATTTTTGTACATATACTCATCCATGTGGGAATGCTTAGTTTGTTCGTGTAAGGTGTATGCTATTTAGTGTATTCTTAATATTTCATGCTCTCTCAAGTTTAGTTCCAACTTACTAATATTAGATAGCATGTCGTATAAATGTTTGCTTGCATTGCTTTACTCATAGAACGGTATGACATTGTGGTATCTTTCTCTGAATGTTTCACTTGAATTGACTTGGCACATGCTCACACATGTGTAAGACTGAAAACAAAAGGTCAATTAAGCCTCGACGATTTATTTTGCCTCAGAGTATTTGTACCATTTTTATGCCCCGTTAATTTTATTTTGTCGCAAGCATGATTATGACGGTTATTTCTCTCCTCATTGCCGCTCCCAGTCTATTGCTAGCCGTCACCTAAACTGAGTATGAGCTCTATTGTGCATCCAACTCCCAAAAACCAAAGTTTGCCAAATGTGTCCACCATATCTACCTATATGTGGTATTTCATCGACACTCCAAGTAAATTTGCATGTGCTATCTTTAAAACTTTCAAAATACTTCTCGTTTTGTGACACTGTTTTAGCTCATGAGGAAGTAGTAGTTGGGTTTGTTAGCTTCCACGCTAATTAGGTACCCCTACTTGCATGCCTCATCTCCTCATCACTAATTTTGCAAAGAGCTGGTTAGACCATTATAACATCAAAAAACTAAACAAATAAAGAGGCACTCCTCCATGGTATGATATTGTTGGCAGGCACCCAAGGATTCGACTAGCCATGGTTTGCGAAAGCAAGGTGGGGAGGAGTGTCATACTATATAGAGTGCATGCTATAAGTTCCTAATATAAATGATTCGAAACCGCTCTCAACTTATTTAGTATGGAAGATAACAAGAACTCTATTACCATTCGTTGACATGAACAACCACCTCTCAAAATCATTTTGCTTCTGTTTCAATAAAATAAAAAGCTCTAGCACATGTTAATCATTGCTTCCCTCTGTGAAGGGACTTTCCTTTATTTTTTATGTTGACTCTTCACCTTCTAACTTTGCGCACTTTGTTGAGAGCATAGCTGTCATTCTTAGTGCAATATGCTTGTCCCTGGAGATACGGTTAATTGTGGTATAACTTTAATGCTTTTATCTTTGATACCTTTACTTCTAGTATTCACTTGATCCTCATAGGTGCCCTGACATTTATGTTTTGCTTCACTATTAAGGGAAAGCGAGATACCACTTTATCATATCTTATTATGAACATTGCAATCCTGCGAATTGATATATTTCATGTTGCGTGTTATTAGTGTGTTGGAATCTCTTCATGGTTTGCATAACTATTAGCTGACTTTATTTTGCATAATTCTTATTATGAATTCCCTAAGAACTTGATCATATAGTGAGAATATTTACATCATATGAAACCAATGTGTTCGTAAAAATGCTTTTATCTCACTCAGTTGTTAACTGAATTGCTTGAGGACAAGCAATAAGCTAAGCTTGCGGGAGTTGATACGTCCAAAACGTATCTTCTTTTTTGAATACTTTTGTTGTTCTTTTCTTCTAAACTTGTGAGTTTTGGATGCAACTAACATGGACTAACACTATTTTCAGCAGAATTACCTTGGTGTCTTGTTTTGTGCAGAAAAATCAACTTTCAGGAAATTGCTCGGAAAAGATACTGAAGTCCTTATTTTACCTGAAAACTCCCCGAGCCAGAAGAAGAGCCGGAGGGGAGCAAGGAGGGGCCACACCATAGGCTGGTGCGCCCCCCTTGGCCGCGCCGCTTGGTGGTGTGGCCACCTCAGCCACCCCCTCGGGCCCCCCTTTCGACTACATAAGCCCCGTGACCTAAAAGCTGAGGTGGGGGGGTTCGTCATATTCCCGAGGAACACACCCGAGCGCCGCTGCCGCCTCGAAACCCAATTCAAGGATCAGAAGTTCCTGTTCTGGCACCCTGCCGGGACGGGGATTCGAAGGAGATCATTGCCATCGTCATTTCCACCACTTCTCCATCAACCATCAATTATTCCCCCATCCATGCGTGAGTAATCCCCCGCTGTAGGCTGAGAGGGAAGGTAGGGATTGGATGAGATCGATCGTGTAATAATGCCAGATTGTTAGGGCATAGTGCCTAGTATCCGTTGTTAGTGCTATATATCGTTGATGCAACTTGTTATGCTTAATGCTTGTCAGTAGGGCTCGAGTGTCATGATATCAGATATAAACATGTTATTGTTTCATGAGTATAATTATGTTTCTTGATCATATCTGCAAGTTGTTTACACATGTCGTTGTCCGGAACCCGAGGCCCCAAAGTGACAATAATTGGGACAACCGGAGGAGATGGCTGCGATGTGAGGATCACATGTGTTCATGGAGTGTTGGTGCTTTGCTCTGGTGCTTTATTAAAAGGAGCACCTTAATTAATAGTAGTTTCCCTTGAGACCACGCTGCAACAGGCTGGTAGGACAAAAGATGTTGTGCAAGTTTCTCATTACGAGCACGTACGACTAAATTGGAACACATGCTAATGGTTACCTAGTACTTGGATGCTTTATTATTATATATCTGCAATGACCATATTTTGATTATTACATGAACTATCTTATCCATGCAACGCCCGTTTATCCATTTCATATGCTTACAGTATTTTAATCATGCCGTTTTCCATAATTGCTACAGATGTACTCTTGCTGTTATTTTACTACTGCTGCTGTTATAAAACTGTTACCACTGATAAACTAATGCGAGCAAGTCTACTTTCAGATGCAGCTGAACTGATAACTCATATGTTAAGGCTTATAAATAATATTTGACTCCTCTTGTGTCGAATCAATAAATTTGGGTTTTACTTCCCTCGAAGACTGTTGCGATATCCTATACTTGTGAGTCATCAAGCCTCATACTAAAACATTGCAGCACTAAGAGCAACTCTAGCAGAGTCCGTAAAAAGGCCAAACACGCATTATTTCGGCGGCTTTACGGGTTGGGTCCGGTTTCCAGGCCCTAGCAGCACCCGTAAACGCGGCCCAGCCTTAGAACCCGACTCAGGGGCCCGAGAATTCCCCCTCAAGCCGCTATATGTATTATCTCCCGAGTCGTTCTCAGGTCACGCCCCTTTCGAACCCTAGCTGCCTTCGTCGCAATCCTTCATCGCCTCGCGTAGCTCCAGCGAACGATTTAGTAGCCCCCCGCCGCCTTTTTTCCCTCCCCCCCGCCCGCCCTCTTTCGTCAGAGCCCAACGACAACCCGTTCGTCGGAGCCAACGGCTGGAACGCGGCCTCTCCCCCCATCCTCACACCACCGGCGTCGACCGAGGTCATGCAACGCATCCACCAGGACGACCTCGTCCATGGAGACCTGGCCAACAACGGCGTGGCCCCTCCGCCGCTCTGGGAGGGCCTGGACCTGGTCACGGCCGGAGTAGTCCCCCCGCGGTCACCGGCGATAGTGCTACGGATGAGGACAGCTCCGGCGACGAGGCTCCAGAGGAGCAAGTCCCCATGGAGACCGAGGAGGATTTCCTCCAGTTCGAGATCCAGAGGAGCCTCGCCCTCATTGCGAACGAGTAGATGCGGGAGAAGAAGCTGGAGTTGGACGCCATTTCGGCGTCCTAGTTCATGCAACAGCCCTCCTCCTCCAGCTGCGAGTCCTCCCTCGACGATGACAACTCCAGCTCCGACTGAAGACAACTCGCCGGAGGGAGAAGAACAAGCCCCGGCGAAGAAGACGACGCCGGACATTTTGGCCCTAGTAGCGCAGGGTGCGGCGATGAACCCTAGTTCATCGCCGCTTTTTAATTAAGTTTAATTAAATTTGTTTGTGTTCGAGTTCCGTGAGGAATTGGAAGTGTTCGTCCGTGTCTATTCCCGCGAAAACTTTAATTTAGCATTCTCCGGTTCTCGATTACGGGCTCTGCTACGCTCCACCCACCACACACTGAAGAAACAGAGAAAACGCGAATTGAAAACCGTGTTTTCAGTTCGGCATTTACGAGCACTGCTAGAGTTGCTCTACCAAATTAGTTGTACCGAATCAGCAAGTAACGACTGGGTTCCCTACACCTCTCAAGCTCACGATTTGCGTAGTATTCTTTGTTCCGGACTAAATACATGTTCAGAGCATGGCAATGAACTTCTTTCTCTCATCCTCATTTGCTTTCCCTCATGGTTGCACTAAGTCGCCTTTTATAACATTTGCTTGGTTGGACCACGGTGTATAATGTTTCACAAAATAAATGCAGTTCAGTGTTGAAGTTTGGACAGGAAATAATGACTGATATTGATTTTGTTGCTCTGTCGTGGCCTATGTGCAGTGAGCATGTGCATGGTTTATCACATCTTTTCAGTCGCTAGGATCCTTTTGCATGTTTGCAAAATTCTTGAAGTGATCCTCATCCCTTGAGGATGAACATTCAAGACACTGGTGGGCTACGGGTAGGAGGTGCCGAACCGGGTGGAGATCCTCATGGTGTCCAGCAGCAGGGAGACGGTGCTGTTGGTCCGTGCTCCTTTTCATAGTTGGGCATCAACATCACTTTCTCTGATGTTGCTTGGATATTGGATGTGCCAATAGACTATATTTCGTTACAGAAATTTGTGAAGATATTCATATATGTAAAGCATCCTATAACACCTGAACATGTAAAACTTGAAACAAAAAAAGTGACCATTTGTAGCCTGCACAAGTTCACGTGCTCTCAAGAGAGCGTGTGAGGATTCCTGCATCCACATGGTCGATGCATGATCTGTTTGTTCATTAAGAAAGGAAAATCGGTATGTAGAACATGTCGCTTTCTAAATCAGTGTACAGGAAGAAAATCAGCATGGCGTCTCAAAGCAGTCAACACAATCGATCTCTGCGTTGCATCTAAAATTGTTTGGAACTATTAATAAAGGCTCTTTGGCCCGATCTTCTCCTACATAATCCATGCGAATCGGTATCGGAAACTTGTCAAGCAAAGTCTGCATAACAATAAAAGACAACTGGATACCGGCACCGCATGTCAAACTATTCAACACATAGCCTTAGCAGGATAGCAAAGACGCACGTGGCATGAATATTCAGACGACATCGATGGTCACAGCTACGGTATCATTTTCGTGGAGACAAGCAGCTGCGTGGAAATGGGGCAAAGCAGTAATGACCAAAAATAAATGAGCGAGAGTCCCAAAGCTGCTTCTTCTTCTTCTTCTTCTAGGAGGTG
The DNA here is from genome assembly GCA_028641055.1 of Alopecurus myosuroides. Classification (NCBI taxonomy): domain Eukaryota; kingdom Viridiplantae; phylum Streptophyta; class Magnoliopsida; order Poales; family Poaceae; genus Alopecurus; species Alopecurus myosuroides. The sequence goes on along the minus strand of CM054057.1, from coordinate 514,764,096 downwards.
AGTGAGAGCGAGAGTCCCCCCCGGCTGCCACTCCGGCACCGGCGTCCACGCCATCCCCCGCCGGCTGCCGCCCCGGCACTGGCGTCCAGCCTCTGTTTCTCTTCCCCCTCCCCTCGTCCCCTCCTACTCCGGTGGGCATGGACTCGCCTTCGAACGAGTCGCGGCCGTGGGGGGATTACTCCGATGACAAGGAGGCGAGTTCCTACAGGTCGTACAGCGAGGTGCTGAGGAGCGGCACGCCGCCGGAACTGCGCCGTTCTCCTTCCCCGGCGCCGACCTCGCACCTTCCTCCGCCTCCGCCCTCGCCTTCGCGAGCTCCGGTGGCAGGCACGGGCTCGTCACGACGTCCTGGAGTGCCCCCTGCGCCGCGCCCAAGGTTCCACGGTGGGGGGGGGTCGTCGGAGGGGCCGTGAGCTTCCGGCGATGCAGATCCGCGACGACCTCCCGCGTGACCTCGCCGGCTGCTGCTTCAACTGCACGCAGCCGGGGCACGTCTCACGGGATTGCGACGGGGACACCGTTTGCCTCAAGTGCAAACTCACGGGGCACCATGCCAAGGACTGCAAGGCCCGGTGGTCGCCGTCGGGAGACCTGCGTGGAAGAATTGGTCAGAGGACTGTGGAGGCGGGCGTTGCGAGGGGCGCGCCGCCGCGGGAGCAGGCCGGCCGTGGCTTGGTGGATGCGCCAGCGGCGAACAGGGCACCGGTGCGGGAGCGCCTGGGGGAGCGTCTCCGCTCATCCTCTCCTCAGGCGCCAGGCTCGGCGGGGTCGCGAATCGAGGAACGGAGGCAGGAGCGCGGCGTGGTCTTTCGACCGGAAGCAGCAAGACGCGCGGCGTCCATCCGCGGGCGCCGTGAAGCGGAGCGAGCCGGTCAGGGCGCGGGGCGCCTGGACGAGAGGGATTTTCCTCCTCTGCCCTCCCCTCCGGTCCGTGACGCTCAGGCCAGAGCAAACGCGGTGGCGGTCCCCTCCGCCGTGGAGGTCCCGAGGGCGGAGCGTGTCTTCCTCCCGCGCTCCGGCGAGGTGGACGCAGCGGAGCATGCGCTGAGGTGGGCGCTCGTTGCGTTCCGCTCGGGCAGCAGGTCGAGGGTCCCGTTGGCGGCCGTGGCGAAGGCGATCGAGGAGAAGGTTCCGCGCGCCGGCGACAATTTCACGACGCACCTTTTCTGGCCAGCGGACTTCCTGGTGGCATGCTCCAGTCGGCCTGTCCGGGACGAAGTGCTCGCGGCGGAGCACGTGGATGGGGACGGGTTCTCTCTCCGGTTCGCGCTCTGGAACCGCCAGATGCAGGCCGAACTGGTGCCGCTGCGCTACAGGGTGGTGATTGAGATCACCGGCGTGCCGGCGCACGCGTGGAACGCCACGACGGCGCGAGTAGCCCTCGGTCCTACGGCCTGGGTGGAGAGGCTTGGTACTGCAACGGCGAGTCGCGATGACATGAGAACCATGACGGTCTATGCGTGGACGGATGAATTGGAGCTCGTCGCCGCCGTGCGAGAGCTGTGGATCGAGGAACCCGGCGACCGTGTGGAAGATGACGACGGGCTGGTTCTTCCATTCGAGGCTCTGATCCCTCTCGAGAAGAACATGCTCCGTTATGTGCTCAAGATTGAACTCGTTCGCTCGGAAGACGTGGCCGGCCCAGCCAAGGTGAGAGGCGCCATTGACGGTCGCGACAGAGAACGCCGTGATGGCGAGGGGCCGGCAGACGGGCGGAGGGGTGACGCGGACGGCCGTGGGCCGGAGCGCGGCCCGCGTAAACGGTATCACTCCCGTGAAGCGGGTGGCGCAGGTCCCTTTGGTGGAGGCTCCGGTGCTCGCCGCCGTTTCGCGCCGCTCTGCCCGACGGAGGTCCGCCCGTGGAAGGAGACGGTGCAGTGCGCCGTGCCAGCGCAGCAGGAAAGTGCGCGGGCCCGCTTGGCAGTCGACGGGGCTGACCGGTCAGCGCGGCTGGACGCGGTCGTGGTCCATCTGGGGGAGGTGGATCCGGTGCTTGCGAGAAAAGATGAGGTGGGCCCACAGCTGTTGGCTGGTAGCCTATCTTCAGACTGGTGGGACCCAATGAGGCTTGAGGCGGAAATTGCATTCGGTTGGTCAAAAGATGGACAGCGAGAGACGTTGCGGGAGCAGATTCCGACAGAGGTGGTGGGGCCAGGCGCAGGCGCTGAACGCGCAGTGGTTGGGGTTGGTCCGCCTGCGCTGGCGGCTGATCCCGAGGTGCAGAAGGATGGCAGCGGCCCAGCTGGTGGTCTGTTGGACAGAAGGGCGGATCCCAAGGCTGTCTGGCCTCAAAAAGCTGTGGGGAAAAAAGAAAAGGTGGCTCTGGAGAGTGGTGTGCGTAGCCTTGACTGTGACCAGGACCATATGGGGTTTCAAAATCGTTTGAACTCACAGCTTTCGCCCGTTACGTGGCAGAGGGGGTCTTTTCCTGGCAGGGGCTGTGAGGACTTAGTCTTGTCATCTGCAGGACTCCTCTCCCCTTTCTCTAGTGGTGCTGCACATGCAGCGTGGTTGGACGGGTCAGATAGTGTGCACTTGCAGCCGAACTCACCTGTATCAGTCCTGGACTACTTCGATGTGGAGTTGTCACCGGTGGACCATGAGGTCGATCCAGAAGACCAGGATGCGCACCAAGTTGAGGACACACCCGGGGTTGAGGCGCCTGTGGATCCTGTGGATGCTTTCCGTACAGAGTGCGTCAAAACCCTATCGCCCGTCCTTCACAGACCACCCAAGAGGAGTAGAGCCAAGCGCATTATCTCTGGACCAGTTCGTCGCAGCTGTCGACACAAGGGCAAGTTTGGCGCTGGTACCCCTATCCGACGGCAACAACGGGAGTTGATCCACCGCCTGAAGATCGCTAGGGAAGGGGAAGTGATTGGGGATGAGGCCCTCAATGCCTACATCAACCTGTTCGATCAGCCGCTTCCGCAGAGACACATTGATGTCATTCTGAGCCTGTTTGGATGGCAGCCGGAGGCGTTGCCAGTGTCTGAGGACCTTCCAGTGGATTGCCTAGTCTAGGGCGTGGATCTTCGCTTCGCTTTTCTTTTCCTGCTCTTAAGTAGTTTCTGTAACTAAGTCGAACTTTGATGGAACTCGATATGATCTTGGCCATTTGGAATGCGCGTGGTCTGAACTCTTCTGCCCGTAGGGCGGCCATCTTTCAGGTGTTGTCCCCCATTGGAGCTAAAGTGGTTTGTCTGCAGGAAACTAAAATGGAGGTTATAACGCTACAGGTGGTCAGAGACTGTTTAGGAGCAGCATTTGATGATTTCTTCTTCCTGCCAGCAGTTGGTACACGAGGGGGTATCCTGCTGGCGTGGCAGTCCGCTTTTGTTAAGATCTCAAATCCCCACCTGTCGAAGAACGCCCTAATAGCAAGTATCTCCGTGGAAGGGCAGCAAGACTGGTGGTTCACCGGCGTTTATGGCCCTCAGGGCGTGGAGGAGAAGCAGGAGTTCCTCAAGGAGCTAGCGGATATCCGAGATCTTCATGCTGGCCCGTGGATAGTGGCAGGGGACTTCAATCTCATAACCTGCCCAGAGGACAAAAACCAAGGCAACGTACACCGTCCCATGATGGGCCGGTTTCGCCGTACTCTCTCGGCCCTTGAGCTCAAAGATGTGTACCTCAATGGGAGGAGATACACGTGGTCTAACGAACGTCAACAACCAACCCTGGAGAGGCTCGATAGAGTGTTCGCGACGCTGGATTGGGAGGATCTGTTCCCAAACGCCTTCCTCACAGCAGGCTCCTCAGGCCCTTCAGACCACTGCCCCTTGATCCTCAGCCTGGCTCCAGACTTACAGCTAGGGCGTAGATTCCAATTTCAAGCCTTCTGGACTAAGGTGGACGGTTTCATGGAAGTGGTACGAGAAGCGTGGACATCCGTGGAGCATGAGGCAAATCCCTTCAAACTTCTCGACAACAAGCTAAGGGCGACTGCAAAAAAGCTTGCAAGTTGGAGCAGTAAATACGTGGGGAACATCAAGCTGCAAATCCTTTTGGCAAATGAGGTGATCCTGCGTCTTGATACGGCTATGGAAGCTAGAAATCTCTCACCCGAGGAGAGGGGTTTGAGGAAATTGCTGAAAGGGAAGTTGCTGGGCCTCGCCTCTTTGGAGAGATCATTGGCTAGACAAAGGGCCAGGCTCCTGTGGCTCCGGGAAGGGGACGCTTGCACCAAATTCTTTCATTCGCAAGCCAGTCACCGGAAGAGGAAAAAATTTATCGGTCATCTTATGGTGGATGGGGTGAGGTTGTCAGGCCATGCTGAAAAGGCCGAGGCCGTGGATGAGGTCTTCGATAGCATCCTGGGAGTGGAAGTGGAAAGGGAACTCTCCGTGGATTTGGACTTCCTGCAACTTCCCTCCACTAATCTCAATCAACTTGAGGCTTGCTTCTGGGAGGACGAAGTGTGGAACGCGATCAAGGGCATGCCGCTCGATAAGTGCCCTGGGCCAGATGGGTTCTCCAACAGGTTCTTTGTAGCATGTTGGAGCATCATACGTACGGATGTCATGAACGCCTTCAGATCGTTGGAGCGTAGGGACCTGCGTGGTTTCGGAGCTGTCAATCATGCATTCATCTCCCTCCTCCCAAAGAAAGCAGGCGCCGAAGAACCTAAAGATTTTCGCCCTATCAGTCTCATCCATGGGTTTGCTAAGCTGGTGGCCAAAGTCCTAGCCACCAGGATTGCCCCGTTTCTGCCACAGCTGGTGGGGGTGCACCAGAGTGCCTTCGTGCGTGGACGGTGCATCCATGACAACTTCATGACAGTCAGGGAGACAGCGAGGAAACTGCATGGATCTTCCACTCCGGCAGTGCTCCTTAAGTTGGACATCACAAAAGCTTTTGACACTGTCAGTTGGGCCTTCCTACTGGATATTCTAAGGAAAGTAGGGTTTGGGGACACCCTGATTGCCATCATTTGTGGGCTCTTATCGACAGCCTCCACAAGAGTAATGCTCAACGGTTGGCCTGGGTCCAAGATTGTGAACAGGCGTGGACTGAGACAAGGAGATCCGCTCTCCCCGCAGCTCTTTATCTTGGTGATGGAAGTTCTGCACCTCTTGATCGAACGAGCCACTGACCATGGATTGCTGACAAGGCTCGCCCCGACAGGACTGAGGCATAGGACTTCTATGTACGCGGACGATGTGGTTACCTTCCTGAGGCCGATCGAGAGAGACTTCGAGGCCTTCACGGAGATTCTCGAGATTTTTGGAGAGGCCTCAGGTCTGCGCGCTAACTTGGAGAAGTGCTCTGCTTACTTGATCAGGTGTGGAGAAGGAGAGGCGGAGTTGGTTGAGCGTGAGCTTCAATGCCCGATCATGCCCTTCCCGATGCGATACCTTGGACTGCCACTCTCCCTCACGAAGCTCACGGCAGCCCAGTTGCAATACATAGTGGACAGTGTCGCGGGCCACCTTCCGGGCTGGAGGGCAAACCTTCTTAACAAAGGTGGTAGGCTTGAGCTCGTCAAAACCACCCTCTCGGCGGTCTCTGTTTTCGCGATGATGTCTTTGGATCTGCCAGCGAAGACCCTCGTAGATATCGACAAGATCCTTAGAGGGTTCTTATGGAAGGGCAGGAAAGACGTACATGGTGGTCACTGTCTTGTGGCGTGGGAGAGGGTTTGCATGCCCAAGTCCCTTGGGGGCCTTGGCATCCCCAACCTCAGGATTATGAACCAAGCCCTACGGGCTAGGTGGTTGTGGCTTCGTAGAACGGATACCTCGAAGCCGTGGAGCGAATTTAACATCCAGGTTCCTAAGGTCGTGTCCCTTCTTTTTGAAGCAGGGACAACCTCCGTGGTCGGTGACGGAGCTAACACCCTCTTTTGGTTAGATAACTGGATTCCGGAAGGAAGGGTGCAGTATCTGGCCCCGAACTTGTGGAAGAGGATCCCTAAGGGTGCTTTAAGATCCCGCAAAGTTAGAGAAGGCATCAGGGGTGAGTGGCTTCTGGACGTCCCCCGCGATTTGGCGGAGTCCGAGCTGCATGAGCTACTCAACCTGGCTGATCGTCTACAGGCAGTGGCCCTCCTTGAGGGTGTGGACGATGAGCTCCACTGGACTTTGGAGTCGGACAAGCAATTCTCAGCCCGCTCCGCATATCGTGCCATGTTCGAGGGTTCTCAAAGCCTGGCTGGAGCGGAACAGATCTGGCGTTCACGTGCTCCCAACAAATGCAAGTTCTTTTTATGGCTGGCATTGAGGGGAAGATGCTGGACTGCTGATAGGCTGGGCCGAAGAGGACTCCCCCACCCTGCAGCCTGCCCTTTTTGCGACCAGCAGGGAGAGGATATCGGCCACCTGCTTCTTGGTTGCGTCCTGGCTAGGCAGGTCTGGAGGTCGTTGCTGCATAGGTGGGGTCTCGACCAGTGGATCCCTGACGAGCGTGACGAGCTGGGCCAGTGGTTACCGGCTAGATCCATGGGTGGGGCTGAGCGTAGGGACATGTGGACGGCCATCACTTTGATTTGCTGGTGTCTGTGGAGGCATAGGAACAAGGTGGTCTTCGAAGGTCATAGGCCTTCAGTAGAGAGCGTGGTTAGCATGATTGAGGAAGAAGCTGCTCTGTGGCGTGCCGCCGGGTTGTTCAGGGGTGGCCTAAGATCTGTAGACAGGTGGACATGCCGCGAGTAGTCCGCTGTGTTGTTTCGTAAGCGGTTGGACGCTTGTGTCCAAACGCGTTGTACCGGCCGCTTGGCCCCCTCTTCTATGAAACCGATGCGTCTTTCCCAAGACGTATCCTTAAAAAAAAGAAATGGGGCAAAAGATGTCCCATTCACAAACGAGGGATCTAACTCAAATGTATCCGATATCAAGTATAGAAATAGTAAACAGAAATCAGCATCTACAGCAGAGGCTGGTCAACCCTGACAGTCACTCGACCGCTGCACACCATATCTACCATGAACGATACACCTCTACATCAGAGATGTTCAAGCCTTGCGAGGCTGCCGCAGGAAGGTCCAGTAGGTCTGATCGATCATGATAACTCTAGCGTTTCCACCGCGGAAGGATCACTGCGTGTGTTGTGTTATCGTGTCACTCACCCGAGTGCTCAAGAATAGCTTCAGAATTTTGGCCATTTTCAGGTTATTCCAAGTGGTGAACTCATGATAGATCTGTCGAGAAGCACTGACAAATTGGTAGCAGATCTCTCGAGATCGCAACTAGTAATGACTAAATTCCCGACACCTCTCAAGCTCACAACTTAGCCAATGCTTTTTTTTTTTGTTCCGATCCAAGCACATGTTTCGGAGCATGGCAATGAGCTTCCGCCTCTCTTCCTTACTTATTTTTGCACTAGGCGGCCTTTTATAACATTTTCTTGGTCGTATAATGGCGTACAATGTTTTACAAAATAAATGCAGTTTAATGTTGAGGCTCGGACAAAAAACAATTACTCAAATTGATCCGGTTGTTTTGTCGTGGTCATGTGTGTAGTGAGTGTGTGCACGGTTTAACACTTATCTTCAAGGTCAAAATTATTATTTTTCGATAATTGATACTATACATGTTCGTAGTAACGAATCGTGCACGATAAAGATACAATTAGCTGACTACAACGATTATAAAAGAAAGTATAAAAGAAATAAATGAATCTTCGATATCTTCAAACTTTTTTCTTTTTTCTTGGCATAATTTCATATTTTTCTGAAGACAACCGTAAAATAAAAAAGAGGACATAGATACCAATTCATATGCCCTATGAGTACAAATGAGGGTAGGTGCTCCCATAAATTTAATTTTGAGACGTGGTGCCAAGCCTACATGCGCATCCATTGAATTAATCAACCAACATCGGCAAGTGTTCCCACACCGGTATTTTAGGAAAAAACAACCGAGCAGTCTGATTGACACCGCTGAAAGCCGAGAGTGTGAATCATCATTGTCAATGACATACCATTTGGGACAAATATTGCAAGGAGAAATCTCCTCGGCACAACCATGAAAAGAAGATCCAAAATCGATCCGACAGACTAAGATAAGAAAATTTTAATCTTCAAACACCATTATTATTTATGTGGGGATAGCGATCTCATCGTCAATTGAAGAATCAGACATTACTTATTATCGATGATTTCATTTCCATCGATAAAGAAGAGGGCTAAAATCCATAGATTTATTTGCTAAAAACACTACTTTTTTTTTAAAATCTACTCATAGATCGGGTTCCCCGCCCCTCCGGACGTCGGAGAGACCGGTTGAAGGAGGGGAAACCGACATATGAAGGAGGCGAAGGCAGAGGCGGCGACTGGTTGTCTCATTGAGGCGGCGACTTGAAGAGCGAAAACCCTACACGTTTAAAGGTAAAATTCTTGAAGTGATCATCATCCCTTGAAGATGAACATTCAAGACACGGGTGGGCTATGGCCCATGGGTAGGTGGTGTCAAACCGTGTCGAGATCATCACGGTATTTTCTATCAAGGTGATATTTTCTATCCAAACATGGTCCTTCCTGCCGACCAGCAGGACTTATGGATTCAGAATGTGCTCGAATGATGGCGGTCGTTCGGGCTATCTACAGTCGTGATGGGTGGCTTAATCATCGGCGTCTCGATGTTTAGGGCTACGTTTTTATTACTGGCTTTTCTTGCTGTAAACTCATGCGATCTGAGACTGTAAGCGGGCCACCCCGTGAATTTTTACACTTATCTTTAATAAAATTCTGGCTGTGTGCATCATTTTGATGCAGAGGCCGGGACCAAGAGGCTTCCATTTCAAAAAAACAATCGGAGGAATAACTTTTCACGATAATCAGGATTAACGTGGTGCTTTGTAGGGAGTCCCTAATTAGTAAATATAAGAAAGATATCATATCAATCATATTAACCATGAGGCATGATGTTACACACTTTTTATTATTTAAATTTCAAAATTTTATTTGAATAAATAACAATGATTATGTATTTTTTTTGAATAAATAACAATAAAATTTATTTTACTTTATTTTTTCCTTTATACATTTAATATAGAATAATTCATATCTTTAAATCCATAAATCAAAATTTGACAAATAAAATATCTAAATCGATTAGAAAAATGAGAGGATTCCAATATGACATCCATATCGTAGAAACATCAATAGTTTAGAAAATTTGACCTTCTTCGATGAATAGTCAGGGTGACCATTTGGATATTTTTTGATTTTTTTTCAAATAAAGCGAAAAAACAAAAAAAAAAGGTTTCCTCTCGCATGGAGCCCTTTTATATCTACTAGTTGTTATGAAAAATGATAAACTTGATTTTTAACAAATTTTTCAAAAAAATCTTCACAAAAAGGACTATCATGTATAAACATATATAAGTTTCAAGCCAAATGACTAAGTTATGAAAATTTCCACGGTATAATTTGTGATAAAGTCCTCATATTCGATAAATAGGTGTATATTGGTATAGAATACAATGGTTCCGAAGGGATTTTTCAAATTATTTTTATAAATATCATTTTTCTTTTTTCTAAGTGGCAAAAATGGCTTTTTTTAACAAAGTACAAAAATATTTTGCAAAAGATGATATAGTTTTCATATTTGGATCGTCTAATTTTTTTAATCGATTTAGACATTTTATTTGTTAAATTTTGATTTACGAATTTAAAGATATGAATTATTCTATATTAAATAAAAAATAAAAAAAAACATAGATATGCCGACGGCTTTGCTATCGGCGTAGCTCTGTACGCGGACTGTTAATCTAGGCAACGGCAAGTTTGCTCCGCAGCCCAGCTCGGCCCCTACGATGTCGGTGTATCGCCGTTTTCCTGTAACGTAGCTATTTCTAAACTACATGTAAGCATCAAAGAACATAGTAGCTATTTTGGGAAAAGTAGATACAACTCATAGCACAACTCGCGGCAATTATTTGGGATCGGAGGGAGTATTAGATTACTTGGTAAAAGGGTTTGGAAACAATCTGGTATTTGGGAAACCTAATATTTACATTTTGTTTTTGCAATCTTTACCTAATAATAAAGGGAGGAAGGTTTCTTCCTCCCTTTTTTCGTACGTGAGGCGTTTCTTGTCGTCCGTTGTCCGCTCTATCGCTAATTTTCTGATTTTGATCCGTACAGCGTGGCAGGTATCCTGCCCTATTACGTGAACCCAAAAGGTAAGTCTCTGTTCCTATCTCCATATGGACTCGCACGTACAGTTGCTCGGCCCAAACTCAATTGCCACAATATTCGCCGACGGATCATGAATCGATTCAGAGAAAAAGTGACAGCGCGCCGAGGTGTCGCCGAGGTGGTAAAGGCATCGTGTTTCTGCCTGTATTCAACGTGAGCAAATCGAGCCGGGGCTGCTTGACTCAATCTCCATGGAGGTGGAGCCGGGCCATACGTGCTCGCAAGGTCGGATTCTGCTACGACGGTCTGGAGCTGCAGGTCCAGATACATGTGGAGCTGGTAGTTCGCTCCAGTGATGTGTAGCCGGGAGTCGCTGATGAAGCAGATAGCTCCAATCTGGGTATCACGGCCGGAGAGGTTACGGGATGTCAACAAGATATCGCACAGTGAGCATGACAATGTGCAGGTACATGACGCTGGGACGGCGCCACGGCGGCCAGAAGCGGTGTCGAGGGATGGCTCCAGATGTGTGCTATGTGGCGCCACCGGCTGGACGACCATGTCCATGTTTGGGGACCAAACGCCTCATCTCATGCCACTAAGCATTGTCCACGTCATGTAGGTCATCCCGTCCTAATCCACTTCGCGTGGGAGGCTTGACGCTGGAGGACGTTGAGCTCCTCAGTCCTCCCGAATTCAAGAAGGTCCTCAATATCGTACGCTATGTCCAACCTAAGTGCACTGGAGGCGTTCGAGATTGATGTGTTCTCTGATCTCTGTCTTTCCCACACAAGATTGGCGATGTTTTTGGCACTATTAAACTTGTACAGACTGTACTGTAGTGGCCGATTGACCGAGAATCCATCAAAACGTGAGAAAAAGGTACGACACAGACACACAGTACATTTAATTTATGAAAACAGTTAAGATTATTATCCACACATGTCTTATTTGAAAAACAGATGTATTAAAAAATGGATTCTAATATAGTGGGTTGCGATCCAATTCCGAACATTGATGTAGAGAAATTCACATAATAGAAACTGCAATTTCACAATTACTTGAAATATCCGACAAATGAAAATTTGTCGTGCTGCACATCAAATATTAACTCTTTCGCTTAAAAAAACTTAAAAAATAAGTGGATTTTCAATGCAAAAATGTGATATTGCAGGAACAGGAGCGAACCCGTGCGTTGGTGGAAAGTTGAGGGCGGGAAGGTCGCACTCGGTGGAAGGGTTGGTGTATCATAGGACTTCTTTGGGGGTTAGCGAGGAGGACAAATAGAACGACTAACGAAAAAAAAATCGGGTCGGTTCGGTAGTTGTATTCGAACGGGAAAAATGAGAAGACTGTTGCGTTTTAGGGTAGAAGCTCGCACATGACTATTTGCAAAACCAACATATAGCTACACATGGATTTCCTTCCATACTCGTGAATTATGTTTACATGTGGGGGTAAAGAACATTTTTTTTTCTTCCGTTGCAACGCACGGGCACGTTTTGCTAGTAATACGATAATTTGCAAAACTTGGTAAGCAAATCGTAAGAAACACATACAGTTGAAATCACGAGAAAAAAAATCGATTGCATGCAACGACCTGTAGTACTACTTCATTTCAAGTCCAACTTTTTTTTGGTTTCGTAGAATCAGCATGCGCTTGCTCCTACTGGCTTTCGTTCTTGGTTCTTCTACGAGCAGGTTCCCAGCCATTTAACTACTAGGCGCTGCAGGCTCACGTCACGGATGAAATGACAACCCACGAATTGTAGGGTGCTTCGCGTGTTTTGTAGGGGCTTCCACACGGTTAAACATATGTGCGGCGTCGCTGTACTGTTCAGCCCAACATTCTTTGTTCCTCACAAGGGCACTCAAGACCAGCTTCAGATTTTTGGCTATTCCTGAGTTATGCCTAGAGATGAACCCGAGATAGCCTCAGACTACAACGTTGCAGCACTGAGAAATTAGTTGAACGACACAACTGAGTAACAACTGTGTTCCCGACACCTCTCAAGCTCACAATTTGGGTAATATTCTTTGTTCCGGACCAAATACATGTTCAGAGCATGGCAGTGAACTTCTGTCTCTCATCCTCATTTGCTTTCCCTCATGGTTGCGCTAAGCTTCCTTTTGTAACATTTGCTTGGTTGGACGATGGTGTACAATGTTTCACAAAATAAATGCAGTTCAGTGTTGAAGCTGGACAGGAAATAATGCCTGATATTGATTTTGTTGATCTGTCGTGGCCATATGTGCAGTGACCATGTGCATGTGCATGGTTTATCACTTCTTTTCCGTCGCTTGGATCCTTTTGCATGTCTGCAAAATTCTTGAAGTGATCCTTGTCCTTGAAGATGAACATTCAAGACACGGGTGGGCTACGGGTAGGGGGTGTCGAACGGGTGGGGATCCTCACGGTGTTCAGCAGCAAGAAAACGGTGCTGCTGGTCAGAGATCGGGGAGCCGGGGTACAGGTAGCCGCGGCGCTTGACAAGAAACACACATTCTCTGTTGTTGCTTGGACTTTGGATGCACCAACAGACTATATTTCGTTACAGAAATTTGTTAAGATATTCATGTATGTAAAGCGTGCTATAACACCTGAACTTGTAAAAGTTGAAACAAAAAAGTGAACATTTTGTAGCATGCACAAGTTTTCACATGCTCTTTCCCTCTTGGGCGAGCGTGTGAGTTTCCTGCATCCACATGATCGATGCATGATCTGCTTGTTCTTCATGAAAGGAAAATTGTTACGTAGAACGTTTCACTTAGTAAATCAGGGGACAAGAAGTAAATAAGCATGGTATCTCAAATTAGCCAACACAATCGATCTCTGCGTTGCATCTAAAATTGTTTGGAACTAGCTAGTATTAAGAAATACTCTTTGGCCCGATCTTCTCCTACATAATCCAAGCAAATCGGTATCTGAAACTTGTCAAGCATCGATCGTCTGCATAACGATAAAAGACAACCGGATGTCGGCATCCCATGTCAAACTATTCAACACATAGCCTTAGCAGGATAGCAAAGATGTGCCTTGAACATTCAGACGACAACGACGGTTGCAGCTACTGTATCATTAGGAGTGACATTTCCGTTGAGACAAGCAGTTGCGTGGAAATGGACTCAGATATCAAGTACAGAAATAGCAAATATCAATCAGCGTCTCATGTCCAACTAATCCAGCACAGACCGGACAACCCTGACCGTCATTCGACAGCTGCACAGCATATCTTCCATGAACGATACACCTCTACGGCAAAGATGTTGGCTATATGTTGAAACCTTGCGAGGCGGCTGCAGGAAGCTCCAGTGGGTCTGCTGGATCATGCCAACTCTAGCGGCTCCACCGCAGAAGGATCAGCTCATGCGTGGTGATATCGTGTCCCTTACCAGAGCGTTCAAAACCAGCTTCGGAATTTCGGCCATTTCCAAGTTATTCCAAGAGGTGAACTCCTGATATATCTGTCGTGACGCACCAAAAAATTAGTAGTAGATCTCTCGAGACCTTAACTGGTAATGCTTGAATTCCTGACACCTCTCAAGCTCACGGCTTGGGTAATGCTTTTTTGTTCCGTTCCAAATACATGTTCAGATCATGGCAATGAGCTTCCGCCTCTCGTCCTTACTTTTTTTTTTTTTGTCATATTACTTAGCCAACTTCATGTTTGCACCAGGCCGCTTTTTATAGCATTTGCTTGGTTGGACATAAGCTAAGGAGAGGCTGGGATTCCCTGTTTTAAAAACAAAAAGTGTTGAAGCTCAGGCAGAAAATAATGACTGACATTGATATATACGGTTGTTGTGTCGTCGCCACGTGTGCAGTGAGCATGTGCATGGTGTAACACTTGTCTTGAAGGTAAAATTCTTGAAGTGATCATCATCCCGTGAAGGTGAACATTCAAGACACGGGTGAGCTATGGACCATGGGTAAGGGGTGCCGAACAGGGTGGGGATTATCAGGGTGTTCAGCTGCAGGGAGACGGTGATGATGGTCCGAGCAAGGAGCCGAAATACACGTGTTCGCGCCGTCTGACAAAGAAACATCTTTTTCGATAAAAAGGAGTAAATAACATTGGCAGTCGTACAGCTTATCCGATGCGTGCACTTAGCTAGGTCACACAACTTGAAAAGGGGGGAAAATGGTCATGAAACTTGAGTTTCTAGTGCACATTATCCGTCACACTAACTAACTAACTATGTTAGTTTTATTTGCATAAAACCCCTGATTACACTCTCGCGTCTACCCCTAAAGGTTCTCGACGAAACAACGAACTAGGCCAGGCCGGAGCGCGTAGGACAGACCGTCGCTGGGAGCGAGACCAGCGTGACGGTGCGACAGGTTGATTAACTTGAATTCTTTCATCCAGCAATTTGCTAGAGCGGACGAAAACTCTGCCGCTGAGCATCCCGCAAACGAAATCACCATCCGCGTGCGGTTCACTCGACCCGATTTCACGCATCAGGATAATATCAGGCCCTAATTTCAGGCATCAATTCCTCCCATCCATCTTGACTTGCAGACTCGCACCTGAGATCCGCAAGAATCCACCATCTCCATCCCTACTGTAAAACAGAAAGTTCTAGAACCATAGTACCCTAGTTTGTATCCTAGTCGGTATAGGATAGATTGACGTGTATGGCAAGTGTTTGTATGTACCTTGTACTCCTCGGGTCGGTTTGGCCTAGTATATATTCAATGGAGTGCGGCCAGGTTTAGGCACGCCTCAACTCATAATTTCATATGGTATCAGAGCCTGCTTCTTCCTCGCATCCAATACTCTAGATCGATTAGATCATGGCATCTTCCTCGTCGGAACAGGTCTCTGCGAATCCCCTCGCGACGACGGTACATGAGAAACTAACCAGCGAGAACTTCCTTGTATGGAAGGCCGTGGTGCTTCCAGCAATCCGAGGAGCCCGGTTACTCGGGTATCTAGATGGATCGAAGAAGGCACCTGTCGAGAAGCTCCTCGTTGAAAGCGAGGTCGGCGGAAAGAAGGTGATAACGGAGGTGGAGAATCCCGAATTCATCACATGGATTGAGAAAGATCAACAAGTCCTCTCCTATCTGGTTGGATCCCTCTCTCGGGAGATTCTTGTGCAAGTCACGGATCTAAACACAGCACATGAAGTATGGAGTGCGATTCAAACAATGCAAGCGTCTCAGTCTCGTGCTAGGATTATGTATCTACGTCGTTCCCTCAATGATCTGAAGAAAAGGGAGATGACAGCGGTTGTGTACTTCAACAAAGTCAAGACTCTGGCTAATGAGCTTGCTACTGCAGGAAAGAAGATGGATGACGATGATATTATTAATGCCGTACTCAATGGCCTCGATGCAGAATTTAATCCTCTAGTGGAAGCTGTCTCAGCGCGTATTGATCAGGGAATTACCCTAGGAGAAGTATATGCCATGTTATTGGCGGCAGATGCACGTCTCCAAGCCCAAAGTGCAGATGCGGGAGGAGGTTTTTCCGCTAATCTTGCGTCACGCGGTTATAATACAGGCCGGGGCAATGGAGGAAATCGTGGTGGTTATGGAAACCGTGGAGGCGGTGGAGGCAACTATAATGCTGGCCGTGGAAATAGCTATGATGGGCGAAACAGTGGTTACACCAACTCGTACAATTCCTATGGTAATGGCAACTCCTATAATGGAGGTAATGGAGGCCGTGGAAACAATAGTTCCCAGCAAGATGGTGGTAACCGTACACGTTACAATGGACCTCCATGTCAGATTTGTACTAAAGTGGGTCATCCTGCCTACAAATGTTTCAAGAGGTTCAACCGATCTTTTGTTACTCCGGAAGCACAAGTGAATGTAGCTACAACATCACAAGCTGTGGATCCTCAGTGGTATATTGACACCGGGGCAACTGATCATGTTACGGGAGAATTGGAGAAGCTGGCTATTCGTGATCGTTATCATGGTAATGAGCAAATCCACACGGCGAGTGGACAAGGTATGGCAATACAACATATTGGTCATAATGTTATTCATACTCCTGATCGTCCTATTCATCTTAATCATATCTTACATGTTCCTCAAGCCACCAAGAGTTTAGTTTCTGCCTCTAAACTTGTTTCTGATAATAAATCCTATATTGAGATTCACCCTCAATTCTTTGCTGTTAAGGATCAAGCTACGGGAAAAACTCTTCTTCACGGCGCGAGTAGGAACGGTCTCTATCCACTTAATGGTGCCACCCCATGCATTGATAAACAAGTTCTTAGTACAAGCACTCCTTCATCATCTCGGTGGCATGCACGTCTTGGTCATCCATCATCCTCAATTGTCCAGGAAATTCTTAGTCGAAATAAAATTTCTGTCTCAAGTAAACATGATGAGTTAGTTTGTGATGCGTGTCAAAAGGGCAAAAGTCATCAATTGCCTTATCCTAAGTCTACTAGTGTGTCTAGTGCTCCTTTAGAGCTTATTTTCTCTGATGTTTGGGGCCCTGCCTTTGATTCTGTTGGTCGATACAAATATTATGTGAGCTTTATTGATGATTATAGCAAATTTACATGGATATATTTGCTTAAATATAAATCTGATGTCTTTCAGAAATTTCGTGATTTTCAACAACATGTTGAGCGTCTCTTTGATCGTAAAATCCTAGCCCTTCAATCAGATTGGGGTGGAGAGTATCAAAAGCTAAATTCTTTCTTTTCTCACATTGGTATTGCTCATCATGTTTCTTGTCCTCATGCTCACCAACAGAACGGTTCTGCTAAACGTAAACACCGTCATATTGTGGAAGTTGGTCTTTGTCTCTTAGCTCATGCTTCCATGCCACTTAAATATTGGGATGAAGCTTTCCTTACAGCTGTTTATCTTATTAATCGTCTTCCTAGTAAGGTCATCAATCATAAAACTCCCACAGAACTTTTGTTCAAAACTCCACCAAATTATTCGTTCTTACGAATTTTTGGGTGTGCCGTGTGGCCAAATCTTAGACCATATAATCAACGTAAGCTCCAATTTCGGTCTAAACAATGTGTGTTTCTTGGCTATAGTGGTCTCCACAAAGGGTATAAATGCCTTGACATATCTACTGGACGCATCTATATATCCAGAGATGTTGTTTTTGATGAGTCAATTTTTCCTTTTTCTCAACTCCGACCAAATGCGGGTGCTTTATTAAGGGCAGAAGTTTCACTTTTACCTTCCGTTCTATGAAACCCTTCTATTTTTGATCAGGAGCATGAATTACGTCATGATGATATGTCTGTTTCTGCTAATTTTTCGGATGAAAACAGCACCCAGGAGTTTTCTGTTGCAGGGAATCAAAACAGCGATCCCGGAGCGGATTCTACTGCAGATTCGGTTCCTGATTCAATGCCATCACCATCGGGATCCGTGGAATCACAGTCTGGCACTTCGGATACCGCGCAGCGGTCTGGTGCGCACGCGCAGGAGTCTGGCGCGCAGGATTCCGTCCCGTCCTTTGGTTCGCCGACACGTGGTCCTTCCTCCACCACGTCTTCGTCAAGGCCCGTGTCTCCGTCTGCGCGGACAGCGTCGCTGTCTTCTGCTACTGGACAGGATCCGACAAGCAACAGTAATTCTCGGTCGCGCTCTCTCGCTACTGCTGGGCAGGATTCGCCCGGATTGTCTGCGCAATCAAATCATGTGGACGCTTCTGTCTCAATTCAGCGTGTGCACACTCGTTCTCAAAGTGGGATTACTAAAAAGGCACCGGTACCGCCTGGTTTTATTCGATGGTCGAATTTCTGCTCCACTGGTGAACCCGAGTGTCTTCAAGAGGCTATTGGACATGATAAGTGGAAAGCAGCTATGGATGAAGAGTTCTCGGCTTTGATGCATAATGGTACGTGGCATTTAGTCCCTCGTCCTCCTAATAGCAATATTATTGATTGCAAATGGGTTTACAAGATCAAAAGAAAATCTGATGGCACAATTGATCGATATAAAGCCAGACTTGTGGCTAAGGGATTCAAACAACGGTTTGGTATTGACTATGAGGATACGTTTAGTCCTGTTGTGAAAGTTGCAACTATTCGTATTGTTCTCTCTATTGCAGTATCTAAGAATTGGGATATGCGTCAATTGGATGTGAAGAATGCGTTTCTTCATGGCGTTCTGGAAGAAGAGGTATATATGAGACAACCTCCTGGCTATGAGAATTCAGTTACTCCAGGTTTTGTGTGCAAACTTGATAAGGCATTATATGGTCTCAAACAAGCTCCACGTGCCTGGTATTCTCGGTTATCAGCAAAATTGCACACTCTTGGTTTTGTTGCTTCTCAAGCTGATACTTCTTTGTTCTTCTATCACAAACATGGAGTTACAATCTTTATGCTTATCTATGTGGATGACATTATTGTCACTAGTTCTTCCATGCAAGCTGTGGATGCAGTTTTAGCAGACCTCCGTATGGATTTTGCTCTCAAGGATCTTGGCTCTCTCCATTATTTCCTTGGTATTGAAGTTCAGAAGATTTCTAATGGTATTTCCTTGGCTCAAACTCAATATATTTCTGATGTTCTCAAGCGTGTTGGTATGGGAGGATGTAAACCAGTTACCACTCCGCTTTCTACATCAGAAAAACTAACTATTTCTAAAGGAGTCCCTCTCAGTGATGATGATGCTACACGGTACAGAAGTATAGTTGGTGCACTTCAGTATGTGACATTAACTCGGCCAGACATATCTTTTTCGGTTAATAAAGTATGTCAGTTCTTACATGCTCCAACATCTGAGCATTGGACAACAGTCAAAAGAATTCTTCGATATTTGCAGTATACTCTTTCTCATGGCTTGAAGCTTGTAAAGTCTGATTCTATGATGATTAGTGCATTCTCAGATGCGGATTGGGCTGGATGCCCAGATGACAGGAGGTCAACAGGTGGATATGCTGTGTTTCTCGGTTGCAATCTTATAGCATGGAGTGCACGTAAACAGCCAACTGTGTCTAGATCCAGTACAGAGGCAGAATACAAATCTTTGGCTAATGCTACAGCTGAAATTATCTGGGTGCAGACATTATTGACAGAACTTGGCATTGGACAACCTAAGGCAGCAACACTCTGGTGTGATAACCTTGGTGCTACTTATTTGTTAGCTAATCCTGTGTTTCATGCCAGAACAAAACACATTGAAGTAGACTATCATTTTGTTCGAGAGAGAGTTGCTAATAAACTGTTGAACATCAGGTTTGTTCCCACTGGAGATCAAGTGGCTGATGGATTTACTAAGCCCTTGTCAGTACGACAGATGGAGGCTTTTAGATGCAATCTCAACTTAGATAAAGTTGTGATTGAGGGAGGATGTAAAACAGAAAGTTCTAGAACCATAGTACCCTAGTTTGTATCCTAGTCGGTATAGGATAGATTGACGTGTATGGCAAGTGTTTGTATGTACCTTGTACTCCTCGGGTCGGTTTGGCCTAGTATATATTCAATGGAGTGCGGCCAGGTTTAGGCACGCCTCAACTCATAATTTCATACCTACGAGTATTATTGCCCGTTTGTGCGCCACACTTGCCGATTCTGTTTTGTGGTGTGGCAGGGACGTCTGCCGCCTGCTGGGACACACAACTTGTGAGTGTCTAGGTACGATCTAGAGGAAGAATTTCACTAAATCAAAGAAATTGGATTGATCTTACTCGTTCCTTCCCGCCTCCCCTGAGCCAGTCTTACGCGTCATTGCTGTTCTGTCATTCGCTACAAGCCAAGTCTTCCACGGAGCCGTTCCTCGCCTAAATAGCCCTCGACAACGTAACTTACGCATTAGCCCATCTGGGCCCGACACCCTAGCTGAATCCTTCACTTGTCTCTTGGGCCTTGGTCCAGTAACACTAGTACCAGTCGTCGAGCTCCTTGTAGCAGAGGACGAAGCAGGGGATGGATGGTTGTTGACAATCCCCTCAACTTGATTGCCTGCTTGTCCCCAAGAAGGCACAGCCGGGAACTGCTGGCGCAGGGCCACCTCGACTTCCCACGTTCCAAGCTCCGCCGCCGCGCCGCTCCATTTGATGAGAACTTGCGCCACCGTGCGAAGTCCATTCCGACGAGCTCGGCGCTGGAGAACTCGTTCAGGAACTTTAAGGTCGATGTCAGGTAGCATTAGATGTTGAAGAACTCATTGGACGGAGCACGCCTTAAGCTGGGAGACATGGAAGACAGGATGAATCCGGCTCTGAGGCGTAAGGTCCAGCTTGTACGCGACGGCGCCGATGCGCTCCAGCACCAGGTGCGGCCTGAAGAACTTGTACGACAACTTGTGGTTCGACCTGTGCGCCAGAGAGGTTTGAATGTACGGCTGGAGCTTGAGAAAGACGCGGTCGCCAACATTGAATGAATGTTTAGAGCGATGTTTTTCTGCTTGATGTTTCATTCTTTGTTGCATGCGAAGGAGATATTGACACACGGAATCGAGAATGATCTTCCTTTCTTGCAACAAAGACTGAACATCGAGAGGCGCAATTGTATCTAATACCGTGAGACGGAAAAGGGGGAATTAACCCCCACGAAGACCGTATGATAGAAGAAGGGATAGGACGTTGCGGAAAGAAGATTCCGTTGCACCATACCCGGCTGAAGAGATGTGGTTTTGTGCTCATTGGTGGAGGAGGCCACCATGCGCTTGTCCTTGTCGAATGTCTTGCCTAGGCTGATGCGGGAGACCCCAAGCACCCAGCTTGACGACGTCGGGGTTGATGCGTCCGCCGGGAAAGCCTTGCCCTTCGAGGCGGTCGCCGCTTTCTTCTTGCTTGTCATGGATGTAGGAGCTCTCAGAGAAGATGGATAACAGAAGGGAAGGTAGAAGGGAGATGTCGGCGGGGAGTATTGCGGAAGAAACATTACCTAACCCGTTCACTTAGGCTTTATACACGCAGGCCTCCCATGACACAAGGAGCCGTTACAGCCACATCGAAGAGATCGTGGGTCGTCGCTCGCGAACCGTCGCGCCACATGCTCACGTCTGGCCTGGCAGCGATTGGCCCCGCGTCACCATGCCTCCTTCATACGCGTGTACACCGCAGACCTGGGGGCTACCATCGGCCAAGTGGATACCAGGGTACCACGGTCCGTCCGCTGGAGCCCAGATAAACTTGTGCGTAAGAGACTCCACGAGGTTGCTTCAGAGATAATTTTCCCTCGGCGAGACATTTTCCCCTCTCGAGATACCGCCAGCAGGAGGCTGGCCTCTCGAGAGGCACGCGTCCTATCTTTCCTCGGAGAGGAGTCCTACTTCGAATTGTCCGCCTCCTCTTCATAGGTTTTTCCTCTCCGGAGAAGACACACCATGTGCTGGTGATGCGCACAAGCCTGCGCGCACTGACGAAGATAGAGCCATGCTGCAGACAACCTTTGGCAGGAGTTACCATTCCCGTGTATTAAAGTGTGGACGGCAACAGCCCTTGCCAAAGTGCCGCCCAAAGCTTTCCTCATCGGTGCAAGGAGACCAAGTCGGTGCTACAAGACGGCTAAAACTCACGAGTATCCCCCACAGTCCTGCCATGCACTGTAACACCCGGGGTTTTCCCAATTAGAACTGCTTGTTTTTTTTCTTTTGCATCACATGGCATCATGCATCATATGCATTGCACCTCTGTTCCCTGTTGTTTTCAAACCAATTAAAAACTTTAAACCAATTTTAAAATTCAAACAATGCACCCTGTTTTCAAATCAAATTGTTTCAATAAAAAAAATTGAATTGGAATTAACAATTGGCTTGGTTAATAACATTTCTTTTAAAAACCCCAATTTGAATTTCAAATTCAAATTCAAACAAAAAATAAATAATTCAAATTTTGAGAATTTTGGCCATTTTCAGGTTATTCCAAGTGGTGAACTCATGATAGATCTGTCGAGAAGCACAGACCAATCGGTAGTAGATCTCTCGAGATCGCAACTAGTAATGACTAAATTCCCGACACCTCTCAAGCTCACAACTTAGGTAATGCTTTTTTTTTTGTTCCGATCCAAGCACATGTTTCGGAGCATGGCAATGAGCTTCCGCCTCTCGTCCTTACTTATTTTTGCACTAGGCGGCCTTTTATAACATTTTCTTGGTCGTATTAATGGCGTACAATGTTTTACAAAATAAATGCAGTTTAATGTTGAGGCTCGGACAGAAAACAATGACTCAAATTGATCCGGTTGTTTTGTCGTGGCCATGCGTGTAGTGAGTGTGTGCACGGTTTAACACTTCTCTTCAAGGTCAAAATTATTATTTTTCGACAATTAATGCTATACATATTTGTAGTAACGAATTCTGCATGATACAGATACAATTAGCTGACTACAACGATTATAAAATAAAGTATAAAAGAAATAAGTGAATCTTCGATATCTTAAAAAAATTTCTTTTTTCTTGACACAATTTTATACTTTTCTAAAGACAACCGTAAAATAAAAAACAGGACATTGATACCAATTCATATTGCCCTGTGAGTACAAATGAGGGTAGGTGCTCCCATAAATTTAATTTTGATACGTGGTGCCAAGCCTACATGCGCATCCATTAAATTAATCAACCAACATCGGCAAGTGTTCCCACACTAGTATTTTAGGAAAAAAACAACCGAGCAGTCTGGTTGACACCGCTAGAAGCCAAGAGTGTGAATCATCATTGTCAATGACATACCATTTGGGACAAATATCGCAAGGAGAAATTTCCTCAGCACAACCATGAAAAGAAGATCCAAAATCGATCCGACAAACTAAGATAAGAAAATTTTAATCTTCAAACACCATTATTATTTATGTGGGGAAAGCGATCTCATCGTCGATTGAAGAATCAGACATTACTTATTATAGATGATTTCATTTCCATCGATAAAGAAGAGGGCTAAAATCCATAGATTTATTTGCTAAAAACACTACTTAAAAAAAAATCTACTCATAGATCGGGTTCCCCGCCCCTCCGGACGTCGGAGAGACTGGTTGAAGGAGGGGAAACCGACATATGGAGGAGGCGAAGGCAGAGGCGGCGACTAGTTGTCTCGTTGAGGCGGCGACTTGAAGAGCGAAAACCCTGCACGTTTAAAGGTAAAATTCTTGAAGTGATCATCATCCCTTGAAGGTGAACATTCAAGACACTGGTGGGCTATGGCCCATGAGCAGGCGGTGCCGAACTGTGTGGAGATCATCACGGTATTTAGCAGCAGGCAGACGGTGATGATGCGTGTCCCTATTCATAGGTTTTGGGTATGAAACTCATCATCGCATTCTCGCAGATGTGTCCCCTTGTCATAGGTTTTGGTATGTAATGAGATTACATATTCTGTTAGAGAAATTTGCGAAGATATTCATACATGTAATGAGTTCTTGAAGAAAAAAAAAGCAGCCCGTAGAAGATCTGGTTTGGCAAACTATTCTAAAAAGGAAATACATAGGCTCAAAAGCGTTGTCACGGGTTTAATGGAAATCGGGTGATTCTCACTTTTGGGATGGTCGATTGGTGACGAAGAAGCACTTTCTGCTTTGGAGTTTTATCCACTAAGAATGGATCGAAAATTAGGTTCAGTGAGTACAATTTGTTAGGTAATATAACTCTCTGGGAACAATATCCAGATGTATATAACATTTTCATCTCAAAAGCGATACAATCGCCACAGTTTTGGAGAAATCTCCACCGAATGTGACGTTTGGACGAGTTTTAATTGGTTCTAGACTAGCGGCATGGAACGCTCTATTAGGACATGTTGAATTGTTCCAAAGGGGCTGATTTTTTTTTTTGAATCTAAACGATAATGGGAATTTATCGCTGTACTCTATGTATACTCTATGTATAGGGTTGCTTGTCTATATAGATAGGGCATTCTATAATAATAAGAAGATTTGAAAAATGAAGGTACTCTTAAAAAATAAAGATTTTTGTGTGGTACCTCCGAAAATGAGTAATCGTAACTATGGAAAACCTTGCAAAACCGCAAGTGGCATGAAAACACAAAGTGTGTATTTTCTCATCATGATAAGATGATTAAACACCTTTTCTTCCGTGTAACTTGGCTCATTCTATAAGGATGAATATTCATCCAAGTAGCTTCTAACTTATACCCGTCACATATTGTTGCAAAAATTTATGTCAACTGGTTACGGGGCTTCGACCTCAATTATAGAGTTCTTACCAGGGGAGTGTTTGCCGTAATATGGTCGGTGCGGCTATGTAGAAATGACTACTTTTTTATGGTAAGGATTCTTCTCTTGTGCCGGTAATCTACAGATGTGCATGCATTTGCTTCGTTTATAGTCGTTGCTACAACACGTTTATTTTCAAGATTCGATAATTATTTATGAAGATGCCTACACGGCTAGACGACGGGGTAAGAAATGTTTTTACCCCACATGGGAGCAGCGTGATATACACGGATTGACCCTCCCATGTCATAGGAGTCTTACAAGCTCTCTATGGTTCTCGTAACCGATGTTTATATTTAGTTTTAATTTATATTTTATTTTGGTTATGTATATTATTACTAGCTCCGTACCGAAAATTTAAGATGTTTTAGCATTTTTTAGACAACATGTAGCTAGACATATTTTTAGTGTAAGATACATATAAATTTGTACACTAAAACATGTGTAGATACGTTTTGTCTATAAAATGCGAACATATCTTATATTTTGATACGGAGTACGTATTATGCATCGTCATTATACAAAGCCCGGGCATAAACTACTATGTGTCCCCCCGATACTCTGAGTAATAAAATTGTCCTTTATAAGAAAAATTAACGTGTCACGTGCTCTTGAGCGAGCGTGTGAAGTTAGCTGCATCCACATGGTCGACGATCTGTTTGTTCATTAAGAAGAAGAGGAATAAGAAGCAAATCAGCATCACATCTCAAAGCAGTCAACACAATCGATCTGTGCGGATTAGTATAGTAGGATAGCAACGTAGTACGTCGTCGTCGAGGTGCCTTGAATATTCCATCGCTGCGAGAAGAAATCTCCACGGATAGCTACCTGTGCTGATCACTGACAGCGGCTCCGTTGAATTCTGGTAGACGATATTGCATAATAACAAAACTAGAGAAGAAAATCAGCATCACAATCTCCAACTAGTCAACACATGACTGTGAGTCACAGTCGATCCATGCACTACTGGATTCCTGCACTTCGCCGTGTATCATAAAGACTCGGCGAATGGCGAAAAATACTCGGCAACGGCTTTGCCGAGTGTCACACTCGGCACACATGACTCGGCGTCGTCTATCTCGGCAACCGAAACTTTGCCGAGTGTCAGACCGCGGGGTGCTCGGCGAACGCTTTGCCGA
This sequence comes from Alopecurus myosuroides, assembly GCA_028641055.1. Taxonomy (NCBI): domain Eukaryota; kingdom Viridiplantae; phylum Streptophyta; class Magnoliopsida; order Poales; family Poaceae; genus Alopecurus; species Alopecurus myosuroides. The sequence continues at coordinate 514,738,761 of CM054057.1, read as the reverse complement.
GTCTATTTGGTGTGCACTCGGCAAAGTATCCTGGGACAGGTTCCGTTCCTTAGTCCCGTAACGGAACGGTGCTCGACACTTTGCCGAGTGTAACACTCGGCAAAGATCCTGGGACCAGGCGTCCATGGTAGCGCCACGTGTCACGCTTTGCCGAGTGTAACACTCGGCAAAGAGCCTGACACAAGGCGTCCATGGTGGCGCCACGTGTCCTGTACGCCGAGTGTCGCGGCACTCGGCAAAGAGAAACCCCCTGTTCGCCGAGTGGCCGCGTTACCGAGTGTCATGTCGCCGAGCACGTCGACCTCAGCCGAGTGGCCGGTACGCCGAGTGTCGAGGACACTCGGCAAAGTCCAGAAACGGTACGCCGAGTCTTTTCCTTTGCCGAGTGTCTCTTCGCCGAGCCTACTCACTCCACCGAGTGGGGACTATGCCGAGTGCCGTGACACTCGGCATAGTCCCCTCCCGTGTACGCCGAGCCCAAGTTTGCCGAGTGTCGCACTCGGCAAAGAGGTTGCCCAGGTGACCAAATGGCACCTGGGAGCAAACGTTGCCGAGTGTTTTGTTCGCCACTCGGCAAAGTCTTGCTCCCAGGTGCCATTTGGTCGCCTGGGCAACCTCTTTGCCGAGTGTAACACTCGGCATAGTGACCATTTGGGTCTTTGCCGAGTGCAACACTCGGCAAAGTGGTCGAAATTTTAACAGCAGCTTGCTGCATTTGCTATATTCCCTGCAAACAAATCACAAATAATATTTGTTTCACAATTTTCAGTACCAGAACACACAGAACACACATATACTTCATATTTAGCTCCACAAACACAAAACACACATATTTGCACCAAAATAGAAACAAATGCATAACATACTTAATATTTAGCTCCACAAACACAGAATGCATGACACAAAGGTTTAAACGCCATCCTACAAGCATCCTAAGTAGTTCACAAGTTCATCATCATCTATGGATCCACAACAAGCACCGAGGTCTACGGAGCCGACTCGTCACCGCCAGCTCGATCGCCGTCCTGGTCCATGTCGTTCTGGGTTCCCGATGATGAAGCATTTCCCTATAAAGATCCATATTAGTCGACTAAGCTGAAAAAATGAATCAGCTAACAAGCTGCAAACCAACTTACCAAGTTCAGGTTAAACGGCGGTAGAGGAGGTAGAGGGGGAGCTGATGGATCCCGTGGAAGAGCGCTGACCATCTGCAAAGATGAAAAGAGATAGACCGGTGAGTTTACACGCATATAATGATGAATGGAACTAAAAGGGATGAAAATAATACCTGCATCATTGCCTGCATCCATGCATGCTGGCTACTCATCTGCTCCTCCATTCTTTGGACCTTCTCTTGGGACTCCCTCGCGATCCGCTTGTTTTCATCAACTTCATCCTACGGGATGTTTAATGTCAACAATTGCGCAACGGAAACAAGATATACGGGTGCTGAAGAATGATTGTACCTGCATAGCGGCGATGGCATCTAGTCCTGGCCGTGGGCGGCGCTCGATAGAGGGCGATGAGCTGACCGACCTCGCACGGATCTGGGAGAGTGTGGGTGTACCTGTGGTATCGAAGGCGCCATTGGCGAAGGCAAATCTGCCGTTCCTTCGACCCTCTCCCGCAACCATAGCAACCTGTGGATCATAGGGGGCCGTGAAGGGGTCACACTCAGGGCCGTGCTTCTCCTTCATCTTCTCGACGTACTTCTCCCACTTCTTGCCGGTTTGCGAGTTGATCCACTGCTGATCAGCCGGTACATCAGGTTTCAGCACCTTGGGGGTCCGGGTCCTACGGAAGGCCTGCATGCGAGTGATCTCATTGCCCTTCTCGGCCTACAATTGAAAGCAGAATTATATTAGCAAAAACCTATAAAGTTACAAAGAACATTGCATTGAAACGGTTATTTACCTCTCTCTGGACGATGCCGGTGAGGGTGAGGCCGCCCTGACGGTGTCCCTCGCCTAGCAGAAGACGTCGGGCCCGGCACGCGGCGTGTTCCGCCTTGTACCCGTCGCTCACCCACTTCGCGACCATCACCTTATAGCAAGGCAGCTTGTTGGCCAGCCACTGAGGCACCACCTGTTTGAAAAAATTAGACCCACGTGAGACCACCCGGCGGCCATATACGAATAACTTTAAAGACTATGTCCATACCTTCAAGTATTGGACCTCCGACATGTGAATCTGTCGGGCGTCCTTCTTGGACAACGTGGTGTTCAAGTATTTGGCGTAGAACTTAACCACGCACAGCACACGCGCCTCGTAGTGCATGTCACGGATAAGCTTCTTGGCCATCTTGATCAGCACAGCCGTGGCCCTACCCTCTTCCCCCTCGACGCAGGTGAAGTAGTCCTACAACCATTGCAGAAATTGAATACATTAGCACGATATATATATATATTTCACGAAAGATATTGCCCTTAAACCATTTAGCATTGGAAAATATACTAACCCAGAAATCCGTAATCACCCGGGTGCCTAAGTGGTCGTACACCCGGCCCCACTTGTCCGCCACATCGGGCACCTGCTCGTAGTGCTTCCAGGAAGCAGCTGGCTCCTCCTTGCCATCCAGGGTGACCAAGCCTGGGAAATGCTTCTTGCAAAGAAGCCCAAGGATGCCGCTCATGGGCCGTGGTGGCCTGGGCCCCACATACGCCAAGGACCTGCACGTGCACAAAAGAAAAACAAGCTAGTTAGTTATGTTTTGATAAAAAATTAATATAGCAAAAATGTAGCAACAATGATTAACAATCACTTACGTGTCGCCGTCCGGTCTGACCAAGTGGTGCCGGTGGGGGTATGGCGGCTCAGGTAGCCGCGTGGGCCCGCGCAGAAAAGGTTTCTTGTCCGCGGGCCACACTTTCCCTAGCTGGGGGAGCGGGTGTGCGAACAAGTCCTCGTCCTCCTCGGACTCCGGGTCCGAGGGCTGCTGCTCCTCCTCCTCGTCCCGGTCAGACCCGTCCTCGGCGTCTGATCCGTCCTGCTCGTGCTCCTCCTCCTCCTGCTGCTCCTCATCCTCCTGCTCCTCCTCCGAGTCAGAAGAAGTAACCGAGGGCAAGGGGCTCTGTGAGCGAGCAGCCCGGTGCGAACCACGCCCCCCTGGGCGACGGGCCGGGGCTCTCCGTGAGCTAGAGGTCTCCTCCGTGCCCGCAACCCGTCGTCGCCCTATCAGTTTGCGCGCGCCATCCTCAGATCTGGCGTACAAGCCCGTCACATGGGCCTTCTTGGCGGTGCGCTTCACCCCCTTGGGGGCCTTGGAACCTGCCATGTTTCACCTGTTATGACACAAGAGGGAACCCGATTAGTACAGGTGATAACAAATGTTAAAAAGTTAAATAAACAAAGAGTAATTCATACAAAGCATATTATGTACATGCAAAAATAAATTAAAGCGCAATTAAAATAGTAAAGTGTCACAATTTCACCTTTTCTGTACTTAAATCCTGACATTTGTCATGTGCACGATTTTCTGCTGAAAATCTCCTCCCATGAGCTTGAAGAACCTGATCTTGTTCACGGCCATGTGCTCCCAGAAGTAGTGCTCTTGCCACTCCCTGCACCGATATTTTGGTGACCAAAATAACAGCGTAGGGAGTGGCAAGAGCACTACTACTGGGAGCACATGGATGTGAGCAAGATCAGATTCTTCCAGCTCATATGGGAGGAGATTTTGAGCACAAAATCGTAAGTGCTTGGAGACTCTAAGAACCATGACAAACGTCAGGATTTTAAGCGCAAGTAATGTAATAGCAATAAGAAGTTCGGAATAGAAAAATAAATCCTGACATTTGTCATGTGCACGATTTTCTGCTGAAAATCTCCTCCCATGAGCTTGAAGAACCTGATCTTGTTCACGGCCATGTGCTCCCAGAAGTAGTGCTTTTGCCACTCCCTGCACCGATATTTTGGTGACCAAAATAACAGCGTAGGGAGTGGCAAGAGCACTACTACTGGGAGCACATGGATGTGAGCAAGATCAGATTCTTCCAGCTCATATGGGAGGAGATTTTGAGCACAAAATCGTAAGTGCTTGGAGACTCTAAGAACCATGACAAACGTCAGGATTTTAAGCGCAAGTAATGTAATAGCAATAAGAAGTTCGGAATAGAAAAATAAATCCTGACATTTGTCATGTGCACGATTTTCTGCTGAAAATCTCCTCCCATGAGCTTGAAGAACCTGATCTTGTTCACGGCCATGTGCTCCCAGAAGTAGTGCTCTTGCCACTCCCTGCACCGATATTTTGGTGACCAAAATAACAGCGTAGGGAGTGGCAAGAGCACTACTACTGGGAGCACATGGATGTGAGCAAGATCAGATTCTTCCAGCTCATATGGGAGGAGATTTTGAGCACAAAATCGTAAGTGCTTGGAGACTCTAAGAACCATGACAAACGTCAGGATTTTAAGCGCAAGTAATGTAATAGCAATAAGAAGTTCGGAATAGAAAAATAAATCCTGACATTTGTCATGTGCACGATTTTCTGCTGAAAATCTCCTCCATGAGCTTGAAGAACCTGATCTTGTTCACGGCCATGTGCTCCCAGAAGTAGTGCTCTTGCCACTCCCTGCACCGATATTTTGGTGACCAAAATAACAGCGTAGGGAGTGGCAAGAGCACTACTACTGGGAGCACATGGATGTGAGCAAGATCAGATTCTTCCAGCTCATATGGGAGGAGATTTTGAGCACAAAATCGTAAGTGCTTGGAGACTCTAAGAACCATGACAAACGTCAGGATTTTAAGCGCAAGTAATGTAATAGCAATAAGAAGTTCGGAATAGAAAAATATTACAAGCTATAAGTTTCGAAGTGACACACAAATAGTGAAAACTAAATGCTAATTATACATTGACGGTTACATAGTTGGAACACAAATGGTTCAGAACCCATTGTCTACATCCTTGGGATCATAACTTGGACCGGGATCATCATCGTCGTCGCTATCACGGGTGTACCACCACTCTTCCATGTAGTTCGATGGTGGACCGCTCGGCTCCTCAACATCGGGTATGTGGAGACGTTCAAGTAGTTCCACGTCCTTAGAGTTAAGAACAGCTGGATCGTCGTCTTGCTCACTCTCGGCGCCCATGCCATCATCACCGTCGTCTTCTACCATTTCGTCAATTGTAGGCAAGTCGATGCTGAACCGGCCGGTGAGCCCATCGGCGTCCTCTTGATAGAACTCTCCCTCATAGGTGATGGGGTTTATGCGCTGGTGGTAATCTTCATCGTTTGGAGGAGGTGGTCTATTACGCGGTGGCACCGTGATCACCACATCCCACCCCTGGAGACGTTTCATAGTTTTGCATGGGTAGGGGAGATAGAATACTTGGGTGGCATGTTGTGCAATGATGTAGACATCATCTCCCCCATAGACAGATGCTCGTTCAATTTCGATCAATCCAATTTCAGGATTTCGTCTCACTCTAGTTGGATCGAACCAATGGCATTTGAATACAACCGGGTTCTTCTTGCCGAAATGGAAATCGAGCTCATAAATTCCCTCGACGATGCCGAAGTAATCACCACCGGCATTCGTGAAGACCCCGAAATTATTTGTCTTCCGGTTCGGCCGTTTCTCATCGTAAGAACGGGTATGGAAGCGATACCCATTCACATCGTAAGATGTGAATGTCTTGAGGGAGTAGGTGAACCCGCGGGCAAGTTGCCGCAACTCGGGACTCATTTCCTTGTCGGTTAAAGCCTACAAGGTCAATAGGAGTGTTACTTAAAGCTAAGATCGGCGTAAAATATGTCTCACTAGAAACCATGTAAGATAGAGTGTTACTTTTGTGGCGAACCAACTAATGAAACCGCCGCCTCCTTTGCCACCCTTCTTAAAAATAGTAGTCTTCTCGTCGTAGGTAGGTTCTCGGGAATGATGTTTCCAGGTTTCTTTCTCAAATAACCTAGGTGCGGAATGACAAAAATCGGAGTTAGACACAAACTATGGGAATGAAAGCTTGTGAAAAGAAGGTGTTGAGCACTTACTCAATGTAGGGCTTTACTTCCGCCGTGTTCTTCAGGACACACGAGAGAATAGCCGTCCATTGTTCATGTGAGTCTACTTGCTCTTGCTTCGCGCCACTTGATCTGCCACCAAGCCCTGCAAGTATGCTAAGCTCGGGTGCATCCGCGGAGTTGGGGTCATTATTGTACCGAGAAACTGGATTATGACGAGTGGGAAGACTTTCATGATAGTACTTTGTCGTAAAGTTTGCCACCTCCTCGTTGAGGGTTGCCTCACATATGGATGCTTCGATGCGACATTTGTTCGTGCTTTTCTCTCTAAGTTTCTTCTGCTCTCTCTCGGCTGAAAACATCCAGCGGTACTGCACAGGGCCACCCAATCGTGCCTCTTCAGCGAGATGCAAGAGCAAGTGTTGCATCGGATTAAAGAAGCCGGGGGGAAAGATCGCCTCTAGGTCCACCAGTAAGCCGGCAACCTGTTCCTCCAACTTAGCAACCACAGCTCGGTCTAATTCCTTGGCACAAAGCTGGCGAAAGAAAAAACTCAACTTGGCTAGCACTAGCCAAATTTCCTCATCAACGTATCCTCGAATCATGACAGGCATGATCCGCTCAATCCATACGTGGTAGTCATGACTCTTGAGCCCTGTTATCCGAAGCCCTGCAAGATTCACTCCCCTCATTATATTAGCTGCGTACCCATCAGGGAAGAAGAGACAGTCCAAGATCCACTGGAGAACTTCTTTCCTTTGGGCCCTAGTCAGGCAGAAAGGGGCCGGTGGCTTCGTCCAGGTTTTTTTGGTTTTGGTGGGAGGCTTCATGTTTAAATGTTTCCTGTCACATAGCTCCTCTTGATCGACTCTTGCCTTAACGTTATCCTTCGTCTTCTCAAGATCCATAAGTGTTGCCCAAAGGGCCTCGGCGATATTTTTTTCCGTGTGCATGACATCAATGTTATGTGGAAGAAGAAGATCCTGCATGTAAGGGAGCTTCCACAGGCATGAGATGTGAGTCCACTGGTGCCACTCTCCATATCCCAGAAAGCCAGTCCCCTCGGCATTGAGCTCCAGACTTTCTAGCTGAGCCTTCACGTCTACACCGGTCATCAAAGTTGGTCGTGGAGCATCGACAGCTACATCTTTCGTCCACTTCTTTTTATTTCGCCGGTATTTGTGACCAAGACGAAGGAACTGACGATGTTGGTCAAAGCATGAGTATTTTCCACCCTTTTTGAGCCAAAGGAAAGTCACAGCCTGGTAGCACACCGGACAAGGCCACTTCCCATGAGTGCACCAGCCGCAGAATATCGCGCGAGCCGGAAGGTCATGCAGGGAAGTGAAGTACCAAACATACATATCAAAGTGCTTCTTTTCTGCGGCGTCGTATGTCCGTACCCCGGTGTTCCAAGCAATGAGGAGATCATCTACCAGCGGCTCCATGAACACGGACATATTCTTCCCTGGATACTCAGGCCCTGGAATTATCAGCGACAGGAACATGTTCTGCCGTTGCATGCACACGCCGGGGGGGAGGTTCATCGGGATAACAAACATCGGCCAACAACTGTATGAGGCAGACGTCATACCATATGGGTTGAAACCATCGGTTGATAACGCAACGGCTACACTCCTGGGGTCACCCGCTTTCTTCTTATGTTTGCCAACGAAGTCCTTCCATGCTTCACCATCAGACGGATGTATCATCTTATGAGGACGGTACCTCTTCCCGTCTGACGGCCATCTCATCTGTTTCGCAGATTCCTCGGTCATAAAAAGCCTTTGGATCCGCGGTATGAATGGAAGATATCGAAGGATCTTTTTGGCGACCGTTAGCTGCGTCTTCTGACCATTACCGGAGTCCACCTCCAGAAACCTAGAGGCCCCGCATTTGACACAGTACTTTGTCTTCTCATGCTCTTTCCTGAACAACATGCAACTCTTCGGACAACAATCTATCTTTTCATACGGCATCTTAAGGGAACCGAGGATTTTTTTCGACTCGTACATGTTCTTTGGAAGAAGGTGTTCCGCCGGCAAGAGGGTGGCAATAACGGTCAGAAATGCATCAAAGGCGGCTATGCTTACATTGTGCTGGCTTTTGACCGCCATAAGCCGGCCGATGGCATCAAGTTGAGAAACTCGTGTATGCTCGTGCAATGGTTTTTGTGTCTCAAACAATGTGTCATAGAACTCTTTCGTGCTCTCCTCCGCATACTCGGGGGCATCTCCCTCACCGGTTGGATTTTCAGGTGCATGTGCAGTAGTGAAATCATCTAACATCCTGTCAAAACCGGTATCAAAATCGGTCGATGCATCCTCAGTGCTAGGTGCCACCTTCTTCTTCTTCTTTCTACGGCGTACGGGATCGGCAGACTCGCCATGGTACACCCAACGGTAATAGTTTGGCATAAACCCGTACTTCCCAAGGTGATCAGAAATGACTATCCTCGGTTTCTCTGTCATGTTACGACAACGACTACAGGGGCACCATACATCAGACGAATCGTCAACTCTAGCAAATGCAAAATCCAAGAACTGGTTGGTCTTTGTAACCCAATCCATTGTCATATCCTTCACACTCGGTCGGCCACTGTACATCCACTCGCGTTCCTCCATTTCCACGCTGATGAATGCTCAGACATATTAACATGTGTTTAAAATTTAACAAGTTTGTTTAAATTATCTACAACATACTGCAAGTTTTACGCTTTGAATGCAATCCTACATGCCTACTAGGTAAAGATAGGTCCTAATCCCACCCGTGGATGTGTAGCTTGTGTTTGGTTTCCATGTCTACTCCTATCCGAGACAAATTTCGGCAGCACCTCCCCGCTGTTCTCCTAATACACGTCTCGACCACGGGGGTCGAGAGAATGTGTACTCGGAGAACAACAGAGAGGCGCCACCGAAATCTGTCTCGGATAGGAGTAGAACATGGAAAACAAACACAGCTACACATCCACGAGCTGTCCAAAAAACGTGGACAATTCGAAACAGTCGCGGTTATAAAAATATAGATCTTTGTATATAAATATATACAAAGAGTTCTATTTTTATAACTACAACTCTTCCGAACGGGAGACGCCTAGGGTAACGCGACTAGTTTGGTGATCTACAAAAAACAATATAGGGAGAAAAGGAGTGATGGCCGAGGGGGAGGTTTTTACCCTCAAAGCGTGGCCGGCTGTCGACGAAGATGATCGCAGACGCTCCCGGCCTGCGGCGACCCTCCTCAGCAAATCCCCACCTGCGCCGACGCTCCTGGCCTCGATCCTCAACCTCGATCCATGTCCTGCAAAAGGGAAGATGTAGTGTTAATTAACAACATATATACGCCACCACGGCCCCGTCACCGTGGCACCTGTCACTCACGGGAGCAACGAGAATCCCCTCAAACTGCTAGCTAGCTACGCACAACCTGCAAGTCGTCTTTAATCAAACCAATGGCCACAATTTAATAGTATACAGCATAGAAGTGTCCGGTGTTGGGGACAGCACAAGCCCAAAAGAAGTGTCCGGTGTTGGTTGGCTTATTTTCACCGAGAAGCGGCTATCCTTCACATTTGCAGAAACTGATCCAGAAATTTAACTTTGGGTGTTCAAATTCCAACTAACGGGAAAAAATAAAGATGAAAAAGAAAAATGTTCCATGCCTTACACACCAATAAAAGTACAAATTGGACACTATAGCAGTGGGGATTTTGTGCACATGAGCTCCACTGCTGCCTGCATCTAATTATTTTATCGAAAATCATATTTAGAAGTTTCATTAAAATGAAAAAAATCCTTGTTATTCTCAATAATTTATTGTATAAAGTGCAAACTTAGTTTGAAAAGTTTTATATTTTAAGCTGCACAAACATGACAATTATACAGATCTATAATATAGTTTTCAAATAATAAAGCAAATTTCAACACAATTACATATGCTATTTTTTCCACTACTAAATCTACCGGACTATCAACACCAACCCGAGAAAGAACAACACTGGATACCACTCGATTGTGGTATTGGTTTGGTGGTGGTGTAAAAAGGATGGACCCACTCGATGCAAAAGGGTGAATCCGTCCGTACAGAGATTCGTATATACATATACACTGTAATTTCCTTTTTCTTTTTTTTGGTTTTTATTTTTTGGGGGTTTACAGAGAGGACGGTAATAATGGAATTTGTAGACATACTGCATGATACTACACTACATCACACTATTATTACCCACTGATCATTGGTACTTTACTAGTTGACACATGGATGACAAAAGAAATTCAATTGATCCTACTACTACTCGTTCAATTACTAGACGTTGAGCTTGGAACAACTAGCTGTTGCATTTGGATGAATCATGTTAATTACTAGACGTAGAATACACGCAATAATGTACTGGACCATACAAAGATTGTGCCAACCGCTTGGGACAAGAATCAGAAAAAAAGGCTAACAGAAGAACTAATCTGACAAAAACAAAGGAGTACAATCACGGTGGAGTTCTTCGGGTGGCTATCAGATCAAGCCCACATCCAAAAACTACAGCTCGCCCGGCCATGGTTTTCTTCGGGTGGCGATCTTGCCAGGCCCTTCTGCTGTCGTCGTCTCAAGCGCCCAGGCGGCACGGCTCAACAGCCGCTGCCTCGGATGGATCAGGCCGGTAGCGCCGTCACCGTGCTCCCCGAATCTGCGTCGGTATCCAATGGACGCATGGATCGTTCTTTTGCGGAGACAGCGATGGACGAACTGCGACGAGCACACGGAGTGCGTGCGTCGTCGTCAGATCCCTGGCCAGATGGACCCCGACAATTGGTCGATGTGGACGGCGGCGCAGGAACCGTGGCGGACGTCGCAGGCGGCGAAGCAGGCCTGGCGGGCGGCCGCGCAGTCCAAGTGGGTCTGGTGGACGACGCTCGCATCTCTCCTTGCAGATAAACACAGAGGAGCAGTCCTGCTTCATCACCCCCACGACCGTCGCCGTCAACGACTCCCTCTCCGACCAGACCAGGGCCACCGCCAAGGGGAATTGGCTGGCGCAGCCCAGTGCGGGCGCCATTGGGAAACAGAGGGGGAGAGAGCTAGACGAGGGCGACGTACCGGTGGATGGCGCGGGCGAGCAGCCCGGGCGGCGGCAGATCTCGAGCGGGCGCGGCGAAGGGCGTCTCCGGTGGTTCCTGTCCGAGGGGGGAGGGAGGCGGAGAGGAGGGAGAAGGGCGTGGCGTGGCGGCGCGGCTCGGTTGGCGGCGGCGCGGGTCGTTGGTGGTGGCGGCGGCGCGGGGAGCTCGGAGGAGGAGGGGATATGAGGAGCGCGATCTGGAATTGGGGGCGAGAAGAGATTTTTTCATCGTGTACCTGTATAGTGCCCGCGTATTTGTTTGCCGAGTGCCAACTATCGGCATACTCGGCAAAGCCTAGGGATGTGATTGCCGACATGGGCTTTGCCGAGTGTCAAATGTCGGGACACTCGGCAAAACCCTGTGATATGATTGCCGAGACGAACTTTGCCGAGTGTCATATGTCGGGACACTCGGCAAAGTGCAAACTTTAATTACTTTCACCTCTTGTTCTTTGTTTAAGTATACAAATAATCACATATTAATTAATATTAATATTTATACCAAGTTTAATTACTTTCAGTATTGAATAGTCCGTTTACGCGTAGTTTGAGGCTAGAACTTCCGTCTTTTTCTCCGGAGAGGGGATCCGGAGCGTCGGGATCCCACCTAAACAATTGTTTTGCCATGCCATGTGTGTTAGATTGTATCATGGGTGTTGGGTGCCAAAGATACCATCACTCTCTGTGCCGGGGCCTCACCGACGTCGGATTCTCTCTCGCGGGTTCCGGGACTGCTCACACCCCGAAACTCCCGGATCTGACGTAACGGGGGGAATCTTGCAAGTAGGTGGGCCCTACCATTGTCAATGGTCTTCCTTGGGTCTAACATGACACAACCAAGCAACTAGTTCCACTTTGCTACCCACTTCCGGCTCACGCAGGGGGGCTGGACGCCGGTTCCGTCTTTTTCTACACCGGGGCTAGTGTATCTCCGGAGAGGGGACCCGGAGCGTCGGGATCCCACCTAAACCAATGTTTTGCCATGCCATGTGTGCTAGATTGTATCAAGTGTGTTGTGTTCCAAAGATAGCATCACTCTCTGTGCCGGGGCCTCACCGACGTCGGTTTCTCTCTCTCGGGTTCCAGGACTGCTCACACCCCGAAACTTCCGGATCTGACGTAACGGGGGGAATCTTGCAAGTAGGTGGGCCCTACCATTGTCAAGGGTGTCCCTTGGGACTAACATGACACAACCAAGCAACTAGTTCCACTTTGCTACCCACTTCCGGCTCACGCAGAGGGGGCTAGACGCCGGTTCCGTCTTTTTCTACACCGGGGCTAGTGTATCTCCGGAGAGGGGACCCGGAGCGTCGGGATCCCACCTAAACCAATGTTTTGCCATGCCATGTGTGCTAGATTGTATCAAGTGTGTTGTGTTCCAAAGATAGCATCACTCTCTGTGCCGGGGCCTCACCGACGTCGGATTCTCTCTCTCGGGTTCCAGGACTGCTCACACCCCGAAACTCCCGGATCTGACGTAACGGGGGGAATCTTGCAAGTAGGTGGGCCCTACCATTGTCTAGGGTGTCCCTTGGGACTAACATGACACAACCAAGCAACTAGTTCCACTTTGCTACCCACTTCCGGCTCACGCAGAGGGGGCTAGACGCCGGTTCCGTCTTTTTCTACACCGGGGCTAGTGTATCTCCGGAGAGGGGACCCGGAGCGTCGGGATCCCACCTAAACCAATGTTTTGCCATGCCATGTGTGCTAGATTGTATCAAGTGTGTTGTGTTCCAAATATAGCATCACTCTCTGTGCCGGGGCCTCACCGACGTCGGATTCTCTCTCTCGGGTTCCAGGACTGCTCACACCCCGAAACTCCCGGATCTGACGTAACGGGGGGAATCTTGCAAGTAGGTGGGCCCTACCATTGTCAATGGTGTTCCTTGGGCCTAACATGACACAACCAAGCAACTAGTTCCACTTTGCTACCCACTTCCGGCTCACGCAGGGGGGGCTAGACGCCGGTTCCGTCTTTTTCTACACCGGGGCTAGTGTATCTCCGGAGAGGGGACCCGGAGCATCGGGATCCCACCTAAACCAATGTTTTGCCATGCCATGTGTGTTAGATTGTATCATGGGTGTTGGGTGCCAAAGATAGCATCACTCTCTGTGCCGGGGCCTCACCGACGTCGGATTCTCTCTCGCGGGTTCCAGGACTGCTCACACCCCGAAACTCCCGGATCTGACGTAAAGGGGGGAATCTTGCAAGTAGGTGGGCCCTACCATTGTCAATGGTGTTCCTTGGGCCTAACATGACACAACCAAGCAACTAGTTCCACTTTGCTACCCACTTCCGGCTCACGCAGGGGGGCTGGACGCCGGTTCCGTCTTTTTCTACACCGGGGCTAGTGTATCTCCGGAGAGGGGACCCGGAGCGTCGGGATCCCACCTAAACCAATGTTTTGCCATGCCATGTGTGTTAGATTGTATCATGGGTGTTGTGTGCCAAAGATAGCATCACTCTCTGTGCCGGGGCCTCACCGACGTCGGTTTCTCTCTCGCGGGTTCCAGGACTGCTCACACCCCGAAACTCCCGGATCTGACGTAACGGGGGGAATCTTGCATGTAGGTGGGCCCTACCATTGTCAAGTGTGTTCCTTGGGACTAACATGACACAACCAAGCAACTAGTTCCACTTTGCTACCCACTTCCGGCTCACGCAGAGGGGGCTAGACGCCGGTTCCGTCTTTTTCTACACCGGGGCTAGTGTATCTCCGGAGAGGGGACCCGGAGCGTCGGGATCCCACCTAAACCAATGTTTTGCCATGCCATGTGTGTTAGATTGTATCATGGGTGTTGTGTGCCAAAGATAGCATCACTCTCTGTGCCGGGGCCTCACCGACGTCGGTTTCTCTCTCGCGGGTTCCAGGACTGCTCACACCCCGAAACTCCCGGATCTGACGTAACGGGGGGAATCTTGCATGTAGGTGGGCCCTACCATTGTCAAGTGTGTTCCTTGGGACTAACATGACACAACCAAGCAACTAGTTCCACTTTGCTACCCACTTCCGGCTCACGCAGGGGGGCTGGACGCCGGTTCCGTCTTTTTCTACACCGGGGCTAGTGTATCTCCGGAGAGGGGACCCGGAGCGTCGGGATCCCACCTAAACCAATGTTTTGCCATGCCATGTGTGCTAGATTGTATCAAGTGTGTTGTGTTCCAAAGATAGCATCACTCTCTGTGCCGGGGCCTCACCGACGTCGGATTCTCTCTCTCGGGTTCCAGGACTGCTCACACCCCGAAACTCCCGGATCTGACGTAACGGGGGGAATCTTGCAAGTAGGTGGGCCCTACCATTGTCAAGGGTGTCCCTTGAGACTAACATGACACAACCAAGCAACTAGTTCCACTTTGCTACCCACTTCCGGCTCACGCAGAGGGGGCTAGACGCCGGTTCCGTCTTTTTCTACACCGGGGCTAGTGTATCTCCGGAGAGGGGACCCGGAGCGTCGGGATCCCACCTAAACCAATGTTTTGCCATGCCATGTGTGTTAGATTGTATCATGGGTGTTGGGTGCCAAAGATAGCATCACTCTCTGTGCCGGGGCCTCACCGACGTCGGATTCTCTCTCGCGGGTTCCAGGACTGCTCACACCCCGAAACTCCCGGATCTGACGTAAAGGGGGGAATCTTGCAAGTAGGTGGGCCCTACCATTGTCAATGGTGTTCCTTGGGCCTAACATGACACAACCAAGCAACTAGTTCCACTTTGCTACCCACTTCCGGCTCACGCAGGGGGGCTGGACGCCGGTTCCGTCTTTTTCTACACCGGGGCTAGTGTATCTCCGGAGAGGGGACCCGGAGCGTCGGGATCCCACCTAAACCAATGTTTTGCCATGCCATGTGTGTTAGATTGTATCATGGGTGTTGTGTGCCAAAGATAGCATCACTCTCTGTGCCGGGGCCTCACCGACGTCGGTTTCTCTCTCGCGGGTTCCAGGACTGCTCACACCCCGAAACTCCCGGATCTGACGTAACGGGGGGAATCTTGCATGTAGGTGGGCCCTACCATTGTCAAGTGTGTTCCTTGGGACTAACATGACACAACCAAGCAACTAGTTCCACTTTGCTACCCACTTCCGGCTCACGCAGAGGGGGCTAGACGCCGGTTCCGTCTTTTTCTACACCGGGGCTAGTGTACCTCCGGAGAGGGGACCCGGAGCGTCGGGATCCCACCTAAACCAATGTTTTGCCATGCCATGTGTGCTAGATTGTATCAAGTGTGTTGTGTTCCAAAGATAGCATCACTCTCTGTGCCGGGGCCTCACCGACGTCGGATTCTCTCTCTCGGGTTCCAGGACTGCTCACACCCCGAAACTCCCGGATCTGACGTAACGGGGGGAATCTTGCATGTAGGTGGGCCCTACCATTGTCAAGTGTGTTCCTTGGGACTAACATGACACAACCAAGCAACTAGTTCCACTTTGCTACCCACTTCCGGCTCACGCAGGGGGGCTGGACGCCGGTTCCGTCTTTTTCTACACCGGGGCTAGTGTATCTCCGGAGAGGGGACCCGGAGCGTCGGGATCCCACCTAAACCAATGTTTTGCCATGCCATGTGTGCTAGATTGTATCAAGTGTGTTGTGTTCCAAAGATAGCATCACTCTCTGTGCCGGGGCCTCACCGACGTCGGATTCTCTCTCTCGGGTTCCAGGACTGCTCACACCCCGAAACTCCCGGATCTGACGTAACGGGGGGAATCTTGCAAGTAGGTGGGCCCTACCATTGTCAAGGGTGTCCCTTGGGCCTAACATGACACAACCAAGCAACTAGTTCCACTTTGCTACCCACTTCCGGCTCACGCAGAGGGGGCTAGACGCCGGTTCCGTCTTTTTCTACACCGGGGCTAGTGTATCTCCGGAGAGGGGACCCGGAGCGTCGGGATCCCACCTAAACCAATGTTTTGCCATGCCATGTGTGTTAGATTGTATCATGGGTGTTGGGTGCCAAAGATAGCATCACTCTCTGTGCCGGGGCCTCACCGACGTCGGATTCTCTCTCGCGGGTTCCAGGACTGCTCACACCCCGAAACTCCCGGATCTGACGTAAAGGGGGGAATCTTGCAAGTAGGTGGGCCCTACCATTGTCAATGGTGTTCCTTGGGCCTAACATGACACAACCAAGCAACTAGTTCCACTTTGCTACCCACTTCCGGCTCACGCAGGGGGGCTGGACGCCGGTTCCGTCTTTTTCTACACCGGGGCTAGTGTATCTCCGGAGAGGGGACCCGGAGCGTCGGGATCCCACCTAAACCAATGTTTTGCCATGCCATGTGTGCTAGATTGTATCATGGGTGTTGTGTGCCAAAGATAGCATCACTCTCTGTGCCGGGGCCTCACCGACGTCGGTTTCTCTCTCGCGGGTTCCAGGACTGCTCACACCCCGAAACTCCCGGATCTGACGTAACGGGGGGAATCTTGCATGTAGGTGGGCCCTACCATTGTCAAGTGTGTTCCTTGGGACTAACATGACACAACCAAGCAACTAGTTCCACTTTGCTACCCACTTCCGGCTCACGCAGAGGGGGCTAGACGCCGGTTCCGTCTTTTTCTACACCGGGGCTAGTGTACCTCCGGAGAGGGGACCCGGAGCGTCGGGATCCCACCTAAACCAATGTTTTGCCATGCCATGTGTGCTAGATTGTATCAAGTGTGTTGTGTTCCAAAGATAGCATCACTCTCTGTGCCGGGGCCTCACCGACGTCGGATTCTCTCTCTCGGGTTCCAGGACTGCTCACACCCCGAAACTCCCGGATCTGACGTAACGGGGGGAATCTTGCAAGTAGGTGGGCCCTACCATTGTCAAGGGTGTCCCTTGGGACTAACATGACACAACCAAGCAACTAGTTCCACTTTGCTACCCACTTCCGGCTCACGCAGAGGGGGCTAGACGCCGGTTCCGTCTTTTTCTACACCGGGGCTAGTGTATCTCCGGAGAGGGGACCCGGAGCGTCGGGATCCCACCTAAACCAATGTTTTGCCATGCCATGTGTGTTAGATTGTATCATGGGTGTTGTGTGCCAAAGATAGCATCACTCTCTGTGCCGGGGCCTCACCGACGTCGGTTTCTCTCTCGCGGGTTCCAGGACTGCTCACACCCCGAAACTCCCGGATCTGACGTAACGGGGGGAATCTTGCATGTAGGTGGGCCCTAACATTGTCAAGTGTGTTCCTTGGGACTAACATGACACAACCAAGCAACTAGTTCCACTTTGCTACCCACTTCCGGCTCACGCAGAGGGGGCTAGACGCCGGTTCCGTCTTTTTCTACACCGGGGCTAGTGTATCTCCGGAGAGGGGACCCGGAGCGTCGGGATCCCACCTAAACCAATGTTTTGCCATGCCATGTGTGCTAGATTGTATCAAGTGTGTTGTGTTCCAAAGATAGCATCACTCTCTGTGCCGGGGCCTCACCGACGTCGGATTCTCTCTCTCGGGTTCCAGGACTGCTCACACCCCGAAACTCCCGGATCTGACGTAACGGGGGGAATCTTGCAAGTAGGTGGGCCCTACCATTGTCAAGGGTGTCCCTTGGGACTAACATGACACAACCAAGCAACTAGTTCCACTTTGCTACCCACTTCCGGCTCACGCAGAGGGGGCTAGACGCCGGTTCCGTCTTTTTCTACACCGGGGCTAGTGTATCTCCGGAGAGGGGACCCGGAGCGTCGGGATCCCACCTAAACCAATGTTTTGCCATGCCATGTGTGCTAGATTGTATCAAGTGTGTTGTGTTCCAAAGATAGCATCACTCTCTGTGCCGGGGCCTCACCGACGTCGGATTCTCTCTCTCGGGTTCCAGGACTGCTCACACCCCGAAACTCCCGGATCTGACGTAACGGGGGGAATCTTGCATGTAGGTGGGCCCTACCATTGTCAAGTGTGTCCCTTGGGACTAACATGACACAACCAAGCAACTAGTTCCACTTTGCTACCCACTTCCGGCTCACGCAGAGGGGGCTAGACGCCGGTTCCGTCTTTTTCTACACCGGGGCTAGTGTATCTCCGGAGAGGGGACCCGGAGCGTCGGGATCCCACCTAAACCAATGTTTTGCCATGCCATGTGTGCTAGATTGTATCATGGGTGTTGTGTTCCAAAGATAGCATCACTCTCTGTGCCGGGGCCTCACCGACGTCGGATTCTCTCTCTCGGGTTCCAGGACTGCTCACACCCCGAAACTCCCGGATCTGACGTAACGGGGGGAATCTTGCAAGTAGGTGGGCCCTACCATTGTCAATGGTGTTCCTTGGGCCTAACATGACACAACCAAGCAACTAGTTCCACTTTGCTACCCACTTCCGGCTCACGCAGGGGGGCTGGACGCCGGTTCCGTCTTTTTCTACACCGGGGCTAGTGTATCTCCGGAGAGGGGACCCGGAGCGTCGGGATCCCACCTAAACCAATGTTTTGCCATGCCATGTGTGTTAGATTGTATCATGGGTGTTGTGTGCCAAAGATAGCATCACTCTCTGTGCCGGGGCCTCACCGACGTCGGTTTCTCTCTCGCGGGTTCCAGGACTGCTCACACCCCGAAACTCCCGGATCTGACGTAACGGGGGGAATCTTGCATGTAGGTGGGCCCTACCATTGTCAAGTGTGTTCCTTGGGACTAACATGACACAACCAAGCAACTAGTTCCACTTTGCTACCCACTTCCGGCTCACGCAGAGGGGGCTAGACGCCGGTTCCGTCTTTTTCTACACCGGGGCTAGTGTACCTCCGGAGAGGGGACCCGGAGCGTCGGGATCCCACCTAAACCAATGTTTTGCCATGCCATGTGTGCTAGATTGTATCAAGTGTGTTGTGTTCCAAAGATAGCATCACTCTCTGTGCCGGGGCCTCACCGACGTCGGATTCTCTCTCTCGGGTTCCAGGACTGCTCACACCCCGAAACTCCCGGATCTGACGTAACGGGGGG